>CM060962.1:144902524-145502524 GCA_030765045.1 Tenodera sinensis
CACCCTAAGCATAATCCTGAAGCCATTTCTACGAAAATAAAATATAAAGATAGCATGTAAAGGATAGTTGGGGAGATTTTCTTGAAAGTCTTCATGTCACATCTTTGGAGGATGCTGAAATTAAATACCAAATCTATCATTTATTCGACTTTCCGTCTTTAAGTTATTCTCCCTCTCGCACCTTGTTCTTTACTTTTTTTGGAGGACCTCAAAACACGTCTTTCCAGTACAATCTCAATATGAGGTATTCAGCTGAAATGCCATAGTCTGCATACTGAAAGAACAACATGCATAAATAATAACATGTTGCACAAGCAAACATTCTTCCAGTTACATGACAATTAAAATAACGAAACTTTGCAGCCACCAAGTCCCTTCCTATTTAAGTCCAACAGTTAAATATACCAGATAATATATGTGCAGTGCTTAGTATAATGGGTACCGAGCAAATAGCTCCGCGGTAAAGTGTGAGGCTCGCATTTGGGAGGGACTGCATTCGAGTCCTGTGGTCAATTTTCCTAAGCAATGTTTTTTTTTCTTCTTTCTTCTTCAGGAGTTTGCCCGGGCTGTTAGGCGAATGTTGGGAAGCATAATTACAACCCCTGAATTTCCTGACCCTCCATTTCACCTCACTTCTCATTTCACTTCACCTTTCATCTGCTTGGTTCTTTCAAGTTTCTAAGTGTCGGCGGGAGTTACGGTGTGCATCGCAAGTGCTTGCTCTCCGTAAATCCTCGTCCTCTGGATCGGCGAAGGTCTCCGAGTCGGGGGACCCAGGCACCGGGGAGTCAAATCAGTAGTTGTTAGGGACCCTGCCCTCTGCAGTCATCGCTCCAAATCCTCTCACCTCACACCCAACTCCGGAGGGGGGGGGCACTCCATCCGGAGCATAGACAAAAGATCTAAGGTCGAGGTGCTAAGACTGAAAATTTGTTGATTAAATTGAACTTAATCATTCGCAGAGAATAGAAAAATATTAATTCGATAACCACTGTACTCTGCCCAAGAGTTGTTCAATGGTTAATTTTGTTGCATTGGCTTAGTTTAGGTGACTATTCTGGTGCAACCGCTAGACCCAACATAAATAACGGTACAACCCTTTAAAATGAAAATATTTTCCTTTTTTCTCCAACGGTAGTTCCTTTCATGTGCAAATATGTATAAACTATAATCTTACTTTAGAAAATACTGTTCCATACTCAAATGCCTTAATGCCCTTGGCAATCTGCGTAATAATTCTATGATCTCAATTTCAAATATGGTAATTTCTGTATTTTTGAGATGTTCGGCGTTGCAGTGATCTAAAAGGGTGAACATGAAGTGATTATTTGTCATCCAGCAGTTGTAAAATGCCTAAAAGAAGGGCAAAATTGCAACTACGCCTAGTAGCAAGGCAATTAAATGAATTCAAGCTGAAGGATCCAGTTCTAGACTATGCATTTTGGGCATGGGATACATGATTTACACAGTTCATTCTGGGCAATACTAACACAAGGAAACCAATATCCACTCGAGCGAAGCAGCAGCTAAAACCTGGTGACATAATTAAATCAGAGGCATGTATGTGTTGAAGACGTTTTGAAAACATATATACTTTGATTTAAATCACAGCGAATTGCCGATACTCACATCTTGGATCTACGTAGCTATTTCCACACGGTGGATATAAAATGAAATCCAAAATACAAGGCAGGTAAGGACGTCGGACTGAATAATGGAAAGCACTTCCAAACGTTTGTTCTTCATATATGAACATGATGCTTGCAAAACACTGTGACTTCATCACGGCTAGATAGATACTTTTGTCTTATGTTATACCTTTCCCCAACAGAGAAACTTTACATTTTCTGTCACATTAGATGGTCAGTAAACTGCATATAGCCGCCATTATATCCAGCCATATTCAAACTCTCGTGGATTAGACACAAGAACCCGATCCACTGAAAGGTATTACATGTCAGCATGGTGAAGAGAAGCTAACGTTGCTTTCGTGACAGTACTTTTGCAAAGTCTGCATCATACACAAAGAAAACTAGAAATATAAAACACTTTTGTCTTCCTCATTATTGCGTTGGAAATTACAAGTTCGATAGTAGCAAATGAGTGCTTGCTTAATCAGTCGTTGGGATAAAACCCACCCTACTGGCGGACTGTGCTTTTAAGGTTTTTGCGACTTTCGGTCTCTACTAAGTTTGATGATTGAGAAGACATCTCACCGAGTTTCTTGGTTCCACCTCTGACTTTCACAAGCTATGGATTGCTTTGTTTTATATATTTTAATTAATCGGTAAATATTAAATACATGTTCCGTTATTCCATTTATATCTTCAATCTACAAACTGAATCCGTCCGTAATGCAGGTAAGCGGGTTGGCCATGGTTAGATTACACTTTAAGTTGGGGAATACGTAGTTAAACTCAAGACTCTTCGCAGATAAATAAGGATCACTACATAGTTATTCAAAGAAAATCTTCAACATGCCTTTTCTTTCTCTCCTCACTCACTCGCTCCCCCCCCCCCCCCCTTTTCCTTTCTTTACTTTCTTACTTCGAAAGTCAATATTACGAAGAAACGTTGCGTATAAACAAAATTTACAGTACAGAAATCTGTGGCTATTTAGTGACTAAAACCCCAACACAACAGCCCTTACCAGGCCATGGCCCAGCGTCCGGCCACTGCGTCACCCACCTCTGCCCACTACAGGTCCGATTATGCGGTCTTCGCGGCCTGGTGCCGCACTTCTTAATGAAGTAGCTCATTGGGCCCGGTCAGGGACCAAACGAGGCTAAGTGCACCCCGGCCCAGAACTCCTAGCGCAGGAAAAATCTCCACGCTGGTACCGGCGATCGAACCCAGGTCTTCCACGACAGAGGCTGGCGCGCTGGTACCGGCGATCGAACCCAGGTCTTCCACGACAGAGGCTGGCGCGCTACCACTGCGCTACGGAGGCGATCTATATAATGACTACAAACAAAAATATGTATATTTTCTGAGTTAAAATAAATCATAGCCTCTGACGTGCATAAAAGTCAAAAGAATTACAGTATGACAACAATTTTTTTTGTAAATATTTATTTAAGGTCGTTTTGACAGCACGGTCTTATCACGACCATACATAGTAATACATTGTGGATATTAATTTACAATTATATGTACATATATTACATTATGTTGACATTTACAGTAAATTTGAAAGTTTTATGTTCTTCATAAACTGTAGAGTCTTGCTGACATTATTCGGTGTATTGACTGTTGTTGTTGTAGTGTTTTACGCCCGCTTTTACTACTACGGCACCGCAGGCGGTGACACTGATGATACATGGAATGAAGATGGAGCACCGGTGGAATGAGATGGCGGGGGAAACCGGAGCACCCGGAAAAAACCCGCCCTGACGCCGCTTCGTCCACCACGAATACCACATGCGGGTCCCTGGTTATCGAACCCGGGCCGCCTAGGTGGTAGGCGAGCGCGCTAACCTCTCGGCCACGGCGCCGCCGGTGTATTGACTGGATGATGAAGACTGGAAATGCCGGCTTGCTGTCTATATCTGCTGTATTGTGGGCAATCTATAAGGATGTGGTGGATGGTTAGAGGAATATCACAGTTGGCACAATTTGGAGGTTGGTCCTTGGTGAGAAGATGACTGTGTGTTAGTTTGGAGTGTCCAATTCTAAGCCGAGTGATGTTAACTTGATCTCTTCTTTTCAGTCTTTGGAGATGCAGAAAAGGTTTTGTACAGCCTGAGCGAGCTTCATGGAGTTTACTGCTAACTGATGACCATGTCTGTATCCATTTTTGCATGTACATATGTTTAGTACCATTGATGACGTCTTGGTGTGCAGAAGCGATCGAGGCATCACTGACGGGATGTTTAGCTGCCTCTTTTGCAGCTTCATCTGCAGTTTCATTACCTGTTATGCCAACGTGAGAGGGAGTCCATGCAAAGGATACCTTTTTATTAGTCTTATTTATATTGTGACACAAAAGTCGAATTTCATGGATTAGTGCATGGTTTGGCTCGGAGTTTTGTATGGCAAGTAGTACACTTAAGGAATCGGTGAATATGGTACAGTGACTTTTAATGGATGAATTGGTTATATATAGAAGCGCTTCCTTAATAGCGAATGCTTCACAGGAGAAAATGCTAAACAGGCGAGGTAAACTGTAGAGCATTGTTTGGTCAGGATACACAATTGCACATCCGCTTCCCTCTTTAGATGCTGATCCACAAGTGAAAATTTTCGTGTTAGAGTTATATTCATCCAGTAAACAACTCCACGTTTGTTTAAGGATACAGGAAGGATTTTGAAGTTTCAAGTGAGATGAAAGGCTGGTATCAATTGGTGGAATATGTATCTGCCAGTAGGGTGTGGAGCAATTAATATAGCTGGGTTGGACCATAGGAATTTTTAAATCTATTTCTTTCAAGTATTGGAGAATTCTAATGTGAAACGGACTTCTGTGTCGTTTTGTTTGCATCAGGCAAGGTTTCTGTAGTAGAAAAACATAGTTATGCATTTTATGACATGGATGTGAGGCAATCTTTATGGCATATGTTACACTTAATAATTTTCTGCGAATATTTAGAGGCGGCTCATTTGCTTCCATTTGGAGGCTTAAGATTGGGCTGGTAACAAATGCCCCTAATGCCAACCTTAGGGCTGTAGACTGAATGGAGTTCAGGGTTTTGAGAGTTGAACGGTTTGCGGAGTTGTACACAATAGCACCTTAGTCCAGTTTGGATCTAATAAGAGCCTTGTAGGTTTTGAGAAGTGTGAATAAATCAGCACCCCAATTTCTTGAGGCAAGAGTTTTGATAATGTTGAGTCGTTTTGTGCAAGCTTCTTTTAAAGCTTTAACATGGGGTTTCCATGACAGTATTTGATCGAAAATGACACCCAGAATTTTTGTGGTCGTAACTACGTTGAGTTTCTCTTCATTGAGATATAGTTCAAGGTCCTGTTCAGGAACTTGTCTTTTTGTGAAGGTGATACATTTAGTTTTGGTGCTGGAGAATTTGAAACCAGCAGTAGACGACCATTCTTGGAGATCATCTAAGGCTGACTGAAGTAGTTTTTGAGTGGTGATTATGTTTTTACCTTGACAAAAAGTTATGAGGTCGTCAGCATAAAGGCACGCCTTAACTGGTGGGTGAATATATGTTGCAATATTGTTTATGGCTATAAGGAAAAGGGTCACGCTGATCACGGAGCTCTGAGGAACTCCATTTTTAATTTTAATTTCTTTGGAGAGTAGGCCGTTGGCTTTTACCCTGATGCTGCGATTATGAAGAAAATTGTAAATAAATGCTATCATTCTTCCTCTGATGTTGAAATCCAGCAGTGTCTTAATAATGTGCGGTTTATATGCCATGTCATATGCTTTTTCTACGTCTAAATGTATCATGGAGAGATGCTGTGATTTTGAGAATGCATTTAGGATTTCTGTTTCGAGTATAATTAGGGTATCGGTGGTCGAATGGTGACGGCGAAAGCCGCTTTGAATTTTGGTGAAGAATTTATGTTGTTCCAACATGTATTTTAATCTTCGGGTAATGATTTTTTCCATTAGTTTGCACATTGTATTTGTGAGAGCAATAGGTCTGAAGTTTTGTGGAAAGTAAAGGTCCTTGTTGGGTTTAGGTATCGGAACAACTGTTGCCAGGCGCCACTGATTAGGGAATGTTTTATTTGTCCAGATAAAGTTGTATATTTCATTAAGATATGTAAGTCCTTCTAGAGGAAGTTGCTTTAACAGTTCATATGGTATGTTGTCAGGCCCTGAACTTTTTGATGTGCATAGCTGTAGTTCATTCGTTAGTTCATGGATAGTTAATTCTTCGTTGTAGCAATCTTCATAGTCCTCAGATAGTGCAGCCAACCCTGATTCTGGTTTAGATGTTTTGTATTGAAAAAACTTTTCGTTGTAGTTAGAATCGCTTGATATACTTGCGAAGGTATCTGCGAAAATATTTGCGATGTCGGTAGAAGAACTAGAATTTTTATTTTCCTCAGCATTCCAGATACAAGTTATTTGAGGAGATCTGTATACACCACTTATTTTTTTAATTCTGTCCCAAACAACAGAGGAGGGAGTATTGTGGTTTAAAGAAGATAGAAAGGTTGACCAGCTTAGTTTTTTACTTTCCTTTATAACTTTGCGTGCTTTTGATCTAAGCTTCAGAAAATTTATTTTATTTTCCAAGGATGGGTGTCTCTTATATTTGTAAAATGCTCTATGCTTGTTCTTAAGAGCAATTTTACAAGATTCGTTCCACCATGGTACACATCTATTAATATTAGATGCTGTGGTTTGGGGGTCGCTAGTTTCTGCAGATGCAACAATTAATGTTGTAATTTCAGCAATAATAGCATAGATTTCACCGGAAGAACGATCAGCGAGTGGAGGATTTTTTTCGGATGCCTTCTATAATAAGGTTTTGATACAGCGGCCAATTGGCTTTTTGAAATTTCCACTTAGTATTGAAGGTGTATGTGCTTTTGTAACTATTCAAAGAAATTGTTATTGGTGAATGGTCACTGCCCAATACACATGAATAGACAGACCAATTAAGTAATTCATAAATTTCAGGTGAACAAATTGTTAAATCGATACTGCTAGATGTTCCATGAGCTAGGTTATAACGGGATGGTTCTTTGGAATTGAGCATAATTAAGTCAAAATCGTGTAGCAATCGTTCTATTACCTTTCCTCTTCTGTCGGTGTAACGACTTCCCCATAAGTTGTTGTGGCTATTGAAATCTCCCAATAATATGAAGGGTTTTGGTAGTTGATGGATTAAGTCAATTAAAACATCACTGTGGAGTGCATAGCTGTTTGGAATGTAGACATTACAGATGCAGATTGACGAGGGCAGATTTACTACAATGGCTACTGCTTCCAAGTCTGTGATTAGTGGGATTTCTCTGGTAGTGAAGTTATGTTTTACGTACGTTGCCACACCTCCACTTGTATGAAGGGCGGTTGTACGATTTTTGTAGTATACTTTAAATTGTTTTAAATTGGAAACAAAAGTATTTTTAAAATTTGTTTCTTGAAGGCAAATGACATCAGGTAGATGGCGGTTAATTAGAAGTTGTAAGTATTCGATTTGTGGTTGAAAACCGTTAATATTCCACTGAATTATTGATGAGGCCATAGAGAAGAAGAAAGAAAAAAAAAAAAAAATTACAAGTAGCTTTATGTTCATTATTGTGTAAGATATGAAGATTCATCGCTTGAATATTCCATTGTTCTGTTTGCAGCCTTAAGTAGTTTTTTTACAATGCGCGTGCTTCTGTTATTTATGCCACTATTGGGTAAGTGAGGATGTAGTTTTTGAATCGCATGTGCTAAGCCTTCTAGGTCGTTTGTATAGTAAGCTGCAACTGAGGATACATCGGCAACCCCTATTGTGTTCTCAAAGAAACTTAGCAGTTGTAAATAATTGATTGGAAAGGAACTTGGTTCGGCTTCCATTACCTGTTTTACTGGTTGAAGTACTGCGTCTAATGACGTCTGTGTTTCCTTTTTAGGCCTCTTAGTTCGGTTAGGTTTAGATGTAGAAATCTGTTTATTTGCACCAGATTGAATTGGAGGGTTCCGTTGTTCATCAGTTCCGGTAGTTTCATTGCTGGTTACTGAAATTGGTCTTTTAGATCTGTGAGGTTGGGTTTCCATGTGAACAGGAGTTTTGGAGCTCTCTATCTGTGCAGAGAGACTAGATTCTGTTTGTTTCAGAGAGGTTAGAAGTAACTTGAATTTCATCTGATCTGTCCACAGGATTTGTATCTTGGGTGCATCGGGAGGTGTTTACCCTTACTGGAGATGAAGGTATGTTCTCGTCATCTATAGATTTTGATTTTGGTAATTTCTTGTTAAGAATGGGAAATTCAGAAGAATATAGATTTCCATCAGATGTGCTATGGGAGAGATCAGAAGGAGCACTTTCAGGTATTTGGTTGGTTTTAGGGCAGAACTTTGCTAAATGTCCCTCACTTTTACAAAGAAAGCAGGAAGGAATGTCAGACGAATTGTTCTTTGTTAGTAGGGGTCTGATTTCTAATAAGACATTATTGATGAGAATTTTGGAGTGCTTTGTGGTAATTTCTTCTACATATTTTTCATTGGATAGGAAAACACATATTCTTCCGTTTGATATACGGGAAACATAGCGTATATTGCTTGGGTTAATAAGTTTCCCTAGCGCAAGCATGTAGTCTTTTATGGTAATGCACTCATGAGATTCAATTACTATTGTCTGTTCTTTTGAAGGGTTTGACATAGTTATGTCGGAGTAGCTTGGTTTTGTAGGTGGCACAATTTCATTAGTGGGAGATTTCTTTACTTCATTTGGATTTCTGTGTGTTTGGTTATTAGGAGTATCATTATCAGTGTTCAGTGATGTCATCTTTACGTTGTTAGGACTATTAGTATAAGTAACGTTGTTACATTCAGTATTGGTTACATTCAGGGTAGGACAGTCGATGTTAGCCGCATTTTCTTTCTTTAGGTTGGTATCGTTTTGCCTTCCTCTGAGGTGGCCATGCAAACGATTCGCTTCTGTTTCTGTTATTTAGGTTATGCTAACACTAAAAAACAACGGGGTTGATTTTACAACTAAAATAAAATGAAGTAGAGGTAAGCCCCATTTCTACCTTTACTCACAGTTGCTTCACATACCTTGCAACATCTTACTTAGTTGTCGTTTTGACAGACGAAGTTTGATTTTGGATGATTACACAAAATTAAAATGCAGAGTAATAACTTCACTCGTGTAGCTTTCCTACTGTCCACTGACTCTCTCGACAACAAATTTCTCTTCCGCTTTACACAGTTATAGCAAGTCACCAAAATAAGACACGGCCCACCAGATCGAATACACACTAAATGTCTTTTTTCCACTAACCCATACAGCGCAGGGGGAGCCGCAGGTTGCCTGGGAGGGAAATTGGAGTTCCGGCAGATTGGCGTCAACTTAATCTGGTTTCGTCACCATCCATGACAAACTCAAAACGTCCGCTCCACCCACAGACGATCAGAATGTGAGATTGCAATTTAAACTCCTGCCTCCTCATTTCCAACTTTATCTACATCCCTCTAGACATGTTTGTAGTTGAGCCTTATCCACCTATTCTAGTCGATTATCTGCCATCCCATATGGGAAAATTACATGGCATTGAGATTATTTCATCGCTAAAACACTCGTATTGTGGTTCTCTTCATTGGGGATAAATGAAAAAAGAAATCTGATGTGTTGCACTCACATGACTTTCTCTTGTACTAACCATTCTTCCAAACTCCTATTCCTGTATCTTCTTCGTGTCAATTGAAATAAACACTTTCAGAAATTATCTTGTTTATTTTTTGTAGATACAAGGGAAATAAGGAATGCAGTAGATCTTGAGCGATAGTCACATATTTTAAAGCTTTGAGGTTCCGTTCTCTTTGCATGGTTAACATATAAAAAGATGAATCGCGATCTTTCATCTGATCAAAAAAAGAAAAAAAATTGTTAGGGCATAAATTGGGTGTTTTAGCAAGATTTGCATTTTTTGTATACTAAGATTTGATGTATCTCTTACGATTTACCAGTTATGCAAAAGTCATCCAGAGTAAATAAACTGCAGCCAGAAAAATTCAAAACATACATTACGTTTGCCATAAAAATATCTCAAACACGAATCAAAATCGTTAGAGCCATTTAGGAGAAGATAATTTTCCGTGTAAAGGGTAGTTTAGGGTGGAGGAATTTTCTTCAAAATCTTCGTGTCACATCCTTAAAGGACGTTAAACTTAAATACCAACTTAGGTTTTTAATCCACTTTTCGTTTTTGAGTTATGCTGTCCATAGACTGACACACGCACCCACACACACACACGGACCTTTTTCTAAAACTACTTTTTTTATTCAGGCGCTCAAAAGACATTTCCCGTAAAATCTCGACATCGAATTTTTGGGTGGAATACAATAACTCCTCTACTCACTATAGGTAGTAGAGAATGTAAAAAGGAAATCTATAACATTACAGAAAGAAAGCGCCATGGTAACGAGGGAGAGAAAGGAAAAATGATGTAAATATGTAATTTGGGTTTAGTTTAAGTCGAGCACTTTCTTTAAAGAATTCCAGTCAAAAGTTGTACAAAGGCTTCGCCACTTAACATTTGCTGATAAAGAGTTACATCATCATACCATGCGATTCAAAGCTACACTGACTATAGGTGATATTGTGTGGGACAATTTGCTGACTAGTTTATTGGGGATATATGTCCATAAAGTAATGTTTTGGGCAGTGAGACATAAAAATTTGACCATATTTCTATAGTCGATGCGCAGCGTTCTACAGTTCTTGAAAAAAACTGAAATGTACACATTGCAGTGTAAAAGTATTAAAGAAATTGAAGAAGTACCGCATTAAGCACATTTAAAATTCCAAACTATTTTCTGCGTATACCATTCACATAGAGAATTTGAACATGGAACCAAGATTTCCAAAGACAGCAGTTGGATGACCTGTTTTGCAACCAGATGAGTAACGTTCCAAGGTATATTGTTTAATTTAAGCCATTTCTATTGAAATGTTTGCTAAGATCAGTGTTCTAGACACAAAAGTATGCATCCTTTAATACATTCCTACAATACTGCAAAGGATACAGAAAGGTGTGATCGTCACACATTTGATATACTTGAGTAACTTCCCTTGTGCTTATTTTCCGTGTCCCCTTACGCTTTACTAGGCCAAAGACTTGGTGAATTCGAACTGTTCCTTCGTTTTCCCGTTTCAATTATTCGTTTAAAGTCTGTACGAACTTCTGGGGCAACTATTTACACGGCTTTAACTTCATGTAGCATCTGTGTTTTATAGGGCTTTTAATACCTATGGTAACCCTTTCCACGGGCTCCCTCCATTGCGCGAGAGAGCCGAGAGACGCCGGGAAAATGTCCCGTCAGAGGCGTACTAAAATCCTTACCTGACAGTGGAAGCCGGAAATGTTAACCTGCTGCGCTCAAGTACGGGTCAGGCGCACCCGGGGTCCCGAGCCACACTCTCGGTTAGGATCTTCTAACGGGTGAGAGGGAATACGCTAAACGCCCAATCAACTTTGGTCCACGTACGCGTTTTACCATCAAAATTACGGCTCCCTGAACACAGTCTTATAGTTACATCTCGCGCGGGTTTTAGGTGGATGGAGAGGTGGAAGGGGTGACTGGGTAACCGTGTAATTCCCAGCCAATGATTACCATGCAGGATCTGTGTTCGTATCCGCTGATAAAGGTCAGTCCCGGGGAGGGCCCATTGCATGAGCTGATGCACTCCTGAAGGCGATTGGGCCCCTCTGTCTATACAGTGGGAGGTGTGACCCTAGGATCAGCAAGGTCCAGGCCAGCCCCTAAGCCGGCGTGGCGCTCAGAATGTGAGCATTCCATTTGAGCCATTTGCAATGGTGGAGGAATTAAACGCCATGGCACACCCCCAAGAATTCAACAAATGCCCAATGGTTGGTGTATAGGTACTAGCAGAGTCGAGTGGTCCTCGCTACTTATTAATTATCAGAACTGAGGAAGGAAAAAAATTACGTCGATGAATCCATTTATTATACAAAAGTGTCTTGATAAAATAGCTACCCCAGTGAAAGTATGCACTAGATCTCGCAACGGTACGCTCCTGGTTCAAGCTAATTCGGCATTACAGGCAGCTACTATACCTAAAGTCAATTTGTTAACCAGCTATCCCGTACATGTAGAACTGCACAGGACTTTGAACTCTTCCCATGGAGTGGTGAATACCTGCGCGTTCGACGGTATGTAGAATGAGGAGATTCAGGCGAACCTAGAAGATCAAGGTGCGACTTCAGTGTGTAGGGTTCAGAGGAAAGAGCAAGGTGAGTACCTGCCCACTCGTACTTTTGCGTGGGTAGATTTCCCACAAAGGATTAAGGCACGTTATGAAGCCACTGAAGTTCGACCATACATCCCGAATCCGTTGAGATGTTACAAATGCCAACACTGTGGTCACACAAGTAACTTCTGTGACGGTAATGCTATCTGCGTTCACTGTGGAGACATCGCGCACGACGCTGACTGTACTTAAATCCCAGTTGTTTCAACTACAGCGGAGAACATCCAGCAGGCTCCCGAGAATGCCCCCGTTATATGAAGGAAAGAGCCTTCTAGGAGATCCGAGTTAGGGAGGTGTCCTTCTCAGAAGCCCGGAAACTCTTGCTTCTGCGCCAGCCCTCTATCGGAAGTCCGGTACCCATAGCTCGGTTGCTGCTAAACCGGTACCGCGTCGGAAAATCGCAACTCCAAGTAGCGATACAAACGCGGCCACAAGCTTAGACAACATTCTCGGAGCTAAGTCACATAACTTCTAAAGCACCGTAGTGCAACAGAACAGTCAGCAAGGTCGCCAACAAAAAAGTCGCCCTCGACAAATAGAACGGTGGTATACGATACTTCACCCGCTATTAATTTTTGACACATTTGAGACCCTATGTAATTGACCCGATTCCCTCAAAAAAGATAGACGTCACCCAAGTCATCAAAGGGAAAGAAATGCCCAAAGACATCTCCTGGAAGATCCTCTTCTGAGGTGCCTACAGACCGGCACCTTTCATCTTCTTCGGTCTCCGTTTCGAAACGGTTCCAAACTCTCGAACCCAAATTCACTAGGAGGAAACGGGCGTCCTCGGTAGAGGATATAAAGCTAGAGGATCCTGCCAACACTGCGAGAGCCCCAGTGAAAAAGAGGCAGGATAAAGCTCCTGGTAAAGTTGTTAGCCCTACACATAAGAAAAGGGCTAAATTGATTCAACGACCGCTTACTTTAAGGTAATGGAAAGCTACTTTAGATGACTTATCCCATACAAATAATGGTATGGCTATCTTACAATGGAAAGTACGTGGCATTAAAACACAACGACCAGAACTAGAACTGTTACTCAATACTAATGAGCCTTTGATCGCATGTTCGACAGAAACTAAGCCGTGTCCATACGACGCTTTCCAACTAAAACGATACATCCTAGTGCGATGTGATGTGACACCAGAAGAGGGGGTTTCGGCACATGGCGGCGCTGTGATGCTTGTCAGAGAGGCTGTATGTATGCAATCTGTACCCTTACGGTCTGATATACAATCAGCGCCGTAAGGATGCTACTGCGACCATTCAGTTTATCGTTTGTTATGTATATGTGCGTCCGTCCCATGTCTTCACGCCTACTGATTTAGAAGATCTAGTTTCCCGGTCACCAACACCGTTCCTTTTGGTGGGAGACTTCAATGCGCAGCACCCACTATGGGTCTCAAGGCGCGCTTGTGCGACAGGTCAGCTCATCGCTGATTTCATGGACAGTTACAACCTAGCTCTCCTCAACACTGGAGAGTTTACATTGGTTCCTGACTGAAGTCTCTCACACCTTGACATTGCAGTTTGTTCACCAAGTTGGCAGTCTCCTTAGAAAGGAATGCAATCTCTGATTTACATTCTAGTGACCACTTTCCATGTCTTATTAGTCTCTTAACCCAAGATACATGTTCTCCCGTACGCCTAGATGGCGTTTGGACCATGCCAACTGGAACCATTACACCCAGTTGACCGTGTTTACTTACAACGAGCACGACTCAGTGAATGAATTGGCGCAGCATTTCACCAAGAGGTTTCTTTCTGCTGCTCAACAATCTTCCGCGGATGACATGCTACAGCCGTCGATTTCTCGATTTCCTGATCCTTGGAGGACGGATGAAAGTCGGAATGCCATTCATGCACGAAGGCGTGCTCTTAGAGTTTTTCAACGTCACCCTACATTGGATAATCTAATCGAATACAAGAAAATGCGCGCCAGGTCCAGACAAGTCATTAAAGATAGCAAAAGCATGGAGCGAGTTTGTAGATTCATTTGACCGATATACACCTTCCTCGGTTATATGGGATAAGTTACGGCGCGTAGCCGGTAAATCGACCCTATAGCAATTGCGGGACTGAAAACAGCTACAGGAGCTGTTGAGTCATTTGATGTGACCAACACATTTGGCAGTGCTTACGCTCAAGTTTCTAGCTCGGACAACTACTCCCCCGAGTTCCTTCCAATTAACACTCGGGTGGAATCTCAAGGTTTCGCGTTTCCTTCTAGAAACGTACAAGAACACAGCCGCCTTTTCACCATGGCCAAGTTAGACTATTTTCTTTCATCTTCGCGACTATCAGCACCAGGAACAGAGTATAACGCACAAATATTACAACAGCTCTCTGCTGAAGGGAAGGCATTCCCACTCGAGGTTTATAATCGTGTTTGTGTTGACAGTGTAGTTCCCGAAAACTGGCGGAAGACCACCGTTGTACCCAATTTGAAAGCTGGAAAGGATAGTTATCTTCCCTCCATCTACCGTCCAATTTTCCTCACCACTTGCTTTTGCAAGGTGATGGAACGTATGATCAATGGTCGGTTGGTATGGTGGTTAGAAACTAGCAACCTACTAACATCCAGTGAATGTCCCATCTATGGAGGGTTCAAAGAATATCGTGCCTCCAGCAAATGGCATACGCTTTCTCAAGGTCAAAAAAGACAGCAGCCGTTTGACTCTTCCTCAGAAATCCGTTCAAAATATGCGTGGATAGAGATACCAAGTGGTCGACCGTTGAACGGAAGCGACGAAAACCGCACTGGACGCTGGACGCTGGACAGCAGAGTTTGATATTCAAGCCACCACGTCAATCGCCCGTTAATCATGCGCTCCATCACCTTGCAGATGCAACTGGTGAGGAAGATCGGACGATAACTGGAAGGCAGATGGTGAACCTTACCAGGTTTCAAGATTGCGACGATGGTGGCCTCGCGCCATGTGGCTGGAAAAGTACTGGTACGCCAGATGTGGTTATACACCTTGACGCAAACGTTCCTCTCCGTCGAAGACGTCGCCTTTAAGACCTATAAGATCTCGTGTTTGGTGTCCGGACTAGCTCTAGCAAGAGGTCCTAATCTACAGGGTATGCGTGAGTTATGGTAGGAATGGAACCAAACGAAGAATTAACCAACATATCACTTTATTTGTAAATTTCCAGATTTGTAGAGAACTGCCGACGATATTTAAATAGAATGTAACTTTGTAACTTTAACTACAACGTTATAACACTTTAACTTTGTCACCCTTTAGCAACCGCCGAATTATGTATACGCGCTAGCTTACGTACAACTCCCAAGTTGCACGTGCGTTATCTCCACTCGATTCAAGACGAGTGTGTGTTGCGTTGCATTTGTTTCGCGTGGGCGACAAGAAGGAAGCGATTTCCATTGGCTAACTTTAGAGCACGTCATGGTAAGATAGGAATCAGCCCGCGGAATCACTATGGCTTCGTTTAAACAACAATTGTAACCTTATCACTCATTTACATCTGCATAGGCTTCCATTCTTGAGACTTTAACATATTCAGCTTTATTAAGTCTTCCCCTTAACTATTGACTAGAATCTCATTTTGTTTCTTTCTATTATCAATGGTATATATTCACATTATAATTTCGGTTTCAACCTCCAAGAGGAAGAGTTTACCAGGCGAAGAAAGGTCTGTAGCATTAACACGTGAACACCATCCCGCCCAGGAGCAGACAATTTGGAGGGGGCCAGGGCCCGCTCCAGCTTCCCGGATGGCAAAAAAGGGGTTATAACACTCGCGGTTGTAAGAGGGAAAGGATATGTCATTCGACTCAGCCCGGTGCTTAAGGAATACGAAAGCCAGGTCATAACGCCAAGAGCTTGAAATTGCAGCAAAAGCAGTGCCGAGGGTGTCAGCAACTTCTTGAGGACTAACGATGGTATCATTATTAACTCTAAGCCGAGGAACCGTGGGCGGGGAAGCTTTGCCAGCCACCCGACGAAGCTTGTCCCAAACGACAGATGCAGGAGTACAATTAAAGGACTCCACAAAGTGGAGCCAGGTGGTCTTCTTACTGACCCGTATGATGCGACGATCTCTGGCGCGCTGTTGCTTGTAGGAAGTCGAGTGTAGGATATCGGCGAAGCACTCGAAAAGCAGCTCTGCGTGCACGAACAGCCGCCTGGCATTCGTCAGTCCACCAGGGGACGGGTAATCGTCGTGGTTGTGGCGACGATCTCGGGATAGTACGTTCGGAAGTGGAGATAATGGCGCAAGTAACGCGGTCCACCATCTGGTCAACATCATCGAACTGGTGGTCGTCAAATACAGCCAAGCGAGCATAAAGCGGCCAGTTCGCCTTACACATCTGCCAGGTGGGCACACGTGGTGAGGGCATGTAGTGTGTGAGCATGATGTGTGAGCTGTGCTGAGCAAACAGACAAGTCCAGGTGCGAGAAGGTTCCGGTAGAATCAGATACAAAGGTAGGTTCACCAGTGTTGAGAACGGATAGGCCAGGTTAACTGAGGGTAACACCAACAGCTTGTAAGGTAGTGTTAAGCATGACTGGTTGGTAGGAAACGTCGTCTCGAATCAAGATCATGACACGCCCATGTGCAGGAGAACCAGGTTCCGTGAAATGTCGAAACGTACCGGAATAAAACGAGGAAAGTTGAAGGAGTCCTCTTGACGAAGTTTGGCCTCCTGTAAGCACATGATAGTGTGGGAGAGCGATCTGGCGAGTAACCGTAATTCGGCCCTATGTGTTCGAATGCCACGTGCATTCCACTGAAGAATGGACATCTGGAGGTAAAGGGAACAAGCCAATTTTACTTGAGCGGCGGCTAGCGCTTCAATTTGCCCTTAGAGTGTCGCGTGGAACTAGGGCTTTTAGGTGGTGGTGTTTCCTGCTCCATTGGTTTCTCTGAAGGAAGAGGCTCACTACCAGTAGAAAAAAGTGCCTGAAAACGATTGGTCGTAGGCACAGGAGGAATCACGAGGATCTCTTCTGTGCCTTTGGTCTTCCTGTAAACGGGATCTCCGAGGAGATGAAGGAGAATTGTCATTCCGTCCACATCGGCTACTGGCAGGTCTTTAAGGAAGTCACTTCGTTTGGGCTGGATTTTAAATTTTTGTTGTTCAGTACCAACAGTGATTGAGATGTAACGGATACGGAAGCAGCTGGTAGGGTAAGGGTAGCGACGGCACTGGAGACTACAGGAAGAGTCTACGTACTCATATCCCGCTTTTGCATTTGCACCACGGAACTAAAGTACCAAATTTAAGAAGAGAAGGCTGGCGAGCGAGATGGCGTTTGCGGGCTTCACTGAATGATACAGTTCTTTCACCTACAATTCTTGTATAGCCTTCCCGTCCAAAAAACGGCGGCAATCGCGGGATATCGCTGGATGGGCACCCCTACAACTCACGCAGCAAACAGACTGACAAGCTCCGTCGTGGGCATCCTTACCACCCTTGACACAAACAGGAATTGAAAGTTTGCAAGACATCTTACTGTGGTGAAAGCGTTGGCACTGAAAGCAACGCATAGGACGTAGAACATATTGCCGTACAGGGATCACTTTGTACCCCGCCTTAATTTTCCGAGGTAAGTCAAGCCGATCGAATGTAAGGAACAGGGTACGGGTAGGCACCTGGACACCATCGCGTTTAGCCCTGACTCGGTAGACCTCAATGACTCCTTGATCCGATAAGTAACCCAAGATCTCCTGCTCTGACGTGTCATCTAACAGGGGTGAGGTGATGACCCCCTTTGAAGAGTTCAGACAACGGTGCTTCTCGACACGGATAGGATATCCGTGGAGTAGTTTTGCCTTTAACAATTTGTCAAACTGGACTGAGGTAAATGTCTCAATAAGAAGAGAACTGTTACGGAGTCAGCTATTTTATCAAGACCGGCCTGAATGACGAGCCTCACAAATGACTGAGCCTCTCCCTATCTACGATAACCAGGTATCGAGCTGCTGACCCTGCGGTTACCTCTTTTTCTTCGCGCACTTGACGTCATCTTTTCGGTGTAGTTGTAGCCATAAAAGGGTTACATAAAGTTCATCCCCCAGTGATCCCCACCCACAACGGAGCCCATCGAGGAGCCATCCCACTGGGTTGACAGGGCTACACATGGGATATAGCGGGCTCGTCGTCCCACTCACCCTGGAGTTCAGCGCAATACCTAATCCTAGCCGATTGACTAGGGATGGGTTAGCCCCTAGCCTACCGTTTAGGTGAAGCATAAACCAAAGCGGTGTATCGAAAATGCGCATCCTCCCCGGATTCAGAAAAAAAGAAGAAAACTCCCGGGCTCAGATACGCACCCCTCAACCATCAGGATAATCCTTTCCACCGAAACGGGTCTCCACGCACGGCCTACACGTAGGTGGGCGATTTGAGTGACTCCCTCACTACGAAGAGGAGCCCACATCGAGGGAGTCAGTTGGTTCGGGGCCCCGGGTGCGCGAGCGCCAAACCCGTACCTACCGTAGTAGGCTCCCTGGGGGGCACCTGCGTCGTGACTGCCGCCACAGCCTATCTTTGTAAACCCCATTTCATTCTTCCAACCCGGAGGTTACAAAGGCGCAATAGAACAGCTATTTGCTGCAGTATTGAAATCTCCACCGTTCTCGGTCTAATCCTATTCGATAATAGTAGCGAACATCATGAATAGCAATACTATCAGATCTAGGCTAAAGCAACGGAAAAAAAAGGACGCAATTTTATATTTCAATGAGCTCCACATTTTCCCAATATTAAGTTGGAGTCTATGTTCATTTCGTTTAAGCACAGTCAGATACCACGAATACGTTTTATAAGAACTGTTTGTAGAAGAATGAATACAGAAAGTCCTGTGAATAACATCAAGTTTGTACTTTCCGCTCAGGAACCACCAAGCTACTAAACTTCAGAGGACCAGTAGCAAGCAAAAGCTTACTAAAAGGAAGCAGGGCTTGTTTTTATTTATAGTGTCACCGCGCCCGCCGCATCTAATTGCCGACAACCGTAGTGTCACGCATCGCATTATTGTCGGCACTACCGCAAAGGAGCCGAAGGAAAGAGACAGAGCATGGCCGCATTGTTGGGGCGCTTGCCGAAAGAGAGAAAAGGATAGAGGCTACTGGAATCTTCTACTTTGTACCCCAGCGCAATAAGTGAACGTTCTTGAAGCTTCCAGAATAGTGCCTGGGAGATATAAATAGCGGTAAAGTGTGAGAGAGTCAGTCAGACGTAAGTGAGAGACGTACGTGAAGCGTTGAGTAGTGCCGACGGAGAACAGTCAGACGTATGTGAAGGTTGAGTAGTCGTGCCGACGGAGACGGACAGACGATGTGGAGAGTTGTGCCGACGGAGAAGAGTTAGTTCTTTGTGTTACGAGTTCGGAGCCGTGCTGTTGGAGAATCGGAAAAGACTTTCTTGTTGTCGCAACGAGTGTACAAAGTTACTGTTTACGGAAATAAAAGTGTTTATCTCGACTACATCTGTCTTCTTTACTCCACACCCACCACAAAAGTCACACTGGTGTCAGAAGTGGGATTCGTCGAATTGCTTCTAGTTTCATTACATCGTCAGAAGTTGCAACGTTAGAACCAAGATGGAGGGAGATTCGGAAACCAGGATGATGGCAATGATGAAAGAATTATTTGCCAAAATGGAAACGTCATACGACAACCTCGTTGCCAAAGTGAAGACGGCAAACGACAACCTCTTTGCCGAGCTGAAAGAAGAAATAAAGACGAGACACAACCTCGCTGCCGAGCTGAAAGAGATGAAGACGGCAAACGTCAACCTCGTTGCCAAAATGAAGACGAGAAACGACAACCTCGCTGCCGAGCTGAAAGAGATGAAGACGGAGCTATCGCCGAAAATTGACGGCGAACTGATTGGCGTGACGGAAGACGTGAAAGAACTCGGCGAAAAGGTGGAAGACCTCTGCCAGCACGTGGACGTCGTGGAGGACGACGGGGAACGTCTTGGCGCCCTGGTAGTAAGAGTTGACGAGAGCGTCAAAGTACTGGATGCCAGGGGCAGGCGGAATAGCGCGGAGCCGGGGAGGGAGCACCTAGTGGCCGAGGCGACAGTTGCGCCCGTTTCGGATGATATGAGGGGAGACGTGGAACAACTCGGCGAACTGATTGGCGTGACGGAAGACGTGGAACAACTCGGCGAACTAATTGGCGTGACGGAAGACGTGAAACAACTCGGCGAACTGATTAGCGTGACGGAAGACGTGGAACAACTCGGCGAACTGATTGGCGTGACGGAAGACGTGGAACCACTCGGCGAACTGATTGGCATGACGGAAGACGTGGAACAACTCGGCGAACTGATTGGCGTGACGGAAGACGTGGAAGAACTCGGCGAAAAGGTGGAAGACCTCTGCCAGCATGTGGACGTCGTGGAGGACGACGGGGAACGTCTTGGCGCCCTGGTAGTAAGAGTTGACGAGAGCGTCAAAGTACTGGATGCCAGGGGCAGACGGAATAGCGCGGACCCGGGGAGGAAGCACCTAGTGGCCGAGGCGACAGTTGCGCCCGTTTCAGATAACGAAAGTGTACGTCTCGGGGAAGACAAAGGGGCAGTTCAGGGACGTCGTCGGGGATCCTCTGGAGGAGTGTGTCGGGTACGTAACCAACCAGGATACGACGTGGAGGACGATCAGCAGGGAAGCGCACAAGCAAACGAGCATCAGGCGAGAACCGACTTGGCATGTGACATGGGGGGACCGTCGGAGCCATCCAATCACCTGACGCATAGTGCCGTGAACGGAAGAATGGTGGACATCATCGTGGACGGCAGGATACAGGAGAGGCCGTGCCGAGCACGAGTGAACACGAGTGCAGCGGTGGACGCGACTCGCGCGGATGTGGTGGGGTTTGTTGCCGGACCCATCGGAAGCAAGGTGGCTGCGAAGGTGCGCCAGAGAGGTCGGCGGACATGGTACCCAGTGAGCCGTTTCCAAGTGCGCAGGATGGCCCGTCAACACACCAGGAAGAAGGGCAACTGGACGAGGGACCGTCAAGACCGGCGGTACTGTTGCAGAATTTCGAAGCAGGATGGCATACATCGTCCTACCCAGACCAAGGGACACTATCCAATAGCGATACCTAGGATCGCGCCTCCTGGAGAAGAGGTTCGATGGGTTAGTCCACCAGGACGCAAGGGAGATGCCGCAGTGATAGTGCTGGTCGGGACGACCAGCTCTGAGGAGGGAGCAGTGTCACCGCGCCCGCCGCATCTAATTGCCGACAACCGTAGTGTCACGCATCGCATTATTGTCGGCACTACCGCAAAGGAGCCGAAGGAAAGAGACAGAGCATGGCCGCATTGTTGGGGCGCTTGCCGAAAGAGAGAAAAGGATAGAGGCTACTGGAATCTTCTACTTTGTACCCCAGCGCAATAAGTGAACGTTCTTGAAGCTTCCAGAATAGTGCCTGGGAGATATAAATAGCGGTAAAGTGTGAGAGAGTCAGTCAGACGTAAGTGAGAGACGTACGTGAAGCGTTGAGTAGTGCCGACGGAGAACAGTCAGACGTATGTGAAGGTTGAGTAGTCTTGCCGACGGAGACGGACAGACGATGTGGAGAGTTGTGCCGACGGAGAAGAGTTAGTTCTTTGTGTTACGAGTTCGGAGCCGTGCTGTTGGAGAATCGGAAAAGACTTTCTTGTTGTCGCAACGAGTGTACAAAGTTACTGTTTACGGAAATAAAAGTGTTTATCTCGACTACATCTGTCTTCTTTACTTCACACCCACCACAAAAGTTACAATATTATTGTCCAGCAGTAACTCAGGGATGAAGGTCAGAAAGCTTTAGCTCGCCGGGAGTTTGAGAACATTTTTATTTATGTGATACCAAGCAGTTACTTCGAGTTAAAGAGAAATGAGCTAATGGTTGCTTTTACTTATAGCACTCTGTTGTTTTCCTTTCCTCTTTCAGCGATGGACAAATTCAATTTCACTTCGGATGCCTAAATGAAGTGATGGAGAATACTGGAGGCTGAGCTGACTACTGAAGCAGTTGTATTCGTCCCCCCCCCCCCCAAGTAATGTTATATAATCGAGATGGATTATGAATGAGGCATATTTTAGTTTCCTTTGTGATTATTTAAATATAATTGCCTGTTATTTAATTGTATAATGTTTAACATTAAGTTAAGTAAGATTCAGATGAACGTTTATTGCAGAGATGACACCCAATTTACAAATTCAGTAGGTGACGCCTTGTGAGTTTTAGCGAGGTCAATCCATAACAATACGTTTTAATGCAATATTATGCTGGTAATGTATTTTCGTTCAAAAATACGCTGAAACGTCAACATAAGACATCTGGTTCCAACTCTTTACCCCTCAAAACTCAGGAAGCGATGGCCACCTCGTTTTGCTTAGTTCCAGTCACTATCCTTGACGAAGAGAAGATATCCGATTGTTAATTCGACTTCTCTAAAGCACCGATATGTCTTAGGATCCTTCACATTAATATGAACATCCCACAAATATCTGTTACTGAGAACATAAGGCTCCAGTATGAGTTTGTTCCTGCTCCCAGCTTCCGTGCAGCTTTACACACTTTATACATCCCACCGATTCATAACGAATGTGAAATAGCTTTTGGTACACCCGTATTTGAGTGATTTTGTACACAAAGGCTTGATATTACTAATGATAATAAAACTATAGCAAAAGTATCTAATGTCAATTATTTTGGAAATGCAATACTAAAATGACATATAGGGGTCGATACCAAATTAAAGAGTAACAAAATGAAAGGACTCTATATCAAATAACATATGTACCCAGCATTATTTTATAATGAGCCAATATTCCTTTACGCTACAAGCAAGATGAAAAAGCTGTGTACTGAGATGACAGCATGTGCTACAGGGTTGCCAACTCGTACGATAATTATGGGGGCATACGATAATTTTAATGTTTGTAAGATGGTTGTCAACCCGTACGATAATTATGGGGGTGTACGATAATTTGAATGTATGATAGTTCGATATCGGCAAAATATCATTTTCACTGGTTTTGTCACTCCAGCGAAGTGAAACTAATTACAAATAATACCACTTTTGTCCTCATTGTCTGTCTCCACCCCATAGCTACTAAGCTTGCTACCCTTTATCCTCTTATTGCCAGTGTGCCCAGGTCTGATAATCTCAAAGAAGAAGGCACTGTTCAGAAAATTGACGATCAATGTAGAAAACTCGGAATACGTGCTATTCGGTGTGAAATAAAAAACATGCCTGAACCTGACAGTTTCTGGAGTGCTGTTAAACATGTCACCTTGGTGGAAATACTGATTTCAAAGAACTAGCGACCTTTGCATTATCAGTGGTTTCCTTGCCCTACAGAAGCACTTCTTGTGAACGTTTTTTTTTTTTTTAAGTGGGTTTAACAAAAACCAAAGTTGGAAACAGATTGGCACTGGATACAGTAAATGAACTCATTTTGTCGTCTCAACTTATGAAAGAACGTGGTAGATCTTAAAACCTGCAAGTCACCGAGAAGATGTTAAGGTTTATCTCAACAATAAATTGGTGCAATGCTGCAACGGTTGAGGAAGCTGAACTTTCACATGAATAGTACGAGAAACATAAGTGCGTGCTAAAGTTATATTTGTTGAGGTCATCAATCTTGTAAGTGGATATAATAAACATCATTACTCTTATATTTTCATAAGTATTATACTGATATGTTTATTGTTGTAGCATTTGCTTTATGATGTACGATAATTTTGAATCCAAATCTATAATTTTGAGTGGCTGGTACGATAATTTTACTTTTAAATGTTGGCAACCCTGCATGTACTGCACTTGCTTTTCTCGTATTTGGTTACTGCGTCTCAGATCTCCAAACTCTAAAAAAAGTCCCATGGATTTTGTCTATCCATGACAAATTCACATACCTGCGTTGCATATTAAGTTATAAAAATTATATTTTTTTAATTCGTGTTACGTTACTCAGGATATACTTTACCTCACAATGATTTGAAATTAAGCGAAAAATACCTAGTTACATGGAACATTTGAAAACATCAGTTAAATACTTAGCCACCTCCTATGGGGGGGGGGGGGGGGGGAGAAAGAAAAAAAATGCAGGAAAAATCCCATTTCCATCACATGATGTAAACATTCATGGAATATTTCGAAAATGGCTAACCCTACGAAAAAACACATTGCAACATCATCTAATGGCATGTATTAAGTTTTTGTCTCTGTCCCCAGTTATACAAAATGGCAAGAAATTCAACCACTAAAGAGAACTTCAGAATTTACCCACAGAAAATTCAGAATATACACTTTTATAGTGGCACTTCATTAGTGATGCAAACATCTTACACACATTTTAATAAAAACATCTACTCATTTTTAAATGAAAAATAACGAACAATGCCCAGTATAAACGACATTTCGGCGTAGAAGAATTTTCTTAATAATCTTCGACTAGAATGCCCGATAAAGGTATAGAATTTGACACCAGACTTTCTTTCTGAGATAGGCTGTATACAAACACAAAGAAAGACAGGGGAGACACCGTAGACACTAACAAGAACATTTTTTTGTTCAGTGGCCCTGAAATCGAAATTTTGAATAAAATACGATAATTTGTCACCACGCACCTTCTGTAAAGATACAACGAAATAAAGACCAACATACACTGACTGGGAGAATTAGGGCAAAAGGAAACGCAAGACATTTACCTTATATATTTAAACATAAATACATTCCGCGCAACTTGGAAACAGCTCTAACGATTTCGATCAAATTTTGTATTCAGACACGGTTTTGCTTATTAAGTTTACCTATATAGGTGACATTTCGTGAAAATGCGCGATTTTATGCGTAAGTCACAATTATTCGAAACCTTATTTTGGTAATAATTATTTCTCTGTTAATGGGCCAATTTCAACCAACTAGCCAGGATATTAAAGGTCCCGTCAAGAGCTTTCAGAAAACCTAAGGAAAGTTGACTTAGAAAGTTGACGCGTAACAGTGACAATTAGTCGAAACCTTATTTTGGCCACGTCTATGTTAATGGGCCAATTTCAAAAAACAAGACACGATATCAAAGGTCTCGTCAAGAGCTTTCAGAATACCCAAACAAAGCTGACTTAGGTCTACGCGTAACAGTGACAATTAGTCGATACCGTATTTTGGCCATAATTTCTCTGTTAATGGGCCAATTTCAACCAACAAGCCAGGAGGCTTGTATATTTGCTAAAATCCAATTTTCGTCCAATTACTTACGCTAGCGAATGTTGGGTACCTGCATAAATAATGTTAGTAGGTACATCAATATTGTTTCACGATCATGATATTGTGTCGCCAAAGTCTTAGAAATAACCTTGTTTTCCAAGTTTGAAGAAAAGGTTATTGGTGTGGTACTAACTTTTCTACAAAAAGTCCCTTCAATGTCTTTGGTTACCAGTATCAAGTGCTGACGAGATATTTTTTTCTACATGTAACTTGGTTGTAACAGACAGAAGGGCAATGAAAAATGAAAGTGTCACAGCTTGTTGTATGTTGCAATTTGGCGATCCTGACTGATGGGCAGTGACCCTGATGTATGATATATGTAGTGATTCATCTCATGATAATAATAAAATAAACGTTTCAATTTGGAGAAATGCTGAACAATAATGTTGCGGTAACATTACTACAGCGTCAGTCACAAAACAAACTGTAATTGTATCACTATAAACATCGATGCTGTGTTTACACCTAAAGCAGGAGGAAACACGCGTTACTAGCACTATAAAAGAATCAAATACGCCTTGGGCTCGACATAAGAATGTAAGATTTTATACGTGGAGTGAGTGAACGGATTGAGTAGTGAGAAATAATATAGTTACAAACCCTCTCAATCTGTGCTTTGACTAGCATCAGTAGCAGCATTTGAAACGTGTCGGCAGAATAATCATTTAGAATTCCTAGTAAAGAAATGCTGCCGTAATATTGTGCTATTCTCGACATTTAAACATTGGTGACCAAGAAATATCATACATTATTTTTTGCCCCCTAAGTGAATGTGCCGCTGAAATTTAGCACAAATCTCGCAAACCTTTACATTTGTATTCCATGACTTTAAAAATACTAGGGACCTTAAATTCAAAATGTGTTTTGACTTTCTATATTACAAATACTTGTAGTTGCATAATGTACCCTAAAAATGCAGAATAATAATGTTTTTCATTTTAAAATTTAAGCTTTTTGAAAATTATTTTTTCACCATATTCACTTTTTGAAACTGTCACACGATGCAGTTTTCATGCAATTCTTCGTGTCATTTCCAAAACACAAACAAGTAAATCTGTCATATACCTTTGTTTTCTTTTGAACGGTCTTGAGTTACTAAAGAAACATATAAAACTTTATACTAAAAAATTCAAGCGACAAAATTTAAAAATTATCTTCGTTTGAGCTTATGCTAATAAAACAAATTTGTACGACAGATTTGTACATTATAATCAGATAAATACAATAAAACTTTAAAAATAGGCATTTAAAAAAATCGTCGTGTAGAGCATTTGGCATAACATAATAAAATCCGGATTCAACATTTCGTAATTCGGAAACTGAAGGATATATCACACTAAAATTCAAAACCCTGTAATGCTGGTATAAGACAGCATTGAAAATAAATTTTCAGCTAACTTGGCTTAAAACTTTTAAAAATCCATTTTCAGTTGTTTATTCCCTTAATTTTCAAGCCCGAGCCCGACAAGCATTTTTCAAATTAGGCCTGAACCCGGCCCGCGGGCACGGCCGGGCCTAGGCCCGAGCCCGTGCAGACCTCTACTGTGTGGTGGGTGGGTGTGTGTGGGTTGTAGGGTTGGGTGTGTATAGGCTACACGGTGAGGTGTATGTTGTGGGGGGTGGGATGTGTTGTGGCGAGTGGGGCTGGGGTGTGTTGTGAGTAGTGTGTGGTGTAGGGTGTGTGGTGTGGGTATGGCGTGGATGTGGGGTGTGTCACGTGGGTGTGGGGTGGGTGTGGTGTGGATGTGGACTGTGTGTATGGCGTGTGTGTGGATTGTGTGGGGTGTGACAGTGTGTGGTGTGGAAGTGTTGTGGTGCGTGAGTGGAGTGTGGGTGTGTGGAGACGGTGTGTGAGGTGTGAGTGTGGTGGGTGTATGGGGTGTGAGTGTGGTGGGTGTGAGTGGGGTGTGTGAGGTGGGTGTTGGTGTATGACGTGGGACATGGGTGTGTGAGGTGGGTGTTGGTGTATGACGTGGGACATGGGTGTGTGTTGTGGATGTGTGGACTGTGTGGCGGGTGGGCGTGTGTGAGCTGTGTGGCGGGTGGATGTGTGTGGGCTGTAGGGCTGGGAGTGTGTGTGGGGTGGGATGTGTTGTGGGGAGTAGGTTGCGGGTTGTTGGGAGAAGGTTGTGTGTTGTGGGGAGTAGGTTGTGTGTTGTGGGGAGTAGGTTGTGTGTTGTGGAGATTGGGTTGTGTGTTGTGGAGATTGGGGTGTGTGTAGTGGAGAGTGGTGTGTGTGTGTGTGTGTGTGTGTGTGTGTGTGTGTGTGTGTGTGTGTGTGTGTGTGTGAGTTGTGTTTATGGGCCCGTCGACAACTAGGTCATTAGGGCCCGAAGTCCAAAAATAAAAACAAGCAAACAACTAGCAAAAGCCGACCCCTAAAAAGTTAAAAAGTAAAAATAACAAAACTGAAAGTTAAAAGCACTAAAACGGCTAAAAGTTAAAACAGGTAAAAACATAATTTACTAAAAACTTAAGCTGGTAAAACCGTTAACAAGGTAAGAATACCAGAAGTAATACGTTCTAAAATGCTAAATCCGCCAAGATAAAATACACATTAAACTTGCTTGCCAAAACCAATCTTGGTAACAAACCGCAGTACTGTATATACAGGTACTGGGTCGTTGCCTAAAACGGGGCACCGTGTAACACCCAGGCCAAGGAACTGGCGCTCCCGAGCGTATTGCGGACAATCAAGGACCTGTGTGACGGAGATTGAAACATCGCACGTCGCACAGACAGGCTCCGAATCACCACGCAAAAGCAGTCCATGCGTGGCACGGGTGCGGCCTATCCTTAGATGGGTTAAAACCGCTTCTTCCCGCGAAAAGCATTACAGTGAGAATCGACCCCTGGGGTACGCCATTCTCCAGGATCCGTTCTTGTGAGAGCGTATGGCCAATGCGGACACGAAATCGGCATAGTTTTTAAAAATTAAAAACAAAGATAGCTAGATGGCCGCGTAAACCGTAATCGTGTAAATTATGGAATCAACTTATGTATTACTTTCAGCTTATGTATTAAGGAATGCACTTCCGTCGTTATATCTACTTTCTCCGAGTGTTGAAGCATTGTCAACTGACAGAAATTAGACCGCAGAAAACAAGCAATTTTATGGAAACTGTTAACAACAAACTTATCTTCAAGCAGATTTGATGTAGTGTATTTCAACTGCAGTGCATCATCTGTATCAGTGGTGCCATTGTGTGTAAGGTGTCTCAATAAACTGCACCGTAGTGGCAAAACAAGTGGCAATGTGGGATACGTGTCGGCCTCTAGCTGGAGAGAAGCTTCCTTTAGTGTTTCTAGAAGGTGTATAAGCATTTTCAGTGTATCTTGTTGAACATGTGACATTCTTTCTTCCTCTTGTCGCTCTATTAGAATATTTTCAATATCATTGTAATTTCCATCAAATGACTTGTATATGTCAACCCTAGTGTACCATCTAGTTTCAGTTTCTTGATGAAGGGCAGTTTTCAAATGTTGTGAAAGTCCTCTGTGTTTCATGTCTCTCACCACTTCCTTATTCCATATTTTTTTAACATTAAAAACAAAAAATCAATTTTTTCAAGTCAATCGACCTCCCAGTGCCCTTAAGAACTTTTGATGTTGTAAAAGGTGCAGGATTCCTGGAGTACTCTCAGGTTTTGATTAAGATTGGTGCTAAATATGTTAGTGTGAATGCGAAAGACTTGCTGCCCCATCCTACTACGGTATCCCGCAGCGCAGTGAAGGAAGCTGAAATGTTGCGAAAATCACTCATTCCCACAGTGCAAATGGTGGTGGATAGAAGTGAATGTGCCGCCACAACAGATATGTGCACTTTCATATATATGTAACTCTCACTGTTCATTTTGTTGACGCAAATTGGACTTGTGTAGTTCAGTGCTTTTTACAGTGGAATTTCTGCATGATTGCAAAATAGCAACAAACATAAGATTAGAACTCAACAAAAATTAACGTCGCAGGGGTTGGGACAAGGCTGTTTGTCTCGATTTGTCTTTGTGACGTACCAGGGTAGTAACATAGTGAGTGCCCTTCAGAACTGCACCAGATTAAACGGTTCTTCTCATCTGCTGAATGTCGTACAGAGAAATACATTAAAAAGATCTTTTGGAGCAACGACTTTCACATGTAGAAATATTGACAAACCAGATTAAGTCTTTGCAACAAACAGAAACACATTCTTAAGTTACTTCATCTTTAGATGTTTGAGGAAGCCGAGACTGAGACTGCATAAAAAGTTCTGAATTTTATTTTGTCCCGTGGAAGTTTTACACGTCGTCGGTTTAAATGAGAACTTCCTGTTTTTGGAGCAGAGTAGCTTAAGATAGTATGACACTACACTGGACTTCACCAGATTTTTCGTGACTGTCAAATTCTTTACATTTCTCGAAACTTCTTCCAAATGTCACTTTTACCACGTGAATTTTCCACTGAGAGATACTCCCCTCGTTGCAATCTTCAGTGTTCATTTTGTTGATGTGTACTGGTTAATTGCCGGCGGAATAACTTGTGCATTAGTATATGCACGTGTGCACCATCGCATAAACTCGCATACTGTTGAGTTGAAGAAACATATTTTACTAGCCAAGTATATACTAGAAAGGAAATATGAACTGCATAGAAGTCAGAAGCATGACGTAATATATACAGCGTCAGCCACAAAACAAGAACAACAAACTATAATTGTATAAGTGTAGACATCAATGCTGCGTTTACACTTTACAAAGCAGAAGGAGACACACATTACTAAATAACAGTATAAAGAAATCAAATACGCCTTGGGTTCGGGATAGAGTGTAAGATTTTATATGTGGAATGAGTGAACGGATTGAATTGCAGTCGAGTAGTGAGAAATAAATATAGTTGCAAACTCTTCTCATTCTGTGCTTTGACTAGCATCAGTAGCAGCATTTAAAACGTGTCAGCAGAATTCCTAGTAAAGAAATGTTGCGATAATTTTGCTATTCTCGGCATTTCAACAATGATGACCAAGAAATATGATAAATTATTTTTTGCGTCTTAAGGGAATGCACCACAAAAACTTTAGTACAAATCTCGTAAAAATTTACATTTGTATACCATGGCTTTAAAAATACTAGGAACCATGAATTAAAAATGTGTTTTGAGTTTTTATATTACAAATGCCTACACTTGCATAATGTACCCTAAAAATACAGAATAGCAATGTTGTTCATTTTGGAATTTAAGGTCATTGAAAATTATTTTTTCGTCATACTCACAATACAACAATTAAATCGGTCATATACTTTTTTTTCTTTTGGACGGTTTTGAGTTATTAAAAAACTTAAAACCTATAAAACTGTAAACTAGAAATTTCAAGGGGCAGAATCTAAAAATTGTCTTTTGAACCAAGGCTACTAAACCAAATTTGTATGCGAGATTTGTGCATTATAATCAGATAAATATAATAGAATTTTAAAATACGGCAATTTTTTAAAATTTCATCATATGGAGCATTTGGCTAACATAATAAAATCTAGATTCAACATTTCATAACTCGGAAACTAAAGGATATATCAAACTAAAATTCAAAACCTTCTAATGCTGACATAAGACAACATTGAAAATAAATGTTCAGCTAACTTGGCTGAAAACTTTAGAAAATCCATTTTTAGTTGTGTATTCCTAAAAATGTCAAGTCCGAGCCCGTGCAGACCTCTAATACACACCGCAACCGCGGTATACAGGATGATTTCGTAATGGTGTTAGAAACTTTCAGGGAAGATTCAGGAGGACAAATGTATTAATCTGATATAAGGAATACTGGTCCAGAAATGTCTCCTTCGCACGATTACAGGGGAGTTGTTTTGGGATACCTGTGAACATGAAGTTAGGAGAATCTAGGAATATCTGTATTTTATTTCTCTGTATTTACATTTACACAAGTCATAATACTACAAGAGCTGTTAAAAATGGCGTCCTTCAGCAGTGACGCAAGAACGACAACATCGTACGAGCAGCTCTGGAGTCCCTCTGACAATGTCACAGGCAGCGAGAATTCGTGCTTGTAGATCATGTTCGGTTTCTACTGGTGTCACGTACACAAGACCCTTCACATGACTCCAAAAGAAAAATCAAGTGGAGTCAGATCAGGCGAACGGGCTGGCCATGTAGCTGGACCACCTCTTCCTATCCGTCTTTCAGGGAACGTCGGTTAAGGTGTTCTCGAGCATGATGCGAAAAGTGAGCTGGAGCTCCATCATGTTGAAACCACATACGTCGACGTACCGCAAGTGGGATATGTTCCAACAACCCGGGAAGTGTCTCTCAAAAACACAGTGTACACTGCTCCAGTTAATCCGTGTGGAAGAACAAATGGGCCCATTACATCATCATTGGCTATAACCGCCCATACATTCACTTCAAAACGGTTTTGATGGCCCCTTACAACTGTAGCGCGGAAATTTCCATCGGCCCAAACGCAACTATTTCGACTATGAAACAGACTTCATCGGTGAAATCAACACACAAAAGGAAGTGATGATCCACCACACAATGCTGGAGTAGCCCCTGGCTGCGAAGTCAGCTAGAGACAGAGCATGTACTCTTTGTGGGTGGCAGGGGTGCAGTTGTTCCCGTTCCAAACATCACTCTGCGCGACCCCCATTTCACGTGCAACTGTTCGAGTACTTATTGAAGGCTCCTCAGCCACACGGCGAAGCACTTCCACTTCCAAGATGGGAGTCCTTACAGTTCGCCTACCTCCTCGGTCGAGATGCTGTGGTTGCACCTGCCCAGTTTCCGTTGAAAAAGTCTCGGGAATATAGTATGTCCCAGATGTCTCCGATGTGAATATAAATTTGTCCTGATATAGTGTTTCTGCTTCCATTAGCTTGCCGTACAGGGACACCATCTCTGCATATTCTGCAACTGTGTACTGCATTTCATCGCGGTTAACTGATGCACTTCCTCATGTAAACACCGACCGGACTCCAACCTGTACCTGGGTAATGTTACAGGACAGCACGTCAGACAGTATACATTACGCCATCTGCATTGAACTACTGTTGCCGTACGTAAGTTTAAAACGCCATCTCCATTGCCTTCATGGCGTTGTAATTCTAAACCACTCATGATACTCCTAGATGGCGGTGCGGTTATCTATCACCTGCCTACCTATGAAAACAACTTTCGCCTATAACTTGTGAAGGAGAAATTTTCGGACCAAGGTTCCTTATATCAGATTATTGCAGTCCCTGAAAGTTTCTAACACCATCACGAAATCACCCGGTAGAATTGGTTGGCGGCGGCAAATATCATCAATGAACGAATGTCGAGGCCTGCGGTAAAGCTTACCCGGGATTGGTCTCTAGGTTATTTAACTCTAATAAACACCACAAAAGCAAAAGTGATTCACTCGCCCTTGTCACACAAAGAATGCTTTATCCTCATATTTTCCATTCATTTCCAGGGCCTGCCAACGAAATAGGCCGTTACATATAAATGATCCTGCAGATAAATTTTATATATTTGTTCATGAATTTACGTTTCAGTTTGTAGGTTCAATTTGTGCACTTTGCCTTTTAAAGCCCCGCATAAATATACTCGCACTTCCAATCAGTTAACAACACTAGCCTGCAAAAAAAATTTTTCCCCCGCCGGTTTGAGATCTGAAATGTGATATTAACTAATTTCGATGTGCTAAATTGAATGGTAATTACAGTTTTTCTCTGTCAGTAAGGTTTTTCTGCAAATCACTAAATATTATAATGAAAATAATGAAAAATTGTATGTTTGATGTAAAAAAGTGCGTTATAAAATAAAGAATGAAAAATTTCTCAGTAAACAATAAAAATAAATACCTACGTACCTGTAAAAGAGGGCATGAAGTCACAATTTACTTGCCTGGAAGGCTGGCTGCGTTGATTTACGTTTATAGCCTGGTTGAGCGATTTCCATTTTCAAGCACCAACAGTAGTCCACTAGCATCGCAACATTCCGCCGTCCCTGATATCTACTCTCCATCTATTTGATTTCCTGATGGAATCTTTCACCTTGTTCATCAGTGAGGGATCCTAAATTATGAGGAAAGTAGTCTAGATGCGAATACAAAAAGTGAAGTTTTAAACTTATATTACACCCAAGTATTCGTGACTTTTCTAACATATATCTCACAATTACTTCGTACTGCGGATCCTTTGTATTTCCCAGAAACATACTGACTACTTTTCTGAAAGACATCCAAAATGGACTGTCCTTGATTAGCTGCCTTATCTGATGTCCAACAAATACGCCCTCTTTTATCTTAGCTTTGGACATCACAGAAAATTTACTACTCAAATATTTGAAACACTAAACATTTTTGTTCAATGCTTTCACGAATTGTTTTATAATACCTAGTTTTATATTCAATGAAGATAATAACATGTTCTTTGGATCAACTAGGCTGGCAAGAATAACACTTTTTTCTCCTGGTGTTAAATGTTTCCTCTTAGGCCATTCTCTCGTTGTCCAGTGTTCAACCGTATATCTACTGTCCCATTCGCATAAAAACATGAGTATTTTGTATAACCTCCTAGTTGCCCTAGTAAGATACTGGATAGCTTTAGGACCCCGCCCAATAACCATTGATGTTCCTGGAAATTAATCGTTTCTAAACTGGTTTCAAGGTTTCCATATGACTCTAAGGAAAACAGTATGTGCAAGTGGTACTGAGGCAAATTCGCTATTGTGCAATAAAACAGCTTTTAGGCTTCGTTTTGACGCATCAATAAATAAACGCCAGTCGTTACTATCATATGCTGGTCTTCCCAGTTGCTGAATTAAACCTGGTACATAACTGCAATAAACAAGCTGGTGTTCCATTTTAATGAACTTGGTAAATTCTTTATCTATATTCCTATACCAGGAAAATGTGGTGTCTGGGCCGAGTATATTTTTCTCTTTTAATCTCGATCCTAGTAATTCGCTCTTGTCCTTGGTAAGACCTAAGTCTCTTACTAAGTCGTTCAACTCCTTTTGACTAAAATGCTGTGGCTTGTCTTCAACAGTGTGTGCTGGGAAATACTCATCAGCACTGGAATTTTCTGTTGACCCAGAGACTGAACTCTCAGTATCCTCTAGTTGAGTTGGTGGAACAGGAATAGGAAGATCTACTCCATGTGGCACAGGTCTTAGAGCTGATGCAAGACCATCTGGATATTTAATTGTTGATTTATTTTTTATTGTAGCCAGATACGTTACACATGCAGAAGTAACAATCATAATGATTATTTTGTTCACGCCATATCATAAGAATCCCGAACTTCATTGATTTCTGTTTTCCATTGTGCCACTGCCTTAGTCCTTCACTACATGTTTTGCAAACAGTGTGTGGAGCCCACGTCTGATTTTGATCTCCTAGCTTAACATTAAAATATGTAAAATACACCTTTTTAATAAATGATGTAGTGTTAGTTTGCTGCTTCTGTAGCAAGAAAGAACCACATAGGTAACGGAATTTATTAGGATTGCTCACACATTTTCTCCTAGAAGAGGTTGAAGCCATTGTTAAAAATGCACCACGACACAATACCAACTAAAAATAAAGAAATAGAAATGATAAACCTTCTCCGGAAATAGCACTACCGATCACCGCGAGTTATAAAAACAACTAAAGTTCAGATATATCTCAAGACAGATGTGCCCCTATAAGCGTGAGTAATTAACGGATGTTTGTCTAAGATTCAATGGTTGAAAGCTTTATTGCCTGCACATGGTCGCGCTGAGAGACAATAAATGCTAGCCGTTCGCACCCAAAACTGTTTACGCTAGTTATCAGCTCATCACGGAAGAACATAAGGGGTGGCTTATTTTGTAAATATACAGTATTTACGCTCTGAAGATGCACAATGAGTGTTATTCACCTTAAGTTATAAAATCATAGACCTATTATAATCATAATTACAGTTTCATGCATACGCATTACTGTGTAGGTCTAGTGTCTAGCTTAATGAAATTTCGAATTGCATGAAAATGGTAGGTGTTATGGAAAAACTTTTATCATTTTCGAAATCAGCACTTTTTTTCCATATAGATACCCGATGCTCATCAAAATCGGGAAACTGTTGCAGGCTAGTGAAATCAGTTAGTACAATTCTTAATGTGTAATATAAAAGTTGAAGACAATTATTATATTATTCCATCATCAGTAACAGCACAGCATAATCCTATTTTTGAACATTCTAGAGTCAGCAAGCTGAAAGCAAAGGCTTGTTTCCTAGTAAATAAACATTTATTTGGGCCAAGTTCTCCACTATTAGGAATTGTGTCACAAAATCTACCCCTACGAAGTGTAACCCAGTTAAATTCTTGTACTACAATCATTTTATATAATTTTCATTCCAGTAACTTAAAGCCTTTCGTACACGACCACTGAAAATTCCAGTTTTGCTGTAAAAGATGCACAAGTGATTTTGAGGAGGTGCTTCATTGAATGGCATACCAATAATATATCTTCAAGGTTTATCTGGTATACTTGCCGGTTTACAATATTTAGCCATATATTAATTGAATTTCGACCTTAAATATTATCGCCTGCACATTATCTCTTGAAATAATTTGCTTATGTTACAAGTCTATTGGGCGTACAAATCGCATAAATACTTTAATGTAAGAATTTGGTCACTCGTAGCTTAATTAATGCTATCTGAATTATACAGTCTAAAGAACATTATCTTCCTCTCCGAAGTTGGAATGCAATACGGAGCAATTAGTCATCACTATTACCAAGCCAGCAGTTCGACTTACCAAGAGCGAGGTTCCAATGCATACCGCTAATCCAGTAAATTGGTCATTATGTACTTCCAGAAGGATGGTAAACGGTGACACTGATACTGCCAAGCATAAAGCAAGTTACTTCCATAGTAAAAAGAATGCAAAAGTTTGCCCCATATCCTCAACGAATATCTGCACTCACCGTTAGTAGTCAACGACTTTAAAAATACGCCTGGTGCTGTGATTTAGTCGAAAATATGATCGTTTTACGGGGTCTTGGGCTCTAAAACGCATTTTATTGGTGTTAATTTCTTACAGCTCGTCATGCCTACATGAAGAAACAAATAGGATTTGTTAGTCTGTCCCTTCACTCTTAACGCCCACTTCACCCGCCCTTGGAACCCGCCTGCATAGGGACTGTAATATGAAACACTACTGCTCATAGGCATTGTCTTGAGTAAGGACTTCATATTTTCTGCCCGCTACACAGCATGGTTTTGCATCGTCCAGCGACATAGGTGGCACTCCAGTTCATAACTCGGAACGTCATTTGTCGCGTTATGTTGCTTGTCCACCCCCTTTACCCCTGCGTGTCCAATGCTGTTTAAAAACATAGCATTGCTATAAAGAGCGTTTACTGAATGAAACAACATGGCCGAGCGTTTAATTGGTGAATTAGTTTTGTCCTTTAATGTGAAATACTAACATAGTTCAGACATTATTTGAACTGCAAAAACAAAACCTAACACATGGCTATTCTTATCCTATCTCATGTTAAAGCATGTTCCCTTCGTATCCTCTGCCTTTCGTTGTCTTTTTCTGTTTTGCGAGGTTTCTGATAAAATTGTATTTCAAGTTAATAAGCTTTTGTTTGGATATCATGGAGTAACACCTAGTTTACTGAACATAAAGTTGATTTCAACTTTGCAATAAAATTAAGCAAAAATGTTACGAATCACTGAAAAAGTGCTCTTTTACAAACAGTGTGTATACAGTTCGTTTAAACTATAGTTTCAAAAGCTTAATATTATAGTATAATCAGTAAACACGTGTTAGTTGCATATTTTCTGTTTTTATTTCTTAGCATGCTTTAAACAAATAGTCCATTCATTACAGAATGAAACAAATTATTGAATGAATTTGAAGCGCTAACGCTGCCTAACTTAAGCTTAATGTCAGGAAAAACATCAAATGCCCTTTAGCAAACAATTTAATGAAATAGGAATCGAACTCTCTCCTACAGTGTAGGAGCAATAAATAACCTTATATAGGTACATCAGATATCTGAAACGCTGTTTCCGATGGCATCCCAAACTAATGTAGATGTACGAATGATGATAAAATAGAGCAATTTCGCGTGTGACTGACATTTACATTACATTTTCTTCCTAAAATGCCTGTCTAAAGGTCAATATAGGTGTAAAAATGTTATTTTAACGACATACGATGACAGAGAATACATTGGCGGTTGTGATAGGAAATATAAAAACCTTAAAAAGTGAAACAGTTATTTAATAATGAGCGCTAAACTTTTCGTGACTAACTGACATTTTTGTCAACTGCAGGTCCAACTTCAAACGTTTGTCCTCCGTTTTCTCTGAAAGTTTTCATATTTGATTTGTTCTGAAAAATCATTTGAGAGAGGAACTTCTAAGCTTTCAAATGACCTGAAAAAAGGTTTGACATGTTATTCTCATATGGAGATATTTATTCAAAAGGTCAGTGTGACTAACTGACATGAGTTTGTGACTAACCGACAATTGCGAAAATTGTAATACTTTGTCTTTGTTTTACATGGTATAACATATGGTAAATCATAGTGTTAAGTATTATACGTTACATACATGTAATACATACAGGTGTGTAATTGTATTTATCGTTTGAAAATAATCATATCCTTTGGAGAAGCATTAATGTCATGCAACATAAACAGAATAAACATATGTTGAAAGCTCTCATTTCTTATCACAGTTACGTCATTGCAAGTATAAGAAGCTGACTCAAAACCATAACAAAGACGACACATGAGAGCACACAGCACATACCTGTAACACACTAGTTACTTGATTGCACTCCTTATAGTGCAGGAACGCTAAATGCACTAGCCTCGTAGTACACGCGCATATCACTACACTGTTTTTATTTCCGAAAGTTGTGCATCATTCTGACACTTTCCGCACATGAAAGAAAAGCATATTCCATAAAATTTAAACCTAATACTTTCACATAATGAACCCGCTGAGTGGACGGCATAGGTGAAATACGTTCAAATCTTTTGTCGAGAAATTCTTTTGCTTCTTCAATTTCAGGCAGAGAAACCTCAAGAAGACATATTTTGGTTTTCTTTCTAACAGTATTAACAAATTCTTCAGCACTCTGAATCCTGCTTCCTGCTTTTGCAGCTGTCCAGCTCATCCTCTTCGCTTGTCCTCCAATCCCATCTACTGCCCCCATTCCGTGATAGGATTCGAAGTGCCATTCAATTTGGATTCCAAATACTTCGGAAAGATATGTCACATGACTCAATGTGTATTTCTGCTTAAAATGACTAGCAGCTCCATCAGAAAACACTTTCACAAGTTCAAGATTCGGAACAATATCCAATATATTCCTTAAGCAAATATCAACTGCATATTTGTCATGTGATACATAATCAGGCACCAAAGCAAAAGATTGTTTCTGAATTTCACCAATAACTTCTTTCCTATACCAGGCAACAGCGGTAAATATTGAGATCTGTGTATTGTTCCAGTGGGCAGCTCCTTGCATGTGTAGTTCTCAAAGAAGTCGATCTGTATCACAGCTTCACTAATTGCAACATTTTCCCGAGCCTTCTTAAAGGCCTCCGATTGCTGTCTTTTTTACATAAACGTGATTTAGGAAACGTGGCAGGCTTATTGGGCAGTTCTTCAATGCAGTCTTTTACAGATCCCTTTTTAACTTTTATTTCCATTCTTCCATTACGTGAACTCCACAGGCTCCACTCACATGGAGAATTAGCGAGTTCATCCGAAATGTCTGCTCCACTCAATCCCGGGCACTTGGAGCTTCCTCCCCGCATACACTTACTCGATTTCTGATCACAAACCACTTGTGCTATGAACTTACGAAATTCAGTCTCAGTGAGTATGTGATTTTTACACAGTGCTTTGAGAAAAAACTTAGTATTTTTATGTGTAATGCATGTGCACACATTATGTGGGATCTGACTTTGAAGACGCACGTGAGCAGGGCGTAATTCAGCGAATTTTGTCAACCCCACGGACATTTCTAATCGGTCTTGTAGAAAGAGTGCATGTGCTTCTTTTAATGTTACCACTAGATACCTAATGCGAACTTCTTTTGTTTCTCCTTGAACACGGATTTCAATAAAATCATCTCTTCCAGGAGCTTGGTAAGATATTAAATCATCCTGATAGAACTGATGATTGCACTTTTAAGTTCCTCTGATAGTTGTTTTCCCGATACCGGGACAGAATGCTTTGGTTTTACAACATGTAATCCCCCTTCAACTGCTAACTTGCGAATCATTTCTTTGCTTTTGCGTGGAGATTGAGGTAATGCTTCCTCAACACGTTTTCTGCACTTTCCAAAATGCTGTCTGGTTTTGAAAGCCGCTGATGTTGATGGAGTATCCTTATCAATCCCTTCTTGGTCTCTTAGTTTCTGTCTTGCCCGCTGTGCTTGCTTATGTCTCCTATATTCAGCTTTGAGGTGTTCTCTTCCTTGTTTTGTTTGTTTCAGTATTGCTCTTCCTTTCCTCATAGTCACTTTAATTTTTTCCTTCCATTGTGCATAACTGCCTTGCTCCTTCAGACGTTGTATTCACGTTGTCTTTGGGCTGGTGTTTTAGCCATGGAGTCAGAAACGGACTGATACGTCTATCCTGACTTAAGTCTCACAAGCACTGTACGCGTATGACGACCACAGGGCGCCAGCACTAATTGTCAGCTAGTCACGTGTTTTGTGGGAAAACGAATGACTATAGAGGAAAACTTTCTGGTACTTTTTTTATTTGTTATATTGTAATGACGCAGAATCAAAAAGGATATTTTTTTCTGTCTATTACTTTTCCCTGCAGAGGACTTTATCCTTATTTACCGTGACTGACATTGACACACAGTAATAATTAAACAGGTTCTAAGGATTTTTTATGAATGTCGAAAATTATTGGCCATAAACACGTTTCGAAGACGAAGAGCCATTGTGTCATGTACAGAACAAAAAAATTAAATAAGTTGTACATAGCTGCTGAAATATTGATATGAAAATCACCGTTATTCACGCTTATTTTTAGTGTTTTGGAAATATATAGGTAAGAATTGAAATTTGAACCCATATTCTCGCCAAAAACATTTATTTTTAACTTTTTAAGATACTTTGGAGTATCTAGCATCATCTTTCCTCAGTAAAAAGAGTGGAATATTAATTTCAAAATTTAACACTCGGTATAACATATTCGCGGAATTGCTCAATAGTGAAATAACTTCTTAATTTTGTATATCTGTAAATAGCACTGTAACACAGAAATATTACCCTGAAAATGTATTATAATGTAACCTTTTTGTTCGAAAAGCTCAGTAAATAAACATTAAGATTATTTTTAATTCTGCCTATATTTACCTTCACCTATGAAAAGTGGTTAAGATGACAAATAGTGTATATTCTATCAGGGGCCAAGTATGTTACACATATGCATGCACAGACATATAAACTTATGAATACTTAAATGCATACATCAAACACATTTAAAATGTACTTTTGTTTGTTTAAACATTAGCATTATTCATCCAAATAAATTATGTCCATAATATTTTCAATTAAACGTTTAGCATATGTATGTGAGACTTGTGTGTTCATATGCTCATTTAATATAGCACTCAGTGACTTAAACATTAGGCACTAGGAATATTTTAAATAAGCAAAAGCAGTAAGCAAAATATTTAATAGATTGTACATAAATAAATTATATAAAATAATGATATGCTTCTTCAAATTCTAGATTACATTTCTAACAAAATTAACTTGTGTGATATCTGACGTGGATGGCATTTCACGAGCGAAGAGATATGACTAGTAAATGTTGCTAGAAACGTCTGCATCTGTAATGAAACTGTAAGTCCCATAATTGCTATACAACCCCTTCCTCATATCCACTGTGCAAAGGTGGAGGGGAACGTGGGCGGGGCAAAGCGAAAAGGCCCTGTCACACGATACAAAATTCCTGGCGTATTTTTAAAGAGGTTGACTGTACTGCGCTCCTTAAACAGAAGAAATTCAAAGATCTAAGGTAAGAACACAGAACAAAAGATAGTCGAATAATCAGAAGTTTTATGTTGGCATTCGTCAGACTAATGCGGGGCAAACAGAGGAGCGATGAGGGCTTGCGACTGACGTTGGAATGTAGACCATAGGGCAGAATCACATTCCCAAGATTCCATTACTGACACAGATAAAGGTTTCAATCACTGGTATAGGAAGCGAAATGAGGACACAGAAAGATGATTCCTGCTTCACTAGAAAGAAACTATTTCAATAGGATGGATGTTGAATCGCGCGCGCACACACACACACGCACACACGCACGCACGCACGCACGCACGCACACACACACACAGTGTTACAAAGGTGTTTTTGACATTGCATAGGACGTAACTTCACCTTTAGGAGAAACTAAGCAAGTACTACAACTTCTGATTTTCAAATAAACATGCGATAAAGATTAACCTCGTATAGCCACCAATCCAAAAGTGACACAGGTCGTCTACTGCGGCAGAAACACTCAATGTTACTGCCGCGCCAAAGTCAAGGAAGATGTATAAAAAACTCTATGGACAGTTAATGGATTGGAGAAAAACTAGAGATACATCGTTTTCAGAAAATGCAATGCTAGTGAGATGAAAAATTGTGCTCTGAAATGAAATAGTCTACTTTGTTAACTCACTACTAAAATCAAGGTTTATTACTGAGCAAGGAACTGACATATACAAGTGCTCAAAACTAAATGTCCCACTGAAACAAAAATCAGACGGACATAAGGGAAGAAAGCCAAAACATTCACCGTACGACCATCTCTATAAAGGCAGCCGTGGTTGCCCTTTTACTATCAATAAAGTGAAGATAAAGATAAATATATTTCTACATACACATAGAGACCCATTAATATTCAGTTGGATAATCTTGTACACATTAGCGTATTATTACATAAGACACTTCTTATTAACTGAATATACTGTAACCCATTCTTGAGACGTGCTGACTACACTATAAATGACGCTGGCCTACTGATCCCAAAGTCGCGGGTTCAAATTCGGCCCAGACCGATGGTTTTTAAGCGTGCTTAAAAACGACAGCTCCATGTCAGTAGACTTACTGGCATGTAAAAGAACTCCTGCTGGACAAACATCCGGCACACCGGCGACGCTGTTGTGATCCTAGCAATTGACAGCGTCGTTAAACAACAAAATAATTTTAAATTTTTTTTAATTTTTACGCTGTAAGTAACGGTACGCACTATCAGAGTCGTAATGAGGTAAGATATTTGAAAAAAAAACTCACAGAAGTTAAAGACATCTAATAATGTTCCAACAAAAACAGTCGTGTACTTTGAGTATAATAGGAATTAAAAGGCTCGTAAGAAAATTATGACACGGAAGTATTTATCTACCGTCGTAAGTTTGGTACATAATATATCGCTCATTATACACTTGTATTCAGTGATGTAGACAAAAGAAGACTAATTCATCTTAATAAACATGGATGTTCAGTTTAACTTTTGTAACGCTGCTTTAAATCACTGAACTTAAAGCAAGACAGCTAATAGAAAACGTTGGAAAACACTCCATTTTTGCATATAAACGAAGGATTTACAACTAGCGAACTAAGTTTGTTTTGCGATCTTATTTTCAGACACTATGTTTTATAGTTTCAAGTGTATCCCATATATTATAGGAGGAAATGCATTCATGAAATGTCTATTAAAATCACTTTCTTCCTGTGAACCTGTAGCTATAGATAGTGTTTTAAGAACTTTTTTGTGATTTTCACTAACAGACATGCGAATATGTATTAACTGATATTGTTTCTATGTTCTTCTTCACCTTAGAAACATTTTATGTTACACATATAGGCAACATTACTTTCTGCATTGCTATTTTCTTTATTGTTAATTGAATGGCCGCCCTTGCAATTTGCTCGTATTTTGAATTTATTCCGTAATTGTTCTTGAACTGAAATTGACTGAATTCTAAAATTTCAACACAAATTCCCACTAATTGTATGAGCCGTAATCAAACACAAGAGTATGAAACCAAAATTGAAGCAATTGCACATATATTGGCTGCAAAATAAAATCCCTCTTCTGTAGGAAAATAATACGTCGGTTTATTAAAAGCTTTTAGGTGCTAACGGATTCACAACACCTACAGTTTACACAGTCGACTAAGTTCCCGTCTGGCTCAAACAAAATCCATGAATACCTCTCTCAAGAAATTACATGGGGAAAAGCTTTGAGCTTTAGGATGGGTATTGATGGGATTTCTGACAAATCCCGAACTAACTGGTCCTGTGACGAGTGTACAAGTTCTAGGACACTGCAATCGAAGAACGCTAGCTTGACTTTGCGAGAAATTGTACAACTTTGGATTAGCTTTCTGAGGATAATCCATATGCATCAACTAACAATTTAACCTTTCTTCTTTTAGGGATATCAAAAGAGACATTCTTGGTCATTTGCTTGATACGGATCGGACGAGCTCATTTGCGATCCGGAAACATTGCAAATGTATTAACCTAGAAGCTTATATAAAACTGAAAGTCTGTCTCTGTGGTCGAGTGGTCAGCGTGCCTGCTTTGTCCCGGGTGCGATTTCCGACTGGGAGGATTCCTATAATCCGCAGGATCTGGAACTATGAACTTAGAAGGCAATGTGTGTTTTAGTAAAACTGACTGAAATCCACATTATCAAAATCTACAGTTCTGCAAGTAAGAACATAATTTCTTTCTCAACTCAATGTCCCCGATATGCCCATAGAAGTTAAACGGGATTATGCAAATAGAAAAAAAAGTACAATTCAGACGTTCTCTGGAACGACTTAAGTAAAATATTTTGAAATCAATATACATAGCACTATAGATTTTAAATTGTTTTCTTTTCATTTCAAACTACCATCCATGGATACTAGGTCACTCACATATAAATTCAATATTGTGATACACAATATAATAGGCGATAGTGTTGTATTGAAGTCTTACGGCCTGATATGAAGTGACAATATAGCACCAAACTTAAGTATTTTTTTCCATAGATCACGTATAACATAAAGAAGTTGAGGCTTTTGGCTTGGGCGCAGATTTATGATGTTGCCCGTTGTCACTGAGTCACCCCTCTCAGTACCTCACAATTTATTTAGGATGGAAGGGTGATGTCGAGGTTTTCCTTGGGCCGCTCTTGCACGTTGACTCTTATCTATATCAGGGTGTGGGACGTCCTGGATGTTTCTTTTAGGAAAACACACGACTGCGTATTTTAATATCTTTATTCTCAAAACTATCTAACTTCGCTCGCTACTGGGTTCACGTGTATACAAGATGGTCTTTGCAGTAGCACGGCGGACAAATGTGGTGTAGTGATCAATTCTTCACGGAAGTATGTGAAGGTCGAGCTTTCGGCCATTGTATACTCCATGGCCATCTTCAGGAGTAAAAAGATGTATATTCTGCACTCTCTCCTCACACACTCCGTCTGCAGAGACGTCCAATTGAGTTGGGTCCCCTTTCTACTGTTATATCCACTTACCTGGAAATGTACTCTTTGTTCTGAAGTCATTCACCTAAACGGTACCGTTAACCGACCCTGTGCTAATGGCGTGGGGTGAAATAGTTCTACCCTTACTTACTTTGTACGGACAGTTTCAACGTACAACTAAAGTTTACATATTTTACTATTAAACAGTAGTAAAAATTAAAACTAGAGTTGTCAGAAAATAATGTAAAAAAAACTATATATTCGACAAACTACTTACTTTGTAAAGTAATTCTTTTAAGTCATTTTATATAATAATGAACGAAACACATAACTTTCCTGTTAAAACATATCGGTAACAATATAAGCCACAAGTGTTAATATTACATGCAAAATAAATGCATTTACTAATTAAATAAACAAATAAATGGTACATAATGGTCACCTCTCAAATGATTCTCAGTAGTCTGCATGGTTACTAATGTTCATTTTTCTGTTTCACTTTCCAGTATTCATTTTCTTTCGCAGATGCATAGTAATCTACAATCGTCTTTAGCATTTGTGCAGTTTCTTCTCTTAGGAGTTTGAGTAGTGCAACAATTTCTTCTTCGCATCCGTAATCCCAGGATGTTACGTCTTCGGCATCACTTTAGTCTTCAGCATTACAAATTTACATTCTTATTTTCAAGTCTGATAAAGAGGCCTATGCGCAAAATTAAGCTTTCACGCCCAATATAGAATGGGATGCTGTGAACAATAGCAGTTAATCAAGATCGTTTACATATCACCACACTAAGAAAACTACGTTGGGTATTAGATATGGACTTTTTGTCGAGATAGGCCTTCTCCCTCTCTATTCTTCCAAATCACCTGCCAGGAAATCACAATTAAAAATCTGCACGAGCAAGTTGGCTATCTTCAAGGTGAAGCGCCATCAAATAGAACAAAATCAATCAAGTACGTGTGTCAAAACCTTGAACTGTGGAAACAATTAAAATTAAATGGAGGGAGACACAAATTTTCACTCCAGGTGCGCCAAGTAACCGAGGTTTAGCAAGATCCTCGAGTGGCTGAAAATACTTGAAAACATAGGACGATTCCGGCCCTTTGTCATTTATATGTTTTAAAACCCCGGAGAACTTTCATAGAAACGCTATAAAATGGATGATCATAGTTCTTTATCCATCCAACAATTTCCAATCACCTTTCTAGAAGTGTTAGCGAATATCTGAACCTTTTACTGTAACGAACAAAATATGCAAACCGCTCTAACAAATGGTGGAATAATCTTCAAATAAGAAAAACTGGAACTTCGTCGTTATCCTTTCCAAGTTTTATTTTCTTCCTACATAGATTCTTAAACGTTGGAAGCAATTTGCGCCGTGTTTCTTAAGCTCAACAAAGCAGCGATTTTAAGCACTTGTAAAGTACTTAAAAAGTCTTTTTCTTCGATAGGAGCAAGAAACTAGCTTTGCACAGTGCCAAAGAGATATCCTGTCTCAACCAAAAGAAATAATTCAGCAAGACAATGAAGATGCTCTGAAGTAAAAGAAAAAGCGTTCCTCTTCTCGAAGCTCTTCAAAAATAAAAGCGAAACGAAATGTCATTAAAATCAGATTATGTCTACACTTCTTGTAAGCAATCTGCTTCCATCCGAGTACCTCGTGTTCTCTCACTCTCTGTGTTGGCTACTTTTTATCACATCTACTCGTCCGCAACCCTTACACTTTCATAATCCGATATCACCTTCACTAGATAAAAAATAATAGAAGATCGCAGACGGAGGGTTAGATTTTCTGTCTGAAAACTTTAATATTGTTGTGGGGAGAGAGGTTATCTTACGTCTAAAAAATCTGATGTGTTGCACTCACGACTTTCTCTACTTTTGTACAAAGTATTCTTACAAACTCTTATTTCTCTATCTTGTTCATGTCAGTTGAGTTAAACATTTGTAGAAATTATCTCATTGCTCATGTATATGCTTAGCCTTTCACGGCCTGTGTCCATTTGGAATAAAATATCTGACTGCTTATTTCCTTGTAGATGCCAGGGGAATATTGGAATACAGTAGGCTTTGTGCGATAGTCAAGTCTTTTTAAGTTGGTCACCATATGAAGGCTTTGAAAAATCCGTTGCCTTTCCACAGCTAAGATATAAAAAGTGAATAACTATCTTCCATTTGACAAAGTATAAGTACTGCAAAACTCACACAAATATCAAGGAGTGTCTCCAAAATGGTTCACTCTATACAACAAAAAATAATTTGGTCCTAAAGTGTGCGTTTTAACATCTCTTTCTTTTTCTATAGTAAGATTTGGTCTATCTCTTACGGTTTACCAGTTATGCAAAAGTCATCAAGAGCAAACCGAACTAAGCGTGCTATAGCCAGAAAATTCAAAATTTACATTTCATTTGCCATAAAAATATCTTAAACGTCAACATAAAATTTTAATTAAAATCGTTACAGCCATTTTCGAGAAACTCAAAATTTTCCAAAAATTTTCCATAGGGTAATTTAGGATGCAGGTATATTCTTCGAAATCTTAGTGTCGCATCCTTGAAAGACATTAAAATTAAATACCAACTTAGGTTTTTGACTGAGTTTCTAAATGAAAGAGTGCCTTAAAACAATGCAAGCGCAATCAAATTCATTGGCAAGAGCACTTATTACCTCTGAGATTACCAGCCAACAGGTAAAGGTGATGTGGTGAAACCAAGAAAGACATACGAGGCACGTCAAGGGCAATAAGCAGTTGCACAATCTTCCATTCTATATCAAACGGTCACAATTGTTGTAACTTGATTCCTTTACATTAAACAATTTGTAACTTCGTATAGGTGTAAATACTGTCCCAAATTTGTTTCCCCAAATAAGTTTCTTTGAATTAAAACATTAAACAAAAGAGAAGTTCATGAAACCCTGCTGAGAAGCACTTTTTAGAATATTCAGAGGACACTAGGCAAGCGTCGTAATGTAGCACTCCAAAATGATAGCGAAGAAATAAGCTTCCTTTTTAACATTGTAATGATGGAGCATTTAGAATATTTTAGTATTTTAATTTTCAAGTGCTTGAGGATAGAGGGTCTCTATAAAACACAATTATTAATACATCCCGTAATGCCATATAGAATTAAACTATAGCTCCTTTCAGTACCGCAGATTACAGGTCTGCACGGGCTTGGGCCTAATTTGGAAAATGTTTGTCGGGCTCGGGACGGGCATGGGCTTAAAAATTAAGAGATGCAAAATAATGTATTACATATTTTTCCGAGAATAGAACAATTATCACAGCATTTCATTACTAGGAATTCTATATGATTATTCTGCTGAAGGATTTCAAATAATGATAACAATAATAATAATAATAATAATAATAATAATAATAATAATAATAATAATAATAATAATAATAATAATAATAATAATAATAATAATAATAATAATAATAGTCATAATCATAAGACAATTAAATAATCGGGCTCCGGCCGGGCTCGGGCTTGGTTTTGAGTCAGGGCCGGGCCGGGCCGGGCCGGGCCGGGCCGAACCTAAGAATGTCGGTCCGTGCAGGCCTCTACCGCAGATACAGTTTTTCCTGGGGGGGCGGGGGGCGTTGAAATTACTTAACGCCAGCTCAACATATGTATCATATCGCGACGGATTCCTGTAGGTTTGTGATACACGTGATGCAATGTGTCTAAATTAATATGTTTCTTAACGACGGTTCAGTTGCCAGGATCATTAGCGCTGCCGGTATGTCGGAATATCATTCCACAGGAGTTCTTCTACATGCCAGTAAATTTACTGACAGGGGGGCTATCACTTTTAAGCACACTTAAAAACCATCAGTCTGAGCCAGGTATGGACCTGAGACCCCGGGATGAATCGGTAGGCCAGCGCCTAACCAACTGAGACCCATGTGTGTCACACAGGTGGGCATACTTGAGTAGTACCTACATATTCCTGTGCTTCAGCTTGAATAACTTGCGCCCGGTCGTCTTGCTGTACAATCTACTTATGCCGTTATGGTTTACTTGGAACGCCAACTTTTGTCACTGTTATGACCTTCTGTAGTGGTTGCATGTACCAAGCGCGATGCCAGGTACATTAGAATGGAAAACCTTACTCTAGCGTTACCACTAACTCTCTGTGTGATATGAATCTTAGGGATGAACATTTCTGGCACTTGCCACTCGTACCGTAAATCTCCTATGGCAGGCTGTTCCAAATCCACGAGTTTGAGTATGAGTACAGCAGTGTTGCGCGGAGCATGGCTGTAGTGGCGGCGAAGGTCATAGTAACGCCAATCATTCCCCGTTGCACGTCTCCGCCAGTACCCACCGTGTCGTGAAGGCAGCTTACCCCAGACCACAGCTGTGCTGCATGTTGCAGGCTCACCCACACAAGGCGGCTAGTACGCCGATGCTCACTGGCGACTCGCTTGGCTGGAGCACATTGCCCCATGTGATCATTCCTCTTTTGCAATTTTTCACAAAAGTCAAAAACAAAGTGATCATTTTAATTATTGGTTTGGTATTCCTTTGCCTTTCCCATGTCGCGTGTTGTTCAGATTTATGACCTCTTTTTGGGCATAAATCTAAGATTAGCTACGCAGTCGCCATCATGTTCCATATTTTTGAGTAAATTGATGATGGCCTGTGTTGCGTATTGGCGTTTCTCAGTTCTTAAATTTTCATATAACTTAAGTTTCACTTCTTTTAAACTATGGGTGAGCGGGGAGGGGAAGAGGGGGGGGGGCAAGGTAAGCACGAAATTACACCACTCAGATTAACAGGCAAGTACATGATATTTAAACCAATGACCTCCCCAGTGTGAGGCCTAAACCACCTCACAAACATTTTTGTAGCTATTCTGATCAATATGTAGTATAGAAATTACACAAATATGTTAGCAACTTATAGTGGAATCTATTTGGCCACATTCTAACTGTAATGAAGAGCATTACTTGTAAGTCGTCTGCCCACACTAATTAAATGTTTGCGACCTCTGGACTTTCAAAACTGTCTCTTCCTTTTCACTTTCCCAAACTTCATAGTACTTGGAATGAAAGGAGTAAACAATTCTGATCTAGAACAATTTCAAAAGCTTTGACCTACCAGTAGAAACAGACCTCTCAGTGATGGATTCTGCCAATTTCACCAGAAAATTATTTTCCTCCGGCGCACACAAGGATTATGTTTCACGATAAAATTAGTTCTTAAAATGGCGAAAAGCTGCAAACTGTGATACAGGAACTTTCTTATAGGTAATAGTTAAGGGCATCTTAACAGCAATAAAATGTCAAACAGTCATACTGATTTATGTCTCTTTTATTAACCCACAGGTCTGATTATACCTACCATCGAGAAAGAATCAGCCGATTGTAATCAGTGACTTCAAGGTTCCTGAAAAATGTGTAAAAATACATTATCTTCTTTAAAATGCAATTACAAAAAGTCAACAGTAAAATATTGAAGCTATTATTAGCCAAACTTAGCTGGATAATACAATTACACAAAATATGCTATTAAAAATTTAAAATACAAAGTTATACCTCCAGTCCATAGTTCAGGCCCTGTCATAATAAAAAACAAATGCAGCTGTAATATTTTTAAGGAGTCTTTGAAAATGGCAACCACAATCTCATATAGGCAACTGCAGTCCTTTTGTGGTGCTCTGTTACATTAACTTAAACACGTTTCCTATACTTCCAAAAAGCAATTTAATAAAGGATCATTTTTCAACTCGAAGAAAAGATATCGTCTTGTTCTTCCGGACGAACCTTAACATTCCACAAATTCAGTTCCTCGCAGACATCCCAGTCTATGCATAGGTTTCAGCGAAGATCACGGTGAACTGCGTACCTTCTGGTGTCGATTGTTAACAGCAGTTCTCGTACAGTGAACACAACAGCCGCCGCCACCGCCATTATTATTATTATTGTTGTTGTTGGTGTTGGTGGTGGTGGTGTGGGTGTCCGTGTTGTTCTTGTTGTTGTTGTTCTTGTTGTTCTTGTTATTCTTGTGATTCTTGTTATTATTACTGTTATTATTACTATTATTATTATTACTATTACTATTACTATTATTATTATTATTATTATTATTATTATTATTATTATTATTATTATTATTATTATTATTATTATTATTATTATTATTATTATTATTATTATTATTATTATTATTATTATTATTATTATTATTATTATTATTATTATTATTATTATTATTATTTAGCATTAGGCACATCAGTTCAACTTGAGACAAATATCGTTTTAACGTGATGCTTCTCAGACGTACTAACCAACGGACCCGGCAGAGCTATTTAATTCACTGAAGTCGCTCTACCTTTGACGGTCATATGAAGAGGGTTTGCGGTGATTGGTTGACCCGCATGAAGAGTAACGGAACTCCTGTTACGACGCAGATTAACCACATCTGACGGTCTGGTTGCTCGCAAAGGAAACTGTTCTCAGAAAGGAGTAATATGAGAACCACATAGCAACACATGCTATAGGGAGCACGAAATAAGAATGCACATGAATAGCTCCAATCTCTACGCAGCTATGGAGCGCTGTTGCCGCAGCATATCGCTATGCGAAAGAAAGAGAGGGGAGATATGCACGTGGGCGTTACCGGTAGGCAGCAGCGAAGACGGTGAAGGATTGCAAGGTGCACAATTAAAATCTGTCAGAACAATGTCTCTCTCGTTAAAATGAGACAATAGGCTCTCTAATCCTGTAATTTGCTTCAAATATGAATTTCTCATCTAAGCAGATAATTTTCATTTGCAATCTAATGTTTCAACGGAGTTTATATCTTTGAAGTTGAAAATTGGGCCTACTGATAAAACATTACAATGTTGATATACCTATTTAGGCTTTCACGGCCGGTGTCTTGACTGTTCGAAATGTTTAGTTCTTCCGGGCTTGTAGGCCGTGGTCTAGAAGGCACGGTAGATACCAACGTTTCGCCAAGTACTGCGCTTGGCATCATCAGGGTAACACGATCCTACTTCTGCACTGGTCAGAGTTTGAATGTGGAAGCAGAGAAGTGGTGGAACGTTTTTTTAACATAACTTAAATATATGGGTTATTCTGTGTGGTCTCTTTTTTTTTTTTTCTTCTTTTTTTTTGGGGGGGGGGTGCTAATTTGGTCCGGTACCGCTTACGCACCCGGATGTTTGTGGGTGAATGTTAAAGAAAAGTGGTGGAAATGGTAGGTCTCCTGCCATGATCAATGTCCTGACAGGGACCTCCGGCATGTGGTGTGATGTTCTTGGCAGCGGTGTTCTGGTGGCTTCTCTCGGTCCCGAATTGGATCTTCTGGTAGCTGTGTAGTCCCTGTAGGAAGGTCTTTGTGCGGTGTGGTGGCGGGGAGGGAGTGCGTGATGTGCTGGCTGTTGTTCTGGAAGGTGAGGCTGCGCTGGAATGGCTCTCTTCTCTGCTGTTGATGGCGGTGATAATGGTGCTCGTGTGCCCATTTAGCAACTCGCTGAGTTGCTTGTGGGTGGTGATGGTCCTGGTGGTGTTGATGTAGTCTATCTTCTCCAGTTTGGTCTTCAGGTAGTTCTTGTCCGAGTCTGTGGCTTGTTGGGTTTCACGCAGTCGGGCGATCTCATCAGTCATGTGACGGACTGAGTCTTCCAACTGCGTAACTCTGCCAACAAGCTCTTGTATTAGTCTAGTGGAATTTTGTGGTGGTGCCTGTGTAGTTCTGGGGGCCGGTTGTGCGGCTGGTGGTGGTGGTGGTGGTGTGATGTTCTGGACGGTCCGAGTAGTGTGCGGCTGTTAGTCTTATTGTTGGGTGCTCGGTCGTCTAGGGCTCACCGATTGCCCTGTGTAGTGGTCCGTGCGATTGCATGTCGCACGGTACACAGGGCGGTGTGCCGTGCTGTGTCCGGTGCATTGGGTGGTCAGTGTGCCGGCGCCACAGTAGTGGCAACGGGCTGCGGCTGTGCAGGTCGATGCTGAGTGGCCGTACTGCCAGCATGGCATGAGGCGGGCGCCCCGGCTTTACTCCACTCTGAGCACCTGTCCGAGGACTGGTAACCCATCGCGGAGGGCAGCGCGGAAGTGCACCTCGTCCAGCAACACCAGTCTGACCAGTGGTGACGGCCCCCTAGCAGTGTGAATTCTCTCCACACGGGTCGCAGATGGCCACAGATGTTGAGCGGCGCTGAGGAGCAGTGAGTCCGGGATTTGCCTATGAACCCCCGGAATATTGTATTAAAGCGGTGTAGGGTGCGGCTGTGTTCTGTTTGTGCGTCTGGTATTTGTGACTGTCGAGGTGTGTGGAAGTTCGTCGGTAGTGTTGTCTGGCTGTGTTGCGGAAGGTGTTGGTTCGTTTTCCGGTGGTGGTGGCGGCGTTTGTTCGGCGTCTTGTGTTGCTGGCTGTGATGCGGCTGGTGATGGTTCGTTTTCCGGTGGTGGTGGCGGCGTTTGTTCGGCGTCTTGTGTTGCTGGCTGTGATGCGGCTGGTGATGGTGGTGGTGGAGAATTATCTCCTGCCCTCTCTTCCTCTACGTCGCTGGGTCTAGAAGAAGCACGGTTTGCGGCCAGGGTTTTTCCCCCCGGGGGCTTACCGGTCGATGCTGTCTTCTTCTTGCTGCCCTTTCCCATGTTGAGACGATTCTTCATGTTACGTCGGTGACGACTGTGAGGCGACTCCAACGTCATTTTGGCACTTGCTTATTAAAAACGAAATAAGTACTCACCACATATTTCTTTCTATGCTGTTCCTCTTTTATGGCGAACTATTGTCAGACACTTCAAAATACTCCTCATTTTCACTACACAAACCAGGGGTGCACAACCTATTAAGGCCAAGGGCCATTCTATTCTAAAACAGTTAACAGAGGGCCGCAGTGATCCATCATCCAACCCTCCACTGTAGACAAAATTATATCTTAGTTCTCAATTAGGGCTTCTCTTTACTTAATTTAGTCGCCTAATTTTCAATACATCCTTAGTAATAATAGTTATTTTATTGTCATGTCTATTAATTTAATTACTGGTCATAACAGAACAAGACACATGTTGTTCACCTTAGTGAGTAAAGGCCGGAGACGTGTACGTTTTTGCATAGGTACACTACACTGTTATGGCTCGCGCAAGTAAACAACTGCAGGTAGCTACAGCCTGACCATAAAAGAACTATCACTCCATGTCTGGAGCTCACTACGAGAAGGAACAAAACAGTCGTGTTATACTACACCTTGACCTTGCGTCTGCAAACACTTGCAAAAAAAAAAAAAAAAAAAAAAAAAGGCTCATCAACAAGACCTCGGCCTCCTGTATATTTTTACCCGAGTTCTTTTTTATATCTCAAGCTCTTATATTCGTTCTTTATTACTTTTCATACATTACTTTGTTACATATTGTTTTTATACAAGGAGTAACGAACCTAAATTACATTATTCACTTCTACAATGCTTTTGAAGTTTAAATTTTCTCTTCTATTCTACATGTAAAATTTATCTTATTGCAAAGCAATATACTAGTTCGCAGAGTACTACGTTACGTTGTTTTCGACTCTTGCTTCTGAAGTGGCAGTTGTTTGCACATTTGATGACCGTGCTGTACTCTTGACGTCATTCATGCTCTGCGCGTGGCTCGCGCGAAATACAGGCTACGGTCCGATTGCGTCATCTTTGAAACAGCTGATCGAAGGGAACCGACCGAAGCCGAACGTGAATATGACTTCTCCGTTTGGAGGAACAGCGTAAGGAAGTGATATCCATTGAATTGTCACTCATTATTGAAAATAAAAACACGTAACAAAAATACCTGCACAATATTATAATACGTTACATAAATAATAAATCACATATCAATATAATAAAGATTAATTATCTATCTCAATAGCTGCTGTTATCATCATCAAAGTTTAAGCATGAGGCACGTGATTATTGCCAAACTTAATTCTACTGAAACTGAATATATACATGTAAATGGAAATATTCCATCCTCAATATTTTGATTTTTAATGGCCCATTGTGACTAACCGATATATTATTATAACTAGTCAATCATATCAAAATAATGGTAATATTGATATGTTGCCTACACCGGAGAAGCCGGAAGACTTATTTTTCAATAGCACTTGTATAAAGTACTTACCAATGTATCCACTTACCTTACATAATATTTATTAATGATGGAATCTATAAATATTAATTTATTATCAGCGGGGCATATATAGTTTTCTCAGTTTCAGTTTTGTTTATTGAAAGTTTGGCCTGGTGCCGTTACAAAGGACCCGGCTTACAGGCTAAAATTAACATTAACTTACAATTGTAAATATTTACAAAGTTTACTGCTTTTGGGTTTAAGAAAACCCATACGGTGACCATACCAAGAAGTTTTTGAGTGTGGATTTGTCCTTTAGATAGGCATCCCAGAAATTGAAGCAAGATGCTAATTAAACTCAGTCTATCAACATTTACCATGCTGGTTAGGTAAATTTGCACATAAATAACAATTATCAACAATAGGCTAAGCTGTGATACCTGTGTTAATTTGTAAAAGTGGAGAAAGAGTTGAGATATTATGTTATAAAGTTAGGTTAGGATTGCATATTATTATTGATGGCAGGTGTGGATGCTGCCTGTGATAACACAGGCTAAATTTTGATAACACAGGACTCTGTCATCCTGTTCATATAGGTACACATTAACCTAGGTGTCGTTGCCTACATAATTCCATCATGTGTGAGTAAAGACAGGGGACAAAATTTGACACAAGTATAATAGTTTTCCCTTTTTGATGAAGGTGGGAAAAATGTAAATGACCTAGCTACTGCCTGTTTTCTAAATTTATTGATTAACTTGGTAAATGTTTTGATAACATTCATTGCATTTAACTGTTGCCAGAATGTTGCGTTAGCGAATGTTGGGTACCTGCCTAAATAACGTTAGTACATTAATATTGTTTTGAAATCATGATATTGTCTCGGTAAAGCCTTAGAAATAACCTTTTTTTCCAAGTTTGAAGAAAAGGTTATTGGTGTGTTTCTAAGGGTTTATCGGGGCAATATACGATTATAAAACAATATTAATGTACTCAATCTGTTGTAAGCTATCCACAATTGGCCATAGCAGAAATTAGGAGGTGGGAAGTTTAGGCATTATAAATCACTAAAATAGGGAGGCAAAAAGACATTATAAATAATTAAAATAGGCAGAAAAAAGGAATTATAAATACTAAAACAGGCAATAAGAGAAACCCAATAATACATTACACTATTCAATAACTGATCGTCATATTTTAAAGAACTTCAAAGTTTTAAACGAAGTACTGCCGCGATAGATGTCCCCCATCTCGTTATGATAGGTTGGGGGTGGGGTGGGGGCGCAGAGTTACATCTGGTGCAATGTACTTAAATGACAGGATTCTTGATGAGGCTTTTACAAAGATCTTCTTAATACTGGAAATCCATTTGCCAACATACAGAAACAAGCATCGTATCTCTTCTAACACCCTGTGAAAGCCATGTGCTACGCAGGTCATGTGAAGCATGTTTGGAAATAACACTTGTAACGCTATTCCAGCCTTTTTCGTGTATGATGCAGCGTCACTGATGAAAAGTAAGGCGTCGTATTGAACCTCTTCAGGCCGCAGCAAATTTAATGAACTGGTGAATAACTGCGCAATAGTTCGATTGTTAACTTTCTCAAGACACTCTGTGGTAAGCAGGAATGATTTCATTTATTCATCTTCTGTAGGCTCTAATCGTCCATGAACAAATTTGCAATGAAACGACCTATGGTATCAGTTGACTCGTCGATATTCGTCGATATCCCAGATCATCTTATTTTCATTTTATTTTTAGTTATTTTGATTGTGTCATCGTAACATTCGGTTAAGTAACATTTTCACAAACTTGACTCGCTAGGTAAAGATTGGTTAGTATACTTCTCCAAAAACTGTGATAATGTAGGATTCTGTAACTTCCAGAAAGGGATTCTGGCGCTGAAGAAAGCTACATAAGTCGAATGCAAACTGGGATTTTTGACTCCATGTTGCAATTACTGTTGGAAGCAAAGGAATCTTCTGCATGTAGCCCTGTTTGATTGTGCGGATATGTTGCGACATAAAATACTTCTTTTCGTAGTTCACTGACTGCTCGCGTATTTTGCATGTGAGTACTTTACCGTCGGTACAAAATATGCCGGATCCAAAAGTATTAACATAACTGTGTAATTTAGTGCGTAAAGGAACATTGAATTTCGGCATCTTGCTGCTAGCTATAACGTCGCAATGAAAACTGAAAGAAAATCAAAGTTAGACCCGTACCTGCTCATTATTGCATTTTAAAATAAACACACGTGATAATCCAAATGCTTTCTTTATCTATACATTTATTTGCGCGGCAGCACTCATTGTTGCAAAGAAAATAATGAATTGAATGAGGGACGCCTATGTCGTATGCAACTTAAAGACAATAATATACATTCGGCGAAGTAACTTTCATTGTCACGGTCTAACGGTTGTTGAAATAAAATATACCTGAAGAAAATGTTTAATAATTAATAAATAATACATAAATAATGAAATAAAGGCAATAAAAAGCATATATTGTGTAAAATAGACATATTAAAAAGGGAGAAAAAGGCAATATAAAACTGTGACATTTCAATCACAAAGGTATAATTCGTACAGATTCACTTTCAAATTGAAGATAAATTTGACGCATTTAAAAAGGCATTCCGCCTAAGTTCCGACCTCTGGTTATAATTATTTCTACGATGGATATGTGCATGCCTGTGCATGTTTTAAAGCAAAGTAAACATTAGTTATAAGTTATTGGACTAAGGACTCACCATGTTTAATGACCCAAATTGTCGTGCAGAAAGAGAATGGAATCTACACTCTGGCTGCTCAGGTTGGTTCGACGTTCTTGAATAACTAATCCTGCTGCACTAAAGTTCCTTTCAGTATTCGCACTTGGTGAATGTTACCACCTTTTCTACGAAAAGTCCCTTCTATGTCTTTGGTTACCGGTATCAAATGCTGATGAGATATTTTTTTTTCTACATATAACTTGGTTGCAAAACAGAAGGGCTATGAAAAATAAAAGTGTCACAACTTGTATGTTGCAACTTGGTGATGCTGACTAATGGGCAATGGCCCTGATTGATATATATATATAGCGATTCATGTCATGATAATAATAAAATAAACGTTTTAATTTGGAGAAATGCTGAACATTAATGATGCAGTAACATTACTACAGCGTCAGCCACAAAACAAATTGTATCAGTATAAACATTGATGCTGTGTTTACACTTTATAAAGCAGGAGGAAACATGCGTTTTTTAATAGCAATATAAACGAATCAAATACGCCTTGGGTTCGGGATAAGAGTGTAAGATTTTATACGTGGAATGGATTGAATTGCAGTGAGAAATGATATAGTTGCAAACCCTCTCATTCTGTGCTTTGACTAGCATCAGTAGCAGCATTTGAAACATGTCAGCAGAATAATCATTTAGAATTCCTAGTAAAGAAACGCTGCGGTGATTGTGCTATTCTCGACATTTCAACATAGGTGACCGAGAAATATGATCAATATGATCATTTTTTGCCTCCTAAGTGAATGTACCACTGAAATTTAGCACAAATCTCGCAAAACATTACATTTGTATTCCATGGCTTTAAAAATACTAATGTCTTGAGTTTTTATATTACAAATACTTGTAATTGCATAATGTACCCTAAAAAATGCAGAATAACAATGCTTTTCATTTTAAAATTTAAGGTTTTTGAAAATTATGTTTTCATCATATTCAATTTTTGAAAATGTCACATGATGCAGTTTTTATGCAATTCTTCGTATCATTCCCAAAACCCAAACAACTAAATCTGCCATATTTTTTTGAACGCTTTTGAGTTACTAAAGAAACTTGCAGCTTATAAAACTTTATACTAGAAATTGTCTTTTGAGCTGAGACTAATAAAACAAATTTGTATGGCAGATTTGTACATTATAATCAGATAAATATAATAGAACCTTAAAAATAGGCATTTTTTCCCTTAATTTCGTCGTGTAGAGCATTTGGCATAACATAATAAAATCCGTATTCAACATTTCGCAACTCAGAAACTGAACGATATATCATACTAAAATTCAAAACCCTCTAATGCTGGTATAAGACAGCATTGAAGATAAATGTTCAGCTAACTTGGCTGAAAAATTTTAAAAATCCTTTTTCAGTTGTTTATTCCCTTAATTTTCAAGCCCGAGCCCGGCCCGAGCCCGCCCTAGTCCTGCCCGAGCCGACAAGCATTTTTCAAATTAGGCCCGTAACCGGCCCGCGGGCCGGGCCGGGCCGGGCCTAGGCCCTAGGGCTTGGCCCGAGCCCGTGCAGACCTCTAATTAACTCGCTATCAATATTACACTAGAAATACATCATTTCAGGGCGAGTGCATACAAAAATTAGCTTGTTTTAGAAACAAAAATAATGAACGGTTGACGCGCGCGTTTCAGTCTATTCAGTTTATTTTTAAACAGCATATTCAAAAATAAAAAGTATTATAATTACAATTAATATTTAACTAAACGTTTATGAGGCATAGGGAAACTTTTCAAGGGAATTCTCCCACTCTAATCAAATCTTCAAAACGGAAAACAACTTCTTTATTTAACAATTTCTATTAAAATACAGCTTTCTGAGATAAACTAGCAAATGAAACGTGCATCTTGAATTTCGGTGAGTAGCTCATGAAGTAGGTACATGCAATTTTATATAATGCGAAATCATAGCAGAAAAAGCATATTAAGTCACAATTCCTGCCAAATAAGCTTTTTCCCCCCTAGACTTAACTACTTCCAGAATAACCACTTTTCGTATTTTCAACAACAATACTTCAAGTGCTTTTTATTTGTTTCTGAAATACTGTAAACATAGTCAAAAATAAAGGAATTGACTGTGTTAACACTTTGCAGTTTTCTCTTCTACAACTGCTAAAAACATGAGTTTAAGCTCTTTTACTACAATATGACTCATAATAGTGGGTAGAGAAAGTTGTAATTGTAACAGACTTCTTATTGCACAAGTAATACTTTAGAAATATCTACTGCCTTTTAAAAACTTATTTATTTAACCAGGGATTGAGCTCCATAGCAACTACCAAATCGCTATTGTTATAGGAATGTAACAGCATTTATTTTCGTTAAGAAACAATCTCTTAAGGGCACCGGATTCTTGGAGAATGTCAGAACAAATATCTCGAAGAGAAAAGCACCCTCTTACTGCTTCGCCAAGCCAAGCTGCGTTATGTAAAAAGTTTGAGCTAAGTTTTCTCTCGGATCCCTAAGGATTCACCTGTTGTCACTTGAGAGGCTGGCAAACTTACTCTTCTATTGTTTCACAGTTAAAAACTCGTTCTTTCAAAAGAAAACTAAAAAAGCAGCTGCAAAATCAAAACTCTGCTCAACTGTTGCTTGAAAACTATGTGCAGATGGCCAGGTTAAGATCCCGAGTTCGCCCTGTGGTGAGAACTGGCCACGAATAAGCATCAGCTTTGTAATTCCTAAGGGCCGATATCGCCAGCGATGTTAAACTTTAACACGATGTAAAAGTGATATAACACTGAAGCTAATATAAATTCAATTTCATCAATGTTAGCTGAAATATTGTGTTAATCTTCGAGTTAAGTTAACATCGCAGTACCCTTATGCTACGGCGTTTAACAAATTTGAAGTTGGAGAGTGGCTGCTGCAAGTCTGCTATTGGCACAAGTTCTCTCTCTCTCGCTCTCTCTCTCTCGCTCTCTCTCTCGCGCTCTCTCTCTCTCTCGCTCTCTCTCTCGCGCTCTCACTCTCGCTCTCTCTCGCGCTCTCTCTCTCGCTCTCTCTCGCGCTCTCTCTCTCGCTCTCTCTCTCGCGCTCTCTCTCTCGCTCGCTCTCTCTCTCGCTCGCTCTCTCTCTCGCGCTCTCTCTCGCTCGCTCTCTCTCGCTCTCTCTCTCGCTCTCTCTCTCTCGCTCTCGCGCTCCCTCTCCCCCTCCCCTCTCTCTCGCTCTCTCTCTCTTAATTCCATTCCTAACAAAAGAAGAGTGCTTAATCATGCTTAGGCATATACATTTCTAAGCATTTAAGCTAGGACGGAAGGAAATGCGCTTGAACTGTCACTGGACTGCAGGCAGGAAGATTGAAGGTAACAAATTATGCCATCCACCCTTCCCAACCATCGTACAATATGTTGCCGTAGTACTAGGAACCTTGGCCTCTCTTGTTTTGGATCCTTTGTGGTTCTAATTACTTGAGTACAGATAACTTGAAGCCACCTGCCGTTGTCTGGTCACAATGATTTTGAGAACTTGTAAGAAGAGGAATATTCAAACGATACAATTACCCTAAAGCGACCGTGAGCAAGGTTGTAGAGGAAAAATTAAGGAGGTTATAATAGTACCAACAGAAAGATACCTCTTTCCCCTAGAAGTGTCGATTCTTCTAAGACTATGTTACTGGCACTTTTTATTTGATGATAGTAGTATTTAATAGTGTTGAAAAAGTCAAAGCTACCGTTTGTGGATTTATCCCGAAGGTTTCCAAAGCAGCTGCTTCAAGCCGTATTTTGGTTGGAGTCTGCTTCATCCAATCAAAGAGAACACTCGTCGTTTCGCTATCGGGAGCGAGTTAGCACGTGAAACAAATGATTCAGACTGCTAACTAATAAAATATATTTGTACTTTTGAAATGAAGTATCAGATCCTTGTTTGAATACCTGGTTGTACTTCAACAATCATGGATGCAAGTATATTGGCTTATCACCTCCCTCGTTCCACCTCAGACCCAAGTTAACCAGGGTCCAGGAGTCCAGGAGTGAGTATGAGTCGCCTGGGTTAACCCAGGCGGATGGTAAGGTGGCCACGGTACCTATCCGTTTAGTTACGGTTTTACCCGTGAGGTGGTATAGGTTTGTCGTTTATACAAGCTTTAGTGTTTTTGTGTCTCTGATGGTGCAGGTTGGCTTCGTGTTGTCACTGGCGGCGGGATGTGTCAGATCTTGGATGTCTAGCCATCCAGGCGACCATTGCCCTACTGTTTACTTCATCGGCCGCTTGTGGAACCGTCGGGCAATGCAGTGCCAGTGACAGGAAACCGAGAGGAATAGGTGAAAGGTGTGGTGGTGCCAAGTGCAATTACATTTGGCGGTTTGTGAAGGGATAGCGGTACTTACCAGCCAAGGGCGTCCTTGGGTAAGCGGTAGCTCTGTCGCTGCGTAGGTAGGCGATGGTCGTATTGCCCCAGGGTGTTGACCAACTGGTTTGGGTGAGGTGTGAGTTTGGCATACATTGTGCGAGTACTGTCCCGCACGACGTCCACAATGTATGGAATGCCGGAATGAGTATGAAGGATGTGTGATGGAATCCTACCTACTGTCGGTATCGTAGATCATCCTAAGCGCCCTGTTCTGCACGGCCTGCAGCCTGCGGATGGTGGAACGAGCCACCGTACCCCAGACCTCGCACCCGTACAGAATCAGAGGCGGGACGATCGCACGGTACAAGCGTAGTTTCAGGTGTGTAGGCATGGTTGAGTGGAGTATGGGATATAGCTGTCTCAGGGCGCCATGTCCCAGACCGACCTTTGCTCTGACATGTGGAGTGAAGGTTAGACCACGGTCAAGTAGTACCCCCAGGTATTTGGCGGAGTTAACCCATGGGATTCTTCTCCGCCGCATTGTCAGGGATACACCCGGCCGCCAGTTTCGAACGTTGCCCAATAGAAGAGCCTGACTCTTCTGCGAGCTAATGGCCATTCTCCACTGTTCACTCCACCTGCCGATAGCATCGAGCTGTCGCTGTAGTGGAGGTAAGCAGTACCGAACATTTTTGTTCTGTGCCAGTATGAGGACGTCGTCTGCATACTGACACGTAACAGTATGCGGTTCCACGGGTAGGTCAGACATGTAGGCAGCAAAGAGCAACGACGATATCACGCTACCTTCCGGAACTCCAGCCGCTATGGGTCTGGCCGAGGACAACTTCCCCTCCACCTGCACCCGAAAAGAGCGATCCCGAAGAAAGCTACCAATCAGGGTGAGGTAGGGTGGAGGGATTTCTGCCTCTCTAAGTTTGTACAGTAACCCCTGGTGCCATGTGGTTGTAAAGGCTTTTTTTTTCTACATCCAAAAGCACTGCGACTGTTTTGAAGTTTTCCTGGAAACCCAGGGCAACCCTCTCAATCAGCCGCAGTAGCTGTAGTGTAGTGGCCCAAATGACCTAGTTGTCGACGGGCCCCTAAACTCCATCCATCCATCCATCCATCCATCCATCCATCCATCCATCCATCCATCCATCCATCCATCCATCCATCCATCCATCCATCCTGTAGTGTAGTGGAATGTCCATGACGAAAAGCGAACTGATGATCCGGGATGAGTTGCCTTTCTTCGAAGAGAGGAGTGAGGCGGGATAGGAATAATCGTTAAAAATGTTTGAAACGATGGGTAACAGGCTTATGGAACGGTAATTTGAAGGGAAAACCGGGTCCTTGCCGGGCTTCAAAATGCAGACCACCCTCGCCTCCTTCCAACAAGTTGGAAAGTGACGAAGCCGCAGACATGCATTATAAATCCTCGTCAGGTGGAATACGGCCTTTCGGGGAAGGTGCTGGAGCATGGGCGCCGTGACGCCATCGTGCCCAGGGGATTTACCAGGTTTTAACCTTCGGATTTCAGAAGCCACCTGTCTCGTAGAGGTAGTCCACCGTCGCCTCCACGAGTTCAGTAAAGTCTTCGTCCTGGGCATCTTCCCGGGGTTCGAATTGGGACTCTAGAAGGTCTGCGAAAGCCGTGGCTTTCTCTTGGGGCTCAAAAGACAGTCTCCTGCGAGTGCCATGCAGAGGATGCTGATGCGTGTTTTTGTCCTTTCTAAGGGACCTAATTATCCGCCATGGTTGCTTCTCAGTAAGATCTACGTTTGCCATCGTGTTTTCCCAGGCTGTCTTGCGGTGTAAACGCAACAAGCGTCGTGCAGGTTCAGGAGGGTATTGATGTCAGCTTCATAGAAGCGGTTATCAGGAGGGTCGTATGCCACTACCAACACCGTGTCCACCCCGCCAATGGCAAGCCTAATGGCACAGGCCTCCACGAGTTGTAGTGGTGGGAGAGGAAAGGATGTACGAGTGATGTGACTCTTGATGAAAATGGCTCTACCGCCCCCCGGTAGGCCGACCCGATCAGACCGATGGGTGACGTAACTCGGAAGCGAGAAGTTAGTTGCAGCATCCAAGTGGGTTTCACAGACCATTAGAATGTCATTTCCATATGACTGCAGAAACTCAGTGAAGCTTGAGTAATGGCCCCTTATGCCGTTTGCGTTCCAGAACGCAGTCCTGAATGGTCTCCGGACAAGTCTGGAGGCCATTACTTGGCTGAGTTAGGGAACAGCTGGGCCAAGGTTTGGACCAGTAGGGCATACTTCTGCATGGGGCTCAGGTTAGGGCTTTCATACTGCAGCTTGAATTTCCGAAGTGCAGGCAAGATTCGGTTGATTATGTTGTTGAACCACAGGGTTAGGTCCTGAAATTCCTCCAGGTCCGCCTGCGAGAGCGTTCCCCCTAATGCCGGGGTGGTCATAGGTACAGCGGCTATCACAGGTACTACCTGTGGACCAGCTGTAACAGCAGTATCCCTTGGTGCCAGAGCTGCCTCAGTGGACTGCTCTGCCGGCGCCTAGGGTGGCTGTTGAGGAGCTGTTTTCGCTCTCTCCGCGGCTTGACGCTTGCTCTTGTTATTCCTTCGCCGCTTAGGTTTGGGAGGAGCATTGGCCACAACAGACTCCTCTGTATGACCTGGAGGTGGTGCCGCAACTTCAGTCGTGGCAGGGGCAGGTACTACTGCCTGGGCCTTGGCCTGGGTCAGTGTCTTTTCTGCCCTATTAAGGGCGTTTGCGAAGGAGACGCCGGGGCGGACCTCTGCCGCTTCCGAGCGTTCCTTGCGACGGCTCTCTATGATTTTGAGATGCGTCGCGCATCCTTTATAGACACTGTAATGCGCGCCTTTGCAGTTCACAGATTCCCTGTCCGTATCCGGCTTAGGGCAGTCCTGCACTCTGTGGGTTCCACCACACCGCAGACATGCAAGCGGACGCTCCCATGCCATGCTGGAATGATGAAATCCCAGGCAATTGCGACACTGCGCGGAACCTTCCTTGCCGTAAAAGCGTTCAACCTTTACGGCAGTGTAGATCAAATGGCGCACAGTGTCGACTGGCTGGACTTGTTGGTCGCGCACTTTGTCCACCACGACCAGAAACAGTGGCATGGGCACCTTTTCAGAGCCGCTGTCGGAGACAATAGTTTTCTTCAACTGGGCCACTGATGCGGTGATGTCATATTCTTCGAGGATGCCACCCTGACATCCTCGGTAGAGCAGTCAGAGGCAAGGCCTCTGATTATTCGCCTTTCCACGTGAGGACGTGTGAGCGAATAACTGTAGAACGGGATATTTAATTCCCGAAGTACAGCCTTAGCTGCTTCAAAGTCCTCAAGTGAGGAGGTCTTTATGTTCACCTTACGGGGCTTCCTAATTGCCTCAAAGCGCCCTTTCAGGCGCGAGGCTAGAAGCCGCATAGTTTTTGTATGCTCCTTAAAAGCATCCGCAACTATTGGCGGTATTTTCTCTCTCTCCCCCCCCCCCCCCTGGTTGTGGGTTGGGTTATACCCTGTGGTTGCTGCTGCTGAGAGCCCGTGGAGTTACGCCTGTTCCGGCGTCCCTTCAGCACAGTGAAGCCCTCGGTGTCTGTGTCCATATCGGCCTCTGAGTCAGAGAAGGAGAAAGGATGATAGGAAACCAGTGGTGGTGACTCCCTATCAATGACCTGTCGTGGGACAGAGCACTTGCGCTTTTTCCGCGCCGGTGGTACCGCCTCGGGAACAGAGGTAGATGATGCAGTTGGTCCTGCACCAATGTCAGTCGGGCGACGCCGTGGCCGAGCGTTTAGCGCGCTCGCCTACCACCCAGGCGGCCCGGGTTCGATCCCAGGGACCCGCATGTGGTATTCGTGGTGGACGAAGCGGCGTCAGGGCGGGTTTTCTCCAGGTGCTCCGGTTTCCCCCGCCATCTCATTCCACCGGTGCTCCATCCTCATTCCATGTGTCATCAGTGTCACCGCTGCGGTGCTGTAGTAGTAAAAGCGGGCGTTAGACGCAACAACCAATGTCAGTCGGCACGGTTGCCCTCCTGCTGCTTGTAGAGCACCGAACCCCCTCCATAGAGGAGGAGGCGCCTGAGCAAGCCATTACGGCTTGAGGTATTGGACCTTTGACTGTGGTCCAGCAAGGACCCTTGACTGTGGTCTAGCAAGCCCGTTGTCTCGTGGTCCGTTAGTCAGTTTGTCTTTGTCGGGAAACATGAGATAGGAGAAGAGGAGTATGAAGTTACCTGGCTCCCTCGAAGTACCAGCTCACACCCCTCCGAGAAAGCAGAATGTTGTTTGTGGCGCTCTAAAACTTGCTTCCCAAGTCTCTCATAGAGCGCGCGCGGATCTGTGCTTTCGCCTGGCTTGATAGTTGCTATTTGCTCCACCACGGTCGCTACTACTGATGCCCCCTGGCGAGTAGTACTGGAACTCCCTCCAATCAGCATGGATCACGATGTGCACGAGTCGCGAGTCGCTGAGCGAATGTGTTAACCAGGGTACCTTAGTCCAGAGTTATTTAAAGTGTACAGGGAGACGCATTTGCTTCCAGTAAAGGCGCGGGACCTGCGGCGATACCCTTTCACTTTCTTTACTACTACTTAACAGTAAGCAGAGGACGTGTATTCCATCCAAAAATTGGATACCGACCGATATTTCACCGGAAATACATGGTTTCAAGATATTGAATTACCCCAAAAATATTTTAAAACACGGTCCATGTGTGCAAGTATGAAGGGCATAAGTCAAAAGCAAACATTCCGACAAATACAACCTTGGTATTTTAAATTTCTTCCACAGATGCCACACGAAGCATTCTTTACATGGAAAAACTCGTTGTTTATTTTCTCTAAAACGGCTAACTATTTTGACTAAAATGTGTTCAAGATATTTTCATGACAAATGCTAACTTGAATTTTATGGGAATAGCCTGTGAAATCCTCTTTATTCTGAATCATGTGTGTAAAACATAGATCCTGTTAAAGCACACAGTTTGTCAACTTTTTTGTGGCATTAATCATTTCCGATATATTGTTATTGGATTGAACTTTCAATTCCTTAAACCGTTATTAAGTGCAAAATCAATATTCCATTGTTTTCCTCTTGGACATGCAAAGGGAGTGGAGTTTCAAAGCCATCACATAGCGACCCGCTCTTGAACTATTTGACTATCACTTATGTGCATTGTATTCCCAATCTCCCTTTAGAGACAAGGCAATATGTAATAACAACAGTTCAACAAAGGCTTATCTCAACATGAATAAACAGAAATAACAGCTTTTGTATTAATAATCACTTGATGAAGTATGGGTAGAGAAAGTCAGGTGAATGTAGCGCATCAGAGTTTTATCATAGGTTTACAATTTTACTAAGAATGACTTCGTATTCAAAACCCAAATAATTTTGCTTCACTTCTGTATTACTGTAACTCACGCAGGTTGCCCCGCGGCAACTTTCAACTGATTGAGCGATTACAATCTTTCCTTGCAGAAGAGGCCTAAGTCTTTCCTGGACAGTGCATTATCATTTACTTCTGAGTCTATCTCTGCAAAGAAATGAATGACGCATTCTGCTGTAATCAGACAAGGTACGACTAATCAAAAGTATTGTCTTGGAACAAAAGGGAGAAGGATCATTACACGCCTTATGTTTTCTTACAAATGAACACGTTAAAATTGAATAAAGAAACCATATCCCTTTTGGTGTCAGTTGTCACTACTATCTGTTCCAAGAACTGCTTCGGTCATACCTTTACCAGGTACATGATAAGTGTAACAAATATGTCCAGTACAATTACTGTCAATAAAGAACCGTTTCGCCGGAAAAAAAATAATTTGTATCAAATACGAGTCGAATTTGGAGCCATCTAGTTTCTTCACGAATGGATAGCAATGGTTTATTATTTCACTAACCGTGGCGCAAACGTTATGCGAACAATGTTGCAATGCGTTTCTACCTTAGTTCGAATGAATTTAGTCACAATTTAATGTTAAAGTGACATTGCCAAATCTCTCTTAGAAATTACACTTTGAATGACATTGGGTTGATATGTCGTCTGGAGAAAGAACGTATTAGGCAAAAACAGAAAGATAAACATATCATATGCTATACACACTTACCACTTCCTTTTCACAGTTTCGGCACTTACCTGAAACACAAAAAAGTAGATACTAATTAATCTATACAGGGTGGAAAGGAAGCCATTACTAGTGCAACCTAAAAGCACAATAAGCCTAAAAAGCATAACAGAGCTTTTGACATGTGGTTGCTACCCAGAACATGATTTCGGGGTCTAAGATTTAGGAATAAATAAGTTTTAAAAGCACAATAAAGCATAATTTAAAAAGTAAAGCACAAAAGCACAATATGTGATTTAAAGTACAATTCTTAGATTTTAAACTGACAGTTAATTTCCAACAATAGATTCAATGCTTCAATTAAACATGGTTTCCCTCATCAATTCCAACAATAAACTTGTGTGTGAAGTTTAACGGTTTTATGGTCAGTATACAATCTGAATCAGAGCAGCTCATATCTGTTGAATATCAACATGCCAAAAACTGCTGTAAATGCAATTCAAAGGGTTCATGAGTTTCCCCACAGATCATTTTGTGGGTGAAAAGGGGAAACTATTGTGTACCTTATGTTCAGAGAGCATTAATTTTGAAAATAAGTCCATTGTGCAAAAGCATGTGGAAAGTTTTAAACGCAGATCTCGGAAACAAAGTTATGGACATTGTTCAAACTCAGGCAGTCCTAGCAGCATACGTACTAGTACTATACCTCAAGTATGGCAGCGTATGGAAAAACAATTGTGACCGTTTGTGTTGTACACTTTATGATTTAAGTTACTCCAGAGATAGAAATTGCAGATCACCTGGAAATCTTTCTGCAACGCAAATCGCAATTTCACTTGGCGAGCTGACTGAGTTAACACACACGAATCATAAATAAATACACGCTGTGCAGTAGAAAATAAATGCTGAGCCATAATATACTTCATGACTAAGTACAGCAGAAAATAATAAAGCACACTGGTAATAACTCAACCACACGATAGTGCGTCAGCTCAATACTGCATTTCCAGAGAGAAAAACAAGTCAACCGCACGACCTTGTGTACATCAGCTGCTGTTATCGTACTTCCGGCAGCGCAGTGGAAAAACACCGTGCAGCGGTTCTTACGTATGTTTTTGGGTCTCTGTATTTTCGTCAGATGAACATGGCGCCCTAACAATTTACGTTATGATCCACGGCATGCAATTGCCACCTCAAGGAGTGGGCGAACAAGTGCACAATTTTGGGAATGGATGTCGTCGGCAGGATTAGGTTCCGTCACTCCCAAATGAATTCCCAGGAATACACAAGAGTTTTGGAAGAATGCATGCTACCCACTGTAAGAGCCGTGTTTCCTATCGACGCATTCCAACCATACATTTTGTGCATGACAGCAGCAGCGAGCACACGTCTCGAAGTGGTTGCAAGCTCATGCTGAGATATCTGCTCTCGACTGGCCATCGCAATCCAATTGAGCACATATGGGGACTAGCATGGGATCCAAGACACGAGAAAGCAACACAAGCTCTTTCAAGTCACGTCCTCGAAGAATGGGAAAATATAAGGGGTCAGCCAGATCTGTGTCAGTCTCTTATAAGGTCGATGAATAGACAACTGAACGACATCATTCACCAAATTGACTGGCGGGCGCATTATTCATGTGCAAAATATTTCCAGAAAGCAATTTTAAATAATGGAAATACATTTATTTAATGCCTATGGCAGAAAACAGGGCATACGGTGAAAAGCTTTCGGTTATTTCACAAAAACACCTTTTTATTTGTTATTACCGCAGAAGGTACCCATTTGTTAACTTCTAATGCCACCAAGAAGGGCGCTCTGTTTTCTTTGAGAGCATAGAATACCTACCACACTAAAACACACCACCTACAGTTTATTAATTGATCTTGGGTTTTCATGCCACTCAAGAAAGGTGGCTTACTGCATAGGTATTAGAGGAAAACCTTTGATCTGAAAGCAAAAACTGCATTATAATATAACGTAATACAGAAACATATTAAGGCTACTTTAATACGATTTTAATTCCAGCATAAATATACGCAGAATTTGTAGGAGGATTAAAAGTTTTTACACTTTTCAATACAATATTACACTATGTTTATTGTAAAGTTTAACACGTTTTTGTGATTCTAAGGACAAAGTTAATGTTTCTTACAACAAAGAATCATTGAAATCAATAAATGCTATTTATTTCAAGCAATATTTGCAACCTTTTCCATAACAGACTTTACGAATTTGGAGATAAATATAAAGAAAATTAAAACGTTGTTTAACTAGGAGGTCATGTGTATCCACCCTTCTTCCTCCCCACGTTTCCTTGTTCTCATTACAGAGAAAGGTCTCTAGCGCCATATCGCAACTGTTCAACAGTTCAAAGGTCAGTACTCATGCCTCACGCCTTTTAAGACCCCTGTAAGACGATAAAAAACTGAGAGGTGATCCCAAACAGTGCATATTACTAAATTCGTTTTGTGTACGGGATGCATTCAAGTAAATATCAAAACATTTTGGAGACGAATGGAGGAATAATGAGATGCTTCAATTTTATTCTACTTTAGAAAACCAATATGCTCTAGGGTCTCAGATTGAAGAACATGGATGAAGTAGTTCATGAGGAAGAAATAGACACAGATGTAATATAAAATGAAACAAAAGTTTAAAAACCTAGGAGTCATGTATGCTTCTTGATTTGTATTATAATGAAGCAATACCTGCTTCTATTGCATATTAAAACCAACTTATTAAATATCTGAAATAATGAAAAACTGTTTTCTTCTTTTCTTTTAATTCCGCTGGTAATAGAACCTCTTTTAATGTTGCATATAATTCCGAATCTTTCAATCTTCAATTACAGAAACCACTGAATCCTAATTTTGGTACCAAACCCCAACACATACGATTTTTCTCAAGTTTATTTCTGAGATATGTAAAGAGCCATATTCCAAGAGTACTTTTTATTTTAAAAAAATTATGTTAAATGACTCATTTAACATTTTAACACTGAAGTTAAATTACTTTGGATAATGGTTTATTCTGGGCAGTTTTTTGCAATTATCCAAAAAAGCAGGTGAAAGGATTTGGCGGCGTTCGATACTAGGCGCCTCATATCTGTTGATACTTTGTTGAATGAATGAATAAATAAATAAACGAATAAATAAATAAATTACAGAAATAAATGTGTATTGTTAATGTAGTAGTGTCTATCAGGATTGTCTTCGAGTGCGGGACTGTTGGCACTAGGAAAGGTGCCTTACCCCATCTTTTCGAGAATGTTACATTGGTGTATGCGTCGCTGCTTCTCTTAAACGGACACAGGGTTTAATCTACTGTCAGTTAAATGAAGGTGACATCTGAAATTCTGTGCTACGGTGTAACTAACATACAGGTTCTAAGCCTAATGTCAGACCTAACGGTTACACATCAGTGTGTAGGTATCTTCATCTCAGGGAAAACCTCACAAATTGCAAATATTCCAAGCAGGGAAGGCAGATAACATAGGCCGGTAGCTTCCACCATATTTCTTTGTAAGACCTAAGAATAAAATTTAAACTGGTAGCTTCTCCAACCTTTCTTTACATAAATAAAATTTAAAAGCGATTTTCTTTACAACGCTACAGGTGACATTTCCGTTGATACTCAGTTTCCATCTTCGCATCTTAAGAGCAGTGCGTTGAAATTCTCTATGTCCAATTCCCGAAGAAAAGAAGGGGGGGGGGATACACTCCAAGGGCCCGGAAATCATTAAGAAAGTGGTTACAGGATGTGATGCAGCTAAGAACAATTTCTTAAAACTTTGAGTGAAGCTGCTGCAAGAGCTGTCCGTTATAGGAGTTTCACAAGCTACAATTACAGCAAACAGGTGCTCTTACTACCCGTACACTCTGTAGCAAATGAAGATGTGAGATGGGCGATATACATGCCATTCACCTTGTTGAGAACGGAGTTTCTACCATCAAAACAACTGCTGCAGTAGTACGAGAAAAGATTCATTTTCCATGGAGACCAAGTTCGCTTTGTAAAATAATTGCATAGCTGGGCCTTAAATGGAGGAAATGCCATAACCAAGGAAACGTTCTTATTAAATGTTCTCACATCGTGGCTTGGCGCCATGATTAGCCAATCAGAATAAATCATTTGCGAGAAAGCGGGCTCACTATTTTCTATACCGACGAAACCTGGTTGGGCAGTAACATCACATTCGGCAAATGGAAGAGGAATTTGGATCCAAATCACTAATGCAGGGAACGACTGATAACACTGGGCAACAAAAAAATAATTTTGTAATGTTTCGAGCACTTCGTGAGGCAATTCCTACTAATTTTGGGTTGAGAAAAACAAATATGACAATGAAAAATTTTTATTAGCTCTAGTTTCTATGATATACACAAGGTGAAAGCATTACATATTAACGGACTGACAGAAAAGGATACATTTTAATTGCATTTAATATAATTTTTAATACAATTTTTTAACCCGTAATTACATGCTAAGAGTTCTAAGTTGCTGGAAAAATACTTTGCAGATAGTCGTGTCTGAAGAGAATCATGTGGTGGCCTATTGACTTCGTCGTCTTTTTGCTTGCCTCTTGTGATGGAGTTCCGCAGAATCCCTATACAAAGACCAACAGTAATCCGCAAGCATTACTTCATTCCAACGGTCCTGATATCTTTGTTCCATAACAGAAATGTCCTGATGGAATCTCTCCCCATGTTCATCACTAACAGCTCCACAACTAGGAGGGAAAAAGTCTAGGTGGGAGTGGAGAAAATGGATCTTAAGGGACATGTTGCATCCAAGGTATTTTTGTAGGAGCACTGTCACCAAATGCTTGTAGTTATCTCTTTTGTTGCCTAAAAATCCATGAACAACACCCTTGAAGGCTTCCCAAGCTTCCATTTCTTTCCCCTCCAAAACTTGGTCAAATGCAGGATCCTTTACAAGTTCTCTTATTTGTGGTCCGACAAAAATGCCTTCCTTAACTTTTGCATCACTTAATTTCGAAAATTTCTCTCTGATGTACTTAAAGGCCCGTCCTTCTCGGTTCATAGCTTTGACAAAGTTTTTCATCAAACCCAGCTTGATATGCAGGGGTGGAAGAAGAACGTCTTTTGGGTCCACAAGAGGCTTGGCAACGACATTTTTCTCGCTAGGGTGAACCAGAAATTTTGCATTAATTTGAGTAGAAACTACATGTAATTCAAGTCACAGCAACAGTATCTATGTTTATGACTTACAAACAGCTGAAGAGCATTTGTTTTATTTGACAGGTGTGCCAACTCCTCAAAAAAAATTCCCCCAAATTTAAAATCTTCACTCTAAAAAATGAAATGTCACTTTATCTTGAAAACAAGAGCTAATCTATCATTTTTATGGTGATTTTTGAATTCAGCAGATAGAAATACATATAAATTTACTATTTTTAAGCCCGAAACATTTTCATTGTTGCCCAGTGTAATTTATACTGGTAATGTACACGGGTTCCTGGAAAATTCTCTTCTTGTTTACAATGTCGGTACAACCGTAGGTGACTACCATGGACAAATTAACTATGTGAACTTTGGAAAGCGGTTTCGAGAAAAATTGGGTGCTAGTTTGACCCCTCTTCTGCTCAGTCCTACATAATCCCCCATATCACACTGTAGAGTTGAACAATTCCCACCTGGAAGTTCTGTGAAATCCAATAGGATATCGTTGCAAAACAAAGGGATTCGGTGCGACAGTTCTAGCATTTTACAAATTGAAATAAACAAACCTAAAGAGAATGTTTTAAGTGGACGCTTTCTTTGGGCCACGCATGCCCCCCAAGCATACATGTGTGATCTGAATTCCACAGAAATAGCTTGGGCCGAGATGAAACGTATGATTAAGCAAAGAAACCTATGACATCGGTGCAGAAGTTGGGCGCTATAAAGCTTGAGGGAATATCGCTTCTCACTGGCAGTTTTTGCACACGCGTAGAAACGGCTGACAGAGATTACAGGGAAAAGGACGGTATAGTGAGGGCTGAGCGACTCGCGCGTTACCTTGAGCGACCTTCATATTTTTTACCTGCTAAACATAACGCTATCAGTCAAGGCCGCGAGCAACCTGCGCTCTCTAGCACCAGTTGCCCAGCCCTGGTATAGTGGTAAACGCTCACAACAGCATTGTTACTTTGCTGGGAGATGACAGCAGGGATTCTTCTTCTTCCTCCTCTAGTGAAAAGGTGCCCAACTTCGAACAGCTGGTATCACCACACAAGCTGATTCGTCAGCTTTATACGCAAACAAAACATGGAACTGAATAAACTTTGGTTTCGCTATCTTTTCAGCACCCTCTCTGCATTATTCTGGCGAGAATACATATTCCACACTAGGTACTACTGCCATAGGCGTAGTCAACAGGGACTCTTGTGTCTGTCTGTCAGCTGAAATTGTTTACTGAACTGCTTACTCAATTAACTCCTGCCAAGGATTATGAGCTGATGGATAAACATTACATGGTAATTAAGTAAAAAAGGAATCTGGTTGATCCAATCTATACGATGCATACTTCAACCCTTAGCTTAAACTATATATTCGAAAAGAATAAGTGCAGTAGGGTTTCAAACGCTTTTCTAAACATCAGTAACTCACAAAAGGCGATGGAGTTTAATTTAATGTAAGAATAATTTTATTAATTTGGTAATAACAATTATCTTACGTTTAATGAACAGTTTTCTTCATTCTAAGTGTGACTTATACACTTCACAACTAATTTAACTTCCTCTATCGTGCTACCAGGAAAATGTCACATTTTTCAAACCTGGTTATTCCTGAACTCCAAACTTTCGTCAGCAACAAAAAAGAGCAATTTCAGAGCATGCCCTTATGAAACTGGCCGGTATAACAGCACGGAATAGTGCAGAGAAGCGTAAATATTAATAAACGTGAAAACTACATACTTAACATTACACGAAGCACATAAACAGAGGCAGGGGTATACAGAACCTCTGGTGTAGGATTCTGCCTCCTACTTTCTGGATTTAACCATTCGCTGTTTAAAGTGAGGATTCGAAAGCTATCCTTGGTAACCCTTAACTCATAGATATTCTGGTTCGCTACTTCTAATAGTCTTCATAATTGCAGTACCCTTAGATCTGTTAGGTATTTTGTCTTACACAAATTCACTAAAGAACGAAAAATATCATATATATGCCCTTAGTCCTGCGGTGCTGGGAAAACGTGTTTTTGTTTTAGGATCGGAAAGTACAATTACTTTTTTATATCTCATAAAACTAAGTACCATGACTCACATTTTAAAATTCTAAATTGTTGTGCAGATATAATTTTCAACATCTTAACACTTTGTTAATCTTTATCTTAACCTCCAGTCGCTTTATACTGCGTCAGTAAACCATGCTACTTTTTCTATACCTTATGTTAACAACTACTAACAATAAGTCTTCTCCTAGTTGATAAATAAGTGAAGATGAATATTTGCATAGAAAGAGTTGCGAGTGAATATGTGTCGAATGTCACCCGCATATGAGATAATTCAATGCCCAAAAACAAATGTGCAATTATAATACCATTTTAGTCTGTGAAAACACATTTGCGTGTATTTTTCGTGACAATATAATTCACACACGAATCGATTAAGGTCTTACTACAGTGAAGTGCAATTCCCCTTATCGGGGCTGATCACCGGTAATAGGTGCCGGATAATACTATAGTTGATTATATTACATAACGTTTCGCTCGTTCGCGCGCACGCACACACATATACACATGTATATATTATCGTGTAGAATACCTACTTACATTTTTATGACCCGTATTACTCTTTAAGATTTTTCGCTCCTGATCATCCATGTTTCTTTATTGCAATTCGTATTTTGTGTGCTGCCGTGTCACAGTTAACAAAACTTGTCCCAAGTAATCCAACGAAGTATCGACACACTGTAAAGCCTTAAATCTCCGCAGCCGGGTCCTCGGTGGTCTTCTAGTCCGGTAGATCTACCCTATAAATTGTCTATAACCTTGTCCTGGCTAGTCATTAGAGTTGAAACTGCACTATCTACAGGTATGCGTGAGCATTGTTGACGGAATGAGAAGAAGTTCCTTGTAATTAATTTAATTCTCGGTTCGATTTCACAGTCACTATTCACCAGGAGTTGTCACCGTGTTAAAGTAAAGTTACTATAACGTTCCCCTATCGCAGTTAAAATATGTTAAGCCGCTGAAATCTGCTACGGTGGAATAATTCACTTTCACAATTTTAAAAATATACTTCACCGCTTAATACACAGCTGAGAAATACTGTTCAGTCTATAATATTCGCCGTAATAACTGTTACGTCTTGGCGCAAAAATTAAAATTAAATTATTTTGTTGTTTAACGACGCTGTCAATTGCTAGGATCACATCAGCGTCGCCGCTGTGCCGGAATTTTGCCCCGCCAGTAAATCTACTGACATGGAGCTGTCTGGGCCGGATTTGAACCCGCAACCTTGGGATCAGTAGGCAGCGTCTAACCAACTGAGCCACCCAGTCCGACGTCTTGGCGCCAATTAATGTTTGTGACAACTGCAGGCAATATGCGACTGCACCGAAGCAGCGGGTTTCCAGAACAGAATACCAAGCCAAGCCAAGCCAAGCCAAGCCAAGCCAAATGATGCATGGTAACTAAAAAACCCGCGGACTTTTGCCTAGCCTCAGAAAACCACCAGCTAGACGGCCATTAGAAAACTGGCTGAGCAAGTTAAGCTAGACCGTCAGGTTCCTAATTATCGCAGGTAGCGACCCAAAAACATGAACAAACACTTTTACCAGTAACATTTTAAACATAAACCGTTTTACAAGTAACGCTTTAACCATATGAACCAGAAACATTATGTCGGTCTGGGTGGCTCAGTTCGTTAGACGCTGATCTACTGATCCCAAGGCCGCGGGTTCAAACCCGGCCGGTGGTTTTTAGTGGTTTAGATGGTTTTAAGTGAGCTTAAAAACGACAGCTCCATGTCAGTAGATTTACTGGTATGTAAAAGAACTCCTACGGGACGAAATTCCGGCACACCGGTGACGCTGATGTGAACCTGGCAATTGACAGCGTCGTTAAACAACAAAATAATGTTTTAATCCACAAACATTACATTATATAACTCTGAATTAGAATATATAATCACACACTAGTTATTGAATTTAAATACTGTTGCTGCATATCATAAAATTATAAATTCGTAATAATCATTATATAATTATATTCGGCCATTCCACAATAGTTTCAACCCAACAAAAGGTATAGAGCAATTCCACGAATATGTCATACCGAGTGTTAAAATTTGAAATTAATGTTTCACTTTTTTTACTGAGGAAAGATGATGCTAGATACTCCAAAGTATCTTATGAAGTTAAAAATAAATGTTTTTAACGTGAATATGGGTTCAAATTTCACTTCTTACCCATATATTTCCAAAGCACTAAAAATAAGCGCGAATAACGGTGATTTTCATATCAATATTTCAGCAGCTATGTACAACTGTTTTAATTTTTTTGTTCTGTACACCACACAATGACTCTTCGTCTTCGAAACGTGTATATGGCTAATAATTTTCGACATTTATAAATAATCCTTAGAGCCTGTTTAATTATTACTGTGTGTCAATGTCAGTTAGTCACGGTAAATAAGGATAAAGCCCTCTGGAGGGAAAAGTAATAGACTGAAATAAATATTCTTTTTGATTCTGCGTCATTACAATATAACAAATAAAAAAGTATCAGAAAGTTTTCCTCTATAGTCATTCGTTTTCCCACAAAACACGTGACTAACGGACAGTTAGTGCGGGCACACCGTGGTCGTCATACGCGTACAGTTGCTTCTGAGACTTCAGTCAGGACAGACTATCAGTCTGTTTCTGACTCCATGGCTAAAACACCAGCCCAAAGACAACGTGAATACAAACAATGTCTGAAGGAGCAAGGCAGTTATGCACAATGGAAGGAAAAAATAAAAGTGACTATGAGGAAAGGAAGAGAAATACTGAAACAAACAAAACAAGGAAGAGAACACCTCAAAGGTGAATATAGGAGATATAAGCAAGCACAGCGGGCAAGACAGAAGATAAGAGACCAAGAAGGGATTGATAAGGATACTCCATCATCACCCGCTTTCAAAAGCAAACGGTATTTCGGAAAGTGCAGAAAACGTGTTGAGGAAGCATTGCCGCAATCTCCATGTAAAACAAAAGAAATGATTCGTAAATTAGCAGTTGAAGAGGGATTACATGTTGTAAAACCAAAGCATTCTGTCCCGGTATCAGGAAAACAACTATCAGAGGAACTTAAAAGTGCAATCATTAAGTTCTATCAGGATGATTCAATATCTTACCAAGCTCCTGGAAGAGATGATTTTATTGAAATCCATGTTCAGGGAGAAACAAAAGAAGTTCGCATTAGGTATCTAGTGGTAACATTAAAAGAAGCACATGCACTCTTTCTACAAGACCGAGTAGAAATGTCCGTGGGGTTGACAAAATTCGCTGAATTACGCCCTGCTCACGTGCGTCTTCAAAGTCAGATCCCACATAATGTGTGCACATGCATTACACATAAAAATACGAAGTTTCTTCTCAAAGCACTGTGTAAAAATCACGTACTCACTGAGACTGAATTTCGTAAGTTCATAGCACAAGTGGTTTGTGATCAGAAATCGAGTGAATGTGTGCAGAGAGGATGCTCCTAGTACCCGGGATTGAGTGGAGAAGACATTTCGGATAAACTTGCTAATTGTCCATGGGAATGGAAGCTGTGGAGCTCACGTAATGGAAGAATGGAAATAGAAGTTAAAAATGGATCTGTAAAAGACTGCATTGAAGAACTGAGCAATTGCCTGCCACGTTTCCTAAATCACGTTTATGTAAAAAGACAGCAATCCGAGGCCTTTAAGAAGGCTCGGGAAAATGTTGCAATTAGTGAAGCTGTGATACAGATCGACTTCTTTGAGAACTACACATGCAAGGAGCTGCCCACTGGAACAATACACAGATCTCAATACTTACTGCTGTTGCCTGGTATAGGAAAGAAGATATTGGTGAAATTCAGAAACAATCTTTTGCTTTGGTGTCTGATTATGTATCGCATAAAAAATATGCAGTTGATATTTGCTTAAGGAATATATTATCGGAAATATTGGATATTGTTCCGAATCTTGAACTTGTAAAAGTGTTTTCTGATGGAGCTGCTAGTCATTTTAAGCAGAAATACACATTGAGCCATGTGACATATCTTTTCGAAGTATTTAGAATCCAAATTGAATAGCACTTCTTCGAATCCTATCACGAAAAGGGGGCAGTAGGTGCGATTGGAGGACAAGTGAAGAGGATGGCATGCACAGCTGCGAAAGCAGGAAGCAGGATTCACAGTGCTGAAGAATTGTTAATACTGTTAGAAAGAAAACCAAAATATGTCTTCTTGAGGTTTCTCTGCCTGAAATTGAAGAAGCAAACGAATTTCTCGACAAAACATTTGAACGTATTTCACTTATGCCGTCCACTCAGCGAGTTCATTATGTGAAAGTATCAGGTTTAAATGTTGTGGAATATGCTTTTCTTTCATGTGCGGAAAGTGTCAGAATGATGCAGAACTTCCGGAAATAAAAACAGTAGTGATATACACATGTACTACTGCACCTAGCGTTCCTGCACTATAAGGAGTCCAATGAAGTACTACTGTGTTACAGGTATGTGCTGTGTGCTCTCATGTGTCGTCTTTGTTATGGTTTTGAGTCAGCTTTTTATACTTGCAATCACGTAACTGTGATAAAAAATGAGAGCTGTCAACATATGTTTATTCTGCTTATGTTGCATGACATTAATGCTTCTCCAAAGGATATGATTCTTCTCAAAATGATAAATGCAATTACACACCTGTATGTATTACATGTATGTAACGTATCACTATGATTTACCATATGTTATACCATGTAAAACAAAGACAAACTATTACAATTTTCGCAAGTGCCAGTTAGTCACAAACTCATGTCAGTTAGTCACGCTGACCTTTTGAATAAATATCTCCAGATGAGAATAACATGCGAAACCTTTTTTCAGGTCATTTGAAAGCTTAGAAGTTCCTCTCTCAAGTGATTTTTCAGAACAAATCAAATATGAAAACTTTCAGAGAAAACGGAGGACAAACGTTTGAAGTTGGACCTGCAGTTGACAAAAATGTCAGTTAGTCACGAAAAGTTTAGCGCTCATTATTAAATAACTGCTTCACTTTTTAAGGTTTTTATATTTCCTATCACAACCGCCAATGTATTCTCTGTCATCGTATGTCGTTAAAATAACATTTTTATACCTATATTGACCATTAGACAGACATTTTAGGAAGAAAATGTAGTGTGAATGTCAGTTAGTCACACGCGGAATTGCTCACATTAAATATATTCACATTACTTTCTCGTTATAATTTAATTATCATGTAATTCATTATTAAAATCACATTTAGTAATACTGCTAATAATTACGGTATCAACACGCAATTAAAAGGTTTCAGAATCAATTCTATTACGAGTGTCCGCATAATTACCTAGGTTTACTCTCGCGATTAAACGCAAATTTTAATGTGGAGTGGAGTGTGGAGTTTAAGGGCCCGTCGACAGCTGGGTCATTTGGGCCCCGGGTCAATTTTTACGGGCTGAAACAAATTAATACGGTTAAAAAGGGGAAACTAAAAAAGCAGTAAACTTGTAAGAAGGTAAAACGTGAAAATCTAAAACAGTTAAAACGTTAAAAATCTTAAGGATAAATATTAAAATAAAACAGCTAAAAAGTAAAAACAAACGGTGCTACAATAAAACCGGGATTCATTGTCTAAAAACCGTAGAATAAAACACCAAAACTAAAACACAAGTTAAACTTGTTTCCCAAACCCAATTTGGGTGACGAACCGCAGAACCTTATCTACCGATACCGGGTCGTCGCCCAGAATTGACCGCATAGTAAAACCCAGGCCAAGGGACTGGCGCTCTCTAGTATGTCGTGGACAATCAAGCAAAACGTGTGGGACGGACAGTTGTACACCGCACGTCTGACACACAGGGGCCGGGTCGCCACGCAGTAGATGACCGTGTGTGGCGCGAGTGTGACCGATTCTCAACCGGGTGAGAATGACCTCCGACCGCCGCGCATCCCTGACGGATGTCGGCCAGGGTGTTACTGTGTCTTTGATTGTCCGTAATTGGGTGCCAGATATTTCTTCCCACGACTTCTGCCAGAACGAAAAAATATGGCGCCGGAAATATCGTTGCGCATCACTAAAAGGCAGAGTTCGTGTGGATAATCCCGGCAGACGACATGCAGACTTTGCAGCCGCATCCGCCTCCTCGTTACCAGGAATACCCACATGGCCTGGGATCCATATAAAAACAAACTGGTATCCGTGAGTCAGTAACTGTGAAATGAGTGTCTGTATTTTAATTATGAGTGCTGAAGTGCCGAGAAATTGCTGTAAGGCCTGGAGAGCACTCAGAGAGTCACAGCAAATCATAAAATTTCCAGGTCCTGAGCTGGAGATAAAGAGTAAAAAATAAAATATGGCGAACAGCTCGGCGGTAAAAACAGAACTGGCGTCCGGAAGGCGGTACTTGTGAGCCTCATTGTTATAAACAAAACTACAGCCTGTAGCACCACCCACCTGGGAACCATCGGTAAAAACCGGAAAGTAAATCGGGTAACGTCCCAGGAGCTCGGTGAAGAGTTGACGAAACACCGAGTGAGGGGTAGTTACTTTAGCATGGGCTGCAAGCTCGAGGTCGAATTGGGCACGGTGGAGTTGCCAAGGAGGAAAGCGACCATGGCAATACCGCTCTACAGCAGGCATTCGCAAAGAATGTGTGGCGAGCAGTTCACGAAACCGAATACCGCTGGGGCGGGATATTGAGCTATTTCGCATATAACGGTGGGCTAGGTCTGGACGCAATACAGAGTAAAATGACGGGTGACCAGGGTGAGCTGCTAACCGTGCCACGTATGAAGAAAGCAATACCGAGCGTCGCACAGACAATGGAGGTTCGCCAGATTCAGCATACAGACACGGAATTCGACTAGTACGGAAAGCTCCAGTAGCAAGGCGGATACCAGTATGATGAATCGTATCTAAAAGGCGGAGTTTAGAGGCAGATGCCGCGCCATAAATAAAACAGCCGTAATCTAATTTGGACCGGACCAGTGAGCCATACAACCTCAACATGACGGTTCGATCGCCGCCCCAAGATGCCCCAGATAACACCCGGAGCATCCGAAGCGAACGATTGCAGGAAGCACGAAGATGGCGAATATGGTGCTCCCATGTGAGTTTGCTGTCGAGGTGTAGGCCCAAGAACTTCAGGTGCGGAACAAAAGGAATACGCGTGTCACGCAAATAAAGAACAGGAGGAGGATGCACACCACGAAGTCGATGAAAGTGTAGACACTGTGTTTTCGTAGGGGAGAACTGAAAGCCGGTGCGATGAGCCCATTCGGCGATAGAGGATATGGTCAGCTGCAGTTGGCGTTCGATGTGTTCAAGATTAAAAGAGCGGTAGTAGATGGCAAAGTCGTCAACATACAGCGATATCGGGATTCCCCCACGAACAACACTGGCGATACCGTCAATCGCCACGGCGAAAAGCGTTACACTAAGAATCGACCCCTGGGGTACACCGTTCTCCTGGATCCTGTCGTGGGATAGTGTATTCCCAATGCGGACACGAAACCGGCGTAGTTTTAAAAAATTTAAAACGAGAATGGCTAAATGACCGCGTAAACCGTAACCGTGTAAAGTACGTAGGATACCATAGCGCCAGGTAGTATCGTAGGCCTTCTGCAGATCGAAGAAGACGCCCACGACATGCTGCTTCAAGAGAAAGGCATTTTGTATATATGCTTCCATGCGTGCCAGATTGTCGACACTGGAGCGATGACGACGAAAACCGCACTGAGCATTGCTCAGCAGGTTATTCTTCTCCAGCCACCACACTAAGCGAGTGTTAACCATACGTTCGAAGGTCTTACAAACAACACTCGTCAGGCAAATAGGGCGGTAGCTAGAGGGAAGTGTCCGGTCCTTTCCGGGCCGAGGGATGGGGATGACAATACCCTCGCGCCAGGAAGACGGGAAAACCTGCTGAAGCCATATGCGGTTGTAAATGCTCAGCAGGAAGGAGAGAGCCGCAGGTGGAAGGTGAAGCAGCATTTGTCGGTGGATGTCATCAGGGCCAGGAGAGGAGTCCTTTGCGAGAGACAAAGCACGTTCTAGCTCCTCTTCGGTGAAAGGCGCGTTGTACGATTCACTGCAGTCACTGTTAAAATTGAGGATTATCCGCTCCGCAGATTCCTTGATTCCTAGAAAGGCATTACTGTAACTTCGGGTTTGGCTGTCAGCAGCGAAAGAATCGGCAAGGGTGTCGGCGATGTCCTGCTCGGAGGTGTAGGTGGAGCCTTGTACGGCAAGAGCGGGAATAATGGTCCGGCGACACTTGCCGTACATACGCCGAACAGCAGTCCACACCCTTTGTGCCGAAGTGCGATGTGAAAGCGAAGAGACGTAGCTTTCCCAGGATCTGCGCTTTGCACTCCGAAGAACAAAACGTGCTCTGGCACGAGAACGCTTAAAAGCTATAAAATTGTCTTCGGTCGGATGTAAACTAAAAAGACGCAGAGCACGTTTACGCGCTTTGATAGCCAAACGGCATTCCTCAGACCACCAAGGCACAGGAAAGTGTCGTGGTGTAGATGATCCACGAGGAATGCTGGAATCTGCTGCGAGCAACACAGAACATGTAAAATATTCCACCATGTCGTCAATGGTGGTAAAGCCATCGTCGGTGAGATGAATAAGCGAGTGAAATTTCCCCCAATCAGCTCTGGAAATAATCCAGTGAGGATGCCGTGTTGGCACAGTATGACTATGGTAGAGGTGAATATTAATGGGGTAATGATCGCTGCCAAATAGGTCGGAAAGCACCGACCAATCAAGCAGTGGAACTAATGCCGGGCTACAAAAGGTAACGTCTAGTGCTGAATGTGTGCCGTGAGTGGAGGATAAGAATGTGGGGACACCAGTGTTCAGCAAAAGTAAGCCAGACATGTCACAAACGTCTGCTATAAGGCACCCACGAGCATCGTCAATGTCGGAGCCCCATAAAGTGTTTTTGGCATTCAGATCGCCGAGGAATAGAAGCGGTGGCGGAATCTGAACCAGAAGAGCCCGAAGATCGTGTTCTTGTACGACATTGACCGGTGGCAGATAGACATTGCAAATAGAAAAGCACAGGCCCCGCAGCTGTACACGAACCGCTACAGCCTGCAGCGGCGTGTTAAGCGGTATGCTGGCAGCAGAGATGGTATGTGCCACCAGCGTAGCCACACCACCGCTAGCCCGCCGACCAGCTGCAGAGTCATGTCTAAATGCGGAAAAATTACGCAGATGTAAACCATGATTAGGCTGCAAATGGGTTTCTTGTAAGCAGACGACGGAAGGCGATCGCTGAGAAACTAAATGTTGTATGTCTGGAGCCCTGGCCCGGAACCCATTAATATTCCACTGGATTATTTCCATGCTAAAATCGAATTAGTAGTTGGTCTTTATTTTCTTTTTCACCTTCGCACTCTTTGGACCGATAATGTGAGGTCCACCATCCTCCGGTGACTCCTCCGATGTGCGGGAGTCTGAAGAACCCCTGCGGCTCGCAGAGCGGGAGCGGGACTTCACAGAGGACGTGCAACTACTGGCCCGGAGTTTATGCCTGGAACGATGGCGTTCAACAGGCAACGAAGCAGTCTCAGAGCTAGTCGACTGCGGCGGAGCTGGCGTCTGGACGGCAGAAGAGGTAGTCTGTGGTCGAACTGTAGGTGGAGTAGAACTATGCTCGTCAGGTGAGCCAGTTTGTACTCCCACGGAAACCCGAGAGGGCGAACTGGGGCACGTCTGTACGACGGCGTCCTGTTTCGGAACAGCCTGGCGGACAGCTGCAGAAAACTTCAAGGTGGTGGTTGGATGAAGTTCCTGATACCGCTTTCGTGCGTCTACAAAAGTCAGGTGTTCCTTAACCCGAAGCTCCTGGATTGCCTTCTCCTCTAAAAAGCGGGGGCAATCGCGCGAGTTCGACGGGTGTGCACCTCCACAGTTGACACAGGTGGAGTCCTGATCGCACAGGGAGCCGTCGTGAGCATTTCGACCACAGCGAGGACAAACTGGTGTACCGGTACATCGCTGCTGCGTATGCCCGAACTTCTGGCAGCGGAAACAACGCATAGGGTTCGGCACATACGGTCGTACGGTTGCGCGTTCATACCCGCAGAAAATGAATTGCGGCAGAGTCGTACGTTCAAACGTAAGGAAAACCGTACGTAAGGGGGAGGGCTTGTCATCCTTCTTACCAATTAAACGGTATGCAGCAATAACACCTTGGTCAGAGAGGCAGTTAACTATGTCCTCGTTAGAGAGGTTGTCCAGACTTGATGTTGAAACTACGCCGCGACAACTATTCAAAGTCTTATGCTTCTCTACCTTTACGGGATAAGAACCTAGGAGAGTGGCTTTAAGTAGTTTTGCGGTTTGGGAGTCTTGAGCCACCTCTATCAGCAAGTTGCCGTCCCTACATCGAGTGACATTTTTTACAGCGCCACATAAGCGATCTACTTCCTTTTTAATATAAAACGGACTCAGAGTAGCCAGGGTCTTCTTCTCGCTTACCATACTCATAACCAAAAATCGTGGAGTTGAAGGGGGGGAGCGCAGAGGAGACATTATGAAAAGGTCCCCCTTCCGGACCGTCGGCGTCAGCCTGCCATCCGGGGGATAAAGGAAAAAGACACCTAAATCTTCCGGTCTGTGCCGGCCCGAAGCACCCGCTTCAGACCCGATCTCAAGGAGTACATCAGAAAAAGTTACCCTCCGCCTATCACTACTTACCGGTATGCGACATTTCCACCAAAGGCAGGCCCGACTTTATGCCCCTACCACAGGAATAACCGCCTGTGGCTCCCCACTCTAGCCCACGCTGCCTCAACGGAGTCAGCGTGGATTCAGGGGACTTGTGGTTGATTACATCGGACCCCAGACAGCGGTAACACGTCGGGTCCCCCTGTACACCCCAGCGGCAGCACGGCCGCCGAGATACCCATGGGGACCCGGCCCCTAAGGAGCTACGGGGGTGTACTTGACAATGGAACGGCTCCGCACCTAGTGTCGCACAAAAGGGGTAGTGAGGAGGGTCCACTCAACCTTCACGCCTGAGCCTCCGAAGAGCACACAAGTTGGAAGCTGCGCCGAAACCGTGGGACAGGAACCACGGAGACAGGATAGATCCCTGTTGGTGAGACAGGAGTTATAATTCTAAAACTTAACCTACATAAAACCATAAGACCTAGAAGAGGAAGAGACTAAATCTAAGTGGATGATAACGTGGCTAGACCTGATGGAGGCGAGGGGATGATAATGGGGATGAGCGGCTCGGGGCCCCGGGTGCGCCAAGCCCGGACCTACCGTGGTAGGTCCCCCTGGGGGAGCAAATTTTAATGTAACTCGCAAAATGAGTGTTTATTTACGATTTACCACGATATCAAAACTTTATTTCGATATTTACTCCCGAAATGAACGTTTATTTAATATTTAACATGAAATTAACATGTCATTGCGATGTTTGTGAGAAACAGACGTTAAACGATTTATTTCAGGAATAAAGTTTTTTTAACTTTTTACGACAAAAAAGCCAGATGCGAGGTCCAGGTCAACAGTTCAAGCTCCGTGTGGCTGGAAGAAATGCAACTATGTTTACAATAAGCAGGATAGGTGATTGAGAGTGGCAGTGAAGACAGGTTGACAGATAATCAGTGGCGTACGGGAGCGTTCAATGAACGCACAGAATAAGATATGTTCCATGCTACAGTACCACCACTGGAGCAAAGTGCAAGAGACAATAGTCCGCTCACCTCTACACTACTGGTTTTCACGCACTCCGCAAACACACATAGCTTAGACTCGAACGATAAGTTCACGCGTATTTTACGGAACGTTGCGATAGACAGTAGGGAGCGCCAGTTTAACGCTCGTTTCTTTCGTGTATTGGTGCACTGTAGAGGCAAAGCGCGTGTTTGTAGTTACATTAAAACAAGTCCATTGTGACAGCTATAATTGCTCCACCCTTAGATCCGCACTTGGTGTAAACACAAACCGCCAACAACTAACCCGTAATACGCTGAAACCAAAGCACACCATAAAATGTAGTACCCTAAATATCGGCGATTATCTGTGAGTTTTCAACATTTATGATAACTAGGGCTCGGAAGTTCATGTCCTAAAAACACTGAAATATGCATGCCAATATGCTCTTAAAAACTTGAAAATATGCCAAGAAATATGCACTATTTAATTAAAACGATTGATGTCCCTTTGCAGTAGACAAGAGGAGTTAGTATAAATAATAAATCAAGTTACCTTATTCCTTAGAGGTTGAAGAAGAAATGGTCCTGCTGCTAGTATTAACTGCTAAATTGCAGTTCACAACCAACGCTTTGCACAAATTTTCAACTGTAAAACATCGTCTGTTGTCTCGCAAAACACTTTTGTAACGTGAAAAACTTCTCTCCACGTCACAAGATGTTATCGGGGCATATTTAAATGATGTTTACTGCTTCACAGAGTCTCTTGGTGAGACATGGTTTTCTTTTGAGGATGTCTCGAATACCGCACATCTGTTTATAACCAGAATTTTTTGAAATTACATAATTCACTTTCTCTTTCACTTTTTGTCCTATGCTACCAGGAACCGAACTTAGATCACATATTGTTTTTTCAAAGACAGTAAGTGATTCATGCAAGGGAGATCCATGGGAAAGAATCACGATGAAGAGCGTGTGCCAAACAAATTATATGAATTAAGTTAGGAAAAATACATTTCAGAGTTTGTCCTGATTTTACCATATAAGGACCTGCATCAGTAACAAATAAAAGTAACCGGTCGTATTTGATTCCACATGGCCATAGTAATTACAAAGAGTCCATCACAAACTGGGTCACAGTTACATTGAGCCCGCCTCGGTAGCGTGATGGTTAGCGTGTCTGCCTCACGTTCAAGAGGTCGCGAGTTCGAATCTCGCTTAGGGTAAGTTATCCGGGTAAGGTTTTTTCCGAGGTTTTCCCTACCCTGAGAAGACGAATGTCGGGTAACTTAAAAGCTCCATGAACCTCGGGCTCATTTGAGCATCATTTCACCCATTTCATTTCATTCATTCGTCCGATATGACACAATGTTGGAGGACGTTAATTCAAAAAAACAGTTACATTGCCAGTGGCCGACAATTCGCTCAAATTAAGAAGATAAGGTGTAGTCTTTTGTTCATTATTTAAAGCACCCGCGATTATATTAGCAATAGAACGGCGCTCAGAATCAGGGGGTTCATCAACAACCACAAAAACTGATCCGCTAATTGATTTTATATATTTAACAATACGTTATTGTAACAATGTCCTACATAAGTCTTACGCAGTGTACTTTCTGCAGGCACATGTTGTCGAGTGTACTTGGTAAGAAAGTTTTTAAATGTCGGATTATTAATTTTGAACAAGGGAATATCAGCAGCTAAAAATGCTTGGCACAAGCCATAGGAAAATTCAGTAACCCTACTTCCTAAACACCGTACTAGCCGTTTTTGAACAGGTTCTTTGTTTGCGAGTTTTGTGATTAAATTCTCCTTATGTTTTGCTGTTTATGTGCTGAACTATTTGAAATCTTTTCTCACTCCCTACATTTTTCTCACACGCTCCACAAAACAGTACCCTATTATCTGTATTCTGTAGATATTATGTCACCCGAAAAATCTTTCTGTAAATTAATTAATCTAACACTCGAAGTTGGTTTTATTTTCGGCATTTGAAGAGCTTTTTAACATTTTATCTGCCAAATTTAATTTTGTGGGAACCAGTTCACAATACTGTTACGTTTGAAGACCACGATACAACTGCTGGTGGACAGGCAAGCGTTGCTATAATCGTGCTGCTCAAAACGTTGACCTGCACTTTATCTTTGTTAATATAAACCTCTCAGATAATGCACTGATTATTCTCTACGCACATACATATAATGAAAGGGTGGAAACGGGATTCACTACATGAGAACATGACTCAAAATTAGTTCTCGCCACCTAACGAATTGCATCATCATGTGCAATACTACCAATATGAAAAATATTCAAATGAAAAAAAAAAAATAAAAAACCATAAAAATCATTAAAATATGCAATATAGGGGCTATAATATTGAAATAATATGCATTTATCAAAATCAAGAAAATATGCACTTATATGCACTATCCAAATAACTGAAAATTCCATAATTCGTGCACATAACGTAAAAGCATACATTTTTAACCCTTAAGAAAAAACACGCAAATGCATGAACTTCCTAGCCCTAATGATAACCCTCGTAAAGACTACTTGAATGTAACGAGGTAGCAGCAATATTCCTAAAACTTCTAAGTAAATATCGTTCTGTTGCAACATAAATACGAGGCATGAATCCACGTGGTGTTTGTTTTGTTCTGTATTAGTCGCACGTTATCGCGGAGGGATACAAGGGGCGGATCTAAGGCTGGATGGAGTATAGGTGCACACATGCGCTTGAAATTGTTTCTATGGCAACGAACGTCGTCCTCATTGGTCTAGCCTCTGGTTCCCTAGGTCGCGGCTTCAAACCTGGTAGAGGGCAATGAACTTTTACGGGCGTAAAAATCCTAGCATTGCTTCCTTCGGGAAGGGAAGTAAAGTCGGTGGTTCTGTGGCATAGATTTACGGCATGTAAAAAAAAAAAAAAAAAAAAAACCTCAATGTTGATAGAGAGGCCTATGAGCAAAATTAAGTGGTATTCCAATGCAGAATGGGGCGCTGAGAACCACAGTCTATGTACCTATATTTCCATTTCTAATGGTGATTATGAAGGAACCAATATTATAGCTGGGGACTTAGAAACCATGCTTGCTTGTTATTTCAATGCGCATGGTACATATAGAATTTGAAATGTAAACTATAGGTATCAGTAATATTTGACATTTTATTTCAACTCTTTTACCCCGCTTTGAGCCTTCTTTTTATACCGACATTCAGAATTTTTATTCGCCATAAAATTGTGCCCTTGACTATTTTACACAAGAACAAATTTACATGAAGTGTGCTCACCAACTGTATGAATGAATATTTTTATTCAAATAAAAGTACACAATCGCACCGTACACGTTTTTATAAAACAAAATAATAAGCAATACCATAAACGAGGGGAAAAAAAAAAAAAACTAAAAAAGATAGAAGGAAACAAATTACCGCTTAAAAAAACCTCCTCGCATGGAGGTCTTACAATCCCCAGGACTTGCAATTGAACACCTGGATCAGTTGCCCGTCGAGAAGCAAACAATTCTGGATCAGAGAGAGTAGTTAGGATGCGTCATCAGTAATTATGAAACAATTCCTTCGTAATCAAGATATCAGCGTAACGTCAACGCGCACTATATAAACATTACGTCATTGGGAGGGGGAACTCTTTCATCTTTAGTCATCAGCATGAAGCCGCGAAATGGATCAACGGAGAGGTGACGATGGAGCAGTTGGTGAACGGGTAGGTGAACAATTTCATTCCTCTCAAAATACTCCATAAGAAAAATCTGATGTGTTACACTCATATGACTTTCTCTACTCTTGTTGCTCTTATCTTCGTGTTGGTTGAGATACACATTCGCAGAAATTATCTTATTGCTTATTTCCTTGTAGGTGCAAGGGGAATATGGGAATACAGTAGGCTCTGAGCGATAGCCAAATGTTTTTTAACGCTAGGCGCTAGAGGAAGGCTTTGATATTCCGTTCTCTTTGCACGGCTAAGATATGAAAAAAGTGAATAACGTCCTTCCATTTGAGAAAGGTATAAGTACTCACACAAATAACAAGGAATATGTCCGAAATAGTTCACTCCACAAAAAGATGCATTTGGACATAAGCTGTGTGTTAACGAGATCTACATTTTTTTGTGTCGTAAGATTACGCTTTACCAGTTACGCAAAAATAATGTAGAATAAACATGACTACTTAGGCTATAGCCAGAAAATTCAAAATATACACTTCATTTGCCATAAAATTATCTCATACATATGACATTTTAAACAAAATCGTTACCCATTTTTGAGAAAATCAAAATTTTCGAAAAATGGCCCATGTAAAGAGTAGTTTAAGATGGAGGAAGTTTCTTCAAAACCTTCGTGTCGCATCCTTGAAAGATATTAAACTAAAATATCAACTTTGGTTTTCAACCGACTTTTCGTTTATGAGTTATGCTGTACACACACGCACACCCACACAAACACACACCTTTTTCTTAAAATGCTTTCTTCTTCTTCTTCTTCTTCTTTTTTTTTTTTTTTTTTTTTTTTTTTTTTTTTTTTGTTTAATTTTTTTATTCAGGGGCCCCAAAACACGCATTTCCGGTGAAATATCGACATCAAAATTTTAGGTCGAATACAATACTTCCTCTCTTACTATACGTAGTAGAGAAAGTAAAAATGTTTACTAAAACGGTTGTGGGGCAAAACACACGTACGCACACAGCCCATTTCTTATCCACCACAGATTATGGTAGAGTAAAAATCAGCAAACGACAAACTGAAACTTGGCCAACGGCAAAAACAGAATACAACAGCACAAGTAGATAACTTTACAGAACTATTTATGTAGTATACATGTTACAATAAGCCTGGAAGGAGTCCCAAGGGTGGCTTTCATATGCTCTAAACCAGGGCTGACGACCGTTACTCCATTGGTGTGAAGAAAGTGTTCCGCCTCCCCCTCTCCGCAACTACAGTAGCACAGCTGTCTCACCCTTAGATGACTGGAGTTAAATGGGATATATATCTGTCTCTATCTAGCGCATACAAGTCGCCGTTAGCTTCGTCCTTTTCTGCTCTCGCGCTGTTGCCAGGTTACTAATAGCATGGTGTAAATATTCAGTTCTTATAAATTTCAGGTTTGAACAAATTATCCTACGCAGAATTTTTTTCTTGATCAGGTTACCTATATCCTTTTTATAGTCATTATACATTTCTATAGGCCCAAATGTTTACAGAAAACGTTTTCAGTAAAGGTCCGACATTTGCTGTTTCTATACTGATCACGCACTAACTAATAAACTAACTGCTAGAAAACGTTTATCTTTTTTTTTCTTTTCTTCTTTTTTTTTTTCTTTTCTTCTTCTTCTTCTTCTTCTTCTTCTTCTTCTTCTTAGCTAGAGTAAACTATGGTGCTGCTACCTGCCTACTTTTAATTCTTTATGTTTACTCAGTCAAGTGTCACAATTTTTTAAATTAAATGTTTCAGAAAATTTTATATCTGTGCCTTGCAAACGTTACGCAGTGGGAAACTTTTTTATTATTGAGTTTACATCAGGGACCAAGCGAGAGCAAATGTTGAGGGTTAGAGACAGTTTTTAAAATAAACCATAAGTTTGTAACATTTTTCTTTTATCGTGTCAAGGCAAACAAAAGGTATGCACCTATTCAGCTAGACGACGTCAACAGAAGGCAGCAATAAAAGTTAACATCAGTTCGTATAGAAGCGTATGTGCTTATACTTTGTGGAACTTGTGAAGTGTTATTACGTTATTTATTTAACATTTTCCGTAAATATTTACAGTTATGGAGGGGAAGCTAGGAAGAGAGGATATATTGGTAAATTAAGAAGTAAGGAACGCCAAATAATTATGAATATGTACTAATATTTTTCAAGTCAAATGAGCATTAATAAGGCAGCAAACGCAACAGCTAAAGCTATCGGGTGTTCAGAAGTAGTAGTGTATAGGATTAAAAAGGAATTAAGACCTCTAAGAACGCCACGAAAAAGAAAGCAAAAATGGCGGGACAAAAACAAAACCTCTAGGTTAACGCAATACGATGGAATAGTGCAAAGCGGAGTGCGGCGAATTATTCATCCTTTACTGTTTGAAAATATTCAACATGGATGAAATATTTTCAAGGAGCAATTTAGTCACGGTATCATCACGGTGATGATACCCTAGCAAATTTCTTAAGGGTCACTCTGCGTAAGTTCTTACGTGATTTGGGGTTCGAATATAAAAGAAGGCATACATATAGTACATGTTGCAACGTTGCGCCCCATTTAACGTGTACGAACACACTTTAGAACCGCTTTTGCGCTTTGTTTTCCCCACTTTTCCGCTTTCGTGGTGACGAAGAACGTTACTTACTGAGTAACGGTCGTCAGCCTTGCTCTAAACATTGGGAAAAACCTTAAGTGCTCTAACTCGTATTGGAAGTGTATAATTATCATGTCTCGAAAATCATTTGCAGGCACATAAACGACATAGTAAACTGCCTCTAAATTATTGCGGATGGCACTTTCAATTAGGTTGATTGCGTTTTAAGTTTGCGACATGGGTAAAATATACTAACCGATGTTTACATATTTATAGCGGTTTCAAACATATCGAATAGGAGAAATAAGTTTAGTAACTCGTCCGCTGCAAAAGTAACGAAAAGTAACAAATCGACTGTAATGTGAAAAATTGTTTCTCAGTGAGTTATGGTAATACAGTTGGCGACACTAACTGAACAAAAGAATTACCTAGAAATAAATGGTACAAAACAAAAGAATGAGCACGTAGTAAATCGCATACGATATAAATTAATAGTAAAAAAGAGTTTTTAAAAGCAAGGGTTTATTTAAATGCTCTACAAAGAAGAAAATAAACTGAAGAGACTCAAACATGTCCAGCGATAACTAGAAATAAACAGATTATTAGTAAAAAATTTAAATGTGAAGAAAATAAAATAAGAAAATAAAATTTAAATTAAATAAAATCTATCAATTTATTACATTACAAAGTTTATATGATATAAAGTACTCTATAAAAACATTTTTCCTTAGAATTACTTATATCAAGATCAAGTTACTTATTGTATTGTTGTTTATCTCGCGACAAGCTTTTATATCATATAAATTGTGTAATGTAATCAACTGATGGATCTGATTTAATTTAAATTTTATTTTCTTATTTTATTTTCTTCACATTTAAATTTTTTACTAATAATCTGTTTATTTCTAGTTATCGCTGGACATGTTTGAGTCTCTTCAGTTCATTTAATGCGCCATCGTTGCATAGTCGTTTGCCTGTTAACTTAGTGCAGTCTAGTTCTTCATTAAGGAGACGTTCCAGTAATTTGACTTCACTTAAGGCCACGTACTCTTGACCAGCAGCTAAGTATTACCCTACATTTGATGTAACGTGCAAGCTCAACATAACATGAGTACAATTGGCAATAGGTATACTTCGTTCAGCAGTACCGTGACTATATTTTGCCGGAAGTTGCACAGACTTGGGTTGAGAGAGGTGAACACCATTGTCACCGAAGTCTGTACGGACGGATGGTATGTCAGTATCATACATTTGTGCTCTCCAGAAGCAGGGCCAAATGACACCATTCACCAGACCTTTGGACGTATCTGCACTGTAAGGCAACCGCATGGTAACCTGGGCCCCAACGAATATTTCTATTAAGACACGACCCATCTGAAGTTTTACCATTTAGCTGGGCAGTAGTACACCACCTCCTCGAACATCAGAACGCGGACATCCCTTTTTATTCGTATCCTTCTCAACAAAGCCATTCATTTGATATCCATATAATGGGAGTGCATAAAAAATAGCTAGACTGCCATTTTGGACGGTACGCCATATTGGATTTAGAATGACGTCACATAGCTACCCATGCATTGCCATCCAAACTAAAAGTGTATGCAAAATTTGAGGATAACTGCTTTAAAATTCAGTTGGAAGATTTGACCGGAACATACAAACATTGCAAGTTAAATAAGAACTTCCAAAATTACCACATCTCTGTATGAACTAGTCACAATAATGCTCTGATCTTTCGCAAAAGGCTATATTCCCATACCTCACACTTGAGTACTTGAGTACAGCAAGAGGAAACCATTAACCTGCTAAATTCTATTTCATCTCGTGGTGAAACAGCCACATGTAAGTCAGAAGTGGGGAGCTCTCGGAAGCGAAACTTTCCTTGCGGCATAAATCAAGTAATTTTTCTCAAGTTCTCTGCCAGAGTGGAGTGGAATTAATTTACAAACTTGCAAAGTCAGACTGTACCTTCATCTTCGGGGCTTCACGCTTCCGTAACACACTTTGGTCTAACAAGGATGTCACCATCACCGCACCTGCACAATATCGTTTGTAGAATTATGTATTGTTGATAAAAACGTCTAGTCAAAGAAATGTGGCCAGTTTTCAGCAAGTATTGAGATTCCATCCCCCGTGTGGTGGCCGGGAGCAAAGAGTAGCCCCAACGTAGTAAAATGCAACTAAAATAGATACCTCGTGTACGGAAGTATAGCTGCGCCACCCAGTCCCCGGGGTTATAACTAGGGACCTGTTCCTCCAGGTTGGGAATTGGGCGTGGGACTGACAGTCCCAACTCGCAAAACTTTTACCGTTGAGAAGTCTAATGAAAAACGTCACACTGACGAAAACAGGAACCGACCAAGCAAACGAAAAAGGGACTACGATTCCAAAATGGAATGCATTAACTTTAAATAGAAAGCGATAGAAGATAGCTGAGAGAGCGTTTGTGTGTGTCAGAGATATACAGACAGAGTTCATTTGTCAGAGAGACAGCTTATGTGTGACAGAGAGAGAGCGGGAGAGAGAGTGGGCTTGTGTCTCAGAGAGAGAAAGAGAGAGAGAGACAGAGTTTGTGTGTGTCAGAGGGAGAGAGAGAATTTGTGTGTGTCAGAGGAAGAGAGAGAGAGAGACAGAGAGAATGTGTGTGTCAGAGACAGAGAGTTTGTGTGTGTTAGAGGGAGAGACAGAGTTTGTGTCAGAGACAGAGAGTTTGTCTCAGAGAGAGAGAGTTTGTGTGTGTGTCAGAGAGAAAGAGAGGTTTGTGTGTGTGTCAGAGAGAAAGAGAGGTTTGTGTGTGTGTCAGAGAGAAAGAGAGGTTTGTGTGTGTGTCAGAGGGAGAGAGAGAATTTGTGTGTCAGAGGAAGAGAGAGAGAGTTTTTGTGTGTGAGAGAGAAAGAGAGAGAGATAGTTTGTGTCTCAGAGAGACAGTTTTAGTGAGTCAGAGAGACAGTATGTCTCTCAGAGACAGAGAGAGAGTTTGTGTGTGTCAGAGAGAGAGTATGTCTCTCAGAAAGAGTTTGTGTGTGTGTGTGTGTGTGTGTGTGTGTGTGTGTGTGTGTGTGTGTGTGTGTGTGTGTGTCTGTACACATGCACAGGTGTACATGAACAGATATTTAGAAATCTGCATTCTGGACACTTTAATTAATCTTGTATTTTATTTTATTTCCGCATGCTAGCGGTTTTCCTCTTTTATCGATTCTTTAATTATTTTCTTTTCCCAATGCTTATCAGCATGTAACGTACTCCTTCCAAACATTGGTTTCCTAGTTTTCCATTTTATTTCTATTTTAAAAAGTTTATTATTGCTCCTTTTATTCTTAATATTATGTTTTTTGACTGTCGGTTTTCTTTTCTTTTTTGCGGTTAGCATGTATTTGTCCTGTAATGCATTTGCTAGGCAGGAGATTCCACATTCAAGTCATGTATGCATGAACATATATTTTATTTTATTTCCGTGTGCTAGCGGTTTCTTCTTTAGTCAAAGTACCTACTGATTCTTTTTGGATCTATGTATCTATACAGAGTGGAAGGGAAGTCGTTACATTCCTTCTAATGTGCACTTCCTAGAAGCATTACAAACAAAAAAGTCGAATGGCATTTTGTTCTTTGATAAGCCGATTTCGAAAAAATAAATAGCTTTATATCCAAGTTGGATGCCTAATTCCATAAGACGGTGCAAAGATAACAGTTTGTTACTTGTAAGATGCGTAGAGGAACTTATTTCTGACATAGCTTCGATAGTAATTATCTGAGCTGCTACTTCAGAGATGACGTAACTCGACAACGTTGCGTTGAGGTTGGTCAGGGAATTGACCTGGTTTGTGGATGTAAACAGTTTTCGCTTTCGGTAATGTTTTGGTAGCTAACGCTTGTGATTGGCCTACACTGTCACACTAAACACGGAAGGACAAGGCAGGATATGTGTTTGTTTTCAAAACGCACCTTTACGCTGTTTGTTTATGTACGGAGCTACGGAAAGTGACCACCCACAGAATCTGCAGTGTTGCCAGGTTGTTTTCGATAAAACTAAAATAACTCCGTAGGAAATGGTCAGAGACAAAAATGTAAGATATGTATGTGTATGTGTTCCAAATACCGAGATCTACCACTGGTTTAAATTAATGTAATGATTTACCTTCCACCCGGTATATATAGCTCTAATGGTGCGAGGTGTCCCCTTCTGTGGTAAAAAATATTCTATATCCAATGCCATGCATAATTTTCTATTTATTCCACGCATGCCTATAATAGCGATGTATTTTCCATGGTAATTACGTACTACCGGTATTTCAAGCTGTCGCAACGTATAGAGGGAATATGAAACCATTTTGTAATTTTCTTTTCTCTGACCAACTAAGATGCAAAAATCTCTGAACATTATTAAATATGGATTAATTAAAATCAAAATGTATATTTATTTACCAGGCTTTTCAGATAATAGGCTACATCATAGTCCGCATTACCCACTCACTTCTCTCCCACGAAACGAATCCATACAAGTTGCTTATCGGTTCACCACGTCGGGTAATACGCAAATGAAACTCAAGGTCTCAAAATAAGGAGACACTCTCACTTATGTCAGATATGGATACCGGATAACTTAATTATTATTTTCTATTTATTATGCTAAGATTGCATAAAATATTGAATCCAAATTTTGGATAATGTTAACACGACACTCCTCCCTTAATCATCCATACCTACTAATCACTTTTCGCATTATTAACTATTACTGATTATAAATAGGACCCGGACGATTATGTACTAAAGATCAACAAACTATATATGTATTTAATAATCTTGAAATATGAAAGAAAACCATTACATACCAAGAAATATGTAACGTCATGTAACAAAACTTCTGTTTTCTTGAAATTATGTTTTAATCAGCAAACTAAAAAATCACTTTTTTTGCTGGTGTGTAACGCCCGCTTTTACTACTACGGCACCGCAGGCGGTGACACTGGTGATATATGGAATGAAGATGGAACACCGATGGAATGAAATGCCGGGGAAACCGGAGAACCCGGAGGAAACCCGCCGGAGCGCCACTTCTTCCACCACAAATCACACATGTGGTTGCCTGGGATCGAACCCCGGCCGCTTTGGTGAGAAGATAATTGTCTAAACTCTAACCACTCGGCTACGGCGCGGTCTCTCACAGGTATTAATACATACCCTATAATGGGTCTAGTACTAGAACACGGTACATATCTGGATATGTGAATAACTTAAAAAAATTGAAATTACATGTTGCTCTTAATTTTTACTTTCTCTACTGGTAAGTAGGGGAAGTATTGTATTCCACCCAAAAATTCGATGTCGAGATTTCACCGGAAATATACTTTTTGAGGCCCCCTGAATCCAAACAAAGCATTTTTAGAAAAAGGTCCGTGCATGTGTCTGTGTGTCTGTGTGTCTGTGTGTCTGTGTGTCTGTGTGTCAGTCTGTGGACACCATAACTCAAAAATGAAAAGTCGGTTAAAAACCAAAGTTGGTATTTAAGTTGAATGTCTTTCAAGGATGCGACACGAGGATTTTGAATAAAATAGCCCCACCCTAAACTACCCTTTACATGGAAAATTTTTCAAAAATTTTGATCTTCTTGAAAATGGCTCTAACGATTTTGGTTAAAATGGCATATGTTTGAGATATTTTTATGACAAATGAAATGTATATCTTGGATTTTCTGGCTATGTAGTCGTATTTACTCTGGACGAGTTTTGCATAACTGGTAAACCGTTAGATAGACCAAATTATACTATACAAAAAATGTAGATCTTGCTAAAATACACTATTTATGTCGAAATAAATTTTCTTGTAGGGTTAACCATTTCGGAGATATTCCTTGTTATGTGTGTGAGTTTCAGAAAACTTAGAACTTTCGTGAAATGGATCATCGTTGTTCATTTTTTTATATGTTAAGTGAGCAAAGACAACAGAATCTCAAAGCTTCAAAACATTTGACTATCCCACAAAGCCTACTGTATTCTAACATTCCCTTTGCACTTACAAGGAAATAAGCAATAAGGTAATTTGCACAAATGTTTATCTTAACTAATACGAAGAAGATATTGGAATAAGAATGGTTAGTACAAGGGTAGAGAAAATCATGGGAGTGCAACACATCATATTTTTCAAAATGCGGCCCGCATACCAATAAGGAACAAACGTATAGGTATATCAACTTTTCAAACATGAAATTTCTCCTGCTATGGCGTAAGATGGCTTTGTACTGACTAAATGGTGGTCCAATTTCACACCAAGCAATGGGTACATATTTAAACTTGCACAAATTTTGTGGAGTGTACTCAATTTCAGACATCGGTATCACCTTCATTTAGTGCTGTGTTAATAGCAGTGAATACTGAGTTTTTCTGGAAAATGGAACAGAGCTTATCCTTCAATGCAGCTCCAACGGGTCCTTGCAGACTTTCTACAGAAGTTACTAGAGAATAAACAAGAAGATTGTCTGAGAGTTCCGAAGATTTAACGGCAAATCATAAATGCGAAAAATTACTCTGGATGTAGGCAATAAATAACTGCTTTGATGTTTCCACAGAAACTGCATCTTGGAAATTACAATGCTGAAGAACTTGTTTCACAGAATCAACATTCTTCGTATAGTAGCCTACAACATCAATCCAGCTTCCCCACCTCGTTAAAATTGGCGGAGGAGGAAGTGGAAGCTTCGGAAAAAGTTCTTTGAATTTATTTACTCTGTTGTAAGGCTTTAAAAGTACGTTCCTTGTATTCGAGAACAGCGTATCCACATCAGAAAATTTAGATCGTACGATGGAAAGCATGCACAAGACATGCGAGATGTAACATTTTAGGACATAAAACTTGCAAAGACGTGGCAGCTTTGCACATGTATGGTGCTGCATCCGTCACTAGAAGAAACACACGTTCACCCCGTGGGGCTACAGAAGTCCCATTGCACCATTAAATAATTTTGGCAATGTGCTGATGGTTGCATTTTGGTAACATCTCACAGGTTATCAACAGGTTGACTCGTTTTATTATCTTTGAACACGCCTACTACCATATTTCCAATATGTCTGACCTGAACATCAGTTGTTTCGTCAATTTTGAGACCTAAATGGGACCATCAACAATTTCTAGACGAATGGAGTCGATTGTTTCAATGTATAAGTTAGGTACATAGTTCTGATTGTAGATTCACCGCGCACACTTTCATCTGCATATTTCTCCAGAAACCAACAGAACACTGACATTCTTAATTTCCAGATAAGGATAGCAGCACAAACCACAGCACGGCACAGATCGCTTGCAAACAGAGATTTCTATGGTCCTGAATGTTACCGAGCTTCAGGTTCAGTGAATAACAACTGCTTTTGAGATGTGGTATTCGAAGCACGGGACCACTGACGTGATGTGGATAGGGCAGGTTCTTCTCACGAACCTGGCAAAAAAGTAACTTTCCATCTGTGCAAAAGCTGCCAATTTGTTCTGTGTTATGCTGTAACTTCACATAGGGCGAGGTTTTCTGCTTCTACATCTTAAGTTAAATGCTGAGGTGACACGAGACGAAGTTACTGTTATATCTACACAAGCAGGCTAATTGACGCATTATTGAGACAGACACGCAGTGACAAAATGTGCATCACGTGACCAAAGGACATGCAACGGGAAGCAAACGGGCAATTAGATTCAAGACAAAACTTTTTTTACCATCTCACGCAAGGGTATATACACTTCTAGCATATGCTGCTATGATACAAATTGAATAAAATTGCAACTAAGCATGAAAATATGAATAAATACCTATGTAAAAATATGTGCATGAGAGCAAAATACACGTATGTGATAATACGTACTTAGCTCTCAAATTTAAGTTTTTAGGCTCTCGTCATGGAAATCCAACATATCATATATCTAGTATATTAATGTTAATAGAAAATAATGTAATTACATAACTATCCAAGCTCTGATTATAAACAAAACACAATACAAATGTGATATTTAACGGCCATTGTACATTCATACATACATTTCATGTTAGATGTTCAACAGCTAGCCCAAGAATATGCAGAACTAACTTGGAAACGTTTTGGTATTCCCATCAGCCAGGTAGGAATCAAACCTCGGATCTTTGGGTTTAGAAGGCAACTGCAGAGGGAGTCAAAATTGGTATTTTGCACATGCCAGCAGTGGATAATTTCAGTTATAACACTTATAAAACAAGTTTCCCACGCCTCCGCTAATAGTAGGTGCAGCTGTTTGGATTTGCTGAGATACTATACATGTATTGTAGTGCTTCATGTGCAATCGATGGAAACTGCCCCAACGTAAATATTCTATCTCAAGTAATTCAATACGGCACGGAATTAATTTCCTTCAACTCTTTTCAGAGAGACGCTGTTATTTTCCATTCCGTCTCACTGGCTTTCGAGCACTCCAAGAAATACACAATGCCTCTCGAGATCTTAGTATATATGAAAGGGCGAGGTTCGAGTTTTATGATACAACTTCCGCATTAGTTTATTCACTAGAAATCGGTTCTTGGTTTGCCGATCCAAGCCTCAAGCTACAAAACAATAGCGTTTATTAAACCGCATATTAAAGATTAATAAAATACAGAAAATGAGACAAGTTTATTGAAATTAAATACACTTTCCAATTATACTATGTTATAGATTTTACTTTGTTTCTCTTCGTTGTATGACGGGCGAGATTATATTTTAGGTTACTGAATCAAAGTAGGCTAAAATAACACAATAAGTCTGAGATGAGAAAACTCTGATGTGTTACATTCACTGAACTTTCTCTGCTCATTGTACTAATTTTTATATCACTTCTATACACTATTTTTACGAAAGCTTACTTTTCTTTCTACTTCACGTTAATTGAGATAAACATTAGCAGAAACGCTTGCATGACACATTTCGTTTTAGATACAAATGGAATAGTGGAACCCAAATCGATAATAAATAATCGGACGTTTAAAAGCAGGCTCCTAAATTCTTGCCTTGAAATTTCACGACACTGAAAAAAAGCGCTAATCGATATCATAAGCACCTTAAAAATTTCTAAAGCATTGAAAAATGAAAATCAATTGTACCGCATAACTTGGAAATAGCTAATGCCACAAAGAAACTTATTCGAAATAAAAGGTATGTTTCAAAGCGTTCCACTGTTTTCGATAGTACGTTTTTGCCTATCATTTTGAAGCTCATCAAGTCATCAGTTATGGGACACTGGGATTGATTTTTTTTAACTTTTTAAGTTTTACGGCTATTTACCTGAAAACTTGCACAGTTAATGTGATTTGACTGCGCAAGAGCTCAAAGCTCAAAGCATGTCCAATTGTTTCGCGGACAATGCAATTAAATATGTTTAATTAACCAAAAAAATGCATATTCACATTTGTTAGAGAACTACGATAGTAACATTTTTATACTTTCGTAGAATGAAACTAAATGTAGGTATTTGATTGAAATTGGTGTTATTAGATATAGAGAAATATATCTATTTTATTTTCATTGTAGCAGTTTAACTTTTAGTTAGCAGTGAATAAAGTCATCATAAAATGCATCTTTAAATTGTACAGTTCAGATTATGTATGCAAATTTTTAAACAAATCACACGAAAACTGAATATAAGAAGTACATTTCATGCGCAAAAGTTAAAACTAAGAAATGGAACATACAGAAAGCGTCCAGTGGCGTTAAAAGGTTGCGCACGAGTAATTCAACCATGTCGCTGGGCCTTAAGAAAAGTTTTCGTCAAAATGATTCTAAGGTGCCCATAGGACATTTGCACGGCATAAAATTTAAAACTTTAAAGTGTTCTCCTTGTCACACAAAAGCTCCCTATTGTTCATTAAACACAATATTACAAAATGCTTTGCTAAAAGAGGGTTCGCAAGTTAATCCCAGAAAATTCAAGATATCCATGTAGTGAGGATACAAATGTCCTAAATATATTATATTTTCATCAAAATCCTTACATACTTTTCAGAAAATAGAAAATGTTCGAAAAGTGAACCATATAAGGCATAGTTTGGAGTAAGGGATTTTCTTGGAAATGTTCGTGTCACATCCTAGGAAGATTTTGAACTTAAATGCCAAGAGTGGTATTTATCCCACATTTCGTTTTCCTCAGCTACAGATAAGGGACACTGCGACTAGATTTTGTAACCTTTAATTTGAAGTCATTCATTTGAAAATTGGCGCACTTAATATGAGTAAATAGAGAAATTACTGCGCAAACCTCACAGCTCTAGCTCAAATACCTTCTGAGATAATACAGTTAAACAATTTAAGTGGCGAAAAAAATGCATTTAAAAAAACTGCCTTGCGCATTCCCATTTTTCAGATCAGTATGATTGTGGCGGAAGGAATTATTTAACAATCTTCGCCTTCTTATTGTTACAAGGTGTCTTGACTTGAAGTAGAGACTGTCGTATTTTTCGGATTTCTTGTTTTGAAATTCTCTGTCTCCCCCCCCCCCACCCCCCCCCCCCCCCCACACACACACACACTTCTGTGCCCAATGTAAATGTTCATCTCAGCAGTTTCTGAAAAGTACGCCAAATCAGCCACCTACCTACCCCTGCAACCTAAACCCATGTTTTGAATGTGTGAAGTCTTCTTCCGTCTTAGTGAACCTAAGTCTTAGTTTACATATAATCCAAGCTCGCTTATTTATCACTGAAACAGGAACACGTCAGTAAATCCAGCACTTCCAGGTTTAAATTCTAATCTAGCAATTTCGATTTACTATGTTAAAAGCAGAACAGAAGTTGTGTTTAGGCAAGAATAACCAAACCACTACTTCACTATAAAAACTGTGATGCGCACAGTTGGAGATAAATCCTGATACTGTGCATATAATGATTCACTTTATAAATATGCTCTTGTATATAGCTATGAATGGAGATTTCTATAACTTGCTTCCCAAAATGTTTACATGAATGTACATGAATAATACCAGCGCACAAGAATGTTCCTATGTGAGAGGAAGAAGTACAGAGCTAAGACAATGAAGTGGTTCTTTACAAGACTCCCTTCTATTAATACTTGCAACATAACAATGGGAGGTTCAGCAGAACAGCAATGAGGGCACACGACGATTGCTTGCGGGAACAGATATGCCAATTTCCTAAATGGAAACGGGAGCTGGAATCCTCAGCTACTGTTATACATTTCTTACACTTTACGAGTACTCGTTCATTCTTCAGATTGTGATGTCGTCTTGCTAGACATGCTAGGCGACAACTTTCCGGTGAACAGAAAAAAAAAAAGATGTGTTACATCCACATCCGGGCACCATCGTTTATTTTGATATCTCATCTACAAACTAATCTTTAAAAAACCTTATTTTTCCATCTACCGTATCTTATTCGAAATCAACCTCTGCGGAAATGGTTTCATTACACATTCCCTAAAGCGGTAGTTTCTTAAAAAGTGGATCGCAATGTGCTGGCTTTCAAATTTCTCCCTTTGCATGACCAACACATGCCACTGAAATGACTACTTACGTGTACTTTAAAAATGCAAATCAATAAGAATATCTGGAAATTATTAATGCCACAAAAAAGTTTATTTCACATACTCTTTTCTTACGCGATCTGCGAGTACCTTCCTTGGTAAGAGTTGAGTCATCTCATTTGGTTATTTATATTTACAAAATTCATTCAAAATGAAAAAGTCGGTCTGGGTGGCTCAGTTGGTTAGGCGTCGGCCTACTGATCCCAAGGTCGAGGGTTCAAACGCGGCCCAGACCGATGGTTTTTAAGTGCGCTCAAAAGCAACAGCCCCATGTCGGGAGATTTATGGCATGGAAAAGCTCCTGCGGGACGAAATTCCAGCACATCCGCGGCACTCTTGTGATCCTAGCAATTGACAGCGTCGTTAGCAAACCCCCCAAAATAATACAATTAAATTATTATTAATAATAATATTAATAATAATAATGATAATAATGATAATAATGATAATAATGATAATAATAATAATGATAATAATAATGATAATAATAATAATGATAATAATAATAATAATAATAATAATAATAATAATAATAATAATAATAATAATAATAATAATAATAATAATAATAATAATAATAATAATAATTGTAAACTAAAAAATAAAGAAAGTTGTTTCATGCAAAGGATAGTCTGCGATAGGAAGGGGGTTTCTTGAAAGGCTTAAAAAATGCTGGACTAAAATTCCAAGTTTCCTATTTATACGTTTCTAGGTTACGCTGTTCACGCACGCGCATACCCACAACTATTCTTTTTTGGATTCAGGGAACCTCAACATGTGTATTTCTGATGAAATCCCCAAATTGAATTTTTGGGTGAAACAAAAATACTTCCTCTACTTACCACAGGTAAGTAGTAGAGAAAGGAAAAATATAATCTAGTCAGTGATTGATGAACAGCACATAACCAAGGTGTGATCGGTAAGGAAGCACATCTGCACCATCACGATATTAGAGTTCCATGTGGAAGGTGGTAACAGGCCTATAGAATGATTTGATATAAGACCACGTGGAGCTATAAATGCCTTCTAAAAGCAGTGAATGAATGCACTGTTGCCAGGAGACCAGAGTAATTACTTGTGAAACTGGGAAGGCAGAACTGACTTAGATTGATCCCATTCCTCTCACAGCCCATTGCACCCCATTAGATACCTGTCGATGTGAGGCGACAATCATTCCCTGCACGCATTCGACAAAATCTAGGGGTTTTCATTCATTTTGTTCTATCAAATGATCTTGCGTGAATACGTGAGACAGTGTACTTATTAAGACTGAACTACAATTGCAAGCTGAATACGCTTGCACAATACATATTCATAAGATGTAACTCATAATTAAATGTTATTAATAATTAATTACATAAATATTTGGACACTTCTTTGGTGTAAAAATTAATTGGTTTACAATTGCAGCCAGTTTACAACTTACTAAGTCGTCACCTCTGAAGAACTCAAACACTGTCACCAACATTGTAAACATCAGAAGCATTATAATTATATCTCTACACACTATATAATTGTTTGATATATAGTATAAAATATTCAATGTTTTCTTCACATATGGCATTCCTGTTAATCACAAGTACTGACAAACATAGTTCTAAACACATTGTGTAGTAGATAGAAAAGAGCATAAAACAGGCTAATATTACAGACACCTGTTTTACATATGCCTACCGTGGTATTACATACCTATACATTGTATAGGCTCAGAAAATAGCACTCGAAAGCGTACTGCCTAAATAATTGGAACATCCCCGCCCCCCCTCCACCTTTAGATACACACGCACGCACACACGCACACGCACCCACACCCACACCCACACCCACACACCCCCACCCCCACCCCCACACGCGCACGCGCACACGCACCCACACCCACACCCACACCCACACGCCCACGCCCACACCCACACCCACACCCACACCCACACGCACACGCACACGCACACGCACACGCACACGCACACGCACACGCACACGCACACGCACACCCACACCCACACCCACACCCACACCCACACACCCCCACACCCACACCCACACACCCACACCCACACCCACACCCACACCCACACCCACACACACAAACTTTAATGAGACGACTTCACTATCATAAGAAAATTCAAGATAGCAATTCATTTGACACGTCAGTATCTCTAAAGTATAGCATATTTTAATAAAATTAAGATCATTTATAGAAATAAACAACCAGCATTTTTCTTTGTAGAGCAGTGATGCCCAACCTAATGCATAAGAGGGGAGGGCGAATTTGCCCCCACCTACTATTAGCCGATCTATGACGCATTAATGGGACTCAAAAACAAGCCTCTCTAATACTTGTTTACCTGAATGAGTGAAGGTAAAATGCTTCATGCCCAAAACAAGGAGGTGTAGTGGAGCGACAAAGTGGCGTTCTTGGCACATAAGAGACGAGGTGTTGAGGGTAGATTTGGGTGAGGATTTTTCTTAAAAAAGTATTCGCCTTGCACCCTTAATGCAACACAACTATGAAATGCAATACTAGTTTGACTTCTTTGTTAAGTTATGCTGTTCAAAGATAGGCAGGCAGACATGTACGAGCCCTGGTCTTTTTCTACATATCTCAAAAATTGTACTTCAGTTGAAATCTTTCTAACGCCTGTTTTCGCAGACTGCAGTATTTTCTTTATCTAACAAAGGCAAGCGGAAAGGAGAGTATAACTGAATGTTGTTGTAGTTCTGCATGAAGTAAAAGAATATGTATAGCAGGTTCCAAATATTCTCCGGACCACTGTCCCTAGCTGTGGAGAGGAGGTTGTCGGTAAGTTATGCTAGGTGCAGTTTCAAACGTCAACATGCTCTGCTAGGTTAAGGTATGTAATGTGTTTTAGTTCTACAATTCTAACCCATTTCCCTTAGATATGATCGTAAAAAAGTAATCACAGTATACCGAAGCGACAGAACCAACTCGCAGCGACAAAAACGAGGATGAAAAATAAATATTCGGGATTAGAACCATCATATTCTATAATGAAGTACGAGTTAAAACAAAAAGGTTTGTTTTCCAATATCCAAGATTTTCTCTGCCCATTATCAACTATCGCATATTCTTTGTATCATCCTCATAAAGCATGATTTACTTTGTCAGAAAGTTTTTGAAGTTTCCTTGAATTATTTAGGTTACGTTTTCCCGTTTGGTTATATATACATAAATTAGGGGTCTGCACGGGCTCGGGCCTAATTTGAAAAATGCTTGTCGGGCTCGGTCTCGGGCTCGGGCTCAGGCCGGGATAGGGACGGGCTCGGGCTTGAAAATTAAGGGAATAAACAACTGAAAATTTATTTTCAATGCTGTCTTATGCCAGCATTAGAGGGTTTTGAATTTTAGTGTGATATATCCTTCAGTTTCCGAATTACGAAATGTTGAATCCGGATTTTACAATGTTATGCCAAAAGCTCTACACGACGAAATTTTTTTTAAAAAAAATGCCTATTTTTAAAGTTCTATTGTATTTATCTGATTATAATGTACAAATCTGACGTACAAATTTGTTTTATTAGCATCAGCTCAAAAGACAATAATTTTTAAATTTTGTCGCTTGAAATTTCTAGTATAAAGTTTTATAAGTTTCTTTAGTAACTCAAAACCGTTCAAAAGAAAAAAAAAAGTATATGACAGATTTACTTGTTTGTGTTTTGGAAATGATACGAAGAATTGCATGAAAACTGCATCGTGTGACATTTTCAAACAGTGAATTTGGTGACAAAATAATTTTCAAAAAGCTTAAATTTTAAAATGAATAACATTATTATTCTGCATTTTTAGGGTACATTATGCAACTACAAGTATTTGTAATATAAAAAGTCAAAACACATTTTGAATTTAAGGTCCCTAGTATTTTTGAAGTCATGGAATACAAATGTAAAGGTTTGGGAGATTTGTGCTAAATTTCAGTGGCACATTCACTTAGGAGACAAAAAATAATGTATGATATTTCTTGGTCACCAATGTTTAAATGTCGAGAATAGCACAATATTACGGCAGCATTTCTTTACAAGGAATTCTAAATGATTATTCTGCCGACACGTTTCAAATGCTGCTACTGATGCTAGTCAAAGCACAGAATGAGAGGGTTTGTAACTATATTATTTCTCACTACTCGGCTGCAATTCAATCCGTTCACTCACTCCACGTATAAAATCTTACATTCTTATGTCGAACCCAAGGCGTATTTGATTCTTTTATACTGCTAGTAACGCGTGTTTCCTCCTGCTTTAGGTGTAAACACAGCATCGATGTTTATAGTGATACAATTACAGTTTGTTTTGTGACTGACGCTGTAGTAATGTTACTGCAACATTATTGTTCAGCATTTCTCTAAATTAAAACGTTTACTTTATTTTTATTATTATTATCATCATGAGATGAATCACTACATATATCAGGGTCATTGCCCATCAGTCAGCATCGCCAAATTGCAACATACAACAAGCTGTGACACTTTCATTTTTCATTGCCCTTCTGTCTGTTATAACCAAGTTACATGTAGAAAAAAATATCTCGTCAGCACTTGATACTGGTAACCAAAGACATTGAAGGGACTTTTTATAGAAAAGGTAGTATCACACCAATAACCTTTTCTTCAAACTTGGAAAAAATGGTTATTTCTAAGACTTTCATGATCTTAAAACAATATTAATGTACCTACTAACATTATTTATGCAGGTACCCAACATTCGCTAGCGTAAGTATTTGGACGAAAATTGGATTTAGCAAATATACAATATCATTAAAAAATAATAACATTAATAATAATAATCATCATCATCACAATAATAATAATCATCATTACAATAATAACAATAATAACAATAACAATAACAATAATAATAATAATAATAATAATAATAATAATAATAATAATAATAATAATAATAATAATAATAATAATAATAATAATAATAATAATAATAATAATAATAATAATAATGCTAATATTGTCAATAACTGCAGGATAATTTTGTTTAAAAGAAAATTGCACATTGGGGCTCGGGTTGGGCCCGGGCCATGGCCTATAGAGTATTATCGGGCTCTGGCCAAGCCCGGGCCATGGCCTTTAGATTATTCTCGGGCTCGGGCCGGGCCCGAGCTTGGTTGATACCGGGCTCTAAGAAAGTCGGCCCGTGCAGGCCTCTAATATAAATGCAAGATGCAGTAATGATAGCCATTTTTAACACAGCTCTACCGTTTCTTTTTCTTCTTCTTATTTTTCACGAATTCATGTAAAATATATTGTTCCCCTGAGTTTCAAAATATTCATAGATGGCGGCAATATAGCCTTCAGCCCAACTCGCACACCAATTAGTATTTCCGAAATGGCTAATGATGTGATAAAATTACTCGATACAGGATGAATGTTTTCATGGGCTCTTGTTTTTTCTCAGCAAGATTTATGGTATATTTATGGCTTCCGTTATACAAAAATCATTAAGAATAATGAGAACTTCAAACTGATGTCTTATTCAGCTATCAAATGTTGTGTTTAGCCTGCATATGGTCTTTCATTTATGTTATCCGCACGCACGCACATACGAAACTGTTCCTAAAAGTTCTTTATTTTCAATTCAGGGAGCCTCAAAGCGTGTATATCCGCTAAAAGAAATATTTTGTTATTTAACGACGCTGCCAACAGACAGTATATCAGCGTCGCCGGTGTGCCGAAATTTCGTCAAGCAGTTCTTTTACATGTCAGTAAATTTAATGGCATGGAGCTGTCGTTTTTAAGCACACTTAAAAACCATCGGTCTGAGCCGCATTTGAACCCGCGACCTTGGGATTAGTAGGCCAGCGTCTAACCCACTGGGCCACCCAGACCGACACGTGCATGTATTTCCGGTGAAATCTTAACATACAATTTTGGATGGAATACAATACAATACTCCCTTTTCCTTGCTATAGATAGGCGACAGAAAGTAAAACGAAATAAACACTAGTAATTAATAAACTCCTATTTAAATCATGGAAGATGATGTTACGAGACGGGAACGGAACAATATTTTATGCCTAGGGGAAAAATACCACTATTATATAAGATGACCTAACATTATATGCAACGTTCACAACTTCCTCTACCCACTACAAATACCATATATTTCTTATTTTATATTATGGTACTAAGTAAAAGAGGATTCTTACTTGAATGTTCCTTAATTGTGAATTAAGTATTTTGCTATAAATTGTTTAAACTTAAGGAATAGTTCAATTATATTGCCCCCCCCCCCCCCTCCATTTCATGCAAGATGCCATAACGACATTCAACTGGCCGTATCAAAATTGCCTGTTTGCCATGAACTCATGTGAAGAGCTTTGGTAGTTTAAAATGTTATTAGTGGCAGCCAATCTAATCCTCAGCACTGGAAAACTTTAATACAAATTAACTAATATTTCGGGAACTGCAAATGCCAGGGGAAACTTTATTTGATACAAATGGTATATTTTAACGATATTCATATAACTGCAAGTTTTTTTATTTGTATGTTTCTATTTAGAAATACATATAAAGGAGCTTAAGCTCCCCTATAATAACTTAGATCCATTGAACTGAGAAATGCCGAAACATTTATGATGGCAGGGGAATCTCCAAAGAAAGTTTATTCGGCAACTTTGAAAGAGAGTAAAAACACTGATTTAGGTCGATATATCTGTATCACCGTTGGTTGGTTCGGGTTTAAGGGCGCTCAACTACTAGGTCATCGGCGTCCTTGCAAGAAAGATCATGGCAAAAGCCACAGATAAATTTCCCTATAAAATAAACACACTGGTAAAAAACGGAAACGTAAGTTTTTTATCTTCAAGTTCATGTTTGCCTTTGCTAAAAACTGCAAAACTCGTTCGACCGTTTGTTTATTGTCCACCAGGATCTCTGCAAGTCTGGCAGGCGGTTGCAAGAGAGTCTCGAAGGTGTGCAAGGGAAACCATAGCAGCACGTGGCGAACCGATAAAAGGTGGTTGCACAGCGGGCAAAGAGGAGCAGGGTCCCGTTTAAAAAGGCGACCATGCGAAAAATTGCAGTGGCCAATTCGCAACCGAGCCAAAATGATCTCCTTGCGACGAGATATGCGAGAAGTTACCCAGTTTATCGGAAGTTCTTTCACTTTTCTAAGCTTATTGCCAAGGAGAGTTGACCACTCTTCGTGCCAGGACGACAGCCCCGCTCTCTGCACTTCAAGGCTTAAGTCCTCCGAAGTAATACGAGAGATGGTGATACTGGATTCGGTGGTTTGCGCTTTTGCTGTCAAATCCGCCATTTCATTCCCCGACAAACCCACATGACCAGGCATCCATGCGCACACCACGTTAACTCCAGAAGCGTTTACTGGAGGGCATCCTGGATACGTTGTACAATAGGATAGTGGTTGTACAGATCACGAAGGCTCTGAAATGCACTAAGAGAATCACTCAAAACTAGACAGTCAACTAATTTATGACGGCGCACATATAAAACAGCTCCGCAGTATAAATGGAAGTGTTATTATGAAAACCGAATGTATGTGGTTCGGTTCAATAAACATAAGCACATCCAAAATCGCTAGTGCTCTTTGATTCAACGCTGTAGAGTGTAGATCACACATCGGTCAGTGTAACCTGACAAGTTCGGATACTAGAGATAGGCATCCCACGATCTACATGGGATGTGTCTCGCAACCACGGGGCTGGAGCCTAGCCCTTGGGGAAGATGTCAGGCATTTAAATAGCGAGCTTCTTAAGAAGCTCCCGGAAGCGAAAACCCAATGGCTTATGACCAAGGGTGCAGTTCCTATATCGTTCGCTACGCCTGGTGTTGAAAAACCAAGCGAATGTTGGGTGCTTAGGCATATATATAAGTGCACAACCGTAATTTCCTAAGAGGACGTCACGTCGATATTGCAGATAAGGTTAGATTCGGCGTAAAGACTCACAACTGGGCTTGTTGGAAAAGCCCCTATTGCCATCCGTATGCCCCGATTATGGACTGTATTTAATCTTCTGTACCAATGTGCTGGGAGTTTCCTTATTATACGATAACTCATATAACTGGGTGAAAGTTAAAACGACTTCATGGGCTAGTCATGAAATGGCTGGACGAAGTTTGTGTTACGCCAATGTAACATATACTTGCTATTTAAGTCAAAACCACTGAAGGTATTAGCGAGAAAATAAGAAATAACACAAGTGCTTCCATATAGAGGGAATGTAGGTATATCTGTCTGGGTAAATACAAAAGTTTATACCGTTTAAATAAGCCAATTTTAAGAGTTTTATTTAAGCTATTCGCCGAGACACGCATGCACAGTGAGTGAGTGAGTGAGTAAGTGAGTGAGCGAGTGGGGTTTAAGGACCCATCGACAACTAGGGCATTTGCGCCCTGCGTGCTGGAAAATTTCCAAATTGTACTTATTCAGCCGACATGAAATCGTGTATTTGACATGACATTTGACACGGAAGTTTAAAATATGGTATGGCTATTGTCAGAAACAACCGGAAAGCAGAACTTCAAAGGAAAATGAAAGTTTAGCACAACCCAAGTGATACAAGTACTGTAAATCGCATCAGAGCATGATGCGGAAGTGAATTGATTCCACTTCAGGGTGAAAATGAAATGATCCGCCAGACCTTAACAGCGAATTTCTCATGTTGTGAATAACAAGAAAGTCTAATACCAAAATGTTGAAAAGTTTAAAGTTTTTTAGAAAAAAACGTTTTAATCAAAAACATGTATCATCACTTGGCTCAAAAATTATTCACTGATGGTTCTTGATTTATGGCTATATTCACAGAAAATTGAATAAACAACAACTTTTTACTTTGGCGTATTTCAACAGATTCAACGGTTTTTGTGTAAATCAAATTTTTAAAAAACCACAATTTATTGCAACAAAAAGGCAACAAATTGTGGGTTCTTTCAAGTTTAATTTACACAAAAACCGTTGAATCTATTGAAATGCGCCAAAGGAAAAAGTTGTTGTTTATTCAATTTTCTATTAATATAGTCAAAATCAATAACCTTCAGTCAATAATTCAGCCAGGTGATGATAAATTTTTTTGATAAAAATATTTTTTTCCAGAAAACTATAAACTTTTCAACATTTTGGTATTAGACTTTCTTGTTATTCGCAACATGAGAAATAAAGTCTGGCGGATCATTTCACTTCCACCCTATATATTCTTGTATACGTATTTTTAAAATGTAATTAAATATAACCGTAGTAACTGAATGCAAGAGTGTATGGAAGCTTTATCCTTTGCGCTTAACATCTTAACATGTCTTGTAACATTTACATTCGAAATGCATACCCGTAAAACAGACCATAACATGTTTTATTGTTATTATCAAAGAATACATTTCATACATTATCCTTGTTTAAAGAATTTTTGAACTTATTTCTTAAGGACCATTGGCACTACCAGAGAAAGCAATATTACTTGTTTCAAAAGGTGCTGAAGAGAATGGGCTGATTTATTTCGTTTGGATAGAATTAAATATAAAATAAAATATTTACCTTCCTGTTTCCTTCCGGCTCACCCCACGTCAGACGAATACACGCAAAGGAAAGTAACTTGTGACACCGTCCCTGAGCCACGCGCGACTAGTTCATAAAAATGTTCTTCTCCCCTCATCCCTATAACCACCTCGTCATCGGAAAACTTTTGGAGCAGTCTGTACCGCTGAATGTTTACATACTTGTGGATGTGGTTGCCACATCAAAAGAACGAAATGCTCCCTAAAGGCCATCAAAGATAAGTCACATGCCTGAAAATACATTAGAATAACGTTTCATTAACAAATAATATTATTGGCGTTATTTATAACGTTACTGACAAATCCAGTTTGTTGTACATTGAAGTGCAAGTTAAATACATTTTCTTACAACTAGTCCCTGTAAAGTTTGTACGTTTGGTCTTATCGATTAGCACTGCATGAATCTGCGTTGAAAATTAAAGATTATATACTTGTCCTTTTTTGTATCATGGTAGGGCTACAAAAATGTAATTAGTGAGATATGCATATATCTCACTGTAGTAACAATTAAGTTATCTATTATGAGAAAATATTTTACATATTCGATATTCCAATTCGATCAACAAAAAATGAACTTAAAAAATTTAATTTTCTGGCCGCATTGCCCTGTGCCTCAAATCATATCTAGCTTCAAATTTCTCTTTGTATTTCAGGAGTTCCTAAGGGTAGCGTCTTAGGGACGTTACTGTTTTCACTCTTTATCATTACATTAATACTTCCTTACGCAGTGATTCCTTAGTATCCTTGATTATAGCGCAACAGTTTTGTATTTTATTCCGAAATTATTGTAGGTGAGCTGTCCAAGAATTCGCGCAATAACAGTTCCAGAACGAACTGTAATAATTGTTAAGTTACAGCTGTAAAAAGGTTAACCAATGAAAAGAGCCCACATAGCATCACAGTTTAAGTAACGCACTTGCCAATGTGCTGTTTTTATCAGCCATGTGGGTTGTCTCGGTTACCTGGCTAAGGTCAAATAGTAACCCCGCAGTTCCATATAGTTTTCAACTGCAGTGCAGGCGAGCGCTTTTATCACCGATGTAATTTCCTCAATTCATTCATGTCGAGTCTATGAATAGTGAAAACAGAAATAAAGCTTACTGTTGGTACTACGCTAAAACCGCAGGTGGTTCAACTAAATGTCGCAAAATGAACATGCTGGCTTAAAGAAGATAACCACGTGCTTGTGTGTATACTAAGATTGTGTAGCTACTGCTTAAAAATAGGATGTGTTACGTTCACATGACTTTCTCTACCGACTCTTCTACAAATTAACTCTTAGATAAGCTTATTACTCTATCTAGTTGTAATCGAGATACATTTTTGAAGAACTGCTTTTATTAGACACACATTTTGTTTCAGTCACAAGGTGCCTACAGTAGGCAGAAGCAATTGTCAAAACTTTAAAAATCGGGCCGCTATGTGAGGGCTTAGAAATTCACTCTTTTCATGATCACGAATACGACTTAGTTGAACAAAAGCATAGGTATATGGAAATCCAAACCAATAGCGAACATTTCGAAATGGTTAATTTCACAAAAATTATTTAATACGTATTGTGAGCTTTACCGAGATCTGCATTTTATTTTTAAATTAATATTTATTGATTTTTAAAAGAAGTTCTCATCTCTTGCAAGTTACCGGTTATACAGAATTACGAAACTTTATTCAGAAAGAAGAGCACTTTGTAGGCTATTCTCAAAAAATTCAGAATAAACATTTTATTCATTATGCAAATGCTCTCAACATATGGAACTTTGATCAAAATTGTTAAGAGCCTGTTTTAAGAAAGTTTTCCATTGAAAAGATAATTTTGGGTGTGAAATTTCCTTTGAAGCTTCATGTCGCATCCGTGGGAGATGAACTCAAAATTTCAAGTTTTTTATTTATTAGACATTTAGTTTTGAGTAATGCTTCTCTTCCCCTTCGCCCCCCCCCTCCCTTATGATTTTTCTAAAATCATTTTCATTCAGGGTGTCTCAAAACTTGTTTCGAAAAACTCTCGATATCGAATTTCGACTGGGATGCACTTGATGAAACTAATGCCATAGTTAGACCACGCTCAACTTCACATTAATGGCCAAAATATTTGTCATTAGCTGCTAAGAAGCCGTAGTATGTTTTCAAATCTCGCAACGGTTAAGCCAATATGCTGTGATCAAGGCATTTGTGCTCTCATTGGATCAATAAGCGTGTTGTGGTTAACGAAATAAAGTATGCAATTTGAAGGGTAACTTTGTTACGGGATTAGTCGCTGTGTAAACATCATTCTAGTGCTCCAGCAGGTATACCAACTTGGAGTTATTCAACCTTAAACAATGCCTTCCGGATCCCTGATAACGCTCCCTCACAAATTTGGGGCAACATCATAGCAGGGGCATCATCCCAAAGATATGTGTATTTTGCTATTCTGGAGCTCTTTTTATCCTTTCCGACTAAAGAATTGTAACTTTCTTTTATCTTTCAAAACTCTGAAGTTTATGCTGTATCGATGCTGACCGTAATATTTGTACAGCTACGGAAAGAGCATACTGATTTTCCAGAAAGTTCTACTTCCATATATAAACATGATTGCGTTAGTTATACGCTAAGTAAAATACAAATTAAAAATGTTTAAACATACATTCTTTTGATGAAAATTCTTCCATATAACCACCACCGCATTTGTACGTAACGTTAACTTCACAAATGCTGCTTATGAATCCGATCTCTTGCGTCTCTGTTGAAACAACAAAACTCGATATGAATGGCCTGACCCAAAATAAGCTTGTCAACTATTTATAACATTCAAGCTCTCCGATTTGGGACAGTTCCCCTGCGAGCTTTCCTAAGTGTAGGATGTACCGTAAATCCAGCACCAAAGCAAAACGTAGCCCTAACTTGGATCTATCAACATTTGCTGAAATATATTCAGCACCTTTAAGGTCGTTTAACGCACGATTGTAGGTTTAAAAAGGCATTAAAGGCAGTAATTCAGTTTTAAGAGGTTCATTATTCTCATGAGAGACGGTTTCTGAGTGGATTGCACTAAGCCAATATCAAGTTAACACTCTGCTCGAGTACCAACCAACTTTTTGTTGCAAAGTGCGACCTCCGTCAAGGAACGTTCATGCTCGATTAATGGCTAAGACGGAAACGCGTGCAATTTTACTCAGTATGTCTCCCGATCGATGCCACGTTTTAACAGCATCACTATGTTTTGAGATAATGAACCCATTATCTTCTCCCACTTTCTCAAATGTTGCTCTTGTCTCGCGCAAATGCCTTGCCTTGCACAAATGCATGTACTTTGCTTTCAGAATTTTCACCACGATCTATATTCGCATTAGCGTCTTCCATGGTCATTTATGAACCTCATAAGGTTCAGGAAATGTTAACCAAAAATAAGAAATGAAAGGTATTATTTTAATGCACAACTGGTTAAGGATGGTCAGTCATTTTTGTAATAAAAAGTTGAATTACTAGAACATGACGGATTGCACAGTACATGGTCACATTTTATAATAAGTCTCTAAACACGCCTTTCTCCATCCTGCATGAAATATTAATGTGAAGAAAAGTCAACCTTTCTTTTCACAGTAAACGCTTTAATTGCAGCAGAAACATCCTTGACCGGCGAAGATATTTATGTTTCTTAATTTAAATGCTCCTAAAATTAATACTGCTAAACGCAGATAACACAGGCGTGTTAGATAAGTAGATAAGTTTGCTTGATTCATAGCACCTCAATATTTGTACGCACGCCTGGCTTCCGTAAAGAAATGAGTTTTCGCAAGAAGTACGCACTGACGAATACCCAATGAAGCAAGTACGGTAAAGCCGGGTTTTGCAGACACTGTTCTGAGGCGCCATTGGCAATAAACAGGGCCACTGAACTTTCACGATGTCCAGCATTCCAGAACAGGTCGTACAGGTTCTCCTGTACGGTATGTTTATCTGCACAGCACCTAGCCGCTTAGTGCGACTTTATCTGTGCAGTATAGAAGGTGGTCCGAAGTTGTTCAAGCTTTTGTGTCTATGGGCAATGGTTTCTTCCTGCATACCTAAGTTTGGATGCAGGAAGGGGGCAGGAATAGGTGTTGGGGTAAGTATGTGTTAGATGATGGGAGTGGCATTACCATTACCCAAGGGAGTCCAATGCATATACTGTCACCGCGGCCGTGAAGTCAGTTGCTGACGGCAGGAGAGTGCGGATTGGCGCATACCAATCTGGTCTTCTACCTGCCGGGCCGGTCCCATTTACTGATAATAACCGAGCGAGACAATGGTTATTGTGTGCAGTATTGCGACTCGAGAGAACTCCTTTGGGTACGGCCTAAATGCTTCATCTTCGAGGAGGTTCTGCCTACGCCCGAGTACTATATGGGGGGGACAGGGCCTCGCTCGTGCCCAGAGGGCGGTTTTAGACGGTTCAGGGGACAGCAAGAGTTCACTTGTATTTTGGATAAGTGTTGTTTTTTTTTTTCTATTTAATTTTTATTAATGTCCTCCGACGTAGTGTCATATCGGGCGGAGTTGTGTTGTTCTGAGTCTGTGCACTAATGGCTGAACTGTAACGCTAGTGCTACCCTAACCATTTAGAAGACAAAGCGTGATTATCAATAACTGGTGTTCTCATTTGTTACAATACGTTATATAAGTAATTTTATATATTTTTCATCTAAGCGTGTAATACGTAGATACACATTTTTGGACATGCTGGATGAAAAGTAAGTTCCTTAAGACCTTACCCGCCTTCTCAGACATGAGATCAGTGAGCGAGTGAATTGATTCACCAGTTCACTTCTTTACTTTTATCAGTTGGCTATCTAGTGCGCTGGCGTGTTTTGGATGATCGTATTTTCTCACGAATCAATGGTCGTTACCAACATGCCTGTGAAGTAGGTTTTCCTTCATTCTTTGCAGCCAATCTAACCTACCTACCTACCTCTTGTTATTTTTGTAGTATGCTCATATAGAACTAGAAACTTTTAATGATTTTATTATAGTCATGGAATAGTCATATTTTTGTTAAATGTTTACCATTTCAGTCTTTTTTCTTTTCTTAACTTGCTCTACTCCATACTTACAGTAAGTAGAGGAAGTATTGCATTCCACCCAAAAATTAGATATCGATATTTCACCGGAAGTACCTACATGTTTTGGGCCTTCTGAATCTAAAAAAAAAGTATCTTTAAAAAGGCCCGTAGTCTATGAACAGTATAACTCAAAAATAAAAAGTCGGTTGAATACCAAACTTGATATTTAAGTTCAGTATCTTCCAAGGAGCGACACCGACTTTTTCAAGAAAATCTCCCACTACCTTTTAAATAGTACATTTTCGGCAATTTTTATTTTCTCAACAACAGCTATTGGTTTTGATTAAAATACCACATGTTTAAGACATTTTATGACTAATGATGTGTGTCTTGAATTTTCTGGGGAAGTCCTCAAAAGTCCACTATAGTCTCAGTGACTTTTGCATATCTGGTAAACCGTAGGAGATCAAGGCAAAATCTTACTGCACAAGAAATGTAGATCTTGTTGAAACACATAATTTATGTCTAATGCATTTTGTTTTTGTCTTTTTTTTTTCCTATGGAGTCAACCATTTCGGAAATATTCCTTGTTATTTGTATTAATTTTTTATACTTATACTTTTCTGAAATGGGAGGTCGTCATTCATTTTTTATCTCTTGGCAATGCAAAGAGAACGAAATTTCAACACTACAACACAGCGACCAGTTCTTAAAACATTTGACCATTTGGTTAAAGCCTGTTGTATTCCCATATTCCCCTTGCACGTGCATGAAAATTAGCAAGATACAAGATACTTTCTGGAAAGTTGATCTAGATTAGCGTGAAATAGGCAGACGAATAAGTGTTTTAAGAACAACTTGTACAAGAGTAGAGAAAGTCATGCGAGTGCAATACATCAGCTTTTTTCTTTTTTCTCCATTCTCTACCACGCACTCGGTAAGCAGAGGAAGTATTGTATTTCACCGAACAATTCGTTACCGATACTCTCTGATACTTTCTGAATTCAAAACAAGCACTTTTAGAAAGAGGTCTCTCTCTCTCTCTCTCTCTCTGTGTGTGTGTGTGTGTGTGTGTGTGTGTGTGTGTGTGTGTGTGTGTGTGTGTGTGTGTGTGTGTGTGTGAGTGTGTGAGTGTGTGAGTGTGTGAGTGTGTCTGTGAACAGCATAACTCAAATATGAAATGTGAGTTATATAGCAAATTTGGTAAATAAGTTCAGCGTGTTCCAAGGAATGGGTCACGAAGATTTTCAAGACAAATCCCCATCTCAGAATACCTTTTATAACGATAAAAATTGCGAATATTTATTGTATATCTTGAATTTTTTGCAATAGCCCTAACGTCTTGTTCATTCTGAATGAGTTTTGCATAAGTACCTGATAAGTGATGAAGTTGTGAAAAACAAACTAAAGTGTATGTTTTAACGCAAACAAAGAAATCAGATACCTATCAACATGGAAGGATTCTTTTCCTTCATTAACAGAAGCAACAAAACTGAATTTACTGTTTTCTCATTGATACACTTTTCAGCAAATAAATTTGCGTGCATGAGGCTGTTGTTCCGATGTACATGATAGTTTTGCCGCCTAATCTCCACTCCTCAATACCAAAATAGCTTTAGACATTGTAATGAATGAAAACGTGTAACAAGAAATATTGGTATGTTCATTTGGCTTTATGATCGCCTGAAAGTACAAATTCTTTAAAATTAGACCTGCTGCTATTTAATACGTCTGATTTTTCTTGACATTAATAATCTTACCTTTTTCACCGTTTTACTTTTTACCTAATAAGTAAGTTAACATCTTCAGGTATTTTCTATAACTTAGCTGACATTTGCTTCCATATAACCGCCTTTCAAGAGAGAAACGAGAACGTCAAAGACTCTCTTAATAACATTTTAGTTTTTTTCCCTGTGAACTCCAGGCAAACAGAACAAAAAAGCTACACAGAAGCTCATTGCTCATTCGTTTATATCGTAGAAATTCTAGTGAAGCAGCCAGTGCTCGCAAAATTAAATGCAAACATTTTAAGATTCCCACCTCCAACTCGGTCGAGATGGACAAGCTAATTAAAATTTCCTCTTGCAGACATTCATGAGGACTGCGTTATAAGGTAGAGAAGCAGGTGGAAATGGAGGAAGAGCAGGCGCAAAAGGAGAACTCTGAATAAAAGAGAAAAAGCAGCTACAATAAAGGTATACCAAAATACGGGAAAATGAAATGGTACGAAAGTATAAACTTAAAACCGAGAAAAGGATTCTTCAGATTAATGAGCAATTTATTGGATCTTTTGGGGTTGACGTTTCCTACCTAGTTTATCAATACACATAAATAGGTCAACCTTTGCTCTTTCTGTCCTTATCATAATAGATTTGTACTGAACAAGAAATTCGATATTGAGGTTTAATTGGAAATAAAAATATTTAGGTTTATTAGCTGCAAGAACACGGAGCATTTTTAGAAAAAACAAAAAAAAAAAAAAAAAAAAAAAAAAAGGACTGTGCGCATACTTGTCTTTCAACCAGGCACCACAGACTTCGAAAACGGAACAACTTAAGTCATTTTACTGGATTACTAGCTACATCGCAGAGCCTTTGTGATTTAAGAGAACAACGAAGTATTAAGTGAAGCGGCGATAAAGGATGCGAAAGGAAGGGAGCTGCAGAATGCTGCATCGTGTTTTAAAATTAGGTATGGAAAATATGCATTCTCCTTATCCCGCTGGCCAGCTTAGCACTTCTCCCCAGATTCATCTCTACGCAAGAAGCTCCGAAATCACAAAACTCGCAGTACAGTACCACCACCGCTGTATTCCAACCACAATAATTCTTCCAGAATGTACACCTAATGCTCAATGCCACATGTTATGTTATATAGCTATGACACACTCCTAGGTGTATTAAAACATCGACGAGCGCACTCTATTTCCAACACTTCGAAGATTTGGATATCCATCTCTAGTTGTTCATTTAGATGTTTAAGTTCGTCTTCACGAGACAAAGGAACAATTCCATAAAACACTGAAGTTTTTACCGAGCGAGATGGATCAGGCGGTAACGTCTTTGACTCGCATTTGGGAGCTCGCGAGTTCTAAACAGGTGTACCGGTCAATCTAACTGGATTTTTTCGTGATTTCATTGAATCGCCAAATGAATGCAGGATTACATATGCAATATCACGATTTCAGAAGATCCACTACCCGAGAAGCTACTTGGCAACTAAGCACATTTATCAAGTTGGACCCAAAGAAACCTCGAGACACGTCCCAAGGAACACCTCAGACACTCAAAGTACAAACAGAAAAATCAGCAGTAGCATACCATTTTTTGAACTCCAGCTACAACATTATAACCAGTGTCACACCTTTTGAAACCAATGCTAAAACAAATAGAACTTGAAACTTGGGAGAAGATATACTTGGAAAAAAAATGAGTTAATTAATGCTAATGAATTTTGAAATTCCCGCCGAAAACAACCCATTCTATCAAGTGTTCTGAAATTCATGTTACAAACTTCTAGAGCTAGTAGAGGGGACTGGGTACACAATATTTTAAATAGGAACCCATGTCCGGAATCGTACCGTTTTCGTGCTACAATGTTTGCAATGTGTCGGATATGCCGGTGTTGTTTTGCAACCGGATAGGCAGTAAAATGACGTCAGAAGAGTTCCACGTCAAATGTGGTGTGACGTTAGGTTCAGAATTAAATGACGTTTAACTCATTATATAGGAAAATCGAATACGTAATACCAAAGAAACAAAACAGTCACATTGATCACAATAACACGTGTCAACAGTAGAAAAAACAAATTTGTTTGTCTTCTGCTCCTGCTGTATCGCATACTGTACCGAAACTGGTCACTACAACAGAGGCTCGATGTGACAATCACCAACGTCATTGCACACGTTGTACCGACGAATCAGGTTCCGGTACACTCGTTCCATCACTCCTGGTGCCCCGCTAATCTCTTGTGCAGCGGCCATAACGCGTGCGAGCAATTTTTCCTGGGTCTCTACAGGAGCCTCGTACACCAAACTCTTCATGCGACTCCACAGGAAATAGTCCAATGGCATTAAATCCGGCGATTGTGGGGGCCATGCATTAGGACCACCGCGGCCATCCTTTGCCCAAATCTTCGGTCAATATGTTCCCGAACGTTAAGTGTGAAGTGCGACGGTACACCATCGTGCTGAAACCACAGTTTTTGCCTTACATCCAATGGCACGGCATCCAACAACAAGGGCAATACGTTCAGTAGGAAGTTCAAGTACGAAATACCCGTTAACGTGGCAGGAAAAATGTATGGCCCGATCACATGACCGTCTACAATACCTGCCCAAACATTGATGGAAAATCTTTGTTGGAATCCTCTGACATGCGTCGCCTGCGGATTTTCGTCTGTCCAGACATGGCTGTTCCGAGAATTGAGAATACACTCCCTAGAGAATTGGCATTCATCGGTGAACAGAACTCTTAGTGGAAATTGAGGCTCATCAATGCACCGTTGCAGAAACCACGTGCAGAAGTTAACACGTGGTAAAAGATCTGGTTGCAACGCCTGTACTCTTTGTGGGTGGTAAGGATGTAGTTGCTCGCGAAGAACCGTCCACACGATGCCGATAGAAGTATCAATCGCATGCGCAATAGTTCGCGTACGTGTCGATGGGTCCTCTTCAATGTAATGTAGTACAGCTTCTTCAAATTTGGGGTTGCGGTGTCTTCTTGGAGCACAGTCCTTCCTATCGACGGTGAAGGTACCTCGTTTTCGGAGCCGTTACACAATTCTGCTAAAAAGGGTATGTGATGGAGTCGTGCGTTGTGGATAACGCTCTTGATACAACCGACCAGCTGCTCTTCCATTCCCTTCCGCGGCGCCTTACACTAACACTATCTCCGTGTATTCTTCAAATGAGTAGTCAACCATGCTTATCGGAGCTGCACAGGCACCTAAATGGGACTACAGGCATGATACCACAGCAGCGGAAACGTCCCGTGACATCAGGTGATCGCCTGACGTCACCTACTGTCTATCAGGTTGCATAACAAGATCGGCAGATTCAACACCTTGTAATTGCTGTAGCACGGAAACGGTTCGTTTCCGGACATGGGTTCCCATTTAAATTATTGTCTATTCAGTCCCCTCTACTAGCCCTAGAAGTTTGTAACATGAATTTCAGAACACCCGGTATAGGTTCCTCAAAATACCAGTAGAAGAGCCTCAAGTCTCCAGAGCGAACGGTTCAAATCATTCCGGCAGTCAAAGATAGCTGATGATGCAGACAAGGTCTGCGAAACATATGCACCACGTAAGTAAACGTTAGTGAAGCTCAAAAGTGTTGATTTCGACTCTAAGTTACCTTGTCAACATTTCTAAATTGCTGTCAAGAATGAACGAATAAATTTTAAAGTCGTTAGGGAAGAAGAAAGGAAAGAAAGAAATAATCCCAATCGCACTTGAGACAATATGACGTGGAATAATTCGAAAACAGAACTCAATTGTGAATTTCAGTGAGTTATACATTTTCCTCTAGCAAGTTGGTAATTTCTTTAGGTTTTCAATTATATGAAATTGTGAAAAATTAATTCAAAATGAAGCGGATATAAAAGCCTGTTTACCGAATACTCAAAATATACATTTAATTCTTACATCATCAGAGCAAACATGATATTTTAAACACAATCACTAATTTAATCGATTTTTAAAGAAATAAAATTACGGATAATTTTTTTCTTTCCTCCCATTAAAGAGTAGTATAGTTTGAAAGAGTTCTTTTAAAACCTTCAAATTGTATTCTTGAAAAGTATATAGGATTTAAATATGCAGTTTGATAGTAATCCAAACTTTCGTTTTTGAGTTACGTCCTCTCTCTCTCTCTCTCTCTCTCTCTCTCTCTCTCTCTCTCTCTCTCTCTCTCTCTGTCACACACCACAATGTGTTTTTTTTTGGGGGGGGTGGGGGGGTGGGGGGTGGGGGGGGGGAGGGTAGGGCGAAAACTGACCATGCCAGTAACAAATGCATTTCTGGAGAAATCTCTATACCTAACTTTTTAATGGAACACATACGGAGTTCCACTAACGAAGTCATTTACACTGCAGCAAACAAACCACACGTCTGGATATCATTTGGCGAGATGCAATTCCGTTAAGTTTATCAACGCCTCAAGCAGTAATAAGCAATGTCAACGTGAGCGAACAAATTCTTTTGGCTCATCCCCGAGTAGCGATCAGCTAATTTGCGAACTACAAAAATAAGAAACAAGGCCGTATTGAACGTATATTTCTTATGTGCCAGTCTACTACATATAGAATGAGCCAAAGGTTTAAGGATTGGCATGAATATTAACCACGCATAGGCACAATGAATTATTAATGAGCATTTTATATGCAACATAGCAAATTCTGTACATTAACTTTTAATATTGCAATAAACTTTTAAAATCATCCAAGATCATTGAAGACCGGACCTGCACGACGAAAATATTCCTTTGTTAATAATGAAATAATTGGACATATTAGATTATTCATGCTCTTATTTTGGCACGCTTGCATTTATGTGTGGGTAAAAAACATTGATCATTGCAAAATATTTGTACCGTCGAATGTTATTTTACTGGTTTCCGGCGAAGGCACAAGATCGCAGTCTCCGAAGCAAATTGGATTTGGTGAGTGGATTTCCGCAATGCTCGGTTGGAAATTGGATCAAAATCGGCTTACTAGCTCTTGCCAGTTTTAGAGTGTGGCGTGTCTTTTCCGTTGGTGACACGTGGCAAGACGACTCCTGGACCACAGTGCCTTTCACCTTTGTTTCAATCTTGTATTGATTTCTCTAACCTTCTCGCTACTCCTTTAATTAGTTCTCTGCGTCCTTGTTTTCCCTTCCTGAGTTTTCTTTCTCAACTGCGCCTGTTTCTTCCTTTCATATAAATGTGCATTACTGTGCAACTATCCAGCCTGAATCACCTCTATGAAGATATTTAATTTAATAAGATGAAGTGCATGATTACAACCACCACGAGATTTCCCTGTCCATTACCGTATATTGGTAATTATATATATATATATATATATATATATATATATATATATATATATATATATATAATACAATTATTATCATAAATCTCATATTTTCAATCTGCATCCTTTTAACCAGGCACTCTGATATGTATTCTAAGTAATTTTTATCCTGCTAAACCAAACCAAATTCAATTTTAATAAAATTATATGAACGTAATTTCGGCAATGTTTGGAGAATTTCACAGTTAAAGATACATGTGTATGGGGTAAACTTTTTCAAGATAAAATGTAACAAACAATCGGAAATTTGCATGATGATAGTAAATGTAGCCGATTATAACGAAAGCCTGAATTTCGGGAAGTCATCTACAGTAAAACTGTAGTTTTATTAATGTTTCAACTTCCATAAGTTGAAGCATTAATCAAGTTTTCAAATCGCTAACAGTAAAAGATCCATGTGTAGTCTGTTTTGTCAAATCTACAGGTCCAGGGATTCCAGTCCGTGTCATCTCTCTTTCACTCTTTTCCATTTCCATTCTACTCACCTTGCTTTCTCTCCATTTCCCATCTTTGCCTCTCGCTTACGACTCTCACCTTTGTATTCTGTCCTCCAGTTTCACTCACTCCCCCCTCCCCGTCCTCACTCCAACTCTCGTGTGTGTGGTGTATGGTGTGTGCGGTGTATGTGGTGAGCGTGTGTGTGGTGTGTATGGGGTGTGTTTGCGGTGAGCTGTGTGTAGTGTGTGTATAGGGGGGGTGTGGTGTATGGTCTGTGCGGTGGATGTGGTGAGCGTGTGTGTGGTGTGTATGGGGTGTGTTTGTGGTGAGCTGTGTGTAGTGTGTGTATAGGGGGGTGTGGTGTATGGGGGGGGGTGTGGTGTGTGTGGTGAGCGTGTGTGTGTGGTGTGTATGGGGTGTGTTTGTGGTAAGCTGTGTGTAGTGTGCGTATGGGGGGGTGTGGTGTATGGTCTGTGCGGTGGATGTGGTGAGCGTGTGTGTGGTGTGTGTATGGGGTGTGTTTGTGTTTGTGGTGAGCGTGTGTGTAGTGTTTGTATGGGGTGTGTGTGGTGTTTATGGTGAGCGTGTGTATGGGGGTGTGTGATGTTTGTGGTGAGCGTGTGTGTGGTGTGAGTCTGCAGTGTGTGTCTGTGGTGTTTGTGGTGAGCGTGTGTGTGGTGTTTGTGGTGAGCTTGTGTGTGGTGTGAGTGTGCAGTGTGTGTATGGGGTGTGTGTGGTGTTTGTCGTGAGCGTGTGTGTGGTGTGAGTGTGTAGTGTGTGTATGGGGTGTGTGTGGTGTTTGTCGTGAGCGTGTGTGTGGTGTGAGTGTGCAGTGTGTGTATGGGGTGTGTGTGGTGTTTGTCGTGAGCTTGTGTGTGGTGTGAGTGTGTAGTGTGTGTATGGGGTGTGTGTGGTGTTTGTCGTGAGCTTGTGTGTGGTGTGAGTGTGCAGTGTGTGTATGGGGTGTGTGTGGTGTTTGTCGTGAGCTTGTGTGTGGTGTGAGTGTGTAGTGTGTGTATGGGGTGTGTGTGGTGTTTGTCGTGAGCTTGTGTGTGGTGTGAGTGTGTAGTGTGTGTATGGGGTGTGTGTGGTGTTTGTCGTGAGCGTGTGTGTGGTGTGATTGTGTAGTGTTTGTATGGAGGGTGTGTGCGGTGTGTGTGGTGAGCGTGTGTGTGGTGTGTATGGGGTGTGTTTGTGGTGAGCGTGTGTAGTGTGTGTATGGGGGGTGTGGTGTGCGGTGTGTGTGGTGAGCGTGTGTGTGGTGTGTATGCGGTGTGTTTGTGGTGAGCGTGTGTGTGGTGTGTGTATGGGGTGTGTTTGTGGTGAGCGTGTGTGTAGTGTGAGTGTGTGTATGGGGTGTGTGTATGGGGTGTGTGTGGTGTTTGTGGTGAGCGTGTGTGTAGTGTTTGTATGGGGTGTGTGTGTGGTGTGTGTGTGGTGTTTATGGTGAGCGTGTGTGGTGTGAGTGTGTAGTGTGTGTATGGGGGGGTGTGGTGTATGGTGTGTGCGGTGTGTGTGGTGAGCGTGTGTGTGGTGTGAGTGTGTAGTGTGTGTATGGGGTGTGTGTGGTGTTTGTGGTGAGCGTGCGTGTAGTGTTTGTATGGAGGGTGTGTGTGGTGTTTATGGTGAGCGTGTGTGTGGTGTGAGTGTGTAGTGTGTGTATGGGGGGTGTGGTGTATGGTGTGTGCGGTGTGTGTGGTGAGCGTGTGTGTGGTGTGTGTATGGGGTGTGTTTGTGTTTGTGGTGAGCGTGTGTGTAGTGTTTGTATGGGGGGTGTGTGGTGTTTATGGTGAGCGTGTGTGTGGTGTGAGTGTGTAGTGTGTTTATGGGGGTGTGTGAAGTTTGTGGTGAGCGTGTGTGTGGTGTGAGTGTGTAGTGTGTGTATGGGGTGTGTGTGGTGTTTCTGGTAAGCGTGTGTCTGGTGTGAGTCTGCAGTGTGTGTATGGAGTGTGTGTGGTGTTTGTCGTGAGCGTGTGTGTGGTGTGATTGTGTAGTGTTTGTATGGAGGGTGTGTGCGGTGTGTGTGGTGAGCGTGTGTGTGGTGTGTATGGGGTGTGTTTGTGGTGAGCGTGTGTAGTGTGTGTATGGGGGATGTGGTGTGCGGTGTGTGTGGTGAGCGTGTGTGTGGTGTGTATGCGGTGTGTTTGTGGTGAGCTGTGTGTAGTGTGTGTATGGGTGGTGTGGTGTATGGTGTGTGCGGTGTGTGTGGTGTGTATGGGGTGTGTTTGTGGTAAGTTGTGTGTAGTGTGTGTATCGGGGGGTGTGGTGTATGGTGTGTGCGGTGTGTGTGGTGAGCGTGTGTGTGGTGTGTGTTTGTGTTTGTGGTGAGCTTGTGTAGTGTGCATGAGATCCAGGGAGAAAGAATGATATGATACCGTACAGACGCCCAGCATGCATCACAGGCAGAACTACTATGGTGGATCCCTAATAGGTGCAGGCAGTTCTTCAGCCTGACAGAGTTCCACGTAACCACCAGCCAGGTCCGGCTGATCAATCAATCCCCCAGGAGGGTAACCAGCCGACCAAAGTCGAACACCGTATTTCAAGAGCACAAGCTCCACCGCAGCGCGTCCTACCGGCGACCCAACTGATTCTTACAGCCTGCAAGGACCGGATAGACAATAAAAATAAATAAAATGAGAGACGTAAGGTAAACATCCATCCCAGTATCCACCTGAGTGATCCGGCCAAGGCCAAATGCGGGCTACATACCGCCATCGACAGCCATCCTGCTCGGTTACGGAGGTCTAATACCAGTGCTACAACAAAGTAGTCCTCATTAACATCACTTTGTACTGAAAAATGGAGATGGCTCAGTAAATTAATTTCAATTCGTATAACCACTTTGGAACCAAATGGGCATATCCAAATTGAAAGTTCTTAATATTAAAATGTAAATAATAAACTGTAATGTCACATAACCAGTAATTTATATTTTCTAAGGGTCGATTACTATGTTGTTAATAACATATTACTGCTACATTATGCTACAAATTATTCAATATATTGGAAATTGACTAAAGTTTGATCTTATTTTTCTCCGGTTTTTAAACATACCAGATGGCCCTCAGCCCTTCAATTATATAGAGTTAAATGCAAATGTATGTAAGTGAGCACCAGAATTGTGGAGAACTGCGAGCAAATCTACACATCAATTACTGCAATTTGTTCTAGGTTCAAGGTACGTTGATTAAAAAAAAAATAAAAGAATAGTAAAAGTTCCGTAATTGTTTTTGTTTCTGTAATAATTTCTTACCTTACAAACATGACGAACCTGAGAGATGATCTCAGAGCTCTAAGACAATCGCTAGTAAGATTCCGAGTATATCTTAAAAGGAAACTTACGAAAAAAAAAAGTTTACTATACGTTGCACACATACACGAGGAACTTTCAACAATCACTAAGTGAAACTGCAGGGAGAGAGTCCGTCATACCACACGACTTAATTTGCTACTCCAACTGCATCAGAACAGAGGCAAATTTAAATTTGGGGTTTCGAGATACCTGCGTAGCTACAAGCTATTGACCGCAGCCATATGCAGAACATCCACACCAACTACAACCCGCGACCAACATTCTATTTCATTACTTAAGCAGTGTTTACGACAAAGCTGGAGCGTAAAGTGGTAATGTGGCTGTAACCCGCAGAATGTTATCACTTGGGTTAATGATTGAATAAGTCGGTCCTTCTATAAAACTGAGAACGAAACTGCTCGGTAGTCAAATCAAGAGCAGCAATCGTAAGTGAGGCTTACAAAATCCGGTTCACTCTTGATTGCACCCGAGTCATCTGTAATAAAAGGGAAGGGAAAAAAAAAAAAAACATAATGGACCGTTCGGCGCTTCGGTTTACGAGGAGCGGCTTTGAGTAAGAATGACAATTTCTGCCTTTCTATCTGGTTTAGCGCTGAGTGGAATCAACCAGTCTCTAATAAAAATACAAATCCACCTACCCATAGGTGAGAAGCAAAACATTCCTAAGTTTCATTTTTGCATAACTTAAAATACCACTGTGGCTCTTTTGCATAAATTACTTGATGTGAACATTCAGCGAATTTCTATAAGAATGACAAAGTTACACATATCCGCTGTATATTCTATTGCTCACACAAAAAGTGATTATTCCATTTCCATTGCGTTACCTGCGATGTGATTAGGGAAGGATTTCAAATTAAGCAACAATTGCTTAAATTAGCTACAATAAGGGAAACTGCATTCAAAAATTGATCCAGAGTAACAGCTCTTGTGATGGTAAAGAAAGGAAAAAGATTCGCAAGTCGTAAATTGAATTTTTTTGCAAACAAAATTACCGTTTGTAGAGTATCAACATAACACAGGATACTTCTCTAAACGTAGTATTCTGCTTGTTTCTTACTGGATAACTGGTCTGTCGTTCGTAACAAGATGAGTTCTTTCTCTAATAAACTGCGTTACAATGCACGGAAAGCGCATGAGCATTTGCTATGAACACGTGAGTTTAAAATCTAAAACAATAACATCGCCGCGTTTAAAATGTGTACACCTGAGAAAGTGTTAACCGTAAATTTGTTGGTGCTTTTAGATATTTTCATTTGAGCTCCTTAACGACTACGATTAGCAACGCACAGTGACGAGAAAAGCTAGTTATAAAAGCGACTTTAACAGAATGAAGGTAAAAATGAAACTAAAGGAGTATATGTTGTATCTGAGGGCGGCGCCGTGGTCGAGCGGTTAAAGTTCGCCTACCAACTAGGCGTCCCGGGTTCGAACCCAGGGAACCCCATGTGGTATTCGTGGCGGACGAAGCGGCGTCAGGGCGGGTTTTCTCCGGGGTCTCTGGTTTTCAATGCCACTCATTCCACCAATTGCTCCATTATCACCTTTCTAATCATCGATTTCGCCTGCATTTCATATGATCCTCTTCCTCGCTATCATACCTGGTGTTTGGCTGACCACCCGCTTCCAGGTCCATAGGTTCCTGTGCTCCCCGACAGGAATCTGACCCTAGGCGCCGGCTTGTAAGTCCTAGGGGTGTAACTCCTACATGAGGGGAGGGTAATCAGCAGAGACCGGAACTTAGGCAGTATCTTTTTAAATGTGTCAAATCTGTCTTCAATTTGAAAGTGAATCTGTACGAATTATACCTTTATGATTGAAATCCCACAGTTTTATGTTGCCTTTTTTGTGCCTTTTAAATATAAATACCTATTTTACGAAATACATTTTTTGTTGCGCTTATTTGGTTATTTATCTATTATTTATGAATCGTTTCCTTCAGGCACATTTTGTTTCAATAACCGTTAGAATGTGACAATGAAAGCTATTTCGCCGAATGTATAATATTATCTTTACGTTACAGACAACATAGGCGTCCTTCATTCAGTTCATTATTTTCTTTGCAACAATGAGTGTTGCCGCGCGAATAAATGTACAGATAACAGAAAGCGTTTGAATTACCGCTTGTGTTAATTTTAAAAGGCAATAATGAGTGTCGGATGTTGAAAAATTGATTTCCAGTATTAAGAAGATCTTTGTGAAAGCCCCATCAAGAACGCTGGCATTTAAATCCATTGCACCAGATGTACCCCCCACCCCACCTATCATAACGACATGGGGGACATGGATCTCAGCAGCACTTTACTACGCTTCAAATTTCCAGAGTATAACTGAGGTGGTGAACGTTCCGGAGGATGAAGCATCCACAATTGTAGCAGCCAAGAAACTTCAAGTCTTCGGAGGTGAAAAATGAAAACTTTCAGTGCAGCCGAGTTTGGGTTCCTGCCACAAGTGATGTGCCAGCTTCAAGAAAGAGGACAACCTTTAACGAAGTCAGTGAAATTGCGAATGATGCAGTGCAAAGACTGGACAGTGTACCGGGGAAACGGGCTTCATTAGTTAGCGAAAAGTGTAAAAACTGTTATCGAAAAATTGTTCTCTGGACAAACTTAGAAACATTTCAAAAGTTCTACAAGATGACAATTGAAACGGATCTTACAATGCTGTTGTTTTAGATTTGATCCAGTAACCTCTGTCGAAGTTAAGAGGTCATTTTGTCATATGAAAAATGTGTTATCTGACAGGAGACTCAACATGGCCCCGGAGAACTTAGAAAAAAAAAGCATTTGGTTGTCATGTGCAACGAATAAGGGATTGCAATACACAGGCCTCTTTAAAACATATTTTACTTCTTTTTGTCAATTACAACACTAGCATTTTGTTTAACACTTTGAAGTTGTTTAAAATATGACGATCGAGTTATTGAATCGTGTAATCTGTTGAATAAATGAGTTTTTCTAATTGCCAATTGTTGTCTGTTTTAGTATTTATAATGGCTTCTTTCCTGCCTATTTTAGCTCTTTATAATGCCTTTTGATTTAAATGCCCGGATTCTTGATGGGGCTTTCACAAAAATCTTCTTAATACCGGAAAACAATTTTTCAACATCCGGCACTCATTATTGCCTTTTAAAATTAACACAAGCGGTAATTCAAACGCTTTCTGTTATCTGTACATTTATGTGTTCGGTCGCACTCATTGTTGCAAAGAAACTAAGGAACCGAATGAAGGACGCCTACGTTGTCTGCAACTTAAGGACAGTATTACACATTCAGCGAAATAGCTCTCATTGTCACGGACTAACGGTTATTGAAATAAAATGTACCTGAAGGAAATTATTAATAAATAAATAGATAAATAATGAAGTAAAGGCAACAAAAAACATTTATTCCGTACAATAGGTACTTATATTTCACAAGGCAGAAAAGGGCAACATAAAACTGTGGCATTTCAATCCCATAGGTATAATTCGTACACATTCACTTTCGAACTGAAGATAGATTTGACACATTTAAAAAGGTATTCTGCCTAAGTTCCGGTCTCTGATAATGGCCAAGCCTCGATTTTGGGTTACGAAGGTAGCAGACTGAAACTGAAAACACACGGGATTGAGTTGTTGGGGTAGCACTTCAAAAGTACAGGTTGTTGGTAGCAAAGGTCAATGCCATCATTCGTGCTGCTGCTTTGCAAGTACAGACTTCATTTCATTCATAGAAATGCACTACAGTGACTTGTATCTCTCATTCCAAAACGATTAATGGGGTCTTTTCAATTCATTAAATGGCTTTTAAGATTTCTCTATAACGGTATCGCATTTGCAGGCACCTAGGGTTCTTCAGTTCGCAACTGAACTACTGCAAAAACCAGATGAATCAGACTCAGAATCTGGTGTCTTTATAGATATGTGCGCCATAAAGGCCGTTTTATTGGACTGTAACAATGAATGCGAATTTATGATCCGTCTATACCCCATTCTTCCGTTACGCACCTGTCACGCCATACAAAGCTTCTCTAGATTGGCCTTTTTTTTTAATGATTTTTTTTAATGCTTGGGCATCCACAAACAGTGAAAATTTGCAGTTGGCCCCCTCTATTCGGTCGCTAAAGCCATTTACAGAGCACCGCGCATGTGGTATTTCGTCCCTTCAAAATCAGTCAGCCACACCTCCCTGCATGTTCCTAGAAATTACTCCGGTTTTTTCACATTTTCTGTGAATCTCAAAGCAACGTTTCCGCCTATAATGGTTTGTTGTTGCTTTGTGCTATCATCTTTGGCGCATTTTGACTGCATCCTATATGATATGCGTGTGTTGAATGAGAAATAAAAAGAAAATTTATTGTGCTTGTTATTTTGCTGTATTTATGTTGGATTTGTTTTATACATGGAGAGTTAGCTCCAATTTACAAATATTTTGGTTGGCCACAGATAAATGCAAAAGTTGTGCATGTAGGTATTGCATGAACTCCAGAGCACTTATGTTTGGTGTTTCTACAATAAGAGCATAGTTCACAGTGAGACTCCGCAGTCATTACAAGCTGCCCGTTCAGTTCGATGATACTCGTAGTATGGTAAAAAACATTCTTCCTATTATATCGGAGAGCATGTAGCTTGCTCTCAACTAGTACATTGTGCTAGTAGGGGACACAAAATACAAATCAAAGTGCTCACAGTCCCACAGAAATGTTTATTTTTAAGAAGCAGCTAGAAATTGGGGTAATTAATGTTTTTTCTTCTCTTAATATGGGCTGTTTGTTCAGCTTCTCAGGAGGTGAGATCTGTGGTAAGGGGCAAGGAATGTTTAGCAACTGTTTCAAAGATCAACCGGAAATGGGACTCGACTCTACGAAAGGAGACCTACTGCTACACATAGGAAATGGTCTGCAGGTGGCTATATGGGCACAAAAGTTGATATGGAATTTTATTTGACACTGATAACACTGGAAAACAGCCAAACATTTTTCAGCATGAAATTGGATGTTTATTAAGTGGATTTTAACGCTGAATTCAATGGTGCAAACAGTTTTTTATGGCACCCACAGTTTAAAAAAAGTCTGTTTTCTAAATTAGTACTGGCTGTAAATGCTTAAATTTCTGTTACAGTGATTGACGTAGTAAACAAGATCTAATAGTGATAGTAAAATTTATTTTTTATTATTTAACTCCTTTAGTTAGTAAGGACCGTGGTGTTATGATAATTTTGCCTTTGACAATTTATTTCCTGTTTTTGTGTCTCCTAATAACGAATAAATTATTACATTTCCAAATGTCTCATCTGTTTATTTTTGAATCCCTACACTAAGGGTTATCTTATCTTATGTTTACTTGAAGGAGTTTCATCCATAGCAGATTCATGTTTATTTTTCAACCTCTATACTTAGGGTTACCTTATCTTATGTTAACTTGAAGGTGAATCCCCAATTTCATCCTTTAGCAGAATCCTGTTTATATTTTTCAATCCCTACTCGTATTTTAGTAATCTTCTTCCTGCCTTATCTAATGTCTACTGGAAGCTGAATACCAGTTTCATCCACAGCAGAATTAGTAATTTGTAAGTTTTATTAGTGAAAAGTGGTGTGTGATTCATATAAAATACTAATATAGCAGTAAGTATGTCTCGAATGTGTATTAATCATCCTGATAATTTCTGTTAGGTGTACGGTGAACATACAATTACATCTAATAGACAGAAAATAACACCACTAATAGAAAAGTCTTATGAATTATATTTTGATCCTAAACTTGATCAAAACCGCAGTTGGGCTCCCAATGTGGTTTGTAGAAATTGTGCCAGCCGGTTGAGAGGGTGGTTAAAGAATAAACGGAAAGTTTCTATGCCTTTTGCAATTCCGATGGTATGGAGGGAACCAATGAACCATGTTGATGATTGCTATTTTTATATGACTAAAATTATAGGACTTAAGGGAAAAGACAAAAAGACAATTGAATATCCAAACATTCCATCAGCTATTAGGCCTGTTGCTCACTGTGATGAGATACCCATTCCTGTTCCTCCTGAATCCTGGACATTAGAAGACGAGTCTGAAAAAAGTGATAACCCAGTAGTTCAATCAAGCTCAGGAACAGAATTTAAAGACCCAGATCCCAACATGCGTCATAAGGTAACTCAGGGAGAGTTAAATGATTTGGTCCGAGACTTAAATATTTCCAAAGCCCAAGCACCACTTTTAGGTTCTAGGCTAAAGGAATGGAATTTCTTACACAGAGATACGTCCATATCAATTTTCCGACAACGAGAACAGCAGCTGATTAAATATTTCAGAATGGAAGAGAATTTGAGTTATTGTTGTGATATTGATGGTTTGATGAATGCTTTTGGTAAAATTCACAACCCAGATGAATGGAGGCTCTTCATAGATGCTTCAAAATTATTAAGATTCAAAGCTGTGCTTTTACATAATGGTAACACAACCATAGGTACCCATTGGTCGTGCGGTACAAATGAAGAGAAGTTACAAAAATATGCAGCTAATATTACAAAAAATGCATTATGACAAGTACAACTGGTCCATCTGTGGCGATTTCAAAATGATTGGAATACTGTTAGGATTGCAAAGCGGGCATACGAAATATTGCTGCTTTTTGTGCGAATGGGATAGCCGTTACAGATCCAAACATTACGACACTAAAATATGGCCTCCCCGGAAGAATTTTGTCCCTGGAGAAAAGAATATCTCAACCGAGCCATTGGTTGACAGATCAAAAATTTTATTGCCTACACTTCATATAAAATTAGGCCTAATGAAGAATTTTGTCAAGGCATTAGACGAATCTGGAACAGGTTTCAAATACCTAGAAGGAAAATCTTATATATTTAAACGAGCAATTCTTGTATATATATATATACAACTTGGAAACGGCTCTAACGATTTCGATCAAATTTTGTAATCAGATAGGGTTTTGCTTTATAAGTTCAGCTATATAGGTGTACTTCCGGAAAAAACGCGATTTTGCATAAAAAATAGCATTTTTTATTCCCGCTTCTACTGCGCAATTCCAATATATATATTCCCGGTATTTCAGAAACGACTCTAAAGATTTGATTATTTTTTTGTATACATGCATATTACCTTCACAGTGTTTTCTCTACTCACTTTTAGGTAACACATTCACATCTCTTTCTCTACTCACTCTTCTATAAACAATTTTCCATAAAAACGTGGTTTTGCACCAAAAACATTTTTATCCGCACATTTAAAATAAGTCATACCATGTTCTATATGTTTGAAATATAAATGCTATTACATTCACACTGTTTTCGCCTCTCAGTTTTAGGTAACACATTCATATCTCTTTCTCTACTCACCCTTCTACAAATAAGCATACATGTTTCTGTATGCTTGAAATAGAGATGCTGCATATTACATTCACAGTGTTATCTATACTTACTTTTAGGTAACACATTCACATTTCTTTCTCTGCTCACTCTTCTATAAACAATTTTCCATAAAAAAAAACGTGATTTTGCACCCAAAAACACCTTTATCCCCGCTTTTAAAATAAGTCATACCATGTTCTGTATGAAATAGAAATGCTATTACATTTACACTGTGTTTTCCTCTCACTTTTAGATAACACATTCATATCTCTTTCTCTGCTCACTCTTCTACAAATAAGTCATGCAATTTTCTGTATGTTTGAAATAGAAATGCTACATATTATATTCATACTGTTTTCTCTACTTGTTACCGTCATGGTAATAAAATGGACGGTATCCTTTTTGATCATTTATTCTACATAGTTATTTACATCGTACATAGTTACCTCCCTTGGCAACCATCAAAACAGGCTAGCCAACCTTTCGACTGCAATTCAAGTATCAGTCACTGAACATACCGGCCGCCAAGAAATAAGTCTTATTTCTTCATAAACACAATTGTAAGAACAAAATACAATGAATTAATGATAAAACAATTATATCAGTGCATGCATTAAATTATGTCTGTCTCTTGAGGAAGAGGACACAATTTAACAATAGGTCTCTTAAATACCCCAGTTGCTGTGCGAATTGTTGCAACTCGAACTAACCCATCTGCTCCTGGATGCAGTCCCTCAACCACTGCCAGCTTCCAGCAGAGTGGAGGAAAGTTATCTTCTTTCACTATGACGACTGCACCCTGCTTGACATTTGCATGTGGACTGTTCCACTTAGATCGCTGCTGAAGATGATGCAAATATTCACGTGACCATCTGGACCAGAATTCCTGAAGTTGTTGCTGTAATTTCTCCCACCTAGTTAGCAAGCTAAGTTTAGCACTACCGAGATCTGGCTGGGGTAAACTGTTTAAAGCTGTACCAATTAAGAAATGGCCAGGAGTCAGAACTTTGAGATCATTAGAATCAGATGAGAGAGGAACTAAAGGTCTGGAATTCAGACAAGCTTCTATCTGACAGGTTAGGGTATGGAATTCTTCATAAGTAAGACATGATGCGCACATAACACGTCTAAGGTGGTATTTAAAAGATTTTACACCTGCTTCCCACAGACCGCCAAAATGTGGTGCTCTGGGTGGTATAAAGTGCCAAGTTATACCTTCATAATTTGCAAATCTCTGTATTTCTTCCTTAGTCTGCTGAGAGTTAAGGAGCTCTTGTAATTCCTTCAACTCCCTTCTTGCACCTTTAAAATTTGTGCCATTGTCACAATAAATATTCTGGCATATGCCACGTCGAGATACAAATCTCTTCAATGCTGCAATAAATGCTTCTGTAGGCAAGTTACTCATAACTTCTAAGTGCACTGCTCTGGTAGTAAAACAAATAAAGATACATAGCACTTTACCTTTGTCGTTGTTCTGCGAGTGCTAGACTTTATGTAAAATGCCCCTCCATAATCAATGCCACAATTCAAGAATGGTTTAGTTGCTTCCACTCGTGCACGCGGTAGTTGTCCCATTAACTGTTTTGCTGTTTCTGCCTTTAGCTTATAACATATTATGCAATTATGAATCAAATGTCTAACAGTGTTTCTGCCATTTAATATCCAATATCTTTCTCTAAGAGAAGCCAATAAAAGTTGACAACCTGCATGCAACAATCGTTTATGTTCATGCTGTATAATCAGATTGGTTAAATGATGACGTGGCAAAATTAGAGGATGCTTTTGATCATACGTTAGGTTAGAGTGTTCTAACCGTCCACCAACTCGAATTAATCCTCTACTGTCAAGAAAAGGATTTAAAGATCTCAAGCGACTGTTAATATTAACTGCCTGTTTCATTGCTAGTTGCTGCACTTCTACGCTAAATACTGATTGCTGTGCAATTTAAATGCATTTACTCAATGAATCTTGAATCTCTGTAAGTGTGAGAGATCCAGTTATTCTTTCTGCCTTTGGCTTAACACAATTCTTACAAAATCTATATACATATGCTACAATGTATTGCAATTTGGATAGGCTGGAGAATCGTGTGATTATTCCATCGTCACTAATAGTTGCAACACGACAAGTTGTTTTGAATCTTAACTTGGAGCTTCCTGAGGGTTTGAAATGGTACCCAGTACAGGCCTCACCTTTGGTTCTTCATGTAACCAAATTGGTCCTTCTCACCATAATTTGTCATTTATAAGATTCTCGGGAAACACACCCCTTGATATCAAATCTGCTGGGTTGTGTTGTGAAGGAACATGTCTCCATATTGCATTTTCAGAAATATCTTGAATTTCAAAAACTCTATTAGCTACAAAAGTTTTCCATTGTGTTGAAGGTGCTGACAACCATGACAATACCACAGTAGAATCTGTCCACAAGTATACGTGCTTAAATGATAAGTTCGGTGCTTTTTTGACTTTTTCCAATAGACGAGCAAGAAGCAATGCACCACTTAATTCTAAACGTGGAAGTGATAATTTCTTTAGTGGTGCAACTCGAGACTTGGCACAAAGAAGTTTTACACATGTAACTCCTTTCTTATTTGATGAATGGACATATATACATCCGCCATATGCCTTTTCTGAAGCATCGCAAAAACCATGTAACTCTATATTGCCTACAGAATCATAACCAACTACTGTGCGATCTATGCGAAAGGTATCAATCAAATGAAGTTGGTTGTGGAGCTTCTTCCAATCTGTAGCCAATTCCTCTGATATGGGTTGGTCCCACATTAATTTCTCTTGCCATAACCTTTGTAGAAACATCTTGCATATAATAACAATAGGGCTTATGAGGCCTAAGGGATCAAATATACCAGAAACTATTGACAATACTACTCTTTTTGTAAATGCTTGTGCGTAGCAGTTAATTTTAAGACTTCTTGCAATCTGATACTTGTCCTCAGTAGAACGCCATAGTAGTCCAAGTGTTTTCACTCCATTTTTGTCAAGCTGTAATGGTAAACTAGTTTCTCTTTGGTCTGGTGTGATGTTAGTTAAAAACTCAGAATAATTGCTGGACCACTTACGCAACAAAAATCCACCATTTGATAACATGGCTACCAATTCCTTCTGAAGTTTTTGTGCCTCATGTACGGTTGCACATCCTGAAATACAATCATCAACATAAAAATCATTCAATGCAATTGCAGCAGCCTTTGGAACCTTATGTGCTTCATCATGAGCCAATAGCTGCAGGCAACGAATAGCTAGAAATGGAGAACAAGCCATACCATACGTTACAGTCTTCAGCTGATACTCTTGTATTGGAGCTGTGGGGTCGCTTCTCCACAGTATTCTTTGATATACTTGATCATCTGGATGTAACCAAATTTGTCTATACATTTTGGCAACATCAGCAGTAAATGCTACCGCACTATCTTTGCGCAAGCAACACCAGAGAAGCAAAAATTAATCAAGTCGCACTATCTTTGCGCAAGCGAGTAACACCAGAGAAGCAAAAATTAATCAAGTCGCACTATCTTTGCGCAAGCAACACCAGAGAAGCAAAAATTAATCAAGTCGCACTATCTTTGCGCAAGCGAGTAACACCAGAGAAGCAAAAATTAATCAAGTCGCACTATCTTTGCGCAAGCAACACCAGAGAAGCAAAAATTAATCAAGTCGCACTATCTTTGCGCAAGCGAGTAACACCAGAGAAGCAAAAATTAATCAAGTCGCACTATCTTTGCGCAAGCGAGTAACACCAGAGAAGCAAAAATTAATCAAGTCGCACTATCTTTGCGCAAGCAACACCAGAGAAGCAAAAATTAATCAAGTCGCACTATCTTTTTGCGCAAGCGAGTAACACCAGAGAAGCAAAAATTAATCAAGTCGCACTATCTTTGCGCAAGCAACACCAGAGAAGCAAAAATTAATCAAGTCGCACTATCTTTTTGCGCAAGCGAGTAACACCAGAGAAGCAAAAATTACTCAAGTCGCACTATCTTTTTGCGCAAACGAGTAACACCAGAGAAGCAACAGGGAACACCCATAACACAGAGGGCGAATAAAATAAATCTATGTTAGGGAGGAATGAGCAGTAAAAGGAATAAAACAAACACAAGCATATGGAAAGGACCAGTAATTTAAAACGTAGAGAACACGACGCGATAAAGAGAAAAGATGAAAGAAAATGTGCGTGAGTAGCTAAGCAAACAAGTAAGGTTGATAAAACAAATATACAGAGTAAGAGCGGGAAATGAACGGTCTATAAAGGCCGTATCATTTCCGTCGTCTTCGGGGAGAGATGTGAAACAAACGCCGAGGGAAGACAAGGCTAATAATAACTTGATTGAACAACGCAGAGCAAAATGAAGACAGCATCTCCTCCGTAACAGATGCAAACCTAATTTACCTGAGTTCTTTGTAAGGCGTACTCGTGCAGGCAGTTAGATGTGGTTCAACTTGCTACAGGAGCATATCTTATCATACAGTTTCAGCACGTTTCCTTCACACAGTGCAGGCTCATTTAAGCTTTATAGCGTGTAATTTAATTACAAACTAACTTTAGGAATCGATAAGATTTAACCACTTTCACTACCCTGGCTGCGAAAAAGTGGGATGTGAATGTCAATGCCTTCATTTCATGTGTATATTTCAAAAGCCCCCCTTTCCCATAGGGCTACCCGTTTGAGTGCAGCGTTACCAACTGCAGAACAAACCACACGCGTGGTGATAGAGATTATTGAAGTCCCTCTATATCAGTGATGTCAAACGGCGCGCTTGAGCGCAAGCGCGTGCTTTGGAGCTTAGCTGGCCCACGCTGCCCGTAACAGCAGCACCTGCTTGGACATCGTTAATCCGGGCTGTACAACATGCATACCATGGAAAACGCGAAGCCACTTCCATATTTGCAGTCTCTTAACATAAGCACAGGAATTAATAGGTATTGTGACATATTGGATGCACTCTTCAGAGAGATTTGTTGAACGACTTTCATGTTTGGAAGCACTCAAATCTAAACTGAACTTATTTTCCTTAACCTATTCCATTGTTCCCGAGAATGCTCCAGTTCAACGTCAACTATAACTTACTGATTTATACTGTGATTCTGATCAAGAATGGGGTGTAGCGATAATAATATTGTCAGTTTTTAATCAAGCCACAAACATACTCAGAATTTCGTAAATGTGCTGCAGAAATTATGCGCATGTTTGGCAGTACATACATCTGCGCACAAGCTTTCCTTTAATGAACTTGAAAAATTGCCTGATGATAACCTTACGTCTGCCTTGAGACTTGCTTATGTAACTTATGTTTCACCAAATATTAAGATGTTGGTGGAAAAGCATGAACTGGGTGTAATAAATGTGTAATTAAGCTTAAAGTGTAACCACAAGTAGGGGTTTTAATGCGGAGCTATTTTTATTTATGCTACAGGAGTAGTTGGTTTCTTTTTGACTTGTAAAGTTAAGAGATATATAAATATCCCTTATCTTTTGTGGTTTTAATGGTTTGTTTTTGAATAACCACATTACTATTGTAACCCATATTAAAACCTTATGATCGCAAAACATACACGCCTACGCTGTAAAGGCAGAAGGGCAAGAGGAAGATCACAAAATCGATGTAAATAAATGCTTTTAAACCAAACAAAAAGAAACACAATAAAAGAAAGAGTTCACTTCATTTTCCCTTCGAAAATGTTTCCTTCCCTTTGCTGTTTTGCTTACCGCCGCCGCTACCTGTGTGTGTACCAGTCTTTATCGGAGCGCTTTATGCCTCCCTAGTACCGCCAAGGTCACGAAATTACGCTTGGATTGGCATGTAACGTCCACGGTGGCGGTGTACTACTGAAGTCCGGGGCTCGAGTTTCGGTGCATCTCTTCTGGTCGCCATTGCCTTGTTTTATTCATTCATTCGTGCATTCATTCATGCATCCACTCATTCATTCAACCGCCCGCCTACACGTGGACTGGCCTGCACGTAATCGGGATATTAAAACTTGATCCCGTCTAGATACATTTTTCACATTCTGTCCCACCTCGAAGTTACAAGCATATCTGGAATTCAAATTGAGCGGAGTTTCATTCAATGTTATCACAGGGAAGGAGCTGTGGATGCAATTGGAGGGCAAGTAAAAAAGATTGACATGCATGGCTGTTACATCTGGAATTAGAGTGTAAAATGCAGATGATTTCATTGGTGCTGTGTGTAATAAAAGCAAACATATTAGCGCTCGGGAGATATTTCCAAGTGGAGTTGAAGGAAGTGAAAAAATCTATCGCCTAATGGGTTCATTGTGTGAAAGTGATAGATGAAGATATCGATTATGTTCATCTTTCATCTGAACAGGCAAACTGACCCACAAGTTCAAGTTCAGTATCAAAGCAACAGCAGATAGTGTTTACTGCACTTAATGATTCTGCAGTATAAACATGTGTATTCTGTGACAAGTAAATCACGTCATTCAGCTGTGAATTTACTTTATCTGCAGTTACTGAAGTACTTCATTTGGAAGACGTGCATTATTCGAAGACCTGTTTAATTTAATTTAATTGTATGTCATCAAAATGTTGTACCTTCGTTAAAAATGAAAACTAGCGTTATTTTCAGTGCCACAGTCACTGTCTCTGACACTGTCATGTCTCTCTGTTCTGTTGTCTTTGATGTGAAAGTAACTTAAATGAATACTCCTTATTACAAACAGATCCTTACCGCAAACTAATATTGTTTGAAATTACGATGTACTAAAATTAACATTAATTGTAAATAGGCGTACAAAAACTGCAATAGTGAATAATACCGGGTGTTAATGAACTACACCGAAATAACTCGTGAGATTGTAGATGTGACTGATATAAATAATTTGAGATAGGCAATGTATGGTCCGCAACAAAACATAACGCAGTTATATTGTGTTAAACATATTAATATAAGATGCTCATAAGTCGGTGTTAAAGCAAAGCCTGGTGAAAAATTGTTGTAGAATGTCTTTAAAACTGTCACCCGAGTACAGAGATATCGATGTTCAGCGGCCCTTTATCAGCTTTCTCAAGATTTAATGCCACAAAGGTCTCTCCAATCTCGGACTAATTACTGACAGTGCGACACTGAACAAGGTTAGCTGCCTTCTTACGTTGTGAAGCCTACTCCAGAGACGTTTCGTTGATTACTCTTGCGGCTCAATTTGTAACGTCAAAGGCTGTAGTTGCCAAGGTCGTGGGTTCGTTTCCTATCATGCAGATACCAAATTTGCTTTATTTTTTATTCCATATGAAGATACTATCATTTCCTTATTCGGCTCACAGCAGAAATCTTGAATAGAGTACGACAATCCTTCCTTCGGCGCTGTCAATTTTGCCATGAAAATTCAGGTCACAGTTTCGAGCAGTTCCTATAAAACACACAAATTCTGAGATTTTTTATGCTTTTACTCTTTCTTGGACCCTTTAAAGTACTTTCCATTCTGAAGTGCAGCATATCAACATATTAAACAGGTTTCAGCCTTTTGTTAGCTGGAATTGTGTTAATTGTACTGGCATGTTGGAACAAATTGCATACATTGAAACATAATTTAAAATCTGGATGAAAACAGCATCAACATGCTCTATTCAGAATAAAGAAAATAAATACAAACAATGAAAGAAGCGAACGAGGCGCGAACACGATGAGGACCTTATGCTCGAACGCTAATATCATCATTGTGCCAGAGGGACGCTCTAAGACGTCCCTTCCTATTTGTGTTGCGCTCTTGAATGGTTGAAATTAGTCAGTGGCGTACTGGCACTTTAGACACTTATAGCCGTAACTTCGAAATTTGAACGATCAGGTCATAAGTCTCCTATCTCAGATTACTTGTTTAAGACATCTCCATATCCTCTAAAAATATTTCGGTGTAGTTCATTAACACCCTGTATATGGTATTTCCGTTATGCATCGTGTCAATTTAATGACACAAGTCTTTATGCTGGTGCAAAATAACATGTATACCTACTTACAAAGAAGTCAGTTTATTACGGAGAGAGGTCAGCCTGTTGTGGAGCATATTTTGAATCCTAACCTCAATAACTGGAACATTTCGACTTTTAATTACTCCAAATAAAGCTTAAATCCTCCCTAAAAATGGATTTTTTGAAAACCATTTTTGGATTAAACTCTCGAAGAAACTTAGAATTATCCTACTTGACCTGTAAAGAGAGCTGAAAAAAATGTCAGTCTATTACGAAATGTTTATGAATATACAGGTGGCCTTAAAAAGTATATTTGATTATCATTTTAGTCCTCTGCGATTTGTCTATCGAATGATGTGGTCAAAAGTCATATTCCAAACCCTTTATGTGTGCGAGGCTGGCTTATGCGGAAAACCAATTTTTTCATCAATATACGAGTATTTTAGATATACAGATTTTATTTTGCAGCTATTAAATCCATCGGCAAAATAATTACCTCCACATGATAATTTTGTGGTTTTACTGAGGTTTGAATTACACAAATGACAAATAATGGCAAGTTAATAAATATTTGTCCATGAAGTATATTCGAAGCTGGTGTAGAGAAGAACTATCCATTTCAGTTCTCGTCATAGCCCTTTCCCTAATTTTTCCTAATGAACTCGTTTACTTCTTCTTCTTCATCATCATCATCATCATCATCATCATCATCATCATCATCATCATCATCATCATCATCATCATCATATTCTTCTTACTCCCTCATGTGTTAGATTTTCTGTCTGTAGGAATCGACATATGTTGTTCGTGCCACCTTTTACGTGACCTTCCAAAATTTATTTTTCCTATTCGTTTGTAATTATTGAAATGGAATGGCAATCGCTCTCTTTCATTCTTTTAACATGATTTTCTCCACTTTGTTTTATATTCTTTAAGTTTTCATTCCGATTGTATATATGTAATTCTTTTCTTATATTGTGTAACTTGAATCCCCCCCAGCCTAGTAAGTCGAACAATTCTTTCCTTTCTTTTTTAATCTGACTTATATTGACGAAATAAATTCGTTAAATCGTAAAATTTGAGCTATAATGAGGAAGTTATATCAAGAAATCAGTAATCACCGATTTGGATATTTCTTTCTCGTCAGATCATGAGCCATCTTCACTGTAATTTCAAGTATCAGCTATACCGAGAAGTTTGCTCTAATGTATGCATCGGAATACTGTGAACACCGCACCTTAATACTAAGACAGTTTTAAAACCTTAAAAACTAATAAAACGAAAAATCGTTAGCTGTAAAAATTAAGATATTCTTTCTTAACATAAAGTATCGGAATTTTCTCTATGTTTATTAGGCTGCTAGATCTTTTTAAGTCGTGCTGACCCCGGGAAATTCTGCGCTCCTCCGTAGCCTTGGTTGCAGCTGAAGGACGCAGCGGCCAGCGTTAAGTTTATCCTTTGTATAGGGGAGACGAATATTTTCTGGAGTCAATTTATATGTTACTGTGTGCCTTCATGTCCTTGTTCCCACTTGGAAAACATAGCTCTGAATCCTGTTTTCAACCCTTAATGTGTAAAGCAAACGCTTCCTTCGCCTCATATTTTGTTTTTATGTTAAGTTCCTCGCCTCGCCTAACATATGTTCATAATTTAAATATTTAGTTTACCAGAACCAGGAACAAAAGTGAAACTTTGTTTTTTTTTTTTTTTTTTTTTTTTTTTTTTTTTTTTTTTTTTTTGCCACCACCACAAAGTACGAAATATCAACATAAACAGTCTAATAGAATCCCAATTTACCGTCCCTCACAGCGCGCCAGTTTAGATAACGAATTCTGCTACCTTCAGGAGACGCTCAAGGCACACTCATTGGATTATGAGGTATACGCCAGCCATGGACACCCCTCCCCGCTGCGGTTAGCGCGCTCGCCTATCACCTAGGCGGCCCGGGTTCGATCCCAGGGACCCGCATGTGGTATTCGTGGTGGACGAAGCGGCGTCAGAGCGGGTTTTCTCCGGGTGCTCCGGTTTCCCCCACCATCTCATCCCACCGGTGCTCCATCTTCATTCCATGTATCATCAGTGCTGCGGTGCCGTAGTAGTAAAAGCGGGCGTTAAACACTACAAACACCCTCCCCGCTAGTAGCGATCATAAATTATTACTGTAACAATTATTCTCTAAAATTTACGTCGATACAAATGTTCGCGGATACTGTAATCCTCCTAAAGGATCGTTTCAATTAAGCCTGCAGATTCCCTTAGCGTTATTCCCAGTAGACTATCTTTACGTTATAATTAGGCTAAATCTCTCTTCTTCTCCTCCTACGCTGTACCTACTTTAGTTGCCAGCAAACTGACTATACCACTAAGTACAGTATCACTAAAATGTTTCCTCTCATGCGCTCCCACATGTAATTCGCCTACACTGGCAATGATCTCCATCACTAAGATCTAGAACGTCTCCTTTTTCATAAGCTATATACTAAATTTATGCATACAACTTTTTGTCATAAATAACTCTTCGAATACAAAATATATTACTACTTTAAAATGTATTTAGTACCTAATGAATAAGGCCAGGGATAGCACGTCATTAGTAGGGCCCGGATAATTAGGTAATTACATGTTTTTTCCTATTAACATTACGATAATAAATTTGTGATATGATGGAGTTTCATGCCAACAAAAGCCCCTAAAAATGAAAATTTGAATGTACATATAATTACATATTTTCTCTTACGTAAATATTATCGCATAGTTTACTCTACAGTACATATTTCTACATATTTATTACTATTTCTTTTATTCAGTTGCAATTTTATTCAGTTTAAGATATACTCAGTTTGCAAGTGATCCGTGCCGTGCTATGGTTTGTGCTGATATCCCTATCTGGAAATTAAAAAATCCAACGCTCTGTATTTTTCTTGAAAAATACACAAATGAAAGTATGCCAGACGAATCTATACTCAGAAAGAACTACGTACCTGACATATATGGAAACAATCAACTCAGTTCGTCTGGAAATCAGCGAGGTTCCCATTTGGGTCTCAATTGACGAGACAACTGATGTTCAGGGAAGACACATCGGAAATGTGATAGTGGGCGTGTTGAAAGATAATGAAGCGAGTCCGCCTGTGTTGTTAACTTGTGAGGTGTTACCAAAATGCAACCATCAAAACATTGCCAAATTATTTAATGAAGCAATGGGACCTTTGTGGCCTAATGTCTTTGAAATTGAGTACACTCCAGAAGATTCATAAACGCTTAAATATGCATTCATTACTTCATGTGAAGTTGAACAATTATTTAGTCAGTACAAAGCCATCTTACGTGATTACAGAAGTTTTGTGTTTGAGAATTTGAAACGCGTGTTTGTTCCTTATTGTTATGGAGACCGCAATTTGAATAATTAACAGCTAAAGGAAAATCCTATTTTTGAGTTATGCACATATCCAGATTATTATGTACACCTGCTCTAAGTACTGTATCCATAATATGGCGTGTGTTACGACGCGTTCTTCTTTAGTTTGCCTAATTAAAACATATTTCACGAAAACAGAAACAAAATGGTGATATTACTTACATATTTCTTGTTACTTTAATGGTTTTATTACATATGTCAAGATCTTTAAATACATATATGTATATGTACATATTTTACTGAATTTTGGGTCATAACTATCCGGACCCTAGTCATTAGTAAAGTCATCAGCACAGGCCACTTGAAGTATGATCAGTAAGTTTATGATAACTAAAGCCAACATGTTTAGGAGCCTCAGTGAGTGCATTCGCCCGGAAGGAGAGTCAAGCCATCAGCACCGAACGGAACATTCCCATGTGCACGGCAAGGTGCCTAAGAATTGTGACTTTAAAGATAATCACCATAATGATTAACACATTTTGAGAGCCAAAGCATTTTATATTATTGTGCTACTCTAATGTTTAACATATGGCGCGTCAAAGCCGGGTGAGAAGATGAAGGTATTCAGTGTCGCAAAAAGCAACCTTGTCACGTTTTCTGCAAGTAAGAGTTGCACTCCACGCGTGGACATTTACTTCTTAGAAGCCCAATGTCACGAGAAAACTAACAGAATCACAGAACAAAACTGGAGATGTGCAACGCTGTGTTTCGTTTCATTCCACTTGGAGCTAACAATTGTCTGTCATTTGTGATTTCATTGGCTAAAGTGATATGCTCATTGCTGCAACGCGAAGTATCAGCGACTTCCGAGAACAAACAATGCATGCGACGTGTGTTGCCTGAGAGGCTTTGATGATCAAAGGTAGAGCGCATGTTAACCATTTGAGTAGCACAATAACACTAGAATCTAGATGGTAAGTGAAAGAACTGTCCTACACTACAGCTGCAAAAGAGCTTCTTTAGCCGGTTTCCTACCAACTTCCACTCCGGTTTTGTTGCTGGAGAGAGGGTATTTGAACCCCACTTCTTTATTCCTAATTAGGCCTGGTATGCCGAATATTAGTTGTCTTACTTTGCATAGCACCTATGCATTCCGTGAGACTAAGCTAAAACGTTAATGTTCAAAGTTTGTCCAGAAAAGGTAAATGGTGCAAATGTTTACATTAAGGGTTGGAAATATGACTAACTCTTATTGAAGAGTCATAGAGTGTGTGCCGTGACTGGCCAGATTACAGTTTGGTCTATTAGAGGGTGAAAATAAAACATACGTGTGTGTTTAAATATATATATATAGTTTATGACACCAACATGAGTCATATTTGAAAGTTGTAAGATTGACAGGTCCTATAGTATAATTATTGTACAATATTTTGACCAGATAAGTGTAACAATGCAGATTTCTCCGCAAGAGATTGCAAATATGGTAGGGGTATTCTTACAGGGTAAATTATCATTTCCAACACGTTCTAAAATACACTGGTTTCAAGCTTTATCGAAATTTGATAACAGCGTTCAGTGAAATCGGAGGGAACTTTGGTAATGTGAAACACGAATGCAACAAACTCCCTTCAGTAACTGAAATTTAAACGATATTAATCCACCCCATTTATTCCTTACACTGGAAGTCTTGTTCATAATGAAGTATTCTCTGAAATATTCAACCAAACGGGATTGAAATTGACACGCATGAATAAGAAATGCCCCCAACTACCATAATTTTAAACTTTTTTGGAAATACCTTATAGCCCATGTCCTTCAAGTGACCGGATAAACAAGCTATATCCAACCTTGTCTCTTTGGAGACACGTGATTAGCTGGTATTCCCCATCTCCTCTATCAGTCGAAGGGTGAAACAGCTCACAATTAGACAGTCAGAGCCCACTGACGGACAAACACAGGCGATTCCATGACAGTTTCTAAATCATAACTTTGCTCAAATAGGAATAAGTTTTTTACCTTCTCTACCACGTTTAGTAGAGGAAGTATTGTATTCCACCCAAAAATTCGATGTCGAGAATTCACAGGAAATGTTTTAAGGCCCTCTGAATAATATATAGAGACCGTCTCCGTAGCGCAGTTGGTAGCGCGCTTACCTCTGGCGCGGAGGACCCGGGTTCGATCCCCGGTACCAGCATGGGGATTTTATCCCCTCTGGGAGGTCTGGCACGAGGTGCACTCAGCCTCGTTAGGTCCCGGGGGGACCAATTGAGGAGCTACTTGATGGAGAAGTAGCGGCCCCAGGTCTAGAAGACCGCATAATTGGCCGGGAGGGCTCGGGGCGCTGACCACGTCCCACCCTCCAGTACTGCACCTCACCAATGACGCCTGTAGTGGGCAGAGGTGGGGGACGCAGCGGCTGGGCTGTCGCGCCGGGGAACAAAAAAAAAAAAAAATATATATATATATATATATATATATATATATATATATATATATATATATATATATATATATATATATAAAAAGGTCCGCGCGCGCGTGTGTGTCTCTCAGTCTGTGGACACTAAAAAACCAAAGTTGGTGTTTAAGTTTAATGTATTTCAAGGATGCGACACGAAGAAGAAAATTGTTCCACCCTAAACTATCCTTTACATGGAAAATTTTTCCAACATTTTGATTTTCTTGAAAATGGCTATAACGATTTTGATTAAAATGCCATGTTTCAGATATATTTATGACAAATGAAGTGTACATTTTCAATGTTTGTAGCTGCAGCCCATGTAGTCCTATTTACTCTGGATGACTTTTGCATAACTGGTAATCCGCAAGAGATAGACCAAATCGTATTATACAAAAAGGTACATCTTGCTAAAACACACAATTTATGTCTCAATAAATTGTTTGTAGAGTGAACTATTTTGGTGATATTCCCGTTATTTGTGTCAGTTTTGGAGAACTTACTTCTATCAAATGGAAACTTGCTATTCATTTTTATATGTTAACCGTGCAAAGAGAACGGAATTTGAAAACTTTAAAAGATTTGACTAAACCTACTGTGTTCCCATATCCCCGTTGCACGTGCAAGAAAACGAGCAATAAGATAATTTCTGCAAATTTTTATCTCAACTAGCACGAAGAAGAGAGAAGAATCAGAAGAATGGTTAGTACAAGAGTAGAGAAAGTCATGAGTGCAACACATCAGATATTTTATCTCTTGTCCTTGCAATGAGAACGGAATTTCAGAAGCATCGCATAGCAACTAGCTCTTAAAACATTTCACTGTCGCTTAAAGCCTAATGCATTGCCATATTCCCTTTGCACCTACAAGGAAATTAGCAATGAGACAATTTCTGAAAATGCTTATATCGATTAAAATGTTGTAGATACAGAAATAGATCGCCTCCGCAGCGCAGTGGTAGTGCGGATGCCTCTAGCGCGGAGGACCCGGGTTCGATCCCAGGTACCTCCGTGGGGATTTTTACCCCGCTGGGAAGTCTGACAACGGGTACACTCAGCCTCGTTAGGTCCCAGAAGGGCCGACTGAGGAGCTACTTGATGAAGAAGTAGCGAGCCCAGATCGTGAAGGCCGCATAACTGGCCGGGAGGGCTCGAAGCGCTGACCACGTCCCACCCTCCAGTACTGCACCCCACTCGTGAAGCCTGTAGTGGGCAGAGATGGGGGACGCAGCGGCTGGGAGGCAAGCCTTGGCCCTTGATGGGCTGTTGCGTTGTAGTTTAGTTTTATATACAGAAATAAGTATTTGCAAGAATAGTTTGTATAAGAGTAAGTATAGCTCTACATATATTTGCGAACAGTTTCTCCAAATTGAACTACATTATAAGTCTGTATTGCAATAGGTTACGCGACGATCACTTGGTTTATCTTCTAAGAAGGTTATGCAGTTGGGCTTGGCCGCCAAACATACATTGAAATACTTCTTAAACGTAAGCAGTGCCAAAGAAGTCACTATGAACAGCTGTTTATCGCGCAAGATTTGAAAGTGCTTTCGTAAATCAAACGCAACGTACATATAACCAAACCGCCACTGTAATGTAATTGGGTGTTAAAAGAGTGATATAGTTCGAATAAAGTAGAAGGAGGCGAAACCAACCTCCCCTCTTTCGCAAACGTTTAACATCGCTGGGATGAATTATTTCTATAGTGCAAGAATTAGTAATAAACCCTTCAGTGCACTCTTTCATTTGTCTCCTTAAAGTGTTGGTACAGACTGTCACTCTTGCAAGTCCTTTATTAAATTACACATGTTTCAACTGTGGAGCCAGCAGATTGAATCCTTGTCCTACACCCGTTGTCACCCTTACCGCTCAGTTGTTGGTTTGTCTATCACATATAAGGGTCAAATCGCACACCCGTAAAACACGACTTTTTCGTAGAAACTTCAAATTTTTTATGAATAATACGCATAAAATAAGGAGAACCGTATTTTTTTATTTGCGTATTTTTTAATTACTTGCTTAGTTATGGCTATTACAAATTAAGCAATTTCTGCACGCACCGCAATGTAAAATCACTTGTTACTCTAAGGTCATGTAGAGTTAAGAGTTGGGGTTTGGCGCACTGGAAAGGTTAAATATAATTACTTTTAACAGCTTTCGACCAATCATTATTACACATAAATTTTGGCTTTTTTATGCTATATTTTGTAAAACCAAAAATAGAATTTAAATAGATTTAAAAAAAAAAATACACACGTATTCCCTGGCATTTTATCTATAAAATAAGAGGTTAAAAGCTGTGGAGCGTGCATAAGTGCATTTGCTACAATTTTTTTTTTTTTTTTTTTTTTTTTTTTTTTTCTGGAGGCGTGCAAGCGCTCACGGGCGACATGAAGCAGTGATCCATTTGTACAGCTGAATTCACCGTGTAGGAAGCATATGTAAAGCTTGAAAGCGACTACCAAGCCAGGTGACTGCAGACAGCATGCAAATTGGTGCATCAGCTTCATATGCTACTCACATAACTTCTTCTTACTAAGGAAGTACAGCCCATGCAGAAAAATGTCTCCACAATGTACCTTCTTTCTGATACTCCTGTGGCATCTGATACGCGCTTTTGAATTTTTTTGAAAAAAATCTTCTAATGTAAGCAGTTTTTTGCGTTTAGCTTCTTTCTTCATGTACGCGCATACATTTGAAACAATTTCTCTACTCTGACTGTGTAATGTTTTGGTCCCTAATTTAGAACGTACAGGTGGCATAATTGATTTACGCTATGAATGTCTCACAAATGCACTATATTCACTCCTTATCGCAAAGAGGTTGAATCAGAAACTGAAAAATGCAATGCCATAGCCGGGATTTGAACCACGGATCTTCCGCTTATCGAGCGGCTGCTTTAACCACTAAGCTACCATAGCTAACTTGCCAGTACGACATTAAATTCCCCAGCTGATTCGTACATTGCCGACACACGGCTTGTGTGTTTTAAAATACCAACATTAAGCTTGTTGGCATAAATAAATAATAATTACCATCTATGTCTTCAACTGCAAGCTGCAGTAAAAAGCACCTGTGAATTAGCAAGGACTGTCTCAGATCATGCAGACATCATTACTTTCCCCCTCCCTCCCCATGCTGTGCATGGTTTGACTTGCCGAATTATACAACATGAGCTGATGAAACAGACAAAAGCTATGAGTTCGCCTACAGGACTTCCAGTCAAGGTCAGGGATCAAGAACGATGGGTCCAGCTATGCTTTAAAATGACATTCCTTCATTACTTTGTCAAAAACTGAAGCTTTAGTGAAACAATTTTCTTTCGAAGAAGGAGGTAGAGTAGTAGAAATTTGAAGTTTTGTGTTGTATGTAAACATCAGTTCAAAATGCATATTTTAAAAACAGTTTGAAGATGCTAATAGTGTCAGCTAGCGGTGTTCTCCTTACTGTACTGTTGCAATGTTCATGGAACCTCAAGCAGTGAACAGTTGCCGTAATGGAAGGTGGCAATCGTGCGAGGTTACGGTAGCCGTCATCGCTGTCGCACGAGTCCGCTGCACTGATTTGTAAGTTAATTACAACTGAACTATTAGAGACTCCATTCTGACTTTTTCTGAGAATATTGAATAAACTTCATTGTATTTTTATTTTTTTTTATTTTTCAGATTTTTAAATGGTCGAGTTTGTTTTATTATCTAACTTTAAAAACTCCATCCTGAAAAATGTAATATTAATAATAATTAATCAAATTTTCTGATAAATACCTCACGAAGTACTGCGATTTATCTTTAATTTAAGCTAGAGATCAAAAATTTGCTTCATTACAATCGGAGGTATGATTGATCGAAGGGTGAGGAGCGTGGGATTTTTGGGAATTTCAAAAATTAATATCTGCCAAAATAAATTTTTTGTTATAAAACGAAGAAACACGGGTCAAATATATTTTGCTCCATAACATACAAAGTGAAGAAAATCCGAGATATTAAGGTCAATTTTTACCATATTTTGTGCGATTTGACGTGAAATGACTCATGAACGACATAGCAAGAATATCAAGGATCGACCTGCGCGAGCGGTTTGCAGTTTCTCCAGACATACGAGCGCTGGCGGTGAATCCAGTATAATTACGAGGTTCTTGGAAATGCTCTTTCAGCAACATTACTCATCTTGTTTTAGAACGTGGAAGTGGTTTTTGTCGCAGTGGGGTAGTGGAGGTGCTGTAAAATTACTTGAATGCAGTATTTAATTTTCTTAATAAGTTGGAGTTGTTCTCCACTGCTCCCGTCAGATTAAGGAGTCCACTAAATCTTCCGGAGGACAGACAGACCCTGCTGCGGTCTACATGCTCGACAAAATTTGATAAACGTAACCCAGGACCAGATGAAAACCACTACACACGTAGCCACATAAAGCTAAAAGCGAAACGCTCTTAACGAACCCTTCCCCTTTTAGCACCAAGACCTGAATGTAAGCAGTTCACAACTCAGCAAAATTACAAATACCTCAAGGTGAAGTTTAGCCAAGGCAGAACGCAGCGAGAACATTTAAATGGAAACATTAGATGCCTTAATACATAAAACTAAACTCTGGAAAACACATTTTCAGAAAGTGTACAATAAAAGGTAAACATTGTGGGCAAAGAATAATGGGATTTCTGCTTTTACTCCACCTGCTTACACGAAAAGGTGGCGTTTTCCATCCAAGAGTTCCAGGATCAGTGGAAATGCGCGTTTTGGGATCGCTCACCCCCCCCCCTCGAAAAACATCTTTACTAAAGAGAGTGAGAGAGAGAACCTCAGCATTCGTTCGAGTTTTTGTTTTTGGGTTCTGCTGTTTCGCTGTTCATAAACACACACGTACGCACACATACACACATACGTGCGCTGCTTTTTTATTCTCAAAAAGTTTCAAAATAGGTAAAGTAGTTTCCAATGTTCCGATACGAAGATTGCTCAAGAAAATCATCCCGTACTACCCTTTACATAGAAAAATAAACGTTTTTTTTATTTTTTCAAAAATGATTTCTTCAACGATTTTCATTATAATACCATATAATATATTATAATAATAATATATTATTATTATTATTATTATTATTATTACTATTATTACTATTATTACTATTATTACTATTATTACTATTATTATTATTATTATTATTATTATTATTATTATTATTATTATACTAGTAGCAGTAGTAGCAATAATAGCAACAATAATTTCTAGAGCGTCTCTCCTAGACAGACGGTACGTTTATCGCCCAGACGCTGCGTCCCCCAGTCGCAGCCAAGATTACGGAGGATTGCAGTGTGCGTGTGGAGGGCACCAGCGTGCTGACTTACCCCACCACGATTACTTGACTTTTGTAAGGACGCCATCTTTCCATCAGAACAGCTACTCCAATTGGCATCACGAGGCTGAGTGCACCGCGAACCAGACCTCCCAATGTGGAAAAAACCCTATGCCCGTACCGGGGATGGAACCCCGGTACCCCGTGCCAGAGGTAGGTGCGCTGTCACTGCACTACCGGGGCGGTTAAGATATTTATATGACTAATAAAATATATATCTTGAATTTTCTGAAAATAGTCTTACGTGTCATCATTCCGAATGAATTTTATATAAGATTATTATAAATAATAAATGCTACAATACATAACCCGTACATACGTAGTCATTCAGTGTATCTTTCAATTTATTCAATTTTAGTCCGTCATCCCTTAAGTCGAAGTGTTTAAGCACTAGTAATTATTAATGTAGTTCACTACATTCGGTGCTCTAGGCTTGTTTTAACTGACTTAATATTAATTATTTCTCAAATGAACCAGGAAAAGTCCACTAGTATAAGTTTTAATTCTGTCATTAAAATTTTCAATAGATAAAACCTATTTCTTACCTTCACATAATATTTTATGCCGAAATATCCAATTCCAAAGCGTAAAGAATGGATGTTAAAAAGCTCACTGTAAGAGTCGAATCCCTGTGGCCGCTTCATAAAAGTGAACAATTTCTTTTAGTACACCTAAATTACTTTAATCCATCAAAATTATTCAGCTCTCATCTCAACCTCAATTTCATCGAGAAATCAAGTGATTCGTATATCATGAAGTAAGAAAGTCAGAAGAGTTGAGAGAAACAAAGGGTATGAATCTATCGGTCCTCACTTAAGATGAGATAAAGCCTCTTCCACTTCCTGACTAATTTGTTTTGAAGCAACAGACTTTATTTTTATTTATAACTTCCTCCCTCAACGCACCGCTCTGCAACTAACAGACTATTTGTCAAGAAAACAGACCAGGCATCTCTCTAGAGCGACATTCGAGAAAATTTCTTAATTTTATCCCTTACTTCGTGCAACAACAGATGGGGCTTATTATTTTATAAAACGACAACTACAGGAAGAATTGAATTAGCATATAGATTGGAATTAAGTCCCCTTTAGCGAGCTTTTTCCTCTATAATAATTGCTCATTTGCATTCATCTCGTTTTTATTTCTAAGATGTTACTCTGAAACTTTTTAAAAAGTTCTGCATTTATCACGGTTCAATTGTTTTAACACTGTGCTTCTCCCTTTTTTACTTTCTCTGCCACATACAGAGTAAGCAGAGAAGGTATTGCATTCCACCCAAAAATTCGATACTGAGATTTCACTGAAAATTCACGTTTTCAGGTCCCCGGAATAAAAAATATTTTTAGAAAATTGTCTGTGTGTTTATTGGTATTGTGCGTTACTAAAACCGTATGTCTTACGGTTTACGAGTTATGTGAACGTCATCCCGATGATATCCCCAGTTTAACCTTCATTTGTCTTGAAAACAACTTCAGCATATGCTACTTTCATCCAAATCTTTTAGTCAGTTTTGAGAAAATAAAAATTCCGAAAATGTTTCCATGTAAAAGGTAGTTAGGGGTGGGAGAATTTTGTTTAAAATATTTGTGTATCATCCTTAGATGATGCTGAACATAAATACCAAATTTGGTATTTAAGTGACTTTTCGCTTTTGAGTTATATACTATTCTCTCTCTTCTCTCCCATATGGCACTTTTAGGTGCAATATAATACTTCCATCACTTGCTATACATAGCAGAGAAAGTAAAAAATACTATTTTGCACGGAAACAAAGAAAATAACTACCTTCCAAAGAAAAAACATTTTGCTCTAGCCACTATCTTTGTTTTTACAATGCTCCAAAAAGTATTCGTCCTGAGCTTTACCACATTAGTACATATTTTATATGCACACTAAAACCAATTCCCTATGTCCCCAGTTGATTAAATACCACTCATAATGATAAAGCTTAAAATTGGCAAATATTCTCTTTAGTTTATACCTAATGATGACGCAAATTAATGTTGTAGCCCACTCCACTTGTAGGTAAAATAGGTATTCGTCTGTCAAACTAAGCAGCAAGAAAACTACCCCATGAGATGATTCGCTCTTCTTCAACTGGTGTACATGTGCTATGGTTAGTGTGGTTTGTGCCTTGAAATTGAGAGCTTAAGAACAGAAAACATCACAACAAAAACTATGGGACGGAAAAATAAGGAAATTACACAGGAAGGACGGATTACAATAATGCCTCCAATGCAGCAAAACATTCAAAGAAATTGCTGAAGTATTAAACAGGCCATTACTACTGTTAAGGGTATCATATACAGGTAAAATAAAATAAAAACAAAACAAGAAAAGATGGGAATTTAGTCATGACTGAAAAACATCAATAGTTAGAAAAATGAAAATATGTCCTAAATTGAGTGCTACAATGATTATTACAGAAGTGGAAAAGGAAATTGTAAAACATGTAAATCCACAGACAATAAGATACTTTAATTCATGAGCTGAGTACAGCAGCTGATTAGCCAGCAGAAAACAATACATAACCAAAGTTAATAGAAGTGGGAGCTGGAATATGCCAAAAATCACATAAATGATTACGTTTCTGAAAAAATGTAATTTTTACCCATGAAAGTACATACATATATTTAACATGTTTGCAACCAAAGAAAGAGTAAGGATGGTGACAGAAAAACTGTGAATAGGAAATAACAAATCTCACAGCCGTTGTTAATCATTAAAGAGGATCTGTGCTTGTGCGCGAATGGTGAAAGGATCTGTGCTTCATTGATGGCAACATGGACCACCACAGGTTTTACATTAACATACTGAAGTCACATCTTTCACAGAATGTGTACAATATGGGTCTTGCATATGGCTAAACCTTCACACAAGACAATGACCCAAACACACAGCCCCAACACGAAGCTCTGGTTGTCGTACAGAAAACGAATTTAGTAAAATGCAAAGCTATAATGATTGTTTAATGAGGCCTTTGTAATTTCCCTGCTTTCCCTTTATCCCTCTGCAATGACAGCACTTTCATGCTACTGGCTGGATATAGTTATAACTAAGCTTAGTAAGTGAGCTACCAAAAGAATGAAGTTGTGCACGTTTTGTCTGTACAGCAGACGGACAGAACCGGTTCCCTACACTGTGCCGTCACATGCACTACGAACGCCGACAACTTGGATCCTCTTAATGTAGCTGTAGCCTAGTTATAACCAATGACACGTTGGCCTGAAAGGGAAGTAATGATTTTTTCTGGTAGCTTAGTAAATCGTTACCCCTCTCTTTACCCCTCTCGAATTGCACCACTACTCACAATACATGCTACTTATAATCAATGACACGTCGGCCTGAAAAGAAAGTATACTGATTTTTCATGGTATTTCAATAAACCGCTATTCATTAAGTTCAACTGTTGTTTGATTCACAGTATGTCGTGCATATCAGAAACTGTGCAAATTCACACAAATGTAATTAAACTTTAATGCCACGCAAGAAAGGTGGTTTATTGCATACGTATTAGAAAAAAGCATTTCATTCGAATGCAGAAACTGCATTATAATATAACGTAATAGACAAACATGTTAAAGCTACTTTGATATGTTTAATTCTAGTATAAATAAAGGGAGAATTTGTAGAAGAATTAAACGTTTTTATACTTTTCAATGCAATATTACATTATGTTTACTGTAAAGTTTAACACGTTTTTGTCATTCTAAGGGCAAAGTGTTTCTTAAAACACAGAATCGCTTAACCCAATAAATGCTGCTTATTTCAAGCAACATTTGCAACCTTTTCCATAACAGCCATTAAGCATATGGAGATAAATCTAAAGAAAATTAAAACGTGGTTTGACTAGGTGGTCAGGTGTATCCACCCTTCCCCCTCCCCACGTTTCTTTGTTCTCATTACAGAGCCACGCCTCTACCCTACATTGCAATGCCATGGTTCACTAATTACATTTCATACCTTACCCCCGTAAGACGATATGAAACTGAGAGGCGATCCCAAACAGTGCATATTACTAAATTCGTTTTTGCAATACTTGATATGTGAGTTAATCATTGTTAACACAAATTTGGTAGCGTAAGCTAAATGGTAACAAGGCTAAAACTCGCAATTAATACTTAAGGTACCAGTTGGACTGGTCATTAGTATTTATGGTACCAGTAGGAAACAATGTAACGCGCAAAACAAGAGCGTGATAAGAAGGCTTTGTCCATATAATTTAGAAGCAGCTTTTCATTTGTTCACATTTTTGTTAATATCCAATAAAATGTGGAAAAGCAATTTTGATGTATTATTGCTTTTTACGGTTTCTTCAAATATTGAAACAAGTAATTGGCTAACCACGAACTTTAAGTTACTTATCAAATCTCAAATGCTTGAGAAACTCGGCCCTAAGGGCCACGTATTCCCAAAATGCATTCTCGAGCTGATAAGTATCACAGTTCTTAGTGCGCATATATTATTTGTGTACAATACACCACTAGATGTCAATCCAACTGAATATGTGTAGTGACTGCATTGTTGAAGAAATCTACAAAAACACAAGTTCTCAAACTAGAATTAGGAACTATTAATGGAGGAGTGGAAGAAAATTACATGAGAAAGTACAGAAAGTCGTATGAGATCAATGCCAAGAAGGTTGCGTGAGATAATAAAGAGGAAAGGAGAGCCCACCAAGCATTAACAATGTATATCCATAAGTCAATACAGCAGTTTGTGTTAGAGACAAATATATATTTTGAAGTGAAATGAGGTAATTGTGATTCTGTTTATTTTGCTTAGGTTTTGTTAACATTTGTATTCTTAGGATATAATAAACCAGCATTCAAGTCAAGCTTTATTTGTTGATTGTGTAACCTTTATTTACTTTAACACTTAACAAGACTAGTTAGACGAATACTTCATTTGAGTGACTGTTTGCAGCTTCAGACTTCATGTTGATAGAGATAAACGTTTGAAGAAATAGTTTCGTTTCACATTTCCTTGTACTCAGAAAGCGGATATAGAAGATAAAAAGATACTCAAAGATACAAAAACAGGTGGTTGCATGCCAGCTTTCAAAATCCATACTCTCTCCACGATATCGTGAGAAACAACCGAAAGTGGAAACGCTTCAAAATGTCTCGTGTTACATTCACACACTTTCTCTGGCCGCTATTGTTTATTTCTATATAGTTTCTACAAATTATGTTTACATTATCTTGTTTTTCTATGGACAATGGAAATAAACGTTTGCAGAAATTGTTTCTTTACACCTTTCACTGTAGGTATAAGGGCGTTAATGACATCCTTAAAGAGCGATTCGCTATATGCTGGCTTTCCAATTCAATACACTTCCCGATACTTCGCAAGAAACAAATTGCAAAATACTGAAAAACTGAAGCAATAACGAATATCTTGGAAATGACATGTCATTAAAGGTTACATGAAATAATCATAAGTACGAAGTTTGGTGTTTATTATGGCTTTTGGTTTTTGGATTAATGTCCATGCGCGCGTGGTACCAAGTTATTTCTGCAACGTTCTTTTATGTTTCAGAGGAGCTCAAAAGGTGCCTTTGTGGTGAAATCCCAATATCGTCTTTTTAAATATGCAATAATTTGATAAGCAGCAGAGAAAGAATACATGAAAAGAAAGAAAAAGAAAGAACATTGTATCATTTAAAATTATGAATGATGTCACCAGCTGTAGAAAAATATTAATTCGAAATCCCTCTAATTAAACTTCATGTGTCTGCTAATTTTTTAAAAATCAGTCAGCTGTAGTTTTAGTATTATGCGTTATTTATGAAACATCCTGCCTACCACTTATAACAAAAATGTTTGTGGCATTTACTATTCTGTATGCTATTGTTAGCTTAAATTTTCCAAAGCTAGTCACTCATTTTCTGTGGTGCTAATTTACCATTATTGTCTCTTTCTCGTTAGATATTGCAAACAGCAATAAGTATCAGAGCCAACTTTCTTAATTATTTTTGCTAAGATATGGTGTTGCCTAGGCTCCTATACCATCTCGTGTATCCACAACAAAAAGAATATAGGTAATGACAATTTCTGCAAACACCTACCACGTAACATGTGCATTGCTTATTGAATGACACTGTCGAACAATGAAAAGTTTACACAAAGAAAAATACTCGATCCTTATATATTTTGGTACGCGGAATTCAAAATGACAATTATTTTTGTTTTTAGCTCCCCGTTTTCGAGCTGTATGAGGTTCGTTAAATTATTTCAGTATTTTAGCTCCCGTTTTTTTTTTTTTTTTTTTTTTTTTTTTTTTTTTTTTTTTTTTTTTTTTTTTTTTATATGGTGAATGCCACTGAATGCTGTGTTTCACACAGATTAAGAAACGCACATTCTAATGTGAGACAACGACCTTCACCGTCCCCGCATAATATCGATTCGTGAACACGTTGCTCAGCGTAACATGTTTCTATTCCTAACGCAGTCAGAGAAAGCGTGCCATCCATTTTGTATTTCTACCTTTGTTTCTGAGTTACTGCGTGGAATCAAAACTATGCTTATAATGTGTTAATAACGCCAACAATTTTTACTTCCTCTGCGCTTATGTAGAGGTAGAGAACGTATTGGATTCCACTCAAAAATTCGATGCCGAAATTTCAGTGGAAATACATGGTTTGAGGTGCACTGAAACCAAAAAAGCATTTTTAAGAAAAAGTGTGTGTCCGTGAACAGCATAACTCAAAAACAAAAAGACAGTTAAATATCAAACTTGGTATTTAAAACCAGTATCTTTCAAGGATGCCACACGAAGATTTTCAAGAACATCCATCCACCCCAGAATGTCCTTTACATGAAACGTTTTCATTGAAGTATCGCATGTTTGAAATATTTTCGGGACAAATGAAATGTACATCTTGAATTTTCACGGAATGTCCTCACAAGTCCTCTTCATTCTGGATGACTTTTGCATAACCGGTAAACGGTAGGAAATAGACAATATCTTACTATACAGAAAATTTAGATCCTGCTAAAACACAATTTACGTCACATACTTTTTTGGAGTAAACCATTTCGGAGATATTCTTTTGTTATTAGTCTGAATTCTCCAATACTCATTCTTCCTTCAAATAGGAATCCTTATTCATTTCTTGTCCCTTGGCCATGGAAAAAGAACGAAATTTCAAAACAATCGCATAGCGACTAGCTCTGCTCTTAAAAGATTTGACTATTGCTTATTCTCATATTCCCCTTTCACCCACAAGAAAATTAGTACCTAGTAAGGTAATTTCTGCAGAAGTTTATCTCGATTCACATGAAGCAGACAACAGAGGAACAAGCGTTTCTAAGAACTTTGTACAAGAGCAGAGAAAGTCATCTGAGTGCGACACATTTTTGTTGTATATATGGAGATGCAATTTTTGGACAAATGAAGTGAACATTGACACAAGCAGTGAAAAAAGTTTGGTAACTATATTTCCAATGCCGTGTAAGAGACCCATCTAAAGCATATGCTATAAATGCATGGATGAAAGGAAGAAAAAATACCATGCGTTTTGCAATAGATGGGTGCCTTCTCTCAATAATGAATTAAACAAGAAAAGGAATACGTATGTATTTTAATGTATCAAGTGCGACATGTCTAGTACCTACTTGCTCCAGTAGCTACAACAAACGTTTCTACGACAATGACAGTGAAGATGAAAACCAGTCAAATACGTATCAACCTTCCACATCTAGCGATCCCACTTTTACACTATCATCATCTAGTGACATGCGCAATTTCTCGCAAAGTGTACTCAATTATCTTCTTAGAGACTTGGAACCTACATCTCAAGTAATCTACAGTCTAACGTCTGTATAATTTTGACCTTAAAGTTTCGGGACACCTATAATTATACATCTATACACACATTATATACCTTTATCATTATTACTATTCTTATTATCATCATCATTATTATTATTGCACACCTACAATCATAAACCTGAATATGTATCAATATTTGATACATACATACTTGTCATCAGTGACATCAAACTCCACTAACCCTCAAACCACTGTCAGATGTTCGGCAAGAAAACGTGAGTTGGGCGGTGCTACGCTTGTTAGTTACAGTCCATTATACGAGTAATATGCAAAGTGTAGAACTTCCCATCCTGAACTAATCTAGATTTTTAATTGTAATTTTCGACCTTAGTACACTGAAATCCATATGAATATGCTATATGGGTCTTTTTAAAAAGAAAAGGTTACATTTTGTTCTAGAACACGTGCAAAAATATATGACAGTGGGTATTGAAATTCCTGCAACTGTTAACACTGGGATTTCTAATTATTATTTATTCATGCCAACAAACTTACTGTTGGTGTTTTTAAACACACAAGCCGTGTGTGGGCAAAGTTTAAGAGGTAGAACTGGAACTTAAAAAGAAGGTCTGTGGTTCAAATCCCAGTTGTGGCATTGAATTTTTAAGTTCCAGTTCTACCTCTTAAACTGGGATTTCTTTTTAAACATAGAGGCTACTCTGTACATGTTTTAAACGAACATCCTGCGTCTAATAAATCCTGTTTTCAGCATCCTTCTACTGGGTGTGCTGAAACAGGAACAGAAACATTTAATCCTCTCTCAGTAAAGCTAGCCTACTCTTAAATTACTTCGTTTCGAGGTTTACCATTAATCTCGGAAAGATTATCCGCGCTCTAATGTTAATCGCATGACGTTTGTTTGCCAGATTATAATTTTTTTCCTTTTTCTGGCGTACTGTACTGGCAATCAAACATGTACCACGCATCTCGCGTAAAGTAAAACCCTTGCTGTCTGTAGTACGTGTCCACACATGTTAACAGCCTCTGACGTTACACAAATGATCCAGTGGCGGCGAGCTTTATTCCTTTCCCCCATGCGGAGACACTGCTGGCATAAATTCTCAATGTGCAGGTACAAGTGCAACGTGTTTTCTTCTATTTCCGATTTGCAGCAACGGCTGACTTTGTCAATTGCGAACTTAAATCATGAACACTCAGGAAGGGGGAAGAGTGGCAAAACGCCTTAACACTATCGTCGGGGAGAATTGGCAAAGCGGCAGCCTAGAAAACATGGTTGTAACACAACTACCACTATGACCACCACCACCACCCCCGCCACCACCACCACCACCATCACCACCACCGCCGTCGCCACCACCACCATCACCACCTCCACCACCACCATCACCACCTCCAACACCACCATCACCACCTCCACCACCACCGCCGTCGCCTCCACCACCACCGCCACCACCACCACTTCCACCACCGCCGTCGCCGCCATCACCACCACCACCACTATCACCACCTCCACCACCACCGCCGTCGCCGCCATCACCACCACCTCCACCACCACCGCCGTCGCCGCCATCACCACCACCACCGCCACCTCCACCACCACCGCCACCACCACCACCGCCGTCGCCGCCACCACCACCGCCTCCACCACCACCTCCACCAGCACCAACTCCATCACCATCGCCTCCGCCACCGCCACCACCACCACCGCCACCACCACCACCACTTCCACCACCCCCACCACCAACACTTCCACCACCGCCTCCACCACCACCTCCACCACCACCAGCACCAGCAGCAGCACCAACTCCACCACCAACGCCACCACCACCAACTCCACCACCACCATCACCTCCACCACCAGCACCACCTCCACTACCAGCACCAGCACCAGCACCACTTCCACCACCAGCAGCACCACCACCACCACTTCCACCACCGCCACCACCACCACCTCCACCACCACCAGCACCAACTCCACCACCACCGCCACCACCTCCACCACCACCACTTCCACCACCGCCTCCACCGCCGGCACCACCACCAGCAACAGCACCAACTCCACCACCACCGCCGGCACCACCACCACCACCAACTCCTCCACCACCACCACCACTTCCACCACCGCCACCACCACCTCCACCGCCGGCACCACCACCAGCACCAGCACCAACTCCACCACCACCGCCGGCACCGCCACCACCAACTCCACCACCACCTCCACCACCAGCACCACCGCCACCACCTCCACCACCACCTCCACCGCCACCACCACCTCCACCACCACCACTACCACCTCCGGCACAACCACCAGCACCAGCACCAACTCCACCACCACCATCACCAGCACCAGCACCAACTCCACCACCACCGCCGGCACCACCACCACCACCAGCACCAACTCCACCACCACCGCCGGCACCACCACCACCAGCACCACCACCGCCGGCACCACCACCACCAGCACCAACTCCACCACCACCACCACCAGCACCAGCACCACCACCGCCGGCACCACCACCGCCGGCACCACCACCACCAGCACCAACTCCACCACCGCCGCCGGCACCACCACCACCAGCACCAACTCCACCACCACCGCCGGCACCACCACCACCACCACCTCCACCACCAGCACCACCACCGCCGGCACCACCACCGCCGGCACCTCCACCGCCGGTACCACCACCACCAGCACCAACTCCACCACCACCACCGGCACCACCACCACCACCAGCACCAGCACCAACTCCACCACCACCGCCGGCACCACCACCACCAGCACCACCTCCGCCACCAGCACATCCACCGCCGGCAGCACCACCACCACCATGTGTCTCGTCAGGAGCAGCAGCTGAATTGAAGACTTATTCGTAGCCCCCACCCCCGTGTTGCCATCTTCATCGAGTATGGTCCAAACCTGTGATCATAGTGGTCACTTCATTCGTGAGATGTGCGCCTACGAAATAAAGCTCCAGATCTTCAAGATCAGTCGGTCCCCCTACATTTTGGAACCTATGGAACTGTTTTCATACAGCGGAGCGCGAACAACTGTGACCAACAATTTCTAATTTTATTTAATGAAAGCAAGTGCATTAAAATTTGCAGTGTGAGAGCGTGTGATTCTTTTTTTATAGGGAAGGTGCTCTTTTATGCTCATTAATGTAATAATTTTGAAACATTTGTTTGTAACGTTGGCTTATCACCTGTCTCCTTTTGTTACACAGCATAATCACGAACAACAGACATTCAAAGGGGATTTTCCGAATTAGAGACTCTGTAGAAGCAAGCGCTTCAATACCATGTTGATTTGATATGCATTTGTTTTGAAGGCTCTCATTCACTATCGTGTTTTAACGATCAAAATTGCAAGCCTTTTGGTAATCCAGCCTCATTTCTATTTGCTATGTTTTCATAATTTGTCTCATAAATTCATTTATCTATTATAAACTTTTGAATGAAGAGGGAATCAACGTGGGTAGTCGGGAGAGAGTGCTATTTGGTGTATTGTTGGTTTGTTTAGTGCTAGATTGGCGACATTGTTGTCAGTGTCGCTAATGGCGGGAAAAGGGGGAACTGGGGTTTGAACGGGCTCGTAACTGCGGGTTCTGGCTCTTCAGCGCACGGCGAACATCGTACGCCTGGCTACCCAGAGTAGTGAAACCTCTGACTTTATTAGAATAAACATGTGAACTGAAATAAATTATTATTTGTTAGCTATTTATCCCTTTCGGCTTCCTTTGACACCTAAATCCTAAAGTTTGTATTTATATTGCATGCACTGGATGTGCCACTCGCATCCTACCTAGTTCTACTGAAAGATAGTGTACAAATTTACGAGTACTCTATCCCATGAATTTTAGGGCCGTGACAATATTTTGCAAGCAATTTTAGTCGTAGACTTCCATTTCTTGTATTGGCAGTAGGTAGAGCGAAAGACCAAACTCATTCATGCGAGAGATTGCATTAATCGTGAAGAGGGGGAATCCCGAACCTACAGAAGGTGCTATTCACCAATGCATTAGCCACACTCGAAGCTTCTGGATTGGAGACTGCGTAACGGTCCGACCACTATAGTTGTGTCGTAATCAACGCATCGCCTTGCGACAGCAAACGCTAACTGCAGCAGGAAAACACCTGCATCACCACAGAATCTTAACGATACTATCCCATAGTGCGAGAAGCTCCAACTTGGATGGCGGAATCCTTCAATATTTTAAGCACCCATGTCTTACACATTCAATTTATTACTTCCAAATGTAGTATCTTTTCGCTTATTGATTACCTGAGCTGTAAGTCCATCATTCTGAGATCAATTTACTAAGGTTGTTCACGTTCGTTCCTTCACCATTTGAAAAGGAATTTTAGAGACGGAAAAACTGCTGTTACATATGAAATGAGAGAGGCACTCACTTAACAAAACTAACCGAAAGAGGGGAAATAACAATGAAATAATTGAACATAGTACTTCCGCATATAATTTGCACGGTATAGATACAGTGAAAGGTCCACAAGCACAGAATACGCTATTCCGAAGCACACTGGAAGTATGCAAACTATTCCGCAAGCAGCATTGGAAAGAACAAGGTCGTCGTCATCGTGGTGGCGGTGGCGGTGGCGGTGATGGTGGTGGCGGCGGCGCCGGTGGCGATACAGAAACAGTAGTAGAGTAGTAGTAGTAATAGTACTAGTAATAGTAATAGTAATAGTAAAAAAATACTACTACGACGACGACCACGACGACGACCACGACCACCACGACCACGACCACGACCACGACCACGACGACCACGACCACCACGACCACGACCACGACCACCACGACCACCACGACCACCACGTCCACGACCACCACGACCACGACCACCACGACCACGACCACCACGACCATCACGACCACGACCACCACCACCACGACCACCACGACGACCGCCGCCGCCACCACCACCGCCACCGCCACCGCCACCGCCAATAATAATAATAATAATAATAATAATAATAATAATAATAATAATAATAATAATAATAATAATAATAATAATAATAATAATAATAATAATAATAATAATAATAATAATAATAATAATAATAAAACCGCCACCGCTTCTACTGGAAAAATCTGATGTGCTGCACTCACATGACTTTCTCTACTCTTGTACAAACTATTTGTACAAATTCTTATTCCTATACCTTCGTCTTAGTTGAGATAAACATTTGTACAAATTATCTTATTGCTTATTTCCTTGTAGGTGTAAGGGGGAAGTTAGGATACAGTAGGCTTTGAGCGATAGTCACATCTTTTGAAGCTTTGAGATTCTCTTCGCTTTGTGCACTTACCATATAAAAACATGAACAACGATGATCCATTTCACGAAAGTTTTAAGTTTTCCAAAACTCACACACATAACAAGGAATATCTCGGAAATGGTTAACCCTACAAGAAAATTCTTTGAGACATAAGTTGTGTATTTTGGCAAGATCTACATTTTTTGTTTAGTATGATTTGGTCTATCTCTAACGGTTTGCCAGTTATGCAAAAGTCGTCCAGAGTAAATACAACTACAGGGGCTATAGCCAGAAAATTCAAGATATACATTTCACTTGCTATAAAAATATCTCAAACATATGACATTTTAATCAAAATCGTTAGTCATTTTCAAGAAAATCAAAATTTTCGAATAAATTTCAATGTAAAGGGTAGGGTGGGGCTATTGTCGTCAAAATCTTCGTGTCGCATCCTTGAAAGACATTAAACTTAAATACAAACTTTGGTTTTTAACCGACTTTTCGTTTTTGAGTTATGCTGTCCACAGGTTGACTGACACACAGACACACACACGGACTTTTTCCATTTTTTATATATTTTTTTTAATTTTTTTTATTTTTTTATTCAGGGGGTCTCAAAACATATATTTCCGGTGAAATCTCGACATCGAATTTTTGGGTGGAATACAATACCCCCTACTTACCAGTAGAGAAAGTAAAAATGAAACATTCACGAGAGTGACTAACGGCTTCAAATTACTTTTTCTCCTTTCTTGTATTGGTTACCCTTCTTTTTGTCGCAGAAGTTTGGATGATAATCAGTTTGCAATCATAATCGTCACACACCTGATTTTGAACATAGTAATATTTTCAATAAAAGTTTCCGCCCGAACAACCTCTTAAATCGACTAATTTACGATTTTTCTACCTTCTCAAATGTTGAAAATCCCACACCTCTCAAATAATAGAATTATGAATAAAATGCATATCTTATATGCCTTGAACACAAGGGAATTTATGATCGCATACTGCAAATGATAAATTGCGGAGTTGGTGGGACCTTCTTGCGCCAGGAGGAACCGGGAAAACATTTATCAGATTGATTCGATCAAAGAATGACATAGCCTTAGCTCTCGCTTCGTCTGGAATAGCTGCGACATTGTTACCAACCGGAGGGACTACTCATTCAGCTCTGAAGTTGCTATTGAATATACAAAACATCACGACTCCCACGTGCAATATTTCCAAAGCGTCTGGTATGGGAAAAGTATCACAAAAATGTAACGTCATTGTCTGGGATGAATGCACGATGGTACATTAAAAATCGCTTGAAGCTATGGATAGATCGTTACAAGATTTGCGTGGAAACGTTCAACCAATTGGGAACACATTGATATTGCTTGCAGGAGATTTTAGACAAACATTGCCTTTAATTTCTCGGTCGACACAAGCGGAAGAAATAAATGCTTGCATAAAATATTCAACATTATGGCGACACATACGTACATTATACGAATATGCGTGTCCAACTTCAAAACGATAAATCAGCTGAGGTATTCTCACGACAGTTACTGACTTTGGAAACGGACTGCTGCCAATAGATGAAACAAGACGAATATCATTTCCTAATAATTTTTGTAATTTAGTAACATCGAAAGAAGAACTTATCGAAAAAGTATTTCCTAATATTCAAATTAATCTTAGGAATCACGACTGGAGCAATGAACGAGCTGTCCTTGCCGTGAAGAATAAAGATGCCTATCAACTTAATAATTTTATACAATCCAGCATTCGAAGTGAGCGATCTGCCAGGAATGCCACCACACACATTGAAATTGGAAATAGGTGTGCCAATTATCATGTTGCATAATGTTAATCAGCCAAAACTCTGTAACGGCACGAGGCTCGCAGTCAAGAAATTGATGAACAACGTAGTGGAAGCAACGATATTAACTGGGCCTTTCGAAGGCGAAGATGTCATTCCTCGAATTCCCATGATCCCGACCGATACACCATTTAAATTTAAAACGTTACAATTCCCAATTGATTGTCGTTTGCAATCACAATCAATAAAGTTAAAGGTCAATCTTTAGAATTGTGTGGTTTAGATTTAGATGCGGATTGCTTCTTACATGGACAATTGCATTTTACGTGTTCCCAAGTCGACAAACCAGATAACCTTTATATCTATGCAAACAATGGAAAAACAAAAGATATTGTACACTCACAATTATTGCAAAATTAAAGTTTTTTGAAACGTATGCTTTGTTTTGTTCATTTCTCATCCATGCAAACATTATGTGCCCAGCGAAGCGTGGCAGGGTACAGCTAACACACACACACGCACACGCACGCACGCACGCACGCACACACACACACACACACACAGGGTGTTAGGGGTATGAGTGCGCAGACTTCAAGTGCTGGGAGATCCAAATATGACTAATAATAAAGTCCAATAGCAGCTCCATCTATCTTGAAAGTTAAAGGAGATAATCGCACATTATTGATACATTATCTGCACAGTGTGGTAACACATACCGAATGTTTTGTTTTGGTTTGCGGCCAGGCATGCGTTCACACCTGCAACGGGTGAAGGTCTAAACTAGGGTAGCGCTCGAAATCCGGTTCACCACGTGCCTGTGTGTTTCTTGTCAGCTAATGCCAGTAACGAGGGATGGGGTGGTTTGCTTTTAATCTATTCAATCCTATTTACAAGAACTAAACTAAAAGCTGCGTAAGAGGCTACACATAAGGTGTAGTCGGATGATCAAAGATAGCAACTTTAGATGTTCAGTCTGGCAAATACCTCATTCGTGTATTTCTGTAATTACAAACAGCCACCCTTTGCTAAACAGGAAAATCTATTATAAAGAACACGACTTTGGAGCCGGAACAGCCTGGGATGGCCCAAGACGTGAAGAAGAAGAAGAAGAAGAAGAAGAAGAAGAAGAAGAAGAAGAAGAAGAAGAAGAAGAAGAAGAAAGTTATTAATGGTCAATAACTGCAAACTCAACAAGATGTCTTTTGCAGTAGATGTTCAAAATGTGCTCCGTGAGAATCTATGCAGGCATCGCATCTTCTTAGTCAATTTTGCGCTGCCCTCGTTAGAGCTTGGTATTCTGCTCAATTTTTAGGGCTGCTTCAAGATCATCAAGCGCTGCGCTGCACGTGTGTTGCAATCGGTTTTGCCCTAGGCAAGAAGCATATCTAAATAGTATTGATTTGTAAAGACTGCCATAGTTCGGAATGCATTTAACGTACCTGAAGCACTGACAGAACCTGCTGTTGTGCACGGATGTCGAGCGGGTAGTTGTACTGTCAACATTCACTCACTTTCCGCGCTTCTCACGGGCTAGTGTTGCGGGGTTGCCAAGCGTATGCCCACGACTTTATTCTAATAGACACGCTGGAATGCATTCCTTTCATATCATTTTGTGGCTAAACGAATCATTTTAGCAACATATGGTAAAGACATAAATAACGCATCTTTTGTAGCTCTACCTCGCTGCTCTAATTGCAGAAGTAGACGATAACGGAGTGGAGACATATTCGCAATCACACTTATGACCAGTTAATTTTTATTTATGAAACTATGCACTATAGAGGAAAATGGTACAGGAACTTATTTTTCAGTTTAACGCCAGGAAGTTTTCTTTGAAGTCTGCACACTCATACCCCTAACACCTTATTATATATAAGTACACCATTTCGTTGCATTCCTTGTTATTTGTGTTAGTTTTACAGTACTTATACTTCCCACAAATGGAAGATCGTTATTCAGTTTTTTTTATATATCTTAGCCGTGCAAAGAGAACGGGATCTCAAAGCTTTAAAAGATCTGACTATCGCTCAAAGGCTACTGTATTTCCATATTCCCTTGCACCTACAAGGAAATTAACAATAACATAATTTCTGCAAATGTTTATCTCAACTCACATGAAGATAAAGGAATAGGAGTTTATAAGAATAGTTGGTTCAAGAGCAGAGAAAGTCACGTGGGTGCAACACATCAGATTTTTGTTCAAGTGTCTTTATTGGTAACTCACGCCCAACTGCTCTGACTTGCGCCTTTACCATATGTTCAGAATAATCCGTCCTCCTTCCGATTTAACGCTAATAACGCTAACCTTTCTTCCCTCCAAGGTAAAAGCAATAAAAATAATGAGTATGAATAGTATGCAGCGGAAGAGAGAGCTTTTTCTTCAGTGGTGTTACTTAAACATTAACAAGATTGTGACATAAATAAATGGGCGTTACTAAGGGAAAGGAAGCGCGCACAGAACCCCTAAAAACTGGGTTCCTGTTCCTCCCAAGCTTGACATTTAATTAACCTCACGGTGAGGCAGCGGGAGCGGCGCCTTTAGACTACAAACAAATTAGAGGACGGTGCGAACTTCAATATTAACACCGCACAGTTCAAGCTAATCAAACGCTCATGATTACGTCCAATTCCGCCATTGCGAGGTGCATCATGCCAACTTGGCTTAACAGTAAAAAGATTTTCTTTCCAAGAAATAATTTAGGTTAACATCTGCTGTTCCTAGTTCCATTGTGGACATGAAGCTTACCTAAGGCTTTTCGAGGTAAAGGATATTTCCCGAGAGATTTTATGTATAGAATTTGTGGTCTCCGTGGCTCATTAACGTGTAATTTGATAACATTGTTAAGCTGTAACGTCTCTTGACCAAATGGATTTTGCTTTTATTAAACAAACATCTCACGTGTTACATTTGCACGACTTTCTCTAGCTGCGATTGCTTATTGATATATAGCTTCTACAAAGTATAATTGCTTGTGCTTCATATTAACAAACGTTTCCAGTAACAGTTTCATTCCACGTTTTGTTGTACATACAAGGTAGGAAATGAAGATGAAGCGATAAACAACGGGTTGATATATAGCTATTGTCTTTCAAATTCCTTTTTCCTAGACTACAAGTAATTTGAGTGGCCACCTACAATTTCGAACTCAAACTAAAACCAATAACTGAAATCAGGCAATGGTTAATGTCACAAATATTTCTTTCTGCCTATGGTTTATCAGTTACACGAAATTCAATCAAAAAGAAGAGGACAACAAGAATTCCAGAACATTCAGGATACACATTTTATTCGCCATTCAAACATCCCGAACATTTTATATTTTAATCGAAATCGTTAGAGCCTATTGTCCTCTATTTTTATTTTTCCTCTACAAACACTTCTTATAAAAACTTGTTTTTTCTATCCAGTTTATATTAATCGAATTCAATCTTTGCATACTCACGCTTTTGCTTAGGGAATGATTTCAAATTAAACAATACCTGCATAATTACAACATGCGGAAACAACATTCTAACGTTTATTCGCTGTAACGAACTGTTGGGATACAAAGAAGCGAAGGTAAAGAAGCAGGAATCCTAACTGTCAAGCATATTCGTCAGATGGCGCTAAGAATGCAGTATATCAACGCTATGAAGAAGTTTATTGTAATGATCTCTACATTTTCCTATCGTTTTTGTGTTATCTCTTGTTTCCTTATAGCTGAATATAATACAAAATCCAATCAAGTGAAAAGGACTATACAGGCTATTCCCAGAAAATTCACAATATACATTGTATTTTTAATGCAAATATCTTAAAATTATGACCCTTTAATTAAAATTGTAAAATAATTTTTGGGAGAATAAAATATAACCAAAAGATTTGCACGTAAGGAGTAGTTTAGCAGAATTTGGTTGTAAACCTTCGTGTCGCACCCTTGGAAAATGCTGAACTTAAATAGCAGGTTTAATATTTAATAGGATTTTTTTTTGGGGGGGGGTTATGCCATTCACAGACAGGCACATAGACACAGACACACCAACCTTTTCTGTTTTTATTTAGACGACTCAGAAAGCGAAGATGCGGTGAAACATCCACATTGAATTTTTGGGTGCAATGAAACACTTCATCTACTTACTTTAGATAAGTAGCAGAAAGCGTATATCATCGGCATCGTTATTGCTGTTTATTATTACTACTACTACCACTACCACTATTATTATTATTATTATTATTATTATTATTATTATTATTATTATTATTATTATTATTATTATTATTATTATTATTATTATTATTATTATTATTATTATTATTATTATTATTATTATTATTATTATTATTATTATTATTATTATTATTATTATTATTATTATTATTATTATTATTATTATTATTATTATTATTATTATTATTATTATTATTACTTAGGGTGGCTCAAAACAGTGAAATTTCGATACCGAACGTTTGGATGGCATGCAATAAATATTTCCTCTATAAGGAAAGAAGGTGTCTGCTGATGACGTCACAAGGAGGGTGGCCGTTTTACGATACAATTCAAATCCCGCCGTTCTATCTGACTATCTCTACTCTATTTACCTTGCTTTCTGACATAAAATAGTCAACCTAGGCGTTATAATTGAAAACAAAGCTCTCATTTCGCAATATTTGTAAAACAGAAAAGGAAGTTCAAACTGCGTAAGCTTTCACGGCCGGTGTCATAATGTAGAAACTGATTATCCGGGCTTGTGGGCCGTGGTCTAGTCAGCAAACTCCTTCCAGACGTTCAGTCCGAAGCTGCGTCGAACATCCTCAGTGGCGTTGCCTTAACACTCTCTTAGTCTCAACGATGACTGACACGGAGCAGATTCAGATTCAGATTTGTTTATTTACTAATTGTGTCTGGTGCTGGTACAACGGGCCCAGCTTACAGACTTACATTTTCATTTTTGTTTACAATTTTTTGGTTTGCATGCTATATACAATGTATACAATGGGTTTTCTAGGAAACCCATACAGTGGCCGTCTTTGGGCCACCGAGAACAGTTCCCCCTTGCAATGTCTTGGGTTTTTAGTTTATAGTGTTGTTGATGTTTTTTGTTTATATACACTTTGTTTCTTTATTTACACGCATTCACTCCCGCTTTCACTCTGGCATATCGTGAGATATGCCCCCCCCCCCCACATACACACACAGACACAGACACACACACACATTAAAAACACTATTTACACACGCTATTTACACATTTCCGCGGATTTTCTGGGCGGGCAGGTTGCAGCTCCTGACTGGTTCCCTGGGATGCAGGCCTCTGAGGTAGCGTGTGTGCGGCCTGGGGCCCTTGTTTGCGTGGACGCACATCAGTCGGTGAGCCGAGTGACGTCTAAAACATCTTGATTCTTGCGTATTTTCGATGTTTCGGCTCACCTTTGCCGATATTGGCAATGACGTAACTGTCGTGGTTTCTGATGCGCGCCCACGCGACGGTGGCTCTTTTCGTTATTGCCTCGGGAATGGATGGGATCTGGGTTTTGTGGTGTAGGGTTTGGTTGGTGGTTAGGAGAGGAGCAGAGAGGATTTTTCGAAGGGAGAGGTTTTGGAGGGTTTGGAGCTGTTTCAGGCTGTTTTCGAGGCGTTTGCCCAGGCCACACACGCGTATAAAACCACTGACAGGATAAAAGCTTTGTACAGGATGAGTTTGGACTTCAACTGCAGGTGTTTGCTGCGGAAGATGGGGACGCATAACTTTAGCCGCTGTCTGCCTTTGTTGACGCTATTTTTTATGTGGGAGGACCAGCACATTGTGCGGTCCAAGGTCATCCCTAAATATTTAACTTGCCGACGACAGTGCAATATTTGACCACCGACCGTTAGGTCCATTGCCAAAGTGTGATGCCGCTTAGAAAAATGGATCAGCTGGCATTTGTCGGGGTTAATTTTGATTTTCCAGTCATGTTGCCATGAGAGGAAGTTGTTGACATCGCGCTGCATTTCTGCAAGACCGAATCGTGGATTTCTATGGTGGTTGTATATTGCAGTGTCGTCGGCGTACATGGCGACCTTACATCTGGGGTCCACTGGAAAATCATTTGTAAACAATATATAGAAGAAAGGGGACATTATTGCTCCTTGTGGGACGCCAGCCCACATCACTCGCTCTCGGGAAGAGGAGCGGCCCACTTGGACGTAGAACTTCCGTTTTTCTAAGAAATTGTGCAGTAGATGTAGATAATTTTGAAGTGCCAGGAAATTTTGGTGCAGTTTATAGATAAGGCCATTATGCCAGCACCGGTCGAATGCGGCTTCTACGTCCAGAAATAGCGCCAACGTTGAAGCCCCGTTGTTAAATTGCTCTGTTATGTCATCTGTTAGCCTGAGAAGCTGTAAGTCAGTAGAATGTCCTTTTCGAAAGCCAAACTGTGAATTTGAGAGTTCATGAGATTCCGAAACTTGTTTTTGGAGTCGAGAAAGTATAAGTTTTTCGAGCAATTTACCAATAGTAGACAAGAGACTGATGGGGCGGTAATTTTGCGGTTGTCTAGTGCTTTCTCCTTGCTTTAGAAGCATGATTACCTTGGCTCGTTTCCAAGTAGAGGGGAAGTAGCCTTGCTGCAGACAGGCGTTAAATATTTTAGTCAGTTGCACCAGAGCTTTTCTTGGGAGATGCTTAAGTTCCTCATTAGTCACTTTGTCTGGGCCGGCAGCTTTCCCATTAGGTAATTTCCTAATGAGCTTGTAAACTTCCTGCAGTGTTATTAGGGGTAGCTGTTGCTCTTGCTTCTGCGCCACCCAGGTTTGTACCCATGTCTGTACCTCCCGTTCTAATTCACGGTTGGTAACTGGGTTTTCGCTGAATCTATCTTCAAGACAGTCAGCGAAGACCTCGGCTTTCTCTTCTTCAGAGAAGTGCAGGCCGCCATGAGTGTGCAGCGCTTCAGTTGCGGAGTTGACGCTCGTGGAGACTTTAAATGCCTTTAATAATTTCCAGCAGGAGTCCGAATGGGTGGTACTCAGCATTTTGTTTTCCCACTGTTCAGTTTTGTTGATTTTAATTTGATGCCGAATGATGTTGCGTAGCCATTTTGCTAGCATTTTGTATTCAGGCTGGCGGGTATACCGCCACAGTCTTGTCAAGCGTCGTCTCCGCGCAATGAGTTGCTCTACCTCGGGGTACGCGCAGAAACCGGGTGGTCTTTTGGTGTAAGTGGTAGCGCTTCTCTTGGCCGTGTGTAGCGAGGCAGTAAAGTTTTCAACGGCGACATCTATGTCTGCCTCGCTATAGTACGACAGTCTGGGTTGCGCCATGCTATGCATTTCCACGGTGAACTTATTCCAGTCGGTCTCAGCCCTCCTTCGAGGACCAGAGGCACCGGCTGAAATGCCACCCTGTATGTCGAAATGCACGGGAAGGTGGTCGGAGTCCAGGCTGTGATACACTGTAAAGTTAATTAAAGATGTCGCATTTTTTGTTAAAACTAAGTCCAAAATTTCGGGGTCAAAGTGCCCTGATCTGTGCCAAAATGTGGGATCTGGGGGAAGGTGTACCTCTATGTCGCCATTTTCCGTTAGAAGTTCAGCCAGGAGATTTTCAGCCGCGTTTGTCGGCGAGAAAACCACCAGGGGTGCCGGGCATTGAAATCTCCTGCAATTATAACGTGCTCCTCTAAAGCGAGGATCTGTTCGAGGTCACGTATGAAACCTGTAGAGTTGGGGGGCCGATAAAGCGCTACCAGCATCACCGTTTGATTATTTACACGTGTTTTAAGTGCTGTGCACTCTAACGCTGCCATTGCAGGTAGCGTAACAGAAGCATGAGCAATATTGTTTCTGAGCAAAATAGCAGTCCCTCCCCCTTGTCTGCCAATTCTGTCATTCCGAAAGATTTGATACCCCTGGAGCTTGAAAGTGTGCTTTTGTAATTTTGTTTCGCAAATGAATGCGATATCAATTTTGTTACGCCGCAGGTAATTTTCAAGTTCGTCTTGCTTCCTGTGGATGCCATCTGCATTCCACAGTAGTGCGCGAGTTAAAGTTATGCCTCCCCTTGAAGTTGCCATTTACTCGAAGAGAGTGGTTACCAAACATATGATGGCTTCCAAATTCTCCATGGTACTGTTGCAGCTTTTTAATCTTGCGATTATGGGCCGCAACTTTGTTAATAGCACTGGGAGGTTTAAATCCTTGAAAAGGCTGAAAATTTCTTTTAAACCTCCCAGGTCGCTGGTGGGTGCCTGTGAGGGCTGGGGTTGTGGAGGGGGACCATTCTGGGGTTGCACGGGTGCATTTTGCCCTCCGGCGGCTCCTGCAAAGGAGGTGCCGTTTTTTACCAGGGCCGGGTAGAGGCGTGGCCCTGGTTGAGTACCAGGAGAGTTCCTGGCTGCGGCTGCCAGTTGACGTCGGTGACGTTCCATTTTAAATGTCTCACACCCCCTATAGCTGACAGGATGTGCCTCCCCACAGTTGGCACAGTGGGGTACAACGTCTTCCTTGGCCGTTCTTGGGCAGTCAGCTAGACGGTGGAGGTCACCGCAAAGAACACACCGGGAGGTCATATTGCACATTTTAAATGTATGTCCTAACTGTTGGCAATTGTAGCATTGGGTGATATTTTGGGAGGTTTTAAGGACCTCCACGGTGAACATCATGTGGCACACCTCTCTTTCCTGCAAAAGCTTTTGATTTTCAGTGGTTCTAGACAAGCTTACCTGAAAATTTGGTAGAGGCCTGCCGCGGGAAACCATCTGTCGAACTTGCACGCCGGTGTACCCCTTCAGTTCTAAGTCCTCTTTGACGAAGTCCACTTGCAGATCTGCAGGCAGGCGTTTTATCACGTACCGCAGAGGTTGATCACTTCTGGGTGTGAAACTGAAGTTTTCCACACCGGCGTTTGTCAGGAGCTGTATGGTAGGGGTGGCGTCTTGTTTTCTCAGGAGGAAGAGCTTTAGGCAGTCCCTCGTTGTTTGAAGTTTGTAGGTCCCGTTCGGAAGAGAGTTCCCTAGGGTCTGTAGTTCACGGGCTTTATACGTTTAGCGCGGGTGGGCGGAGCTAGTTACCGGTTGCTCCGGTCTAGGCTTATTGGTACGGCTGCTGCGGGGGCGGGGTTGCTGCTTCTATAGTCTATGCTTGATGTTGATCTTCGCTACTAACAAGAACCCGCACTATAGCTACCGACAAGTACAAGCCCACCTCTGTGCCATCAGTAGATGGTGCGAGAACTGGCGTATGTCTATTAACCCGGAGAAAAGCTCTGCGATTCTCCTGGCTAACACGAAAGCCAACCGGCTCCCGCGAGACCTCGTGCTTCGGCGCCGTCGGATCCCCTGGGTCCCTACGGCGAAGTATCTCGGAGTCACGCTGGACCGGCGGCTGACGTATAGACATCACGTCAGGGGCAAAGTGCTGCAAGGCCACTCTGCTCTCCGGCAACTATACCCAATATTCAGTTCCCAAACCATGCCCTTACGCCTGAAGCTCAGCTGTATCGAGCGATCATCCCGCCTCTGGTCCTGTACGGATGTGAGATCTGGGGAGTGGTGGCAAAGTCCACCTTCATCACACTCCAGACGCTGCGGAACCGGGCATTAAGGATGATCTATGATACTGGCTGGGATTTCCTGCCCATATCCTACATGAACACTCCGGTATCCCGTACATTATCGACTTGATTAAAACTTGCGCTCGAACAATGTACAACAAACTCCAGAACCACCCTAACCCTCTGGTGAATACTCTGGGACAATACGACCAGAGTCAGCCGCGCCGACTACCATCCAAAAGATTGCCAAAGGACATCTTAAGTCCGGTGGCCTAATCTTGAAGATGGGAAAGGCGAAAATACAATCTGTATTCAAAACAGAGAGAATCACCTGTTTCAGTTCACCTCTCAGTGAGTGACTGACGGCCAGAACCCTGGTGGGGATTAGCGCGTCACCTGACTGGGGACCAATCCCTGCCTACCATCCCTCCCGCCCCTATAAAAACCCCTGTTCCCACAATTTTTTTGTCCTAGTGTACCAAATATACCTGTAGTAACACCATCAAAACCATCGCGCAGGTTAAGCCGTATGACGGCTAGGTACTGCGGTAAAGACACTCGAGCGGGGGAAACATCATCTCCGCTCGACTCGAACTGCCTCTGGAGCCTCTGGAGGCTGTTGGCGGCCTATGGTCCTGGATTTGTGGGCGGTCAGGTTTCCTGCGTGCTTTTTGTAATGCTGGATGCCAGGCTTTATTTAGGCGTTTGGTTTCTTCCTTTCTATTGAAGTTGTTGTTGTTATGTTTGTGGATCTCTATAGCTTCTCGACTTAAACGGGTGTAATAATGTACTGTGGAAAATAGGACCACTGTGTCTGAACACTGTATAATGTGTTCCCCTGGCGCTAGTAATACGTGTTCCGCGACTGCAGACTTTTCGGTTTGTCCCAAACGGCAGCACCTCTTGTGTTCCGTAATGCGTGTTTACTGTACGTTGAGTGGTCCCTATATAAACAGAGCCACAGGAGCAGGGAATTCGGTAAACACCCGCAGACGAGAGTGGATCTTTTGGATCTTTTGTTGAACGTAGAATGTTCCGTATTTGCTGTGTGGGTTTGTAGATGGCCTGGATGTCGTGTTTTTTGAGAACCTTACCAATGCGATCGGTGACACTTTTGATGAACGGCAGATATACTTTATTCTTCTTTTTCCGGTCGATTTGTTCCGGGGTTGGCAGGGGCTTCTTCCTAGGGCGTATGGCACGTTTGACTTCCTGACTGGTGTAACCGTTGGCCTGCAAAGAAACTAGGAAGAAGGAACAACAAAGTGTGCCACATATTCGTCCAATTATTTTGTTAAGAGGTTCCAACACACTTGTTTAGCTTTCTTCAAAATATAGGTTATAATTACAATGCAGTCCTTATTAAAAGGCATTTTAATAATGTAATAACGAAGACAGAATGTGAGCATGACCTTTCCCTAGTAAGGCAGTATTTTATTGCCTAGGCTGTTCTTCTAAAAATAACTGGGTGGCCACCCTGTTTCACCAATAAGAAAATAAAACGCAGAGGAAAATAACATTAACAATAAAAAACACAATTACTACAGCTATTATTTTTGAAAATACCAACCTATTTGAAATGCTGAGATACGGGGGAGGTTGGGGAGGGAAGGAAGGAGGAACAGAAGGTTTGACTATCCTTTCGCCTATTGAATCCCTCTTTATAATGTACAATGTAAGTTTATCTCTGTTAACATGAAGTATACAAGAGTGAGCAAAGAAAGTCATGTGTACGTAGCACATCAGATTTTCAAAATTAAATTTATGAAAAGCATATTTTCATACCTTAAACAGCTATGAATAATTTTAGTTATAGATATTGCACGTTTTCATAGATGGCCACAGTGATCAAAACTACACAAAAATCCTTATTTGTGGTTGTAAAATAATGTAATTTTATTGCAAATTACGTTTATTAGAGGAATATCAACAAAATGTATAATTGCAATGTTATTGCAGCATGGGCTTAGAGTTTCTTTTCTTTAAAATGGGAAAGGAAATGTCCCTATTTCCCGAATGTGAAGAAAACCCTATATAGCTATGCAGGAAGGGTCATAGGCCTTTTGTTCATGTTATGCCTGCATTTTAGTGCGGTTTGGGATTTAAGGTGGTGCATTACACTTTGGCAAAACGAAGGTAATTGCTTTTCGTTTCCTTTTATCTTTCTCTTCATCTTAAAAGGCCCCTTAGCCAGTGCGGATTTCAAATGGCACGAACTAATGTAATAAAATGAGCTGAATTACCCCATGAAATGCCTTGCACTTATTTCTAAGACAGAAAGTTTCGTATTTTCTGGAAACCACCTCTTGAAGTCCCGCCTATACAATTATTTCAACGAATCACAGAACAATATTTTAAGTGATATCTTTATGTGATTCACTATTCTAAAATTAAGGATTTTAACACGGACGCTATAAAGTATCTTTCGGGTTATTTTACATACAAATGCCGGCCTGTTGACAGTAATTTGGGAAGCAAAGGCAGTAACAGTAACAAGTGGCGCAGGACTGGATTACAGTTATCTCTAATGGAGGATTTATTGAGCCGACTGAACAATGGTGCCAAAAAGTGAAGGAATTTGAAGTTATATTTGCGGGATTCCACGACTTTAATGTTTCAAAATTGAGCTGGAGTAATGAAAACAGTGCCATGAATTGGAGGAAAGAATTGTTTCCCTATACGTAAGGACACGCACTTTCATTAGGATAAGGCATTTAAATAATATATTAAAAGCTGTAACCATGGCCAAAAGAAACGAGGAAATGCTAGCAGTGGACGTCAGCTACTTCATCTGCAACATGACCAAATGTAAATCTCCTTTTAACATCAAACAATAATTTGTTACTTCTTATTTTGAGTGTGTTGGCGGCGGCGGCGGCGGCGGTTGTCGCGGCGGTGGTGGTGGTTGTGGCGGTGGTGGTGCTGGTAGTGGGGGTGGTGGGGGTGGTAGTGGTAGTGGTGGGGGTGGTGGAAGTGTTGGTGGTACTGGTAGTTATAAAGTAAATTATTTTGTTGTTTAACGACGCTGTCAATTGCCAGGATCACATCAGCGTCGCCCGTGTGCCGGAAATTCGTCCCGCAGGAGTTCTTTTACATGCCAGTAAATCTACTGACATGGAGCTGTCGTTTTTAAGCACACTTAAAAACCATCGGTCTGAGCAGGATTTGAACCCGCGACCTTGAGATCAGTAGGCCAGCGTCTAACCAACTGAGTTACCCAGACCGACTCGGTAGTGGTAGTGGTGGAGGTGGTGGCGGTGGTGGTGGGGGTGGTGGTTGTAGCGGTGGTGCTGGTAGTGGTAGTGGTCGGGGTGGTGGCGGTGGTGGTGGCGGTGGTAGTGCTGGTAGTGGTAGTGGTGGGAGTGGTGGTGGTGGCGGCGGTGGTGGTGGCGGTGGTAGTGCTGGTAGTGGTAGTGGCGGGGGTGGTGGCGGTGGTGGTGGTGGCGGCGGTGGTAGTGCTGGTAGTGGTAGTGGTGGGAGTGGTGGTGGAGTGGTGGTGGTAGTGCTGGTGCTGGTAGTGGTAGTGGTGGGGGTGGTGCTGGTAGTGGTAGTGGTGGGGGTGGTGGTGGCGGTAGGGGTAGTGGCAGTGGTGCTGCTGGTAGTGGTGGGGATGGCAGTGGTAGTGGTGGGGGTGGCCACGGTGTTGGTGGTACTGCTAGTAGTAGTGGTGGCGGTGGTGGTGGTGGGGGTGGTGGTGGTGGCGGTGGTAGTGCTGGTAGTGGTATTGGGGGGGGGGTGGCGGTGGTGGTGGTTCTGGTTGTGCTGGAGGTAAATTGGTTTGTAATTATTAGAATGTGTTGAGGAAAGTTTCCTGTGTCTTCAGTTAAGGTATCTTTTATACCATATATCACTGCATTTTGCTACAGTTCTTTAATTTTATTATTGCTTAACTGTTTACGCAATGCAGCTGTCAGTCCATACTTTAAGTTGTATATGTTAAAACGGGTATAACGCGCTCACTTGCAATTGCTGTCTTAACTGCGCGCGCGCTTCACCCTCCTTGTGAGGTATGTTACTGGCAACCAATGGCAGCAATTGTGCCGGAGTGGCCTATCTTCTTTCTACTCTACTTACCTTGGCATTTCCCAAATACTCCTTAAATAAATAATGGGAGAAATGTCATACCCGGGGACGGAGCTGACCATGGAACAAAACAACACCACCAGATCAATCCATCACAAATCTCTCCCTGCCCCCCTCCCCCCCCCCCCAAAAAAAATAAAGGTGTAAACAGCGAGTCAACGTATGCTTTTCACAAATACGCAATACAGTTGTGCTCATATACAGACAGGGTGGCTATGGAATAGAAGACAACGACCAATACATCGTCACCCAAAGAAGTGACAACAGCGAATCGAAAGACTGTGGTGTGAGGGTAGCTTCTCTGCCTCACATTCAAGAGGTCCTGACTTCGAATCTCCATTATGGCGAGTTACCGGGGTAATGTTTTTTTCCGGGGTTGAGCTCTATGGAACCCGGGCTTATTTGGGCATAATTCCACTAAACATCATTCATAGCCTGATATGACCTACCAGGACGTTCAACTAAAAAGAAGATGCAGCGCACGCTTTTCAAAATTGCGCCACATCATATGATTCCCATAAGGTGGTTAGGGCAATAAGACGGCCTAATTTGTGCAGTGTTGCCAAATGATGCATTAAATGTATCGCTTAATTTTATGTATGTTTGGAGATGGAATTGCCTCTCAGCTATGCGCCTCTTTCTAAAGTCGGGTTTTCTTCGGTTCTTTTTTATTTTTATCTTTTTTATTTTATTTTTTTTATTTAGATTGGGTCGGGGGAGCCGAGCTTTCGTTTTAAATTTGCAGCGTTAACTCTGCTTTCTCTAAAGATACCAGAGTGGAACATATTGCACTATGCATTTCACCTGTCTTTCTTTTAGACACTTTGCTTTCGGTTTTACCGGTGTTCTACAAAGGGATTATGAACATGCTACACTTAGAACCTCTGGATTTACTTCTTAACCAGTACCAAATGGACTGACAATCTTGTTGAAGCTCTGCCAATGGGATATTCCTTCCTCAATTGCAAGTCTCTTCTACCGGATCACACAAAGGCAGGACAACTCCCTCACCTCTGTCCACTGCAGGCATCTTTGGTGGGGTACAGTACTAAACAATCGCTGTGTATATCACACTAACGACATTAATATTACTCTACATTTATCGCGTCAGTGAATGCTAAAGATTGTATCTAAATCTAAGGGAAACCCTTACTCAGTGCAAGATTTTACCTCGTCTTTAAACAACCAGTAGTAAACAAAAGTTATATCTCCAAAAACACCTTTTACTGGAATGTTTGTTTAATATTACTAATCAAAAATGGGCCCTGCGAGATGTTACTCCGGTTCCCAGACATGGAATAAGGCCTGCTTTTGAGGCGAATTTTCGGTTCTTCTAAGGGTGTAGTGGTTACTCTTTCTTCATGAAGAATCACCAGAGCTCTATATATCTACTGAATCAACATCAATTAATATTAGAGCAATTTTTTTAAAAAACAAGCTTTTACTTAAATTATCTAAAATAACAAACTTTAAACTTTATTTTATAAAAACTTTTTTCTTAGAATTACTTATATCAAATAAATTGTGTAATGTAAAACACTGATGGATTTGATTTAATTTAAAGGTTATTTTCTTCTTTTTGGAGGATTTAAATAACAGCTTGTCGTTTTTAAAAAAATACTATTAATTTATTTTATTCGGGGGAGGCATCGGTGAAATTTGGACAAAAATGACGAAAAATGCGATTTTTCGTTTTTTGCCTTAAAATTATGTGTGTACCTTGTACTTTCAGAATCTACCGTCGTTTACTCCTCATCACCATTTAAAAGACCGTTACGCCATGATTTAAATGCCCTTGTGCGGGTGGGCGTGGCTGCTGAAATGCACTCATTACCCCATTGCAGCAAAATCGCGTACAATTTTGAAGTTTAAATCGGGCGGTCTCATTCTGTTCTGGTGGATGTAAGCAGAGACATCTTGTGGGATTTTCTGCAAACATTCATGGCCGTTAATCGGACCATTGTTTCCTGTTTTTGCATGGATGAACCACGTGGTTGGATTTTTCTGAATTTAGTTCAAGATTACACACCCTGAAGAAGAGAGAAGTCATCTTTATTGTGGTATACATTTACATAAGAAGAGTTTAGAATAATAATAACAATAATAATAATAATAATAATAATAATAATAATAATAATAATAATAATAATAATAATAATAATAATAATAATAATAATAATAATAATAATAATAATAATAATAATAATAATAATAATAATAATAATAATAATAATAATAATAATAATAAGTATAATATAAGGCAGGGAATACTAAATAAGTATCTTCTTGCTGTAGGTGAAAATCTAAATTCTTATTTAGCTGTTTGTAAACACACAACCAGCTCTCTTCTCACTATTATAATTTATTGTACAGTTGTAAAGATTGTACATTAGGTGGACCAGATTTTCATTAAATTATTATTAATTGGTATAAAATTATTCTAAAATGGGTAAGCAAAAGCAAACAAAGAAATCTCTTGCAGCAAGAAAGAATATATATTGATGGCAAACTGGCAAATCTCAGGAGGAAACAAGCATAACTAGATCTACATTAGATCTTGAAGAGGTCTGTGCGTGCGCGCGTGTGTGTGTCAGTGTGTGTGTGTGTGTGTGTGTGTGTGTGTGTGTGTCAGTGTGTGCGTGTGTCAGTGTGTGTGTGTGTGTCAGTGTGTGTGTGTGTGTCAGTGTGTGTCAGTGTGTGTGTCAGTGTGTGTGTGTCAGTGTGTGTGTGTGTGTGTGTGTGTGTGTGTGTGTGTGTGTGTGTGTGTGTGTGTGTGTGTTTCAGTCCGTGGACAGCATAACTCAAAAATGAAAAGTAGGTTAAAAACCAAAGTTGGTATTTAAGTTTAAGGTCTTTCAAGGATGCGACACGAAGGTTTTGAATAAAATAGTCCCACCCTAAACTACATGGAAACTTAATCGAAAATTTTGATGTTCTTGAAAATGGCTCAAACGATTTTTATTAAAATGTCATATGTTTGAGATATCTTTATGACAAATGAAATGTGTATCTTGAATGTTCTGGCTACATGGGCGTCGCGAAGGGGGGGGGGGCAAGGGGGGGGGGGAGGGCCGCGGCCCCTCCCTGGAAGTTGGTCAACTTAATGTGCAATCAATTACTGACTATTAAACTACTATTTTAAAAGATCAATTTTTATTTAACACAAATTAACATGGTTATATGCAACGAATATTATAAATTTTGACAATAAAATAGCGAATTGATATTATCTGATTGCAAATTTCAAACATGTGCCCCCCCCCCCTGGAAAAATGTCTGCCGACGCTCATGTCTGGCTATAGTCCCTGTAATCGTATTTACTCTGGACGACTTTTGCATAACTGTTAAACCGTTAGACAGACAAAATTTTACTATACAAAAATGTAGATCTCGCTAAAGCACACAATCTTTGTCTAAATAAATTTTTTTGTAGAGTGAACATTTTTGAAGATATTCCTTGCTATGTATGTCAGTTTCGGAAAGCTTAAGACTCTCCTGAAATGGAACATCGTTGTTCATTTCTTTATATGTTAAACGTGCCAAAAGAACGGGATCTCAAAGCTTTAAAAGATTTGAATATTGGTCAAAGGCTACTGTATTCTAATATTCCCCTTGCACCTACAATGAAAGAAGCAATAAGATAATTTGTATAAATGTTTATCTCAACTAACGCGAACAAGATATAGGAATAAGAGTTTGTAAGAATTGTTAGTACAAGAGCACAGAAAGTAATGTGAGTGGAACTCATCAGATTTTTAGGAAAAAGTCCGTGTTTCTGTCTGTCAGACTGTGGACAGCGTAACTCAAAAACCAAAAGTAGGTTAAAAACCAAAGTTAGTATTTAAGTTTAATGTCTTTCAAGGATGCGACACGAAGATTTTGAATAAAATAGCCCCATCCTTAACTACCCCTTAGATGGAAAATTTCTCGAAAATTTTGATTTCCTTGAAAATAGTTCTACCGATTTTGATAAAAATGCCGTATGTTTAAGATATTTGTATGACAAATGAAATGTATATTTTGAATTTTCTGGCTATAGCCTATGTAGTCCTGTTTACTCTGGGTGACTTTTGAATAACTCGTAAACCGTAGGAGATAGACAAAATCTTACTTACAAAAAATGTAGATCTCGCTAAAATACACAATTTATATCTAAATACATTTTTTGTAGAGTGAACCATTTCGGAGATATTCCTTGTTTTGTGTGTCAGTTTCGGAAAACCTAAGACTTTCGTGAACTGGAACATCGTTGTTCATTTTTTTATATGTTAAGCGTGCAAAGAGAGCGGGATCTCAAAGCTTTTCAAGATTTGACTATCACTCAAAGCCTACTGTATTCTAATATTCCCCTTGCACCTACAAGGAAATAAGCGATAAGCTAATTTGTCTAAATGTTTATCGCAACTAACACGAAGAAGATATAGGAATAAGAGTTTGTAAGAATGGTTAGCGCAAGAGTAGAGAAATTCATGTGAATTTTGTTTGTTTGTTTTGTTTTTTGTGTTATCAAAGAGAGCGGAAATTTCAAGCCATCATACCGACCAGCTCTAAAAGATTTGACTATTGGTCAAAGCCTTCTGTGTTCCTATGCTCCCTTGGCACCTACAAGAAAATTAAGATAAGTTCTGCAATGTTTATCTTGATTAACAGGAAGCATACAGAGTAATAAGCGTTTGTAAGGATAGTTTCTATAAGAGTAAAGAATGACATGCGAGTACAACACATCAGATTTTTTTGTTATGGGCATAGCTTTGTGTTGGAGGTTGTATAATACGTAGAATTTCTGACAAGAAAAGTTCATGATGTGTGTAACAGGGATGTCTATTTTTGTCTTTTCAGCAAATAAGAATTAACGAGTGAATAACCTATGCACAAAACAGTAACTGCAACCTAACACTATCTAAAAGCTGTAATCAGATGAAATATACAATGCCCACAGCACTTACTCATTGGAGGAGAAGTAATAATAAGCAAACAAACTGCTAAGAACTCCGTGCACTTTCGCACAACCTCAACCAAAACGAATGGAAATAAAACAAACTATGTCCATAAAACATGTTCTCATAATGATTTGCATATTCATTTGTGGAGAAACTGTTCAAACTATAGTGTTATGATGACATTCGTAATGTAATATTCTTCTCTTTTAAAGCAGATAAAAATAGGCCAAACGCCCCCCCCCCCCCTCAAGAAATCTAAATGCCTCAACAGACTGCAGCAGCCATTTGAAATTACCTCGAATTCGAGATTTAATGTGAAACTTTCATATACTATTCTTCATGAACGAGGATATTTTCTATAGAAAATGCTAAGAGTAGAAAAAAATGACAAGTTAGTAGCGCTTCGCCTTAAAGCGGAGATTCCAAGTCCTGTCCTTCTCAGGCTAAGGTTTTAAATTCATAATCCATTACCTCAGAAATCATTTAAGATACCAGACTGAACTGTTTACAAGAGGCTTCTAAGCTCACGGATCTACCTATTTTTATCCAATATGTCTGTTTAATAACGAAGATATTTCTTTTATCAATTATATCAAATAAAAACGAAATTCCAGTTTATAAGACCGTATACAGATTAAAAATGAATCTTTTGGCAATTTTCGCCATTTGAAGTCCCCTAAAGAATTTATTTTTACAATCTTTAATGTCGTATACACACTACTTTTTAATAAAAAATACACGTGTATTCATGCCGAAAGTAATTCGTCCATACATTTGCATTATTCAAGATATTATAACAAAGATGCGCAAAATGCGAAGTCCGTTTCCTTTTCTAACCCTTTATTTTCCTCTAAATATTACTACAAATTCACAATTGTTCCTCCGCTAATCTTTCTCGGCCTTTCAATCTCTATCTCCAGTTTCACTGTTTCTTATATCTTTACTATTACGACACAATCACTCGACGACACATACACACTCGCTGACAGGCTGGCCGACGCAGTTTCATTACTAAAACTAACTGTACACGACGACTTAAACAACTATCATTCACTCAACTCTATAAACTGACTGACTGCACTTCTCTGTCCTATTTATACCGGAGCCGGCGTGACTTAACCTCCTTCAAGTTCTTTCCACTGTACTGTGCATGACTCAGCAAAGAAGTAGCCAGAAGTATCTGATGCTATCGCTGTTCGATTACATACACACAGTCGCAAGTTGTCCTGTAGCCCCGAACCTCCTTGATCACGCACACACATAGCCGCTCGCCGTATGCAAGGTCACCCGCCTCCTCTTGTCCCTATATTGTTGAACGACCCAATGTTACACTATTTTCGTTTTGCCTAGAAATGATCTCAAACTAAGCAGTGGTATAAAACATGCAGAAACAACATTTAAATGCTTACTTAGGCTCTTGTGATTGACAGAAAAACAACCGAAAATTTTCAGGACGTCAGATATACTTGGGAAAGTTTGTAAACTGGCACCATGGATTATTCCCAAAACGCTTAACGCTACAATAGATGCATGCTTTTCCTGCAGGAACCACCTTTCCCTGCCCTTGTGGGGCATATTTCCTGCAGGTAATGGAAAAACTATTAGGAGCTCATTAAGGAAATTAAAGAGAAATTAGATATATTCACGGTTTTAACTTCTCTAACCGCACATTTGGAATTTCCTTGCACAATAAACATGTAACACACTACTCTAACGCTTATTCTGTTGTTTTAATGAATGATACGGCTGCTTCTTACAACGCATTATGTGCAGAAAAACTCGACCAATGTTACGGCCAAATTTTAAAGAAGCAGTAACTCGTAACATTACATTAATGTTCATTATTTTCAGCAAATAAAATAAAATGATATTGGTAATGTAGAGTCTGCTTTGATATGCCAAGGGAGAAAATGAATTCCCAGTTCATCCATGTCTATTGTGGAACAATACCGAGGCTTAAGAACATGAATGAACATGTACGCGTTAAACTACCAAAAAAAATTCTTCTTTAAATAGGTTTTACTGTCTTATCCAAAGTTGCTGACTGGCTTCTTAAACCTGAAAAGGGCAATTTAATTGATTTAATGTAGAGCTCTCTTACTATTTATGTAATAATTGTACAACAATCTGGATCTTTTTAATAGTTGAACCTTCCTTTGGCAATTAGGATTTTTTGATATTCCCAAAAGAGTATGAAATGCTCACCAAAGCGTAATGTGTTACATTCACACGACTTTCTCTACTCTTGTACAGAATCTTCTTACAAACGCTTATTCGTTTATCTACCCCATGTTAATCGGGATAAGTAATTGCAGAAATTATCTTATTGGTTATTTCTTGTAGGTGCAAGGGGAATGTGGGAATATAGCAGATTTAAGCTACAGCCAAATCGTTTAAGAGCAGATCACTTTGGATGGTCTTGAAACTCCGTTCACTTACCATGGCCAACAAATAAAAATATACAGCACTTTCTCTACCTGTTCATGAACAAACTCTACTTTCAGAACCTTATTCTTCTATCTGTGCCTGTCAATCCAAGTGAACATTTGTACAAATGCTTTTATTGTATACTTCCTTGTAGGTGCAATGGGAATAAGAGAATACAATAGGCTTAAGCGATAGTCAAATCCTTTAAGAGCTGGTTGCTATGAGATGGCTCTGAATTCCAGTCTCTTTGCATGGCCAACACATATAAAAAACGAATGACTTCCTATTTGAGTATTTGAAAATTGAAACCAACAAGGATAATATTGGACATGATTATCTCCATAAAATTAAAAAAAAAATGATAAAACTGTGTGTTTTAACATCTGTATTTTTATTACTAATATTTTCTGCATCTCTTACAGTTTAAGAGTTATGCTGGTCACCCAGGATGAACAGTACTTCAGAGGCTATTCCTAGAAAATTCAAGATATTACATTTAAAATTACCTTAAACATATCACATTTCAATTGAAATCGTTAGTACTGTTTTTCAGCAAATCAACATTTTCGATAATTGTGCATGTAAAGATAGTTTGGAATGGGGGACTTTCTTTTTTTTTTTTTTTTTTTTTTTTTAAACCTTCGTATCGCACCCTTAGAAGATGCTCAACTTAAATTACAAGTTTGGTATTTAACCGATTTTTCGTTTTTGACTTATGCTATTCACAGACAGACAGACAGACAGACAGACACAGACTCACACACACACACACACACGCGCGCACGCGCGCGCGTTTCTAAAAACGCTTATTTTTATTCAGGGAGTCTCAAAGCATGCATTTCCGGTGAAATTTCAATATCCACTTTTTGGCTGGAATACTCTAGTTGCTTATGTGCGTGGTAGAGAAAGTAAATGGGTATGAAATATGCATTTATGATTTCCTACCCCACCCCCCACTCCACATTCTTCCAACTTCTGGAAATAAAGTGTAGCCTATAAGTATCTTTAGCGGTGAGACAATTGAGTAATTTGCCCCACTCCTAAGCCACCACGCTGAACATTATGGAACCATCTTCTCAGTTGTTGATTACACCTATCAGTTGAACAATTTCTGAACACAACTTATCTTCTTTATAATAATTTAACATTCGCTGAAAATTAAATTAACTGTAAGATGCGGAGGAATTAAGGCAGCGAAGAGTACCGCCATTATATAAACCAAGGCACAACAGCCATTTCCGGGCCAAGGCCTACCGCCCAGCCGCTGCGTCCCCCACCTCTGACCACCATAGACGTCATGAGTGTGGTGCAGTACTGGAGGGTGGTACGTGGTTAGCGCTCCGATTCCTCCCGGCCGGTTATCCTGTGTACCCAACCAGGGCCGCTACTTTTCAATCAAGTAGCTCCTCAATTGGGCCCTCGGGGATCTAACGGAGCTGAATGCACCCCGGGTCAGGTCTCCCTGCGGGAGAAAATCCCCATGCCGGTACCGGGAATAGAACCCGGGTCTCCCACCTGGTAAGCAGCAGCTCTAACACCTTGCTAAGCATACGACCGAGTTCTGACATTAGGTATGTTAAATGTCTTGGAATAAGTATCATGTGCACACACTTTCTATGCAGAGAATTTTGCTGCCTCATGGCTGCTTTTTATATGCATTTTCTGTGCAGTATGTTGTATCTCGTGAGCTTTATTTACTTATTTGCTACGCTGTATACAGGTGAATATGTCAGGTACTCCTGAGTCGTCTTATTCTTTGTTCATCGGGAGGACTAATCCTTTTCAACGACGAAAGGGAAATCAAAAGAGGTACTATGCTTTCCCGGGATTACTCACCCCCCACACACCAATTCACTCATAATATTACTATTAGGGCTAGGAAGTTCATGCATTTGCATGTTTTTTCATAGGGGTTAAAAATGTATGCTTTTACATTATGTGCACGAATTATAGAATTTTAAGTTATTTGGACGTGATTTTATGGTGCATATAACTGCACATTTTCTTGACTTTGATAAATGCATATTATTTCACTGCTATAGCCCCTATATAGCATATTTTAATGGTTTTTATGTTGTTGTTGTTGTTTTTTTATTTTTTTTTTCCCCACCTGGATAATATTTTTTATATTGGTAGCGTTGCATATGATGATGTAACTCGCGAGGTGGCGAGAAGCAATACTGAGTCATGTTGTCATGCAGTGAATCCCCTGTTTCCATCCTTTCATTATATGTTTCTGCGTAGAGAATAATCAGTGCGTTATCTGAGAGGTTTATATTAACAAAGATAAAGTGCAGGTCAACGTTTTGAGCAGCACGATTACAGTAACGCTTGCCTCTGCGTGGTCTTGAAACGTAACAGTGTTCTGAACTGGTTCCCTCCAAATTAAATTAGGCGTATAAAATGTTAAAAAGCTCTTCAAATGCCGAAAATAAAACCAACTTAGAGTGCTAGATTAACTAATTTACAGAAAGAGTTTTCGGGTGATTTAATATCCACAGATAATAGGGCACTGTTTTGTGGAGCGTGTGGCAAAAATATAGGGAGTGAGAAAAGACTTCAAATAGTTCAGCACATAAACACAGCAAAACATAAGGGGAATTTAATCAGAAAACTCGCAAACAAATACCCTGTTCTAAAACAATTAGTAGAGTGTTTAGGAAGTAGGGTTACTGAATTTTCCTATGACTTCTGCCAAGCATTTTTAGCTGCTGATATTCCCTTGTTCAAAATTAATAATCCGATATTTAAAAACTTTCTTGCCAAGTGTACTCAACAGCATATGCCTGAAGAAGGTATACTGCGTAAGACTTATGCAGGGCATTGCTACAATAACGTATTGTCAAATATACAAAATTTAGCGGATCAGTTTATGTGGTTGTCTGTTGATGAAACCTCTGATTCTGAACGCCGTTCTATTGCTAATATAATCGTGGGTGCCTTAAATAATGAACAAAAGACTACAGCTTATCTCGTTAATATGTGCAAATTGTCGGCCACTGACAATGTAACTGTGACACAGTTTGTGATGGACTCTTTGAAATTACAATGCCCATGTGGAATCGAATACAACTGGTTGCTTTTATTTGTTACCTTATATGATAAAATCAGGAAAAACTCTGAAAGGTATTTTTCCTAACTTAATTGATATAACTTTTTGGCAGACGCTCTGCATCGCATTTCTGAGACAATACGCGATTCTTTCCCACTGGTAGATAGATTTGTGTCCAGTACAAAGAGAATTTTTGTTAAATCTCCTAAAAGAGTTAAGTTGTTTAGATCAACAGCACCTAATATCCGACTTCCTCCTGCACCAGTGTTAAGTCGATGGGGAACATGAGTCGATGCAGTTTTATATTATGTTGAGCACATAGAAATAATCGAAGAGGTTGTTAATTCATTGGACTCGAACGATGCTTCATCAATAGAAACAGTGCAAAATATTCTGTCAGGCACTGGGTTAAAAGAGGATCTTAGTTTCATATCTGCCCATTTTTCTTTCTTACCAACAGCCATAACGGCATTGGAAGCTGTAGGATCTCCTTTGCATGAATCACTTACTGTCTTTGAAAAACCAATATGTGATCTAAGTTCGGTTCCTGGTAGCATAGGGCAAGAAGTGAAAGAGAAAGTGAGTTATGTAATTTCAAAAAATTCTGGTTATACACACATGTGCGATATTCAAGACATGCTCGAAAGAAAACCACCTGTCACACCAAGAGACTTGACTCTCTCTGTGAAGCAGTTAACATCATTTAAATATACCACGATAACATCTTGTGACGTGGAGAGAAGTTTTTCACGTTACAAAAGTGTTTTGCCAGACAATAGACGACGTTTTACTGTTGAAAATTTGTGTAGTGTTGGTTGTGAACTGCAATTTAGCAGTTAATAGTAGCAGCGGGACCACTTCTGCTTCAACGTCTGAGGAATAAGGTAACTTTATTATTTACACTAACTCATCTACTGCAAAGAGACATGAACTATTCTAATGAAATAGTGCATATTTCTTGGCATATTTTGAAGTTTTTAAGAGCATATTTGCATGCATATTTCAGTGTTTTTAGGGCAAGAACTTCCGAGCCCTAATTACTATAGATTCCCATTTGCACGTTTTAATAACAGCAATCTTCTTGAACTAAGTAGAAATTGTGTCTACCGCTTGTTAGTCATTTTAATAGCTAAAGCCCGGAGGCGTGTGTGTTTTTCCGTAGGTATACTGCACATGGGCTTTAGTGTTGTCGTTCGCGCATGTAAACAACTACAGGTAGGTACAGCCTGATCATGAAAACTGCCTCACTGCAGCACAACCTACAAGCATCATAAACTATGCATTCTAGAGTTGCACTTAAACGCTTATACATACTGCTATTTATTAACTAGAATATCGTCACAGAGTGCATTAGGCTGGCTTACACTGTACATTCGTCAGTTATTAAATGTGAAATTTTGACGCCTATCACTGGAGCAGTTTTTAAACAGTGGAAAACTTCTTTCTACGTCACGCGATGTCAGAGATGCAAATGTAAAGCATTCCACTCTGCCGTATGGCGTGTTCTTGTTCTTACTCATTTTCAAAATTTCACACACAGCTTGATAACCAATATGTTTGTTTAGAACTTTGTGGAATTTACCTTTCACCTTTTCGATACCTGGCACAAGAGCTATCCTATTAATTGAATTAGCTAAGTCTTCTATTATGCTTATGCTCTTGGACATTTCCAATTCCCATTTTTTCTAATCGTTTAATAGCTTTGAGCAACACTGCATATATGTTTAATCGGTCAAAACCAGCCAGGACCTGTCTTCCCTGACTGTGTTTTTCCCCGTCCTCATAACTGGCAAATTCTAGGAAGATACCTTCAACTTCGGTCTGGAACGTTCCCTACCCAAGTTTAGTTTCCCAATTTTCACTTCATTTCACGTACCCCAGTGTCTACCGCAAACGGGCGTTAAACGACAAGCATTTAATCGTTTGTTGTAGTTTAAGGAAAAGAGATCGCTTAGTTATCAGGAAACTTAACAAGAATGGCAACGTCCATGGCCCGCATTCAGGAGGTTGCAGGTTCGAATCCCGTGGCCGACCTTCCTGGCCCATGGGTTTTTTCGGACGTTTCCCCGGGTCGCAAGGCGAATGCCGGGAAGGAATTCCATATCCTCCGAATTTCCTGACCCTCAATTTCGTTACATTAATCATTTAATTTCACCCTTCATTCGGTTAGGCTTCTTTCAGAGTTGGAAACGTCGGCTAGCGTCGTGGCAGCAGCACGGCAGGGGAACAAATACGCTCTGGAACTCTCGTCCCCCGATTGGAAGGCGAGTCTACTGGTTTCCGGGGATGGTACAGGCCCGGGGGAGGAGGGGAGTCGGGTTCGGAGTCCCGCGTCCCCCTTGGGAGTACGAAACCGAAAGGATGGCAGAAGAACCGGGCTGAGCCAGCCACCGCTGGATTGCTTCTTACTGGGAAAATGTAGCGACCCTGCCCTCTGCTCTGTCGTGGCAAAGTTCCGGTCGTCCTTCGGATCCACTCGCCCCATTCATCTTCCAGGGGGTGTTCCATCAGGGGCATAGGAACACAAGATGTCCTTTCGGTCGAGGTGCTAAGTCTCCCTCCGCAAGTTATCACTGAGGCATTGCGAGAGATCCATGAAGAGAAATTGATGCTGTACAAGTCCAGAAAAGGACGTTATAGTCATGCCATTTTATTTAAGTTCTCGTTGAGATAGCCGCTTCTAGCATATTATCATCACATTTAACCATGAAAACAAGGTAAATACCGGAAACCGCGAGAGTATCTTGCTCTTTATGTTCCGTCATATAGCAATTGCCAATACCATATTCGTTTCTTCTAAAATACCTACACCCATTAGATTAAAGCATTGCAATCCCGTTTTATTAACATTCAATATGATTCATACTCGCTAGTATTTAAGTTAAAGATAGTTCACGGTGATTAAAACTCGTATATTTCCATGAAGACAACGCAATAATAATTCATAGTTAAAATACCGCTGAATTAGAACGGAACCTCTGAAATGCCTCGATTACACTGGGCTTTTATTCTCTTGTCACCACCGAATTTTGTAACAAGGGTTCAAATTATTCCCATGCCATGGCGCTCAGCAAATTAATTAGCTGCATTTAAACCTCGGCATCCAAAGATGACCTCCCGTCAAGTTCATTGGTTCATTCACCAAGCGTCTGAACGGTTTTCCGCATCGTCCAATGTAATGGAGGCAATAACTCCACGTATTCCATATACGGCCAATGGAAGGTTTGTTGAACAAACTGTTCAGGTAGAGGAGGAGGAACAGTTGATTACTCTGTGGAAACGCAGAATAACAACAACTGTTTTACAAGAAAGGTGATGGGGTACCTTCGGCCGTTTTTTAACAAAATGTGAATTTTCTGTTATTTTTAAAACCCGCTCTATGTGTACGCGAAGTTTTAAGCACTACAGTACCAACATATTAGCCTAACTTACAGTTTAGGCTTTCACACATTTACTACTGATCAGCACACAAACCTTTAAAGCCATTTTTACTTTCTCTACTGGTAAGTAGAAGGAATTATTGTATTCCACCCAAAAATTCGAGGTCCACATTTCACCGAAAATATATGTTTTGAGAACTCCTGAATAAAAAAAAAAAATCATTTTTTAGAAAAAGGTCCGTGTGTGTCTGTGTGTCAAGTCTGCGTGTCTGTGCTTTAAAAACAAATACAATTTTAAAAGAAAAACAATAGGTTTCTTTGCAAAAATAGCATCACATTTAACAACATTAAAGCATTTAGCACACGTCTTGGTGACATATGGTTGTGCATATTATCATATACAATGACTATGGAAAATGCATTCAGGCACCTATCCAGGGGCAGTTCTGATGAAAGCAAGTGAATATTTATTTAATCGGAACACACAAACATTCAAGTGCATGTCTATTAATGCCCGAATAGTTTTCTCCGGGAAAGTAGTCGCGATAGAACTGTAGTAAGGGAACACTGCTCAACTTATTCTTTAGGGCTGACGCTCATTGAAAATCAACGCACTCCATTTGCAGATCCTCCTCTATGGTAATGGAGAAAGGGGAGGAAAACACTGAAATTCTAACATTCTCCTTGAAGTCATGAAATCTAAAGTGGAATTCGTTTCTTAATTCTGATATAATTTCTGCGTACTTTAGAGAATTTCGATTATTACTCTTTTGTAGGGCTGGCAAATGCATAAAGTTGTTTTCCATTTGTGATTCCCAAAGTCGCAATTCTGCTTCAAAGGCCTTCACGTGATCAAACACAGTAGTGATCAATGGGTCACGTCTTGGAGACGTGAATCAAGTTCGTCCAGTTGTGTTGTTATATCTACCAGAAAAGCAAACTCAGCATCTATTCGCGTCTTTAAATTCAACAATAGATTTGTCCCTTCTCCTCCATAAATTACTATGTTGCCATGCGGAATTGAACTCCATTTCAGTCCATTCTCATCTCCGCGTTTCCTTGTTGAATTCAATCCTCGTTTTCTATCACCCAGAAAGTGCTCTATCCACACAAAAATTTCACTCCGGGAGTTCACGTTTTGCCGTTTCCTTAGTCTAAAAAGGACCATACTATGTCTGTGTGTATTTAAATGAACAGTATAACTCAAAAATCAAATTCAAACACACAGGTACTAAACATAAGTACAGAATTTTCCAAGAGAAAATGTTTCCTAATTTTTTATGGTCTCAAACATTGTGTTACCATTTTGAATAACAAGTTTAAATTTGTAACTTCCTCATAATAAACATGAAGTCTTCTTCATTCGGAATGAATTTCGTATACTTTTGTAGAACTTGTACTCTGTAAGGGAGAAGCAAAAACTTACCTCACAAGAAATGGAGATCTGCTAAAATACACAATTTTTTAGAAATATTTTTTTTTTATATTTTCGATTTCAGAGTTGTTCGCAATTGTTCAAAAAGTGTAGCGTATTTGAAAATTGAAGTGCTAAAATCGTTAATTATTTGCTTTTCGTGGTGATGGAAAGGGTGGTATATCAAAGTCAGCATATAACTATTCGCTTTTTAAAGATGTATCGCCCCAACCAGCTGTATCTCCCTTGTATTTGCTTCTATCTCGATTAACATACAGTAGACAATTGAATAAGCTTCTGTTAGAGCAATTCATAGAAGCGGGACACAGATAATCATATGAATGCAACACATTAGATTTGTAAAAGTATCCTCATTGTCAAGCGATGAGTAATATGAACTGTAAACCATTCTTTTTATCATTAAAGGTTAATGCAGCATAGAGCAATACTGAATCTTCCTAAGCTCTATACCTTCTCTGCTCATTACACGTTTATAAATATCTCGTGTATCACGCTGTCTTAACCCCATCTGCTTACACCGCTAAATCACATAAGTAAAAACGAATATGTATATCAGATACGCCGGTGCATTAAAAAGTTATTGCACTTTATTATGTAAATGCGAAATCCAAAGCGTTACCCAAGCTGTCGACGGACCCTTAAACTCCAATCATCCGTCCCTACCTCCCTCCCTCCCGCCCTGCATCCCTGCCTCCCTCCCTCACTCCGGCCGGCCGCCCGCCCGCCCGCCCGCCCGCCCACCCGTCCGTCCGTCCATACGTCCGTCCGTCCGTCCATCCGTCCGTCCGTCCGTCCGTCCATCCGTCCATCCGTCCATCCGTCCATCCGTCCATCCGTCCATCCATCCAAAACGTTACTATCAAGAATAAAGCTAAAATATACTATCATTCAGAGACCATACAAAACATAGGGGTGTATATTTGAAAATAACCAAACTGTAGGTTACGACCACGGCAGAAGACGAATACGTTGATTTATCATTATTCGTGTACATGAAACACTGACTATAGAACTTGAGGTTACTTATACAATTCTGATGAATGCAGTTTTGTGTAAAGGGTTATATAGGAGCCACAGTATTTTGCGAGGATACATGTTCTTTGTATTCACAGCTGATATGACTCCAACATCCACAGATGCCAATAAACATGTAACCATGACGCAGGCACTCGTTACAGCAAACAGCAGGTACTTATTCCATAGAGAATCACAAAGATGCGTAATATGAACCCTCATTTAAAAAAAAATCAATAATTCTAATGTTGTTCTCTACCCAAAAATTGAAAAATTGGTTCACTCAGAGCGTATGTGAATCGCTTATAGATTTGAAGTTTATTTGTGAAGTGGTGCGGCCCATAGAACTCGATGGGGCCTCATTTCCGGATTGCCCCGTGCAGGCTGGCAACTTCTCGACCCTGGTGAATTGGGATCCTGCAGGCGTCGAGAGCGAAATGCACGTAAATAAAATTTGCCCACTCCTTCGCCATTTTCTCCTTTATTTATGTACCTGTTTCAGGGTGCCCCATTTCAATTCCCGGAAAAAGTGCTCAATCAACAGGCCGCGCACCACCGCTAGCAGGATCTTCAGGCACATCATCATCATCACCACCACCACCACCACCACCACCACCACCATCAAACATCACAATCACCACCACCACCTTCATCATCATCATCATCATCACCACCACCTTCATCATCATCATCATCACCACCACCACCATCATCAAACATCACCATCACCACCACCATCATCAAACATCACCATCACCACCACCTTCATCACCACCACCACCACCATCACAACCTTCATCATCATCATCATCATCACCACCATCATCAAACATCACCATCACCATCACCACCACCTTCATCATCACCACCATCACCTTCATCATCACCACCATCACCTTCATCATCACCACCACCACCTTCATCATCACCACCACCACCTTCATCATCACCACCATCACCTTCATCATCACCACCACCACCTTCATCATCACCACCATCACAACCTTCATCATCATCATCATCATCATCACCATCACCACCGCCACCGCCACCACCATGACCATCACCATCACAACCTTCATCATCATCATCATCATCATCACCATCACCACCACCACCGCCACCACCATGACCATCACCATCACAACCTTCATCATCATCATCATCATCATCACCATCACCACCACCACCGCCACCGCCACCACCATGACCATCACCATCACCACCTTCATCACCATCATCATCAAACATCACCACCACCACCGCCACCACCATGACCATCACCATCACCACCTTCATCACCATCATCATCAAACATCACCACCGCCACCGCCACCACCATGACCATCACCATCACCACCTTCATCACCATCATCATCAAACATCACCACCGCCACCGCCACCACCATGACCATCACCATCACCACCTTCATCACCATCATCATCAAACATCACCACCGCCACCGCCACCACCATGACCATCACCATCACCACCTTCATCACCATCATCATCAAACATCACCACCGCCACCGCCACCACCATGACCATCACCATCACCACCTTCATCACCATCATCATCAAACATCACCACCACCACCGCCACCACCATGACCATCACCATCACCACCTTCATCACCATCATCATCAAACATCACCACCACCACCGCCACCACCATGACCATCACCATCACCACCTTCATCACCATCATCATCAAACATCACCACCACCACCGCCACCACCATGACCATCACCATCACCACCTTCATCACCATCATCATCAAACATCACCACCACCACCGCCACCACCATGACCATCACCATCACCACCTTCATCACCATCATCATCAAACATCACCACCACCACCGCCACCACCATGACCATCACCATCACCACCTTCATCACCACCATCATCAAACATCACCACCACCACCGCCACCACCATGACCATCACCATCACCACCTTCATCACCATCATCATCAAACATCACCACCACCACCGCCACCACCATGACCATCACCATCACCACCTTCATCACCACCATCATCAAACATCACCACCACCACCGCCACCACCATGACCATCACCATCACCACCTTCATCATCATCACTACCACCATCTCCACCATCGCCGCCGCCACCACCACCAAACATCATCACCGCCACCACCACCATCAAACATCATCACCATCACCGCCACCATCAAACATCATCACCACCACCACCGCCACCACCATGACCATCACCATCACCACCTTCATCATCATCACTACCACCACCACCACCGCCACCACCACCAAACATCATCACCGCCACCACCACCATCAAACATCATCACCATCACCGCCACCATCAAACATCATCACCACCACCATCGCCGCCGCCGCCACCACCGCCACCACCACCGCCACCACCACCATCGCCACCACCACCGCCACCACCACCATCAAACATCATCACCACCACCATCGCCGCCGCCGCCACCACCGCCACCACCACCATCGCCGCCGCCACCACCGCCACCACCACCATCGCCACCACCACCGCCACCACCACCATCAAACATCATCACCACCACCACCACCACCGCCACCACCACCGCCACCACCACCATCGCCGCCGCCACCACCGCCACCACCACCATCAAACATCATCACCACCACCATCGCCGCCGCCATCGCCACCATCAAACATCATCACCACCACCATCGCCGCCGCCGCCACCACCGCCACCATCAAACATCATCACCACCACCATCGCCGCCGCCACCACCGCCACCGCCACCATCAAACATCATCACCACCACCATCGCCGCCGCCGCCACCACCGCCACCATCAAACATCATCACCACCACCATCGCCGCCGCCACCACCGCCACCGCCACCATCAAACATCATCACCACCACCATCGCCGCCGCCGCCGCCACCACCGCCACCATCAAACATCATCACCACCACCATCGCCGCCGCCACCACCGCCACCGCCACCATCAAACATCATCACCACCACCATCGCCGCCGCCGCCACCACCGCCACCACCACCACCGCCGCCACCACCACCACCGCCACCACCACCACCACCGCCACCACCACCATCGCCGCCGCCACCACCACCGCCACCACCACCAAACATCATCACCGCCACCACCACCATCAAACATCATCACCATCACCGCCACCATCAAACATCATCACCACCACCATCGCCACCACCGCCACCACCGCCACCACCACCACCACCGCCACCACCACCACCGCCACCACCACCACCGCCACCACCACCACCGCCACCACCACCATCGCCGCCGCCACCACCGCCACCGCCGCCACCACCGCCGCCACCACCACCACCGCCACCGCCACCAAACATCATCACCATCACCATCATCATCCAGCTGTTGTACAATCCAGTAGATTTTCTGAGAAAATTCACTTACAGATTGCGGTTGAGTTCCTACTTTTGAATTTAATAGTAAGATTTTTGCTCCGAAATAAATATTTACATTACTTACTTAATTAAAATGTTATGTTATATCCACCTGACTTTCTCTACCCACTCCCCTGAAACTATCATTTCAAAAGATTGTTCTTCTATCTAGCTCTAGTTATCGTTAAGACAAATCTTTGCAGAAATGCTTTCATTAAACATGTGCAAGAGGCTTAAGCGAAATTACACTCCTTGCAAAACGACAAAGAAAAAGGGGAAAAACGAACAGCGAGTTAGCGGTTTAAACAAATATAATTTATTTGAAAATTCAAAGTAATAAAAAGGAATACCCTAAGACACACAAAATAAAATTAGGAAAGGAGGTAAAGGAACAAGTAACAAACTTTAAATATTTGCGATCTCTATTTATCAACGATGCAAGAATAGATGACGTGAACAATAGAATTGCAGCAACTGAAAGATTGTACCATGCTTTAAATAACTTCAGTAGCAAGAAAGAGATTTCGAAGAAGACTAAATTAACAGTATACAAAACAACTTAGCACCAATGGGTGCGAATCTTGATCATTAATATCTAAGTGGATGAGGAAACTACGTACAAACAAATGAAGAGAAGAGTGGATGATAAAACTAAACGAGATAGAATTAAAAATCAGACAATAAGAGCTTTCTTCTTTCTTTACCTGATTACCCTCCCCTTTTGTAGGACTTACAAGCCAGTGTCAGGGGTCAGACGCCTGTTGGGGAGCCCAGGTACCAATGGACCGGACAGAGTGAAGACCTGGAAGCGGGTGGTCAGCCAAGCACCAGGTATGACAGTGAGGAAGAGGATATGAAATGCAGCCGAAATGGATGAATGGACAGGTGACGAAGGAGCAACTGGTGGAATGAGTGGCGGAGGAAACCGAAGAATCCTGAGAAAACCCGCCCAGACGCCGATTCGTCCACCACGAATATCACTTGAGGGTCCCTGGGATCGAACCCGAGCCGCCAGGTGGTAGGCGAACGGTCTAACCCACACATGGGCACAATAACGATTGAACGTGCCTTACCCACCCCACATTCTCTTGCCGAGTGAGGAAGGTTCTTTCGGATACAAGTACAGAGGTGGTAATAATTTCTACGCTGGTATTAACTATTTGTTTATATTAAACATATTTTGCATACAATAATTATTACAGCCACCTACTGTGGTCAAGCAAATTACGCGACCTTATTACTAACATATAAATAGTTTGGTTTTAAACTGAATATTATGTTCAAACTTTGAAACACGAAATACAATCGTTTATATTAAACTTATAAGAAACTAAACCCTTAAAAGGTGCAACCATATCGTCGCTTTTATATTTTTTCAAACACGAGTATTCAGAAAGTAACTTTAAAAAATAGTAAATAAATACTTTTAAGATGACCAAAGTTTGGCTAATGCTTCTGAACAAAGCAGCGTTTGATATTGTAACGCTTCATATTTGGAAACTGAAATCCTCATATTAAACGGCAAACTTTCGTGTTTGTAAGTTACAAGAAATTCTCTCTACCACTCCTAATGAAACAAACATCCCTACGAAGCCATCGAATGAGGCGTGTGGGTAGCTGAACAGCGGTAAAGGAGAGGCATGGCCGGTGGAGTGAGACAAGAACGCGCTTCAGTGGAGTTGCCCAGTTGGAACTATTTTTCCATCTAACCGCTCACCCACGGCACCACCGACAATAACGACAAATTCAAACAAATTCAAACTTTACAACAAATAGAAAATAAGTAATTGAGATGTTTTGGGCACATTCAACGCATGAGTGAAGAGAGGATTCCAAACCAAGCTTGGCAAGCTAGAGTGGAGGGAAGGAGATCAAGGGGAAGGCCTAGATGTTCCTGGGAAGACTGTTTTGTGGTGTTTAACGCCCGCTTTTACTACCACGGCACTGCAGGCGATGACACTGGTGATACATGGAGCACCGGTGGAATGAGATGGCGGAGTACCGGGAGGAAACCCGCCCCAGTGCCGCTTCGTCCACCCTGGGAAGACTGGATTGAACGGATTTTGAAGGGAAAAGGACCTTATATGAATGGAGCAAAGAAGCTTGCAAGAGGCCACGTGAATTTGAAGGCTCTTTTAAAAACCACGACACCGAATGCTACAAGAGGATCGACGAAGTAAAAGAAGAATACCTGGGAAATTTCTAATGCCGCAAAAATACTTATTGTGGCATTACAGTTTTGTATTATAAACATATCTAACATTTTTATGTAGTAAGTTTGTATGTCCCATACGTTTTCAAGTTAAACTTAGAAAACATTCATTCAGAATAAAGAGGAGTTCACAGAAAATTCAAGATGTTACACTTGTTATGTCAAAATCTTAAATGTGGTATTTTAATCAAAATCTTTAGCACCATGTTTGAAAAAATGAAAACTGATAAAATATTTTCCATGAAAAGGGTAGTTTTGAGGGGGACATATACTTTAAATTTGAAATTTCTTGACGGATTCTTGAAGCCTACTAACTTAAAGACCAAGTTTTGTATCTGTCCAATTTTAGTTTTTGAGTTTTCCTATTTACACACACGAAATTAAAATGTACTGCACAAAGTACAAAATGATACTGCTCTCTTAGCTCTGTATGTTGCTCCCTCAGGTTGGCTGACCACATTTCTCTAGCTCTGACTACAAGTTTTTCCAATAGGCAAGAGCGAGAGTAACTTAGTTTAGTACGGATTTACCCGTGCGATATAAAAGATGGCGCCTTCGTTCGCAAGTGTTTATGTGTGAGATAGTGATTTATTTATTTATTTATTTATTTATTTATTTATTTATTTATTTATTTATTTATTTATTTATTTATTTATTTATTTATTTATTTATTCATTCATTCATTTAGTATCACTGACATCCCAACCCTTGAGGCGGCAGTCTCTTCCTTTACATCAGGCAGCCTCAACTCGATGCACTGTGACGTCATATCTTTTAGCCCGATGCCCGAGCGTGTGGAAGAGGGCAGAAATGAAGGTCAACTGAGATAGAAAAACAGTCAGTGGCGGAGTAACTAAGATTTGCAATATCGGAAGCTTTGAACGTTTATTGAGTATTGATTGAGTATACAAAGAGAAATAAATATACATTTACCTAGATGCTTAATAGAGCAATTTTAACATACCATTTCATAGCTTATCTGTCACTTATATTACATTTAATACTTCCAACTGAGTTCAATTTTGATTCAGACGTCGAGCTTTTTGTATCCTTTTCCCCCTAATTATCTTTTCAATATTTGGTGTAATTGTCTTTGTAGTACAAAGACGAAGACTGCATTTCAAGTTGCTGTCAGATAAATGGCTTCTGTGACCCGGTTTACAGTGTTTCATTAGCGAAAAGAATTGTTCACAGAGGTAAGTAGAGCCAAACATGCTTAATATGTGAGCTGCTTGTCTGTGTAGTCGTGGAAATCTGGACTGAGGAAAGTTTATATAAAAATCGATCAAGCTTCTTTTGTGAACAAAGGAATCCTTCATTTCCCGATCATATTGCAGGTCAATGAGTTCTAATTGAAACTCTGTAGGAACGCTCTCGACGTCTACGGTGAAAGGAGTGACAAATAATGGAAAATATGTAGATTCCATAGTTTCTAGCTCTTGGAATCGCACTCCGAATTATCTGTGTAGATCATTTAGTACGCTTGCATATTGCTCAAGCGCTGCAAATTCTAAATGTTGAGAAGCTGATGAAAGATTTGAAAAGTGAGATGTGTTCTTGTTGAGTAACTGTTGTTCCCACAATGCAAGTTTGCGTTTGAAGGCCAGTACAGAGTCAATCAGTTGAGTAATAATTTGTCCCTTGCCCTGGAGAGAACGATTAAGAACATTGAGGTGTCCTGTTAGATCTGCTAGGAATGCCAAATCACAAATCCACTTTGAATCACTAAGTTCGGGAACAGGCATACCTTTTTCTTCTAAGTACAACGCTATTTCTTCCCTCAACTCATAGTACCTTTCCAGTAACGCACCCCGGCTTAACCACCTCACTTCACAATAATAAGGCAAGTCGCCAAATTCACTATTGCATTCATCGAGAAACACTTTAAACTGGCGATGACGCAGTCCTTTTGACCTAATGAAATTCGTGGTTTTCACAACAACACTCATCACATTATTCAGCTTAATACGTTTCGCACATAAATTTTCCTGGTGAATTATGCAGTGAACAGATATGATGTTTTGATTAGTACCAAGGTCCTTTATTTTGTCTCTAACACGGCCTATTAGACCAAGTTTACCACCGATCATAGCAGGAGCTCCATCTGTAGCTATGGATATCAGTTTATTCCATGGAAGTTGAAGTCGATTTAAAGCTTCCTCGACACATCGGAAAATATCTGCACCTGTTGTAGTACCCGTCATTGGTACTAAATCCAACATTTCTTCTGTGATCTGGAGATTTATATCCACACCTCTCACAAAAAGTACTAGCTGCGCTGTGTCACAAGTATCTTGGCTTTCATCTAACGCCAGAGAGTAACAAATGAATGATTTACATCTCTCCACCAACTGTTCTTCAACATTGTTGGCGAGATCTGCAATACGCCGCATAACAGTGGAGGATGATAAACTAATGGATTCACATTCCGGTATACGTTCAGGGCAAACTTCATCGGCCATCATACGTAGACAAATTTTAGCAAATTCGCCATCTTTAAATGGTCTAAGTTGCTTAGCGATTTCAAGTGAAATTTTATAGCTAAGACGTACAGCCGATTCACTTATTTTATGGTCCGTATCATTGTCAGTAGCCATAGTGTCTTTGAGTTTCTCTATCATCATGTCACGTTCCACTCCATTATAGCCGTCGTATTCACTGCTATGAGCAGCGTAATGTCGTTGTAGGTTATACTTTTTAATTGTTTGAACAATCTTGCCACACACTAAACATTTCGCGGCACCCCTTAGGTCTATAAACAGATACTGTTGTTCCCAAACAGAGGAAAAAGTATATGGAGAAGATGGGCGAGTATTAGACGAGGTAGCCACACTTAGAGATGTTGCCATTTCTGTACTTCATGAACCACCACTGCACACTAGTTAGGCACGTCCGTTCCTGCTGCACTCAGATAAACAACTGTAACACAATGCCCGCTTGCACGCACAGATATGCTGACTTTGCCCGCTGCCCGTATTTACGTGAGTTGAGGCTGCCTGCTTTACATCAATTGTGACACGAAGTGCCCATAACCTAACAGTGCAAGCCCCAGCACCTCTACAACCAGATGTGCTTCCACCAGACATAACCCTCCTCATCCACCGCTCCTGGGCGGCACGGAGACTACCAAAGGCACCGCAACATCCCACAACAGAGCCCTGCTACGGCGCTTGTACCGACAGTTCCGAGTCCGCCTGCGCGAGCACCAGGTGCAAGCGTGGGAGGACAGGATGACCAGTTAGGGCACCGAAAGTGTGGACGTGTGAAAGATCGCTAAAAGTCTTCGCAACCGTCGAGGCCAATACACCTCTCCACTCCAGGGCACCCAAGGCCTGGCCTATAAACCCCAAGCGAAAACAAATGAGTTTGCGGACTTCCTGGACCGTACCATGTGTCCAACAGACGACCGCCAGGACTACCGTTTCTCGGAACGTGTCCGCCGGGACGTCCGTCGATATTTTCGATGCCCCCCACAGGAAACGGAGCAACTCCCGATAACACGCCCCAGTGAACTCCATGGCGCACTTGAGCGCCTCAAACCCAAAAAGGCGGCGGGACCTGATGGGCTGACCCCCCTCATGCTTGGCCACCTTACCTTTAATGCCGTGTTCTTTCTGGCGAGAGTTGAGAGAAGCCCGTGTGATCTGCATCTTGAAGCCCGGGAAAGACCCGGTACACCCCTCCAACTACCGATTCAAAAGTCTCCTATCTACCCTCTCGAAAGTACTCGAGAGGATGGTGTTAAGCCGCTTGTCTCCACTGTTGGGGGACATTCAAGCCATCGCTGAACAGCAGTTTGGGTTTCGTCCTGGGCACTCTACGCCTCAGCAGCAGCTGCTGCGGGTGGTGGAGGCTGCTGTCCTGGGTTTTCCGGAACGCGCCTTTCCAGCTGCGGTATCTCTGGACGTGGAACAGGCCTTCTCAACGACCTGGCATTCGGGGCTCCTATTCTAACTAATCCAACCTCTCTGCAAGGACATGGGGCGGCTGTCGGCTCACTGTACCCCATGCTGAGGTCCGAGATGCCAGTCCGCATGAAGTTAAACCTCTTCCGGGCTCTTGTAATCCCCCTTATGCTATGCGCCTGTGAAGTCTGGGCAGCTGGATCCTGTGGCTCTAAAGGGCGCAGAACAAAGGCCTCCGGTCCATCTTGTCTATTCCCCTACCTTTCCCCGTGCGACTACTTCACGAAGCCTCATTTCTTCCATACGTGGAGAATGACATTAGGCGCCGGGCAGCAAAATTCTACGACAAATTACCAACCCATCAAAGCGGCCTGGTTATGTCTCTTGGGGACTATGATCCCAGAATACGCCGCTTTAGGTCGTACCAGTTTCCCCGCATGGCTTGCGGGCACACCCCATAACCAAGGAGCAACTCCATCAGCAGCTAAAGCTAAGCTCCATGTATAGTTCCAACAAAGAGTTGTTCGGCTCTCAAAATTACTCCCCATTCAAAATTCTAAATTAAAAATTTTTAAAAACTCTTATTTTAAAACTTTTTACTACACCAGAATGCAGACCTAACTGTATCCTGTTAGTCAACTATCTAGGGGCAATATAGCATCCTTCTAAACCCAAACAACCTAAAATTGTTTACACACCACCCTTAAATACCCTACCAAATAATTCCTATCTGCGGTTAAACCCTATTGGGGGTAGGTACGTAGCAAAATACGTCAGGCTGAACCTCAGCCTGGGCCCTAATGACCTAGTTGTCGACGGGCGCTTAAACACAACTCTCACACTCACTCACTGAACCTCAGCCTGCCAGCAGCTCGTGGTCGTGGTAGCTCCTCCGCCTTCTGAGATGACGATGGTCATATTGGACCAGTGTAATAACCAGCTGGTTAGGGTGTGGTGTGATCTTGTGAGCTCTGTCCCGCACAACGTCCACTATGTAGGGAATGCCGGTACTGTGGATCATCCTGTGCGCCCTGTTCAGCACGCCCTGCAGCCTACGGATGGTAGTTTGACCATCGAACCTCAGACAGAGGCGGGATGATCGTGTGGTACAAGAGGAATTTGAGGAATGTAGGCAATGTGGACCCGAAAACGGAATTCAGCTGCCTGAGGGCGGCGTAGCCTTGGTGACGTGACCTTAATGGCGCACTATATTTTATGCGTCACCCCGGCTATTCTCTGCCAGCCGCCCCTTCTAGCTGTTCCATTTATTACCTGTTGTCGCATTTACTATATTTTTCAATCTTTTCTATGTATAAACGAATGTATGGGAAACAATTTACATGGGAACATAGTCTGGTTTATAAAATAGGTACCAGACTTCCTCAATAAAGGATAATAAATCTAAATGTCGCATGCACGTCGCCGAGACTGATTTGCTCACTGCCACCACCCTTTTGGTTGTACCAGTTATTGCCGGTTATCACATAATCATAAAACCAGTGACACCCAACCTTAAGCGAAAGAGGGGAAGGCGGAGTTGCCTCCACCCAGTGTTCATCGAGCTATGGTACATTCATGAGAATCAAAAGTAAACCCCTCTAATCCTTGATTGCATTTATCTCTGGGATAACTTAAAACATAAGCGTACAAGACAAACGCACACAACCTGGAAGAATTAAAACAAAATATCCTCCAGGAAATTGCCAGCATTTCTCAACGTGAACTATGGCGAATGTTGGATAGCTTCCTAAAGAGGTGCCAAAATGTATGTATGGACGACGGTGACCAGTTTCAGCATCTTCATTCATAAAGCTGGTCAGTAAGGCCCTTAAAAGAAGTTTTAAAAATGAGGTGTGGTTGCATCCGCGCCTATCTATGATAGCGGCAGACGGCAACGAGCGCCAAGGATGCGACCAGGAACAACAACGCGCAACCCTTTTGGAGGTATTTTGCTCTCCGGGTATATGTATACTTATGATTTTCAGATTAGCGGCAGACGGCAACGAGCGCCAAGGATGCGACCAGGAACAACAACGCGCAACCCTTTTGGAGGTATTTTGCTCTCCGGGTATATGTATACTTATGATTTTCAGATTAGCGGCAGACGGCAACGAGCGCCAAGGATGCGACCAGGAACAACAACGCGCAACCCTTTTGGAGGTATTTTGCTCTCCGGGTATATGTATACTTATGATTTTCAGATTAGCGGCAGACGGCAACGAGCGCCAAGGATGCGACCAGGAACAACAACGCGCAACCCTTTTGGAGGTATTTTGCTCTCCGGGTATTTGTATATTTATGATTTTCACAGGAAAGATAACGAGCATATATAACAGTAATTTAGTCATGCAGCCTGTTAGCACGCAATTATTTTTCTTTCCTTTTTGTTTTACATATACTTGTGGCTAAAGAAACAGGGAGACATAATGAGGTATGTGGCTGAGGGTATTTAAGGCTTATAAAGTGATAACTTATGTTTTGCTGAATTACATGAAAGTACTGCATAGGATAGCATATAAAGATAACTTCAGTAACGCTTCACCTGGTATTTTTGTTTGTAATTCTCTGCATTTACTCCGGAATAGATTACATTCTTAGCCGTTGGAATTACAATTGTCTGCAAAGACTTTCTTGAGTATAATACGCTCAACGAATGACTAATAATGTTCATATTTGTTACAAGGAAGTTAGGTCACCAACCTGAGTCATCAGCATATTCGTCTCTTGATCACTTTCCTTGCCATGCTCTGAATTGAAATCTGGATTTCAATTACCAGCCATCTTCATTACTTCATTCAAAACAGAACAATGGCTTCCGACTGGAGGATCATTAACGCACATATGAAGTGATATTCGTTGTGCTTCTCGTTTCTATCGAACAGAACTTGTGTAGTCCTCGTTAGTCGGCTGGAAATAAACTATCCGATGGGTTATTTCTGTAACAGGACATATACTAACAATGAACTTCAGGAATTCTGCTAGGATCATTCTGAATCACCATCACAACACATCGCCCGACACAGAAGGCACTAACTCGTGAAGGGGAGGTCCGCGGCTCAAATCCTGCTAGGACCGTCCTTCCTGACTGACATTTTCTTCCAGGTTTTCCTCAGTTTTTATAACTTAGGCATCGGATGTTTCATTCCCAAATATCATCTCATTACATGTGTCAGTGTTCACTTCCTTTGGTGCTGTATATAGCAGATAACGAGAGTTAAACACTACTAAAACAACACATTTACTATTGTGCTTTTAAGAGACGTAATGGCACGACAGACCTCAGAACGTAGTTTGAGAATTTAAGTGAACATTTACGCATCAGGTGTCACAATTGCTTGTTTCATGCATAAAACTTACATACCCAGAAACTGTATCTACCGCATGTATTTAGAATGTGACAAAGAGCACTGGATGTAAGAGATGGTGATTTATCGCAAATGCAATAGCGCAAAATTCTCGTAATGGTTTGTAATCATGTAACTTCGTTTTTCAGGACCTCTAAGCCACTGTTCAATGCGTTTGGAAAACTGCGATAAAATGTAAAATGTGTTGCAACTCATGGGCCCTTTTTGAAATGAAGATGTAAATAGCAACGTGAAAACAAAATCTTTAACAGTCGCATGGAAGAAACCAAGAACAGACATTTGCTTTCTTTCAAGAAGCTGGCTAACTTTTTAATCCTGTGACTTTTTCATACAAATGAAAGTAAAAGGAACGCTCCACTTCTTGTTAATGGGATATTTTAAGGGATTTTCACTTTCAACTCGAACAAACAGCAGAAAAATCAATATGCAGACTGTAGACTGTTAAACTCAAATATACAGTTCGCTTAAGCACTTCTGCAAATGTATTTGGGGTCCTACCTACAGGGAGATGAAGGTATTTCGATAAATACTTTAATTTTAGTGTCAGGAAATCAGGAATGACAGAACTCGCATGCTTTGAGTTAATGCTAAGCATTTTCTTTGTATTATTCTGGTTTCGCATCAGAATTTCTGCTTCTTTTTCTGTATTTTGCCTCTATCGATTTTACTTTTCTCTGTGTTGCTATAATCTATACTAATTTTGAAGAAATGCAGAATTTATTTTACGCATTTTTGTAACATTGTTAACCCTTTACAATGTGATTTTCATTTTGCATTAACGTTATGTAAAAATACATTAACTATCGGTTATACTTTTTCTTCAAAATGTCAAAAAATGCTAAATTGCAAACGTATAAACGGTATCAAAGGTAAAATTTGGATATCAATATGCTAAATTTGGGATTTTTAGAATGCTAAAAATCACCATCCCTACTGGTGGTATTCAAGGAAAAGGGCTCCGACTATACCACGAGCCTGAGAAATTTCATGTCCGAATGAACATTAAGACAATCCTAAACCTCAATTGAAAGCAACCAGGTAAACATCGAAGTAAAAACAGTTTGAATAGGGATCACACTACCACCCTTATCGTGTACAAGGGGTTCGCATTAAATCACCAGTCACCCTTTCCATGTCCCTCTTCGCACTTGAAGCGGTCTGACAACCACTCACCCGGACTGTGAGAGTATTTTCCATATAATTTAGTTTTGTGCAGCGTAGCACGTTAAATGCAACATGGGCGGAACCGCGTGCAAAACTCGGGCATTTACCGAGTGAGAATTAAATTAGTTTACTTTGGCTGGCGGGGCTTAGAGCGAGCAAGAAACAGTTTGACAGAGTTCGCAACAGGGGGGAAAAAGCTGGAACAAAAGAAGTGGCTGAATCCGAAGGGCGCCGACATCATCAGTGTCTATTGAGAACAGAGGAACAAATGCCATACAGCGTACGCAGCAAAAATAAATATACATCCAGAAATTAGTGGAGATATTTCGGTTGGACTGTTAATAAGAGCGTTTTGAGATTTAGACAAAGCTTCAAAAATGCGCGTCTGTACCCTATCGCTATTGAAATACCAGGCCACATGCTCACAAAAGGTATCCGGAATAATTATTCCGCAGAGTGCTCAACTACAGTCGGGAGTGCGCTCAGACTATAGAAAATGGTTACGCTTGTTACCGTACCTAAGCGCTTAACATTAAGGAAATTGGTGCTACTGAGACTATAAGGTTATGCTAATTTTTTGTAGTGTTTAACGCCCGCTTTTAGTACATACGGCACCGCAGGCGGTGACACTGATACATGGAATAAAGATGGAGCATCGGTGGAATGATATGACGGGGGAAACCGGAGAAAACACGCCGCAGCCCCGCTTCGTCCACCACCATCCCACATGCGGTTGCTTGGAATCGAACCCAGTCCACTGGTTATGCTAATGAAGGCACTTGTGCTAAGGGATTCGGTTCCCTTTTGGTACATTTCTGTCAACTAGAAGCTTTAAAAAAGCACAACACAAAATAAAAAAATCATTTTGCCACGAACTGCAATTTTCTCCTTCTGCACGTGGCTGACATTTAAGGCAGCTAATTTTACTTTTTTGCTACTTACTATGGGAGGCCGAGAAAGTACTTTACTCCAACCAAATACAGTTTGTAGAGTAATGTCAACTTCAGTGTAAATAGTGTGGCGTGACGCTCAAATAAACATTTTATAGGATGATGCCAAGTTCCATGAGAAAACGGAATAATATTCAAGTAGTAAGGTGATACATCTGATGTGACCAAGAGAAGCGAAGCCTCGCTTACTGCTCAACATGGGATGAATATACGTCTTGAAAACGTTCTGGATGACTTTTGCAGAAATGGTAAACAGTAAGACACAGATAAAAGCGTACTAAACAGAAAATGTAGATCTCGTCAAAACACATGTGTCACTTTTTCTTTTGAGTGTACCATATCCGAGATATTCTTTCTTATTTGTTTGAATTTGCCAATAACTTTTTTTGTCTTTTTTTTTTTTTTTTTTTTTTTTTTTTTTTCAAATAGCAATATGTTATTCGCTTTTTCATTCCTTGGTCTCGCAAAGAGAGCGTAGTTTCAAAGGCATCGCATAGCAAACAGCTCTTAAACGTTTCACTATCGCTTAAAGCCTACCTTATTCCCATATTCCCCTTGCACCTAAGAGAAATTTAGCAATAACATACTTCCTGAAAATGCTTATGTCGATTAAAATGTAGAATATAGGGAAATAAGCATTTGCAAGAATAGTGGGTATAAGAGTGAATATAGCTCTACATATATTTGCGAACAGTTTCTCCAAATTGATCTATACTAAAAGTCTGTATCACAATAGGTTACACGATCGATTGGTGGATCTTCTAAGGCTATGTCAAACACTGACCAACTTGTTAAACGTAAGCAGTACCAAAGAAGTCACTATGAACAGATGTTTATCTGTATAAGACTTGAAAGTGCTTTCGTAAATCAAACGCAATGTACATGTAACCAACGCGCCACTGCAATACAATGCACGGCTGACGGTTAAATAGAGGCAAAGTATGCGTATTGTGGAAGGAGTAAACCCACACTCCCTCTTTCGCAAACGTTGGACATCGCTGGTTTAGCACATGCCTGGGCGACTCGCGGGATACCTTGAGCAACCTTCATTTTTTTACCTGCTATACAGTTGCAAGTGCAAGGCTGAGCACCAGTTGCCCAGCCCTGGTTTACATCGAGCTACCATAGATAATGCTATTGTACATGCAAATCTTTTTGTCGTCGTATTCGCTGTTGTATTTCAAATTTTCCCACACCTTAATATATTAAATCTCAAACCTTTTCTATGAGGGCATGACTAGCACGTATACCTAAATTAGCTAAATCGTTAGAGCAGTTGACTCCGATCTGTGACTCCTGCATATACAGATATTACTTAACGTAATGTACAAATGTATTACCTAACAAAATTCTTCATCGTTTCCCTAATTCCTGATCTGGAAAAAGGGTACATACACAATTAACACGTATCCATCCTTTCTCTGCAAACATTTTGCGGTCAACACAAACATCCCTACTGTTAATTTGGTTAACGCTTACAATACCATTTTACCAATGTTATCACAAAGAAAAATATCTACATTTACACCTGAAAATGCTACTAAACAGATACCGAAGTTAACGCACTCTGAACCGCACAAATAATGCAAATGTTACGAATAAACAATGCACATATCACCTGTCATTTCAATTTTAGCGATTTCATGTTACGACGTTGACATTAGCATACAACAACAGACGCAGTCAGATCCGGACTACTGCTCCAAACATTACATTCCATAGGGCACGGGTTTGAGTCTATTTGGAACTGCACGCTAAACTCACCATGAATATGTCCGAATTATTTAATGAGTCTCATATGAAACCAAAACCAAACGTATGCTATTTGCGGCAAACAGGCCAAAACGCAATATGTGACCAGTGCACTAAAAACAATTCAGTAGATATAATTTGTAGATATTCGGTGATATTGTATATGCAAAGTCCATTGTCCGGTAGGTTTATCACTAACACTGTTTTTGTTGACTTGACGCTGTTAATATGTCATTTTCATTAACATTTATTTTTAGGACGGATGCTTTGTAAAATGATTACTTTTGGAATTTACACCCAAGCAGGGCTTAGGGTTATGTTTGAAAAATAGGCATAGAAGCTCACCAGATTCACCAATTTCTTGCTTTAGGATCAGCACTTACCTGAAACAAAAATAAGGTATGAATGAATATCTAGGTTCACACACCATGGGATATAAGTACATATTCAATTTCTCTGCATTAAAGCCATGCACTTAGGCGCTAATCTTAACGTTAAAAAAATGATACATAACCTTCTCCATCCAACACCGTTTAGTTTATACCTATAGCCTTTACAAATTATTGTTGCAAGAGCTTATTACTTTCCCTATACTTAAAATAAGTAAGAGGAAATATATTGTTCCACTCAGAAGTTTGATAGAGAGATTTAGCGAAAATACATGTTTTGAGACTCTCTGAATTCAAAATAAAAAAATTTAAAAATTCGCAAAAGTGTGTGCGTGTGTGTGCATGCGGGTGGGTGTGGAGGTGTGCGTGCGTGCGGGAGGGTGGGTGTGGAGGTGTGCGTGCGTGCGGGAGGGTGGGTGGGTGGGTGTGTGCATGCGGGCGGGCGGGTGGGTGGGTGGGTGGGTGCATACGGGTGGGTGTGGAGGTGTGCTGGTGGGGGTGTGCGTTCGTGCGGGTGGGTGGTTGGGTGTGTGCGTGCCTGCGGGTGGGTGGGTGGTTGGGTGTGTGCGTGCCTGCGGGTGGGTGGTTGGGTGTGTGCGTTCCTGCGGGTGGGTGGTTGGGTGTGTGCGTTCCTGCGGGTGGGTGGTTGTGCGTTCGGGTGGGTGGTTGTGCGTTCGGGTGGGTGGTTGTGCGTGCGGGAGCGGGTGGTTATGCGTGTGTGTGCGTGCGGGAGGGGGTGGTTATGCGTGTGTGTGCGTGCGGGAGGGGGTGGTTATGCGTGTGTGCGCTTGCGGGAGCGGGTGGTTGTGTGTGTGTGCGTGCGAGAGTGGGTGGTTGTGCGTGCGAGAGCTGGTGGTTATGCGTGTGTGTGCGAGCGGGAGTGGGTGGTTGTGCGTGCGGGAGTGGGTGGTTGTGCGTGTGGGTGCCTGCGGGAGTGGGTGGTTATGCGTGTGGGTGCCTGCGGGAGTGGGTGGTTGTGCGTGCGGGAGTGGGTGGTTGTGCGTGCGGGAGCTGGTGGTTATGCGTGTGTGTGCATGCGTGAGCGTGAGTGCATGCGTGTGTGTACGCGTGTGTGCGTGTGTATGCGCGCGCAAGCCAGAAAGGAAGAATCTGTTAAACACCAAACTCCACCTTCCAAGAAGGTGGAACAAAGATTTTGAAGAAAATTATTCACACCAAAGTCTTTAAACGTAGAAGCTAGCGAAAATGCTTATTTTCTAAAGGGCGGCCCTAACGGTTTTGATTAAAACATGTGTTTTAAGATATATTCATGATAAATAACGTGTATATCTTGAACTTTCCGGAATAGGCTTTTAAGTTCTCTTTATTAAGGTGACGTATGCATTACCGATAAACTGTAATCTCTCGACAAAGTTTCACTGCACAAAAAATGTAGAACTGGGTTAGGCAAACATTTTCTTTTCTTTTCTCCCCCCCCCCCTTTTTTTTTAGCTATCACCAAGATATTGCTTGCAATTGGTTCCAGTTTCCAAATAGTTATTCTTTCGTGAATAGGAAGTCTTTATTCGCTTATTTTTTCTCTCTTAGCTATGTAAAGCGAACGGGATTTCAAACAGCGACCAGATATTAAAAGATTCGACTATCGCTTAAGCATGCTGTATTCCATCATGCACCTACATGGAAATATGCAATAATACAATTTCTGCATATACTTATCTCCATTAACATGAAGATAAAAGAGCACGCGTTTGCAAAATGTTGTATAATATTAGTGAGGCAACACCCGGTAGTTTTCTATGTCAACATATAATCCTCTGCAAACGCTCAACAGAGACAAAGGTTTAAAATAAAACTTTCACTATGTATTTCGTGTAGATATAAGGCGGGTTCAGGAACTAAAGCGAACCTGAAATGTTGGAAAGAGGTCGCTAAGTGAGGGCTTTGAAATTCCACGGTATTGAGAGAAACAATTGAATAGTGACAGTTCAAAGAATGATTAGGTTTCGAAAAATTCAAATAAAAAACGAGGAACATCTCGAAAATACGGCTGGTACTGTATCTTGAAGAGAACTACACGTGTTGTGCAGTAACCTTGTTACTCTCTTATGGTTTACCAGTTACACAAAACTACACAAAATTTAACTCCGAATGAAGAAAGTTTCACGGGCTCTTCGGAGAAAACACACCTTATTATAACTTAAACATACTGCATTTCAATTAAGATCATCACAAGCATTTCTGAGAAAATCCAAAACAACGAAAACCTTGATCTAATGTGGTTTTCTTGAAAATCGTATGCGTCGCATCCTTGGAAGATAACTTAAATAGCAAGTTTGGTCTATCTGTCTACCTCTGCCTCTGCCCCCCTGTCTCTCCCCCCTCTCTCTCGCTCTCTCTGTCTCTACCACTCTCTCTTCCCTCCAAACAATCACCTGAAAAGTTATTTTTTTTATTCCAAGGGACCCAAAAACACGTATCTATCTAACTATTGGGCGGAAAGCAATCTTTCCTGCAGCTACTATATAAGTAGGTAAGTGCCGAAGACATTAAAAACGCGCGTGCTTCAATATCAAGTGTAACAAACTTAAGAATGAGCAGAGAAAAACGTTGGATTATTATGCAAGAGATTTTATATTGTACATGAGTATGCGAAAAAAGCTTATACACGATCAGCCTCATTCTAATTTAAGAATATGTCTAAGTAACGATATGCAACTGAAAATTATGATTACAAATCCGGACTTCAGGAATTTGCGATATGATGCACCACATGTGCTTCGAGAATAAAGACAGATCGTTACATATTTTGTGATGCATAATTCCCTGAAGACATGAAGGAATAACATTTAAATTATTTAAATTGCCCCAGTTGTTGCAGCGACTTTTTCACCAGGCCAAGGGGCTAATAGGACCTACAACCCACTCATGGGAACCCAATGTCGTCACGAGCACAGCCAACATGAAAGATACACACACCCCCGCACGCACCCACCCCACACCCACACACACACACACACTCTCTAGTTTGCGTAATCTCGATGCCCCCCTTATTGATTTCCAGCCTACCCACAAGCGGCCCTGCCATCTCTCGGCGGATGACTGAATTAGGACGCGCTGCTGTCTATAGTTGACGTTGCGAAGAACAGAGGGCACAACTGTACAGCTGAAGTTATTTCAAATTAGGTGGCGCAACACCCCGCTTTCTCTTGTACCTTGGGACCAGTGGCGGCTCGTGACTTGTCGCAGTGGGTGAGCAGTATATTACATCCTGTCCACCTTCTCTTTCTTTCTCTGCTACACACTACACAGTTATAATTCGCAATTCATATAGGCAATTGAGTTCTTATGTTTTGCTATTTTTTGTTTTAAATGACCAATATTACAAGAACTATTATTTGTCCAGATGCCATTTCCACACTTTCATAGATTGAAATTTCCCGCTATGAGCAGACACAACTGCATGCAACTTGTTGCCAGAAACACACAATAACAAACAGTAATGAACACTATAACAAAATAACTCTTCCAAACTGAAGTACTGGCCCTAGTAAATTACGACATGAAGAGTAATTATATGCATTTATAATCGCTTAATAAAAGCAGATGTACGTAATTGTGTTTATAACATTAATATAACTGTCATTTTAATATAAAAAATGGCTACATTATATTTAGAATTGTCACGTTGGCTGCCTAGTAGGTTCTGCTAAACAACGGGAGGGAAATGCTCGTAGCAAGGAAAACGGAGGGACTTGTACGAGAGCGTAAGGCGCTTGCGCGGTATGAATCGCATGTGTTGACATTGTCGATTATGGTTGCTTAACTCGCCGTACTCTTAAATGCAAGCTTTGCACCTCTCCCCGTGTACCCCTTGCCTAAAAGCTACCTTCGCCAGTCGCAAAATCGGGCTTATGCGTCTCAGCTTGTTGAATGAATGCGCTGACATTTAGTAAACAGGGAGCGGGAAAATTAAACGAGCAAGTTCATATAGAACAAAGTTAGGCATTCGACATTCTCACATGCATGTCTACAAAGGTAAATACACGTTTACATACGGAAAAAAATAGTGGGTGTGCAGTTGCGAGTATGCGATCACCCAGGAACCGCCACTGCTTGGGACATTAGAGTTGAAAAGCGTTTTGTTTTCTTCTACTTTCTCTATTGCTTACTTATACATAGTAAGTAGAGGAAATATTGTACTCCACACGAAAACTCCATACCGTGACTTTATCGAACATGCAATGTTTTGAGACTTACTGAATCCAACGATAGCATGTTTGGTAAGAAAAATAAATAAATAAGTAAATAAATAAACCTGTAAGTGTGCTTGTGTGTCTGCGCGCGCGCGCGTGTGTCTGTGCACGCGCGCGTATCTGCGAATAACATAACTCAAAAACGAAAGGTCAGTTACAAACCAAAATTGGTATTTAAGTTTAATTTCTTTCAAGGATGGACACGAAGATTATAAAGAAAATTCCTCCACTCTGAACTACCCTTTACATGGAAAATTTTATTTTCTCAAAAATGGCTCTAACGATTTTGATTAAAATGCCATATGTTTACGATATCTTTATGGAAAATAATATAAATATTTTGAACTTTCTGGCTATAACCCATTAAGTCCTGTTTGCTCTTGATCACCTGCACAACTAGTAAACCGTAAGAGATGGACCAAATCTTACTATAGAAAAATGTAGATCCCGTTAAAACACACAAGTTATGTCCAAATGCATTTTTTGTGGAGTGAACCAATTCGGAAGCATTCCTTGTTATTTGTGTGAGGTTTGCAATATTTAAACTGTTCTAAAATGGAAGGTTGTTATTCAATTTTTTATCTCTTGAGCGTGCAAAGAGAACGGAATTCAAAGCCTTCACATAGCGACCACCAGGCCCGAATTTAGGACCTCTGACGCCCCTGGGCAAAAAAACATAACATTTGCTACCCCCCCCCCCCCCCAACTTGCAATACATATATTACTTAAATTTTCACAACATAGAGAACGGTTTCACCAGTTTGGATACTTAAGTATGAGTGGCAAGCACCATAAGTGAGGTTATTAAAATTTAAGTAGGAACATCTTAATAGAAAGAACTTACACTAAAGAGGCATCAGCCCCTATTAGATGTCAAAACATATACTGTTTAAATAACAAGAGGCTTCCTCCTGAACCTGTCATTTGCAAACAAGTTTGAGTTCGTTATAGTCCATTTTCACCGGTAAGTCAGATTCAATTGCAAGAACACTAAGATAATTAAGACGATCCTTCACTTGTGATGTTCTTAAATAATTATTTATGCGTCTTAGAGCAGAAAATGATTTCTCAGTTGAGTAGTTGGAAGCAGGAGTGCTCAAGTATATTTGTAGAGCTATGTTTAAGTTTGGGTAAACACACTCCAGACAGTTACCTTACAGCTGTGTAGGAGAGTGCGACGCATTTTCATTCTTTTCTATGTAGCTTTTGAAGTGTAAGCATTCAAGTACAAATGCTGAATCTTCAAGATCCGAACTTTAGACTTTCTGAAGTCTGGATGATGCTTCCTGAATTTCAAGTGGACTAAGCATCTTCAGATTTGTCAAAAACATAAATGGTTCACTGAATTCCTTGTAGGAAGAAACTCTGTTCAGTTCTTCAATCAATTTATCCAGAATCAAAAGGAGCTTGATGCTTCATGTCTATGCTTTTTTTCTGGTGCAACTTTCCAGTACTTTGCCGCCCCCTAAAATGTGCCGCCCTGGGCAGTTGCCTGGTTTGCCCTTACGTAAATACGGCCCTGGCGACCACCTTTATACGATTTGACTGTCTCTCAAAGCCTACTGTATTCCCATATTCCCCTTGCACCTACGAGAAAATTAGCAGTGAGATAACCTCTGCAAATGTTTATCTCGACTAACATGAGTAGGATAGAGGAATAAGATACTCACGCGCGCGCGCACACGCACGCACGCACGCGCACACACACACACACACACACACACACACACACACCAAGAGGCCCACTCCAGCCGCCATTCGGGTAAGTAGATGACCCTTCGTGCGTTGAAAGAGTTGCAGAAATTACCGGTTAAAACTCAGTCAGTGGCGTGCGTGAACTTTGTTCTGCTTGTAAGAGAAGTGGGCGGAATGCCAGGCTAGCGTGTGTAGCGCGTGATAATAGACAACAGTCTTAGAATATTTTCCACTTCACTTACAAGCCTTTATTTTCCAGGGGAATAAACTCATTCCAGTATTTGCTGCTATTGTCTAACATTACGGATTACAGATTGTAAATTGTCGTAACAAAATCCATGCAAACATGAGGGCGCGTAATGTTTCATTGGCTTTTTTTTTTTTTTTTTTTTCCTTATTAATGTTAGTTATTTTATAACAAGTTGCCAAGTTCTAGAAGGCCATCAAGTAGACATTGAGAGTGTAAGTAGTAGTGACGTGTCTCATGAAGTATGCAAGAGTGACATGTGACGTAGAACCGGACAGTGCTCCGTCACAATCGGCAGATTTCTAATGGACAGTTTAGAGTGGGCACGTGTTGTAACTCTAAAGAACTTTCAACAACTGACATGTGATATAGGTCGCGCAAAAGTTCTGGAATACTGAGGTATTTAAATGAGAGCTTTAATGCGAGTTACTTACCTGGTTTCAGTGTTGCCAGATCTACTTTTTTGGAAGATCTCCTTACTTTCTGCACATCTACTTTTTTACTTTCGATTAATTACAAAAATTCAAAATCTCCTTTTTTTAAAACCACAGGAAAATCTGCTTAATGTTATCCTTTTTTTAAAAGTAATTAATAATTTCCAGTTGATAAAGAGTGCAGTCATGTTCATTTCCACGGTGAAGTCCGTTTCCCTCAGCCGTAATGCCTTTGAGAAACGAAATGGGCTTCCCATCACCTTATCAGCCCTGTGTTCCAGTGTTACCAAGTTAGTGGTTTTCCTTCTAAATTTGGTGTTTCTGAACACCTATTTAGTGGGCGAATTTTGCACCTAGTGGCTACTGGTAATTATGGTGGATCCTAAAACTATTTGGGTGATTTTACGAAAAGTTATTCAAAATGACTTGATTCATTCAACATACAGCAAATAACTGTAATAGTTCTGAAATTTCTAACGCCTAAACAGTTTGATTTGCAACAGACGGTCTTTCGGCTTCTTTCCCGTATTGTTTTGCATATTTATGGAATGGAAGGAGTTAAAAATCACTGACTATAAACGTCTTTGACTACGGTCGTCCTGACACTCCACATGAGCGAGAGAGGAGAAATTATGAGAAGTGACTGGAGTGGTGGGGAACAAGTGATTTATGTCGGAACTCAGGCAATCACATACACAGTGTAGTTATCACGGTCAGAGCAAGTGGTATACTAATCCAGTGGTGTCAATCGTGGCCCCGAGTGGCAATGCCACGGAGAGAGCCAGTCGCCGTGCCCAGGGCATAGCGGGCCAATACGTTACAAACCAGTTCAGTGCAGTTTTCCGTGTGATACAAGTAGAGCAATGGCTGCGTCCGAGAGCACACACATGAGTCATTTGGATTCGCCTGTTTCGAATGGGAAAAACAATTCCTCTGCAGAGTTCTCGGTAGTAGTATCCAGTACCTAATATGCGACCAGTATCTTGCGTTAAAAAATACAACATACAAAGACATTATGAACGTAGATAAAGTAAATAATGCAGCAGTTCAGCTGGAGCTGATAGAAGTACAATGTGACTGTCGCCTTCATTCATACGGCGGCGCCGTGGCAGAGCGGTTAGCGCGCTCGCCTACCACCTAGGTGGCCCGGGTTCGATCCCAGGGACCCGCATGTGGTATTCGTGGTGGACGAAGCGGCGCCAGGGCGGGTTTTCTCCGGGTGCTCTTCATGCTCTTCATTCCATGTATCATCAGTGTCACCGCCTGCGATGCCGTAGTAGTAAACGTGGGCGTTAAATACAACAACAACGCCTTCATTCATGCTCAGATGCACTGATCGAATTCTACCGGACGTTTGACAATAGGCGTTTCCCAAATTTGATTCCCAACACCGCAAAAAGTACGACACCTTTGTGAACAGGGTTTCTCTATAATGAAGCTCTCTAAAACTTGCCACAGAAACAGACTCTCTGATAGCAATTTCGCTTCCAGTCTTAGAATCTGTATTTGTAATGTTATTGAGCCAAAATTTTAAAAGTGTGTGTGTCCAAAAATATGCCAAGTGACCGTAACATGTGGTATTTTATTTAGGTTTTCAGTAAGATTGTCTTAAATTCTTTATGCAAACGCTTAACACTAAAATATGTATCTTTAAGGACAGTAGTTTTCAAACACATACATGCAGTTCTTCCCTTTAATTTTGGAGGAAATCGCCAACCCCTGTTGCTAGTAATGTTTTGTTACTTCACTTATTTGAAGATAATCCAAGCAAATATTCTGTTATTTATGTTTAACCAACATAGCTAAGAATATCCATTTCAGGGAAAACAAGATTTCAAAGCTGCCATTTACTATTTATATATAGATATATCTGATACAACTTCGTATTAAAAGCACTATTATTAATACTGTGTAATTGGTATCTTGTTTATTTATTTATTTATTTAACTCCTAACAGTAAGGAAGAATTAAAGGCAAGCACAAATGGATTCTGTTTAAACGAACGACTAAAGCATGTTGTTCCCTTAATTTGACTGTGAACAAGCAATATAGAGCGTAATTTCCTTATGTAGCTTCTAAATATATACCTACTGCACACGAAGTAAAAAGGAAGGGAACATCCCAAATATTAAATTTACAGATCCAGGTGTTTCTAGTAGATGGATTTAGTTCTCGAAAGGAGACACTCGGATGTTTCAAGCACATGAATTTCGAACACCTGATATAGCCTAAAAGCAGATCTTCCGGGCGTGAAATGCATTAGTGTGAGAAACCAAAGCTGGATACCACAGTAGCGCTGTGCTAAAGTGCTGGCTTATAAAACTGAAGCACGGAGGTTCAAATACTAGCGCACGTTTTCTTTCCTTCCTTTTTTCTAACTAAAACGGGAAAACCTGTCTTTCAGATCTTCAATTGTTTACAACATTCGCAAGGTATAGGTACAATTGTTTAGTTAAGTGAAGCTATTTCATTTTACAGGTATAAACCAATAATATTCATTTGCAGTTGAATAGTTGATTATAACCATATGTAAACAAAACATTGCTTTCACGTGTATCCTATCCGGCGGCGGCGGGGGCGGGGGCAGTGGCGGGGGCGGGGGCAGTGTCGGTGTCGGTGTCGGTGTCGGTGTCGGTGTCGGTGGCGGTGGGGGTGGGGGTGGGGGTGGGGGTGGTGGTGGTGGTGGCGGTGGTGGTGGTGGTGGTGGTGGTGGTGGTGGTGGTAGTAGTAGTAACGATGATAACAACAACAACAACAACAACAACAATAATAATAATAATAATAATAATAATAATAATAATAATAATAATAATAATAATAATAATAATAATATAAATGATACTTTTTGTTGTTTAATGACGCTGTCAATTGCCAGGATAACATCAGCGTCGCTGGTGTGCCGGAATTTTATCCCGCAGGAGTTCTTTTACTGACGTGGAACTGTCGTTTTTAAGCACACTTAAAAATCATCGGTCTGGGCCGGATTTGAACCCGCTACCTTGGGATCAGTAGGCCAGCGTCTAACCAACTAAGTTACATAGACCGACAAAGGCTGGACATCGCTGCTCAAGTAGTTAGAATTGACCCCTATCATGAGAAGGAACGCTAGGTCATGTTTGTTTTGCGCTTGACGTTATGGAAACATTTCATCACTCCCTATTTTGCTCTCAAGCACCACAATACATATTTCTATTTTTCTGCTGTACCAGAATTAAAAGCTTCATCTAGCTTTAGAATTTATTCAACGTTATTGCCTGCTATTCTATTCGCTGCGTTAGCAAGACATTTTAATCATCTTGCCAAAGTTTCTTGCCCACTCATGGAGCAGCTTAACCCCTTCACATGACAGATTCCACCCTTCCCAAAGCCCTCTCAACTGGAGGGGATGCGTGGCTGACATTCAAATGTCACTGGGTGGAACCCTGCTTCTACGAAACCGTAACAAAACTAGTTCACAACCACCAAAAAATACTCTGTTCCAGGAATATTAATAAATAAATGATCCTGCTACGGCGATTGTGAGTAAAGTTATATCCGACGTCGAACGATTAGCTTACCGGGAAAGACAGTCTGGAACGAAGGCTGTGTAGAATAAAATAGCAACTCTGATAATCACTGTCTGGCACTCAATAACGGATTTCTGCCTAAGAGCGGGAAATTCACTGCAAATTTATCTGCCTCACTCTTGTATCATTTCCTTTTAATGTACCTACGTAAAATGTTCTGTCATTTGATACCTTCTTCTATCTCATACCAACTTCGTATTCACTACGTCTTGCAGTAAATATTTTAGCAAGCATTTTCTCTCATCCAATGTCTCACACATTTTCTTATCCTCAAAGCTGAGCAATGTTTAAACGGCTGAAGTTTCCTTCGCTGTGTTTTAACAGCTTCATTACTTAATTTGTGAGTCCATCTTACATGTTCCATTTTCTGTAAATATGCTGTCACTTTTTCCGGGTATAGACTGCCACAGTCCACTTCATTAACATATTCGTAGTTCTTCAAGGGTCACAGAATGTTTCTTTTTCTATTAAAAGCTTCTTTTACAAAAGCTCTTCTGTCTTTTTGACAAGAGTTTGTGTTACTGCTCATGCTATATTCCAAATTGTCAATTTGTTATTTCACCTTGAATTCGCAACTGTGTGCTTTTTGCTTTTCTTGGAATAACCGTAATCGCTTATTCAAATGATACTTGACAAATTTTTTCTTTTCGGTATCCTCAGCGAACCTTAAGCATACTAATCTTATTGCTATCATTACGTTGTTTTGGTAACAGTTCTGTACCAAATTCTTGCAGTAGATTTTGAAGAGCATGGGTGATAAAAATCATTCCTGTCGTATTCCTCTACCTACTCTACTCCCCCCCCCCCCCCCCCCCGACTTATTTTCTCTTCATTTTGTTTACTGTAGTAAGAAATTACCTCTATAAATATGTAACTCAATGACTTGGACAAATTATCCTTCAAATTGAAGTTCTTCATTCTTGTGAAACTCATCAAGATTAACCCTAGCATTACCAGGGGTGGGGGGGGGGGGTAACTTTATGCCCATCTTCTGTAGTTTTAAACTCTGTCGTGTAAGCTTTTTATTAAAGGCACGCACTTAATAGTTAACGTCAATCACTGCTTCTACTCCTGAATTGCGTAACTGTTTCAAAGTTTTCATTGTTGGTCTTTTTGAGAAAAAATGAAATGTCAAGATGGTCATAAAGTACTGTCCCGTAGGTAAACTGTGATTCATTAAAAAAATCTGATGTGCTGCACTTACATGACTTTCTCTACTCTTGTATTAACCAATCTTACAAACTCTTATTCCTATATCTTCTTCGTGTTAATTAAGATAAACATTTGTACAAATTATCTTATTGCTTATTTCCTTGCAGGTGCACGGTGAATATGAGAATACAGTAGGCTTTGTGCGATAGTCAAATCTTTTGAAGCTTTGAAATTCCGTTCTCTTTGCACATTTAACATATAAAAAAATGAACAACGATGTTCCATTTCACGAAAGTTTTAAGTTTTCCGAAACTCACACACATAACAAGGAATATCTCCGAAATGGTTCACCCTACAAGAAAATTTATTCAGACATAAATTGTGTATTTTAGCAAGATCTACATTTTTGTATAGTATGATTTGGTCTTTCTCTAACGGTTTACCAGTTATGCAAAAGTAGTCCAGAGTAAATACGACTACAGGAGCTATAGCCAGAAAATCCAAGATATACATTTCATTTTTCATAAAAATATCTCAAACAATATGACATTTTAATCAAAATTGTTAGAGCCATTTTGAAGAAAATCAAAATTTTCGAAAAATTGCCCATCTAAAGCGTAGTTTAGGGTGGGGCTATTTTCTTCAAAGTCTTCCGTGTCGCATCCTTGAAAGACATTTAACTTAAATACCAACTTTGGTTTTTAACATATTTTCGTTTTTGAGTTATGCTGTCCACAGACACAGACACACACACGGACCTTTTTCTAAAAATGCTGTTTTTTGGGTTCAGGGGATCTCAAAACATATATTTCCGGTGAAATCTCGACATCGAATTTTTGGGTGGAATACAATACTTCCCCTACTTACCGTAGAGAAAGTAAAAAGGAATATTTAAACTATGTTAAATGTTACATTTATAAACATGACAAGATATAGTACCCAATTCTAAAATAAATTTGTTTTAAAAATTGCTCAGAGATTTTACCAGTGGTGGTCATAAAGTACCGCCCACCCACCCACCCACCCCGGCCCCCTTGGTAGTGTAAGTTCTAAAATAAGGCCTGGCAATTGCTTCTTTCTGTTTACCTTCCTCGTATGGAGAACTTACAATCCCCAGAACTTGCAAGTGAGCACCTCGGTCAGGTGTCTGGGGGAACAGACAAATTCTGGATCAGAAAGAGTAGTCCGGATGGGTGATAAGCCCGAAGCCTGCTATGAGAGTGAGATGGTGGTATGGGTGGAAGTAGAGTAGTGATTGAGAAGTTGGTGGAATGAATGGGAGAAAACCGACCCAGATGCCGCTGCGCTGCGTCTACGACAAATCCCATGTACGGTCCCCGGGAGGCGAGTGGCCTAACCATTTGGCCGCGGCACCGTCGTAAGGTTTGGAAACAAAACAAAAATGTGTAAATCTCATATAAACTAGTAATAATTTCAAGAGGAAATAACTTATAACTACATGTTTACTTAAATTACTCTGGAGGTCAAGCCTTCATTTCAACAACCATCGAGTGCAAAACGACTGACTGAGCAAGCGTAACGGGTTGCATCAGTTCCTTTCTGAAATGTACATTCACCCCCGTTAATGACGTCGCACAACAGTAGTGTCCCTATAACCATGACGCTGAGCAGCACTTAAAGTGTCTGCCAGTACCTCAGAAAGGGTAGCTGGCAGACCCATATAGACACGACACTGAGCTAAAAACTGGCACTGAAGTAAAACATGCCGCACCGTCAAAGGCCCATTACAGTGAGCAGAGCGGCACAGCATCCGAGGATAAAAGGTGACGATGACTGAAACGGCAGTGCCCAATACGCAATCTCGCAAAAATTACTTCCTCGCGGTGACAGGCGCGCAAGGAAGTTTTCCAGGTGACAGGAAGCGGTTTCACTTCCCTAAACTTGTTCCCCTGCGCCTCCCTCCATGCGGACCTCCATCGCGAAAAGATACCGGCGCGTAAAAAGGCGCTAAAATCATCAGCAGGAACATTAAAGCTAATTCACCTGGGAGCCAAAACTGCTGCTTTTGCAGCAGCATCGGCAGCCTCATTTACTTGCAGGCCTACATCTCCAGGCACCCACCAAAAGAGACGCAAATACCAGCACTGGTGAGTGAGTGAAGACCGTCCTGGACATGCTGCACCAGTGGATGGTAAGTGTACAGCGTCCGTAGCCTCTGAAGGGTACTCAAGAAATCGGAACACAAAACAACTCTGTAAAACTTGCCGACGAATATATAAAAGAGCCTGGTATATACCATAAAGCTCTGCTGTAAACATTTAGCACTGCAATAAAAGACGAAAGCTAAAACTCTGGCGACCGTGAATAAAAGCACATCCTACTCCCCGTTAGTCCGTCGAACCATCGGTGTAAATAAAATTATAGGACCCGAACTGCGCCTGAATATCTAAAAAGGCGGAGCAAACAATGGAATTTGGCGTCAACGACTTCGCCAGGGATAGCAAATCCAGATTGACGTGGGTGGGTCTCGGAACGGAGCCATGGGAGAAAAGCGTGGTTCTCCTTTCGGAAAGGTTGCTGGCAAATCGACGTCCAATAACCGAAGTAGTGAACGAAATCGAACGCCAGGAGGAAGTAGAGCCAGGGAGCTTGTTGTGTATTGGAGGTCCAAAGTATCCTTAAAACCAGAATAAAACATGGATGTTTCGGCAAACTAAAAAGTCTGCAACCGTAATTGCAAAGTAGGAACTCGCGCCGATAAGGAAGCGAAGCATCAGCAGCTTCCGCACACAGGCTAGTTACAGGGCTCGTTGGAAAAGCGTCAATACTCAAACGGATACCACGGTGATGAATGGGGTCAAGCCGTTTTAAAATCGACGGCCGAGCCGACGAATACACAATGCAACCGTGGTCACGCTTCGATCGAACCAGTGAGCGGTAGGGACGTAAAAGACCTGTCAGATCAGCTTCCCATGATGCGCCACATAAAAGGCGTAAAAAACCAAGAGAACGTTCACACCTTGCCTTTAAATAGGAGATATGAGATGACCAACTGAGCTGCCGAAAGATGTAGAGAAGGAGGCAGAAAGGACTTCCGGCGCCAATGTTAACGCAGGCGGTTTTCTCGGCGGAGAACTTAAAGCCGTTTTCAATACTCCAAGTCAGTAGGCGGTCAAGACACAGCTGGAGACGGCCTTGTAGGAGAGAAGTCCGCCGAGAACTAGAGTAAATGGCGAAGTCGTCCACGAATAACGAAGACGAAGCTCCAAAACGCACTCCACAATGGGACTGATTGCAATGGCAAAGAGGGTGACGCTGAGTACCGAGCCCTGCGCCACTCCGTTCTCTTGAGTAAAAAAAGGGACAAAGCCGAGCCCACCCGTACCCGAAAGACTCTATCCCGCATAAACTCGAATAAAAAGGGACAATCGACCACGGATGCCCCATGTGTGGAGAGTACGAAGAATTCCATACCTCCAGCAAGTGCCATAGGCCTTCTCCAAGTCAAAAAATACAGCAACCGTCTGACTCTTCAGCAAAAACCAGCCCATTATTGGCGTGGATAACGATACTAAGTGATCGATTGTTGAACGAAACCGACGAAAACCGCACTGAACGCTGGACAGCAGGTGTTGAGATTAAAGCCACCACGTCCATCGTCCGTTGATCATGCGCTCCATCACCTTGCACATGACACTGGTGAGGGAGATCGGACGATAACTGGAAGGTAGATGGCGACCCTTGAAAAGTTTTAAAATAGGGACGATGGTGGCTTCGCGCCAAGCGAATGGAAAACTAGGAGTACGCCAGATATGGTTATACACCTGGAAAAGGAAGAATTTACCAGTCAAAGATAAGTGTTACAGCATTGTAATGCGAACTCCACCGACCCAGGTGCGGAGGGTCAAAAAGAGGCCAGGGCACGCTCCAGTACCGACAAGGTGAAGGCGTTGTAACACTCGCGATTCAAAGAGTGAAAAGAAACTTCGTGCGCATCAGCCCGGTTCTTAATAGGCAAAAAGTCCTAGTGGTAGTGAGATGAGCTGGAAACACCAGCAAAACCGCTACCCAGAGCATCAGCGACAGCTTTAGGGCAGACAATGGTGCCATTGTCGGTTCGAAGACCATGCGTTGTAAAACGTGGAACTTTGCCGGCCATACGACGAAGCTTGTCCCAAACAATAGTCGATGGGGTGAAGTGATTAAAGGTATTTACAAAGTGGTGCCCAGATGTCCTCTTACTGGCCCGTATGATGCAACGAGCATTAGCGCGTAAGCGCTAGAAGGTGACCAGGTTATCAAGAGTATGGCGGTGTCTAAACAGCCGTAGCGCTACCCTCCGTGCACGAATTGCCGTCCGCCATTCGTCAGTGCACCAAGGAACAGGCAAACGCCTCGGTTGCGCGACGACCGAGGGATAGCGCGTTCAGCAGCAGAAATGATCACGGACGTAACGTGATCCACCATCTGGTCAACATCTCCAAGCGGGCTCTCGTCGAAAACGACTAAAGTAGTATAACAGTGGCAGTTCGCATTGTGAATCTGCCAGATGGGTCGTGACAATGGTACATCCTGTGAGAGTAAGCTGATGAGGCAGGGAAAATGATCACTCGAGAAGGTGTCATAAACGACGTTCCACCCAAGTCGGTGTGCAAACTGTGCAGAGCAGACGGAAAAGTCCAGGTGAGAGAGAGAGAGAGTACCAAAAAATAAAAAAAAATAAAATATTTTATTTTATTTTTTAGAGAGTACCAGTCGAGTTAGGGAGGAAAGTAGGTGCACCAGTATTAAGTTGTTCCTGAGCAAACCATTCTGTACGATGGGCCCCCCTGACGCATGCCCAAGGTGATCTACAAAGATGATGGTGGGCGTTAAAATCGCCCAATAAAAGGTAGGACACTGGGCACTGGAATACGAGATCAGAGAGGTCCGCAATGGCAAAGGGTGAACAAGGAGGCAGATAGGCGGAACACGGTGTGAAAGAGAAACCACTGAGATGAAGGGTGACAGCAACAGTTTGCAACGCCGTGGTGAGCATGACAGGCTGGTAAAAAACGTCTTCTTCTTCACCCGCAGCTCTTGAATGGCCGTCTGGTCCTGGCAGCGAGAAAGTCGCGGGAAGTTGCTGGATGTGCACCTCGACAGTTTACACAGTTCGGTGCAGACGGACAGGCTCCGTCGTGAGCATCCTTGCCACAGTTAACATATACAGCAACGGAGGTCTTACATGAGGTCTTAGTATGTCCATAGCGTTGGCACTAGAAGCAACGCATAGGCCGCGGGTTATACGGGCGAACCGGGATAACTTCATTACCTGCCTTGATCTTCTCAGGCAGGTCGAGTCGGTTAAACGTTAGAAATCGCGTGCGAGTAGCCACCTGGACTCCATCACGCTTCCCACGCACATGCTAAACCTCCGTTACACCTTAGTCCGACAAGTACCCTTGGATCTCCTCCTCTGGTATATCATCCAACAGAGAGGTGGTAATGACGCTTTTGGAGGAGTTTAAACTGCAGTGTTTCTCCACACGGACAAGGTATCCGTGCAGGAGTTTGGTCTTTAATAACTTGTCGAACTGTGTGGCTGTGTAGCTGTCAATAAGAGATATTGATCTCAAACGGGTACAGGATTTCACAGGGCCGGTTATTTGTCAGGACCCGATTCAATAACAAAAGGGTTGACTTTCGTAAACGACTGACCCTCTTCCGATCTATGAACTATCAGGTAACGAGCATAGGACGCTGCGTGTACCTCTTTTCCGTGTTGACCTTGGCGTTTGCGTTTAGGTGCATTGTGGGTCACAAGAAAAGGCTATACATTTCATCCCCCAGTGCTCCCCACCCACCACGGAGCCCAACAAGGGGATATAGCGGGCTCGCTGTCCCACTCACGCTAGAGTTTGGTGCATTACCTAGTCCTGGCCGACTGACTAGGGGTGGGTTAGCCCCTAGCCTCCTGTTTATGTGAAGCAGTAACCAAAGCGGTGTATCGGAAATGCGCACCCTCCCCGAATACAGAAAGAAACTGGACCGGGCTCCGATACGCATCCGTCAACCACTAGAATAATCCTTTCCACCAACACGGGTCTCCACGCACGGCCTACACGTGGGTAGGCGTTTTGACTGACTCCCTCACCACGAAGAGGATCCCACACCGAGGAAGTCAGTTGGCTCGTACACCGCGTGCACCAAACCCGTACCTACCGAAGTAGGCCCCTGGGGGAGCCTGACGCTGAGCGGCCCTGTGTATAGCCGCAGTGGCGTACTGTGACATTTGCGCTTTTGGAACTCGGGCATACGACAAGGATGTATTGATGTATAACATTTTTATTTTAGTATATAACTTATGAGTAGGGCAAGGTAATTAATGATTTTGCATTTTTTCCTTATGAAGGTTGAAACATTGCTTACATATACGGAAAGGTATGGCATTGACTAACGAGTTCAATAAAGCCAATTTGTGAAGGCATTTTTGTGCATTTTCTTACTTTTTTTACGGATGTCATTTTTCGGCAATTTTTAGGTCATTTTGAGTATTTTTAACATTTTTCTGGAAGGTTGGTAGATTATTTGTATTTAATTCATTTTTTAAAATTAAAATTCAGTATTTTTCCTTGTCAATACAATTTCTTGGACCTAAGTATATGCTATGCTAACTCCTACCCCTATTTTTCAAGGAATGTGCATTATGAACTGGCCCACTTATAGGAATTCAATTTCTTAGAGCTTAAGCTACCTCCTACCCCTATTTTTCAAGGAATGTGTTTAATGGACTTGCCCATACTCCCAAGGAAATTCCTATATCCAGGTAAACCGGCATTGTTGTGCTGTTAAGTGAGGTGATCAGTTGTTCCTAGCACCTGTACGAGCACCATAAGAGAAAAATGCCTAAAGTGAAGGGAACTAATAGTGTTAAATTGAAGGCATTTGTTTCAAAATATGGAGAAGATATTCTTTCCACGGACGGACATATATTATTCTGCAAGATCTGCGATGTGAGAGTGGCTGCTGAAAAAACGTTTATGGTAGAACAACATATGTCACGGGAGAAGCATAAACGTGGCCTGCAACGACTTGAAAATGAATCCAGTGTAAGCTTACAGCAGATACTTCTGGGCGAAACTCGTTCAACATTTTCGCCATTTTCTGAGAAATTATGTGAAGCATTTTTATCTGCCGATATTCCACTTTACAAGCTGAATGATCCTAAGCTGCGCACTTTCTTAGAAGAGGAGACAGGAAAATTAATTCCAGATCCCAGAACACTGAGAAGACCTACGTGGATCGGTGCTACAACAAAATTTTGCAACAAATAAGAATAAGGATTGGAGAAAAGAATATATTCGTATCCATCGACGAGACAACAGACTCTATAGGGCGTTATGTAGCGAATGTAGAAGCACACAGCCCCGGAGAGCAATTTCTATTACAGTGTGAGCAGCTGGACAAAGTGAACTATTCAAACATCAGCTTAGTATTTGACCATGCATTGAGAATACTTTGGCCAAATGGGATTAAAAATGCCAATGTATTGCTTTTTATAACAGACGCAGCACCCTACATGATGAAAGCTGTTGCTTCTTTAAGTGCACTCTACCCAAAAATGGTGCATGTGACATGTTTAGCACACGCATTACACTGGGTCGCAGAAGAAGTATGTGCAAATTTTCCTGAAGTGGATAAATTAATTGGATGGGTCAAGAAAATATTCTTGAAAGCCCCTTCTTGAGTTGTAGCATTCAAAGCAGAAGCTCCAGAAATTCAACTCCTCTTGTCACCTGCTTGGACTAGATGGGGAACAGTGCTCGAGGCTTGTAGTTATTCTTGCAAGAATTTTGACGTTGTGAAGAAAGTAGTTGAATCGTTTGATAATGCTGAGTCTGTGTCAATCAAAAGGGCACAAGAACTGCTGGCTGTAAAGAAATTGCGGGTAAACTTTCTTACATAAACACCAATTTTAGATTCCTTCCTGATGCAATAACTTCTCTGGAAAAATCCCAAGTGACATTAATGGAATAGCTACAAATAGTAGATAAAGTAGTGAGTGATTTGGGCCGTGCATATGGTAAAGTGGGTGATGCAGTGGCAATGAAAATAAATAAGTGTATAGACAAGAACAGGGGGCACAAATCATTGTGCTCAATAGGCAGAGCTTTGTCAGGTGAACAGTTTTCTCTTGCTGACTGTGAGTTAAATCCAGGAGATATTGCTTGCTTTCAGTATGCTCCAGTGTTTCCGTTGAAGTAGAGAGGAGCGTTTCCATTTATAAGTCAGTACTAGCAGACAATAGACAGTAATTTTTGTTTGAGAATCTCCGCCAATTTGTGATTGTTAACTGCAACTCAAAATTGTTATAAAAGTGCGCTGAAATGGAATTTCTTCAATAAAAGATACTCTAACATGTATATTTATAATTTTCTTTTAGTATTTCGATTTTATATTATAGTTTATGTAACTTAGTAACAAAGTGTTTAATGTAATAATAAATAGCATTTTCATTGGCAATTCTTTATTTTTTGGTAACTAACATTTTTGGGGTCAACTTTTTGGGTCATTTTTTGTAATTTTTAGGTCATAAATGCATTTTTTACCAAATAATAAGTCATTAAATGCCCGGCCCTACTTATGAGATTTCATCTTTTTTCCTACTTTTCAGTTATGTTTAAGGTTTTAGAAATGTGTTGCAAGTGCAAACCACACATAATTTATTCTCCTTTTCTGTAATTGCAAACGTTCAAACACAAGTTGTTATAAATAATGCTTTAAATTTGTTTGTATGATTCTTTACATTCGCAATCAACAGTACATCTTAAGGAAGGCTGCACACCGAATGCGACAGTGACAATCAAAGATGTCGGCAACATGATGCAACATAAAGTAGCACAACGTAAACCAATGGAAAAACATGAATTACCGCTCATTGATCTGCGTCCTGGCAATGTTTTTTGCATCGTGCGATACGACACTGCATGTTCCATTTCTTGTTTCATGTCTTAACAACGTTCCAGTACAGCTTTGTTTTTGCGTTTCAGGAGTGGCAGTGAAAATATAACAAGATAGGTTATTCAGGGAATTTTGTCAGCATGAGTGAGGATCATATCAATAAAGCTGGTACAATTAATAAACAAAAGTCCTATAATATATGATTATCTAATAAAGTTAACGTTAAAATAGTTAATAAGTTATTATTTTAGCCTTAAACTTGCGTGTCGGTCTGGGTGGCTCAGTTGGTTACACGCTGGCCTACGGATCCCAAGGTCGCGGGTTCAAACCCGGCCCAGGTCGGTGGTTTTTAAGTGTGCTTAAAAACGACAGCTCCATGTCAGTAGATTTACCGGCATGTAAAAGAACTCCTGCGGGACAAAATTCCGGCACACCGGCGACGCTGATGTGATCCTGGCAATTGACAGCGTCGTTAAACAAGAAAATATATATATATATATATATATATATATATATATATATATATATATATATATATATTTAAACTTGCGTTAGTGTTATAAGCAAGCTCCGGACTTTTAGACTCTGACCTATTTTATTCCTGACCACTTAGTCTCTAAATTTCAGTTTATGTTAATGTTTTAGATACCAACAAGTAATATACTTCAATTTTATAGAGCGTAAATTGGCCCAATTTTATGTTCGAACCTATTAACAGGTATTTTTCGTGATAGAACCTAAAAATAATTCATCTGGTTATTTAAGCAAATAGAGCACATTTATTTATATAACATTTTCAAAGCGAAAGGAGGCCATTCCAATTAGGAAAATGTTAAATAATTATGATCTTATGAAATCTTGCGTAATATTCCGACATAATACTACTTGACAAAGCCATGAGGCGTATCGGAAAGAATGTGAAACTGCCCACCTGTTTACGCGAGCTTATCGCACAAACAAGGCGAGACAGTCTGTGTACACTCTGTTCAGATGCAATCATATCTTGAGGACAGCAGCATCTCAATATTGGCAGGCGCGAGAGATCATCTATTTATGTTTTACCACTGACTACATGCCAAGTTACTATGATTTCACTGTTCTAATAAACAAGATAAGAAGTGATTGCAGCGTGCGACCACCAAGGGCCAATACGTCTCGTCACTTTACCAAGTAGTACAACAATGAACTGTAATTGAAAGGTTCCCATCAATATGTATCATTTTACTAACAGACTACTGTTGAATGTGGTTATCAGGGAAACGCGAAATTTCAGAAATGTGTGACATTTAGATGCCGCAACAATAGGTTAAAACTTGAAGCAAACATTTAATAGCAATATTGGGTAGCATGTATTATAGCATTTCATTTCATTGCATTTATATTTCATTATAGGATGTTCCAACAAATTAACATAGACTAAAAATCCAGTTTTACTGTGCAGTCGGACTTCAAGGTGGTAGCAGCAATCAGTCGCGTTCTCTGTGGAGAAAAAGTGCAAGAATCATTGATTCAGAAATGAAGTTCGCACTTCTTACCTCATGTGGTGAAGTGGAACGCATTTTAAACAGCATTTTGTTGGAAGACAGAAGAGAGTTTACATCAAAGAATATTTCAAAGTACTTCATTGTTTAGTATCATACCTACTAGGAGCGTAAAATGAGTTTTGAAAAAAATTGCGCGTGTAGTGTTTAAAATTAATGGTGCGTTTTTCAGTGTCATACTACGCAGAATGTGTAAGTATACTGAAAACTTCTGCGCACGCAGTGCTCGAAATTACATTACGTATCTTTTAGTGCCGTGCTAATACAACATGAGTATACTGAGATTGCGTTTTCAGTGCCATACATCGCAGATGTAATGACGTTAAATTTTAAAACACATATTAAAGTTACAGTTAATTTAACTTCTCCAATTTAACGTTAGAGTGTTTGAAACACACGCGCGTGCTCAGGGATTTATACTATTCCAAAAATCCGATCTAAATTGAACATATAAGATCTTATAAAATCCTAATATAATAATAGACAGAATCTAATTTAAGTTTTTGGAACCTAAAAATCTGGGGTTTGGTAATAAGTAGCTTTTCGTCAAGTGTTACAGCCCTCCTGAGGCATGTGTCTTGATTTCTTAATAGTGGAGAAACCCTCTGAAGCAGTTCACATTGGACTTGGATTTTACTGAACGTTTCAATAAATCATGTGCTAAGACGTAAGCACCATTAAGATGATACATACGCAGCAGTGAAGTGGTGACTTTCAGCAGATCATTAGCTGTGTCTTTGTTTAATACATTATCACATAAAGTAAAGCCACAACTGCGCATTGATTAATCTATAACCCTTTGTCTGACATAAGAGAGTATTTTGTTTTAGATGTTTTAGTTGCTCGCTTGTTACCTATTTCCCTTTTTGACATCGCCATTGTGTGAATTTATAAAGCAAAACTCCTACCTGCGTGATGGTACCTGTATTACATATCTTAGAGAGTGCCGCTGTACGGGCAGCTCTGTTTACAGACGCACATCCAGGAACTACCTGCGTTGTGACGGCATTAATGGGGGAGACTGTACAGCACCATGACACCAAGATTGACAGCATTGACTAACATTTATTATATACGTTTATAGGAGAAAGGGATGCATCTGCAACAGCGTAAACTGAGAAAGAAGAGTTGCAGCGTATATGTTCTCTGAAGGAGGGAGGGAGGGAGGGAGTGAGGGGGGGGGGGGACGCAAATGAAAACAGACGTGCTTTATTCGCCCGACTAACTGTCCGCTCTTCTACAAATTAGTCTTACAAAAGCGTTTACTTGTATTTACTTCATATTAACCAAGATCGTTTGCCTAAATGGTTTCACTGCAGGTTTCGCTGGCGGTACGGAAGGATACAGCAGGCTACAGCGGCAGTTCCAACTTTAAAAAGTGGCTCGCCAACTACTGGCTTTCAAATTCCTCTTTTTGTATTCCCACGAGAAACAACTGAGTGACTACTCATAACTTCAAATAAAGTATAAGTACCTATTTGAGAATTCAAACTAATAACAACCAATACCTATCTAACAAATGGTTAAGGATACAAAACATTGTTTCACATACATTTTAATATGTAACGAAATACAAACTTAATTCAAAGCGAAGAGGACATCACAATGTTCTTAGAAAGTTCCATATAGACATACATGACATGTAAATATCTTAGGACATTTGGATTTTAATCAAAACCGTGAGATCATTTTTGAGGAACTCAAAAATAACGAAAAAAGAGTAAATAACGAGTAAAGGGTAGCCTGGGATGGGAGGCATCCTGGTGATGAATCCTTGAAAGATGCTGAACTCGAACATCAAGTCTGATACTTGATCGATTCTTCGTTAGTGAATTATGTTGTTCATAAATACGCGGGCATATGGATGGAGAGACACTCACTTGGACCTTTTGTCTAAAAACGCACTTTTTCATTCAAACGACCTCAAAACGTGTATTTCCAGTGAAATCTTGATATCGACTTTCTGATTGGAATACAGCACTTCGTCTACGCACTGTCGGTAAGTAGTATATAAAGCAAAGTTATTTTTCTTTGGATTCAGTAGACCTCCAAACGTAAATTAATGGTGTTATTTTCATATTGAATGCTTGGGTAAAGTACAATACATTCTCATCCTATTGCAGGTAAGTAGTACGGATGCGCTTACCAACTCTACGTATCATAGTTAAATGGCCAATAAGATCCTGGGATGCTTCAAGCTTCCGGTAGATTAGTGTCACAAACCACAGAATTATGCATCTCTCCCAACGGCAGTTCTCTCATCTACCGATTATTGTTTATGACCGAAAAAAGACAAACTCAAAAAAGTGCTCTCAATATTATCAGAAAATACTTCGTTGAAAAAAAATGGGCCATAGTAGCAATCCGGTTACACCGGAATGACCCTGTTCTCTCTCCTTACAAGCTGTTGCAATGAATAACGTGTGCTTCTATTCAAAGAAACGTAAGTGAATCTCGCGTTCCACAATACGCTACATTCTAATCCATTCGCGAGATAACTTGACATAGCAAAGTTTATAGGCTAGGCGTTACATTCATCTCTAACTTTATCGAATGGGGAGAGAGTGAGTGAGAGAGAGAGAGAGAGAGAGAGAGAGAGAGAGAGATACCTACGCGCCGTGCCGTCCCGCTACACAAGGGTTTATAGTGTTTATACTTCATAAGATCCACTGTGTTTACCCAATCATAAATGCGTTATTGTCACCATGATAATGCTTTGCATGTTTGTTCTCCGCTCTTTGAGTGTGTTCATTCGTTCCAGCAATGGCAGAAAGTACTGTAAAACATCGAATGAATAATATCCATGGAGTTAGAGTTTGCTCACCCGCTGAAGGTCCCTGGTAGGAATGCGGCCAGCCACTACGCCAGTAAACAGTCCCAGATTAACAATGATATCGGGAGCAGCAGTTCTACTTCTAATCGCGTTTACATAATGTTGCCAACCTTGGAATGTGCATTCACGCTAGATTAAAGCAAAGAAATCGCTCAAAATAGAACAACTTAAATGTTATTTTCAGTCCATGCAGTATATTAAGCTTATAAAACGTAAACGATGTTTTCAACTACTCCGTTTTTTTCCCTACCGATCATTTTCTGTCTTTTCTGTATTTTTAAAAAACACTTCCAGTCTGGTTTGGTCTCAAGTGATTAACCCTGGACTGTTATAACCTGCAATTCCCGTAAGAATGAGCCAGCTGTTGCATTTCTTTAGGTATTCATTTTACCTTGGCATAAACTAGTTCTATGGGATTGGGATCACACATGTACGGGGACAAATAAACGACAGCGTGGCCCAATGAAACCAAAATAACCAACAATAAAGTTATAGCAATTGAGGAAGAATTCAGTTTAACAGCTTCTCCTTCCCTCCTGCAGGGTCAAAGAATGAAGTATTAAAATTTCGGTCAGTCAAAAGTATAGTAGTTGCTTCTACAAGTACAGGTAATAAAAGTAATAGAAGAAGGGCAATAATACCTTTAAGAGCCTCTTTAGGTTTGTTTGATTCAATCATCCTATAAAGATCTGTTTTACACATAGAACTGTCACTCTGAACACCTTTGTTCTACAACCACAATATCATAGAGATTTCACAGCACTCCTAGGCGGAGGATTATCTACTTCTACACTACTTTTACCAGTGATAAATACGATTTTACAACTGAAATTAAGAGAAATTAGCAGCGAGTAAACGTAGCGCGAATACTATTGGACGTAATTTGGCAACGTGACCAGCAGAGCAACGTTTGAGCGGATGTTTACAAAACTGAGGTTACACTGCGTGGAATCTCTCTCCCCTACCCCCAATCCCCCTCAGACCATGAACTGGTGAACAGACAGTACCTCTTTACTCCTCACCTCATTCCGGCTCCGGAAGTAGTAGTGATGCGTGTTTGTTTAGGTACTGACCTAGTGAAAGTGAAACGTGCAGTGTTGCCAGCTTGTTTTCGATAAAACCAAAATATCTCCGTAGGAAATAGAGACAAAAACGTAAGATACAAAATGTGTTCCAAATACCGAGATCTATCACTGGTTTGAATTAACGTAATGACTTCCCTTCCACCCTGTATTGCAGTTTAAAGTAAGGCCGGCGAAGGTATAGCAAAGCGCTCTAAAGATAAATGCACTACAGGTGCACTCAGATGCCATGAAAATTGATGTTTGCATATATATTGTGTTATTAGTGCGAACAAAGCTTGTACGTACTTAATTCAACTGGTTAAAACCTTATATGAAGCTATTAAAATGTACAACAGATCAATATTATCTCACATAAAAATTGAAACCTCACGTGGCTTGCCAATATAAATTTGAGAATATTTAACAAATTTGTGGTGACACTAGTGTAGCAGCACTAATGTTGTTTAAATCTATTGTTACTATGGAAGACAATGTCCTGAAAGGCAGAGATCATCTTAAGGACTTCACCGCGAGGTCCCTTTTGTCTGGAAAAGGACAGATTTTAAGAGATAGATCGCTTGTGAATAAAGAGTCTGTGAATATTTTACATCTAAATCATCGTTACGCGACATTTTAATAGATCTCAATCAAAAGAAAAGACACTGCTTGTGCATATATTGCAGGTGGGTTATGCATTAACGATTACAAATTAAGAAAACCAGATTTACCCAAACAAGATATAACACCTATCCGTCCCCCGTACTGAAACCAGCATTTTGTAACATTAAATGATCAGATTACAGCTATGTTTAACCGATACAGTTGAAGTTTCAAAGGAGAAGTAATCGCCATTTAACAACTATCACAAGTTAGGAAGCAGGGAGCCTTTATGAACCACAGGCAGATTTAAATATAGACTGTGTAAATTAGTTCTGTGGCAGGATTCTGGCCCCATTCTTTTCTATTAAAGGATCCATATTATTAGTAATAGCGTTAAGCGAGCAACAGCAAGTCGAAACAGGAATGTTCGTTGTCTCACATAAGCAATTGCTCATCAGCGCTGAAATTTTGACCTACAAAGGAAAAACAGAAGCCAAACAATTTCTGATACAACCTCTGTAATCTTAACTGAAATCCCGAGTCAAAGGGTTCCAAACTGCGGGTCGCCTCTTTGGGCTTGAATCCCTCGCTGAGATAATCTTCGAGGTTTCCACAATGTACAGAATTAGATGGGTGGAATTCCAGTCACGTTCTAGCAGCTCTTTGATTAGAGCCTACGTATAGTAAGCCGAAGATCCGTGGTTCGATTACCTGCCACAACTTCGGATTTACCTTTCTGATTTGCCGTGCTCTTAATTTCAAAGGTTATCTCTTTAACTGCTTCGCTTTACAGTTTTGCTTAAAAACCAGATGATAGTTTAATAACAACAAGGTTAATTACATTCATCAAATACCTCTCGTTACAATAACCAGAAGTAGCGCAGCCAAGTTTAATAGAAATTCAATTATGTCTTCTTCCTTATCATGAGATTTCTGAAATCTGTAAAAACACAAGCCTTGAAAGATACAGGCAGAAATAAACATTGAAACAACACGTAAACATATTACTGATAAAAGACAACATTTTACTAAGTCATATATACTGGAAAAGCTTGATTTATAGCTTACTTTTGAGGATTTTTCACACTTTTCGTGTTACCTTGAACTCCCAACTATCGTCCTTCACCATCTAATCAGCCCCAACCTACAAACTATGTATTTTAATATTTTGGGATACTTGGATTGCCATTATTTTCTCTCTCCTTCCAACTTCCACCATCCAGAAAGTGAAAATTTATGTAAAGTTCTTAGCCACTTCTCATGCAAACTTTAAAATTGCCATACCACGATAAATTTCTCTTTTCTTTTATATCAGATACTGATTCCATCATTTCCATCAACAGCCTTACCTCATTCTTCTCACCCACCCTTAATACATTGCCTAGTTTTCCAATTTTATCCATCTCGACTGCCTAAAATCTGCATTTCTGTCTGTTCAATACGTCCTTCCCAGGTATCACCTAAGGACGTCCTTGAAGGTTTGCGATTTTTGCTTTTTCTCCATTGTTGTCTTTCACTCACAAGAGTTTGCTGCCACAAGTAAACACTGGAGTGCTGTTTCAGCACACTGAAACCTTGCTTAATTTGAAACAATACCTAGGTATAAACTTATGGTAACATAGCGAGACGGATGAATCCCTTTTCGCTTGAACAGGATCATATGTATAATGAACTTATGTGAAATTGTCATCATTAGAGAAATTCGCATGATTGTCTTACGTCAGATCTTTTCTAATAAGACCAGATTGATTGTTTCGTCAAATGTGCACATTTTCGACGCTTGAGCCTATAAAATATGAAGCATCATCAATGACAGTGGTTACATCATTCTGTTTCTTACAACAGTATATAAGGCTCCTGAAATGAAAAACGGTTTATACATTACTCGAATGTGAAGAAGCATCAAAGGGCTGATGTTGCACGTTACTAAGAAACCATGTCAAAACGACGACTACCATGTGGCCGCTCAGCATAACGGTGGACAGTTTATTACAACTTCTCTTTCCCTCTCAGACGCAAGCTTCATTTCGGAAGAGGAAAACCGAATAGAAGCTCCTCTTCCATCGGGTCTTATATTCCCGTTTTTCTTTACGGCCTTTCTTCTCTCATCCAACAACTTATAAAAGCAAGAACAAAGACCAGATCCTCTTCACTTTACCTTCAAGACAGAGGATAGAAAAAGCGAATATAACTGCAAAAGGATGGAAAATAAACGAAGGAAGCAAGAATAATTACTCCTTATCCTTTCGCTTGTATGGGCAAAGCATAAGCAAGAAAAGCAGCAAGGAAGGTAACTATCCCGGTTAAATCTTGATACCCGTTTTAAGATAAACGCATAAAAATGAAGCAAAGATCTGGAGAACAAAGACAGGCCTGCAGAAGGACACCAATATAAAATACGGCAAAGGTTACAAAGATAGTGAAATTTTTTAAATTTAGTCCATTTTTAGCATTCTTCATAAAGAATACCAGGAGGAACCAAGAAAACATGGAAAAAAGGAAAGTTAATCATTGTGTTTGTGTTTGTGTGTGTGCGTGTGCGTGTGCGTGTGCGTGTGCGTGTGTCAAACAGACAGACTGCCAAAATAGGAAATCATTGAATAACACCTGTTTACCTTCTCTACTGGTAAGTAGGGGAAGTATTGTATTCCACCCAAAGATTCGATGTCGAGATTTCAGCGGAAATATGTTTTGATACCCCCTGAATCCAAAAAAAGCACCTTTAGAAAAAGGTCCGTGTGTCTGTCAGTCAGTCAGTCAGTCTGCCTGCGTGCCTGCCTGCGTGCGTGCATCTCAGTCTGTGGACAGCATAACTCAAAAACGAAAAGTCGGTTAAAAACCATGGTGGATATTTAAGTTTAATGTCTTTCAAGGATGCGACACGAAGATTTTGAAGAAAACAGCCCCACCCTAAACTACCCTTTACATGGAAAATTTTTCGAAGCGAGTGCCACAGCACACGCTTTTAGAATTTCCATGGCAGCCAAGCGTCGGATCTTTGGGAATAAGTTATCTCAAGGGACGGATACATTTGATGGTTTCAAAGATCATCAGATTCCTCTGTCTGTGAACTAGTTTATCTGGGCGTACTTGGAGAGCTAAGTTGATACAACTGGTCCAAAACAACAGTAGACCTGAATGACAATATTAACAAAGTAATTAATACTATTCCAGTTGAATTGCTACAAAAGACGCCTGAGGATACGTTTCGCTGGTGGCAGATTGTCGATGCAGAAATGGTAATCTGCGCTATGCAATTTTTCAGACATGAAAAATGTATACCTTTGTTTCATAAAATGTCATTGTTGTCAGTGATCCCATATATTGGTTAATTTACATATAAAAGGCAATACATATTTACTATGTAGTTGTTAAATTTGGTTTCAACATCCTATATTTCGAATTATAAGACATCTCAAAATGGGGGGGACGAGAACACACGCACATATACAAAAAATAAATGGCAATAATTAAATTAGTTTTAAAATCTTCTTTTTAAACAATTTTAATAAAACGAAACATTTGTGCGGAAATTACAATAACTATGAATGACATTCTATTGATCAACGTGCACTTATTTCATGAGATTGAAAAGATGCATAATCATAAATGTGCCCCATAAATGGATGGGGAGACGCAAGGGTTGACTGGGTAACCGTGTTAATTCGCAGCCACTAGTTATCATGTAGGACCTGCGTTCGTATCCGCTGATAAAGGTCAGTCCCGGGCAGGGGATGCACTCCTGAAGGCGACTGGGTCCCTCTGTCTATACACTGGGAGGTGAGACCCTAGGGTGAGCAAGGTCTAGGCCAGGACTCTCACCTAAGCTGGGATGGCGCCCAGGATATGAGCATGCCATCGGAGACATTTCCAATGGTGGAGGATATCATCACCATGAGTTCTCCTAAAACTCAAAACAAAAAACCTGTTAAAGTGTGTGTAAAGGATGTAGCAGAGTCAAGCGGTCCTCGCTACTTAGTAATACCTATAACTGAGGCAAGGTAAGAAATTTCTATCGGTGAGCCCATTTGCTATTCAAAAGGGTTTGGATAACACTGCTGGTCCAGTAAAGTCATGCACTAGATCTCGCAATGGCACGTTCCTGGCTGAAGCACATTCAGCTACCCTGGTTGCTAAAATACTGAAAGCGAATATGCCAGCAGTTATCCTGTATGTGTTGAGATGCACAGAACCTTGAACTCCTCGCGCGGCGTGAGCATTGGAGGAATTATCCAATGAGAAGATTCAAGAGAATTTGACAGAGCCGGGTCCAACGTAAAGAAGGTGGTGAGTTAAAGCCAACTAATACGCTGTTCCTGACCTTTGATCCGGTAGATCTACCGCAAAGGGAGTTAGGCCCTTCATCCCGAACCCACACAGATGTTTCAACTGCCAGCGCTTTGGACATACAAGCGAGCTTTGTAAGGGACTAGCTACATGCCCTCAATGTGGAGATGAGTTCCTCGATGGTGCATGTACTGCAGCTCCGTCATGCGTGAACTGCAGAGGTGAACAATCATCTAGTTCCCGAGATTGCCCCTGTTTTGTAGAGGAAAGGGCGATCGAAGAGATACGGGTTACAGAGAAAGTGCTCTTCTCAGAAGCCCGGAAGCTCTTGCGTATACGCCAACCCTCTGTTCTAAGGTCCGGGGCCTATGGCTCATTTGCAGCTAAACCGGCCCCGAGCAGAGAGATCGCACCGGAGACCAGGGATTTCAATGGGGCAACAATTTCAGAAAAGACACCTGCAGCTCGCAGCTCGATTCCAAAGCCCTCAACATCAGCGGGCACATCTGTATTGATGTGTACACAATATGTTAGCGAAAAAAAATACAACTGTTAGATCACCAACGAAAATGGCAAATTCAACACAGAAAACTAGCAAACCTGTAACTTATAATGCCCCACCGATAAAGTTTAAGAAGAGGTACACATAGAATGACTTCCTCGAGGAAGATAATGCTGATCCCAGTACATCAAAGGAATATAATAGTTAAAGAAGATCTCCTCGAAGATCCTCTTCTGGGGAATCTTCAGGGGTACACTCAGACCGGCGTCTTGCATCTTCGCCGGTCCGCATTAGCAACCGTTTCCAGACACTCGAACACAAGTTCGCTATGGAAACACGGACGTCCTCGGCAGAGGACATGGAGCTAGGTGAATCTGCCCACACTGGGAGAACTCCAGCGGAAAAGAGGCGCGAAAAAGCGTCCGAGAAGCATGCCAGCCCAAGAAAAGAAAAGGTTCGACAACCGCTTACTCCAAAGTAATGCAGAGTTACCCTGGAATACCTGTGCCATACAAATATTAATATGGCTATCCTACAGTGGAATATACGTGTTATTAGAACATAACGACCAGAACTTCAGCTTTTGCTCAAAGAAAACGAACCTTTGGTCACATGTTTGCAAGAGACTAAGTTGCGTCCACAAGACGATTTCCATCTATGATACACCCCAGTACAGTGTGATGTTACACCGGAGGACGGTACTCCGGCGCATGGCGGCGCTATGACGCTTGTCAGAGCTGATGTATATATGAAAACTATACCCTTACGGTCTGATATACAGTCAGTCGCCATAAGGATTATACTGCCAACCATTAGGTTTACCATTTGTAATAATTATCTCCCTCCCTCTCGTCTATTGATTTAGAAGAACTAATTTCCCAGTTACCAACACCGTTTCTGTTGGTGGGAGACTTCAATGCGCACCACCCACTTTGGGTCTCAAGTCGCGCTTGTGCGAGAGGAAAGCTCCTCGCAGATTTCCTGGACAGTAACAACCTAGCTTTCCTCAACACTGGAGAGCCTACATCCATTTCCGACACTTTCAATAGTTTCTCGCACCTTGATCTTGCAGTTTGTTCACCTCAGTTGGCAGTATCCTTACAATGGAATGTAATCTCTGACTTACACTCTAGTGACCACTTTCCATGTCTTATTAAGCTCTTAACGCCTATGCCTAGATGGCGTTTGGACCATGCCAACTGGAACCTTTACACCCAGTTGGCTGTCTTTACGTACAATGAGCACGACTCAGTGAATGATTTGGCGCAGCATCCGACGGAGACGATTCTCTCTGCTGTTGAACAATCAATTCCGCGTTCGACTTCACACCCCCGTCGATTTCCCGTCCCCTGGCGGACGGAAGTGTCGGAATGCCACTCGTGCTCTTAGGGTTTTCCAACGTCACCCTACGTTGGATAACCTAATCCAATACCACAAAATGCGCACCAGGTTCAGACAAATCATTAAGGATAGCAAAAAGTCATCATGGAGCAAATTTGTAGCTTCATTTAACCGACACACACCTTCCTCGGTTGTGTGGGATAGGTTAAACCGTGTTGCAGGTCGATCGACCCATATACCAATTGCGGGACTGAAAACAGCCACAGGAGCTGTTGTTGATTCATTTGAAGTGGCCAACACGTTTGGCAGTGCCTTCGTTCAAGTATCTAGCTCGGAAAGCTACTCCCCTGAGTTCCTTCTAATTAAAACTCAGCTGGAATATCAAGGCTTCGCGTTTCGTTCAAGAAACGAAGATTACAATCGCCTGTTCACCATGGCGGAGCTAGAACATTCTCTTAAATCGTCGTGATTATCAGCACCAGGACCGGACGGAATTCATGTACTAATGCTACAACAGCTCTCCTGAAGGTAAGACATTCCTGCTCGAGAAGATCTATAATCGTGTTTGGGTTGACAGTATACTCCCAGAAAATTGGCGGGAGGCCATCGTTATTCCTATCTTGAAGGCTGGAAAGGACCGTCATCTTCCCTCCAGCTATCGACCTGTTTCCCTCACCAGTTGCGTTTGCAAGGTGATGGAACGCATGAGTAACGGACGATTGGTATGGTAGTTAGACAGTCGTAACCTACTGACTTCCAGTGTGGTTTTCGACGACACCGTTCAAATGTAGACCATCTTGTGTCAATATCGACACAGATAATGAAGAACTGTCAAACCGTTGGCATATTTTTCGATCTCGAGAAGGCTTATGATATGTGCTGGCGAGCAGGGATTCTACATTCCATGAATACCTGGAACATACGTGGACGCCTACAGCTGTGCATTCAGGAGTTTAGGAAGGACCGCTTTTTCACAGTAAGGGCCAGCTCGCTTTTTTCTAATTCTTTTGTTCAGGAGGAGGGAGTACCTCAGGGTTCGATACTAAGTGTCACTCTCTTTGCTATAGCAAGTAACTTCACCTGGAAATGTGTTCCAGCTGGAGTTTCCTCATGCATATTCGTAGACGACTTCGGTGTCTATTGCACTTCTCAGAGCAAGGCGCCATTAGCAATGTTTGGACAACCTTAGAGAATGGAGCTCAAAAAACGGCTTCCGTTTCTCAAATGAGAAATTAATCTTCGTTAATTTCTGGCGCCGTAGGAGACGATTACCACCTTCGCTCGTTTCGGTCCAGATTTACTTCCTTTCGCAGATGAGACGCGCCTCCTGGGTTTGATCTTGGACAGCAAGCTTAGTTGGTCGTCGCATATTGCACAGCTAAGAGCACGATGTGACCGTTCCCTAAATATCATGCCAGTACTAAATGACAAATCGTGGGGAGCGGTCCGGGCAATCTTGTTGCGAATGTATCGCGCACTGATCCCATCCAAACTAGACTATGGATGTATTGTTTATTCGTCAGCACGACTATCTGTGCTGAGAAGATTAGACGCGGTACACAATAGGGGCATCCGCATGGCAATAGCTTTCCCAACAAGCCCAGTGGTGAGCCTTTACGCCGAGTCCGCAGAACCTCCTCTGCAATATGGCCGTGAGATTCTCTTGGAAAATTATGGTTGTGCGCTTAGATGTGTGCCTAAGCACCCATAGTTCGCTTCTTTTTTCACCACCACGCTAAGAGAACGATATAGGAATAGCACCCTTATTCCCAAGCCTGAGGGGTTTCGTTTCCAGGAACTTCTAGCGAAGCTTGAAATGGAGGTTGTTCGCCAAGGGCGAGAAGCTTTACCCCCTGGCTATCTGGCACTCCCCATGTAGATCTTGGGATGACCGTACACCGGAAAGTCCACGATGACTATTTCAAGTATCCGCACGTGTTTTTTCGAATTTTTGTCAGGCTACACTGACCGTCGATGTATTTACACCGATGGGTCAAAGAGCACAAACGGAGTTGGATGTGCTTATGTTTATGAAACCGAACCACATACATTCGGTTTTCCAAATAGCACTTCCATTTTTACTGCAGAGCTTTATGCAATTTACCGAGCCATTTTGTATGTGCGCCGTCGTAAATTAGATGACTGCCTGATTCTGAGCGATTCCCTTAGTGCACTTCAGAGTCTTCGTAAGCTGTACAACCCCTACCCTATTGTACAACGAATTCAGGATGCTCTCCATGTTTTACATGCTTCTGGCGTTCACGTGGATTGTGCATGGATTCCTGGTTATGTAGGTTTGCTGGGGAATGAAAAGGCGGATTTGGCAGCAAAGACGGCCACTACAGAAACCAGTATTACAATCTCACGTGTTACTTCGGAAGACTTTAGGCTTGAAGTGCGGACAGCAGTGCTGTCGTCCTGGCACGAAGAGTGGTCAGCTCTCCGCGGTAATAAGCTTAGAGAAGTGAAAGAACTTCCGATAAACTGGGTAACTTCCTGTCGCATATCTCGCCGCGAGGAGGTTAGTTCGGCTCGATTAAGAATAGGGCACTGCAATTTTTCGCATGGTTACCTATTTAAAAGGGACCTTGCCCCTCTATGTCCGCTGTGTGACAACCTTTTGTCAGTCCGTCACCTGATGCTAGTGTTCCTCTCTAGCACACATTCGAGATTCTCTTCAGCTGCCTGCCAGACTTCCAGAGATCTTAGCGGACGACAAAACAGCGGTTGATAGAGTTTCTAAGTTTTTAGCGGAGTGTCATATCAATTTGAGGATTTAAAATTTTAGAAATCTTTTTATGCTTTTTGACATACTTATCACCTTGTTTTATATGTATCTGGCTATTGCCACTGTTTTTTACGTTTATGTGTATATTTTCATTGTTGCTAGTAATTTTACTTTTCATTCAAATTTATATCTGGCTATTGTCATGAATTTTTAAGGGCGCTGATGACCTAGAAGTTGAACGCCCTTAAACCCAAAAACGAATCAACCATCCACAGTCAGTCGTCATAACCGTGCGGCCAAAGCATGCGTTTCAGAGCTGGCCTATATTTGTGTAGCCCCTTGCCACAACCTTTTAGACATTACATTGGCGTGCAGCCACATGTTAAGTCTCCAATTTAACCGCTTTTGGTAACGCTACAATTTATAAATGCTTCTTCAGAGGAACAGCAGACAGGCTTTACTAAGTTCCTAATAAGCATTATTTCGATTCCAGTGGATAATATTGACATATTTGTTTTTGTTTATTATTTATTTATCACAATCTCTAATTACTTTGAATACGTATAACTTCTAACTTGACGCCGTAGACCATTGGTTTCTTATCTCAAATTGATTGTCTATGAATCCTCTATTACCAGTAAAATTCGTGCGTTGTTATTCATTTACACCCTGTATAATACATTACATCCTTTAAACATTGATATATCACCAGTTTAGCTATATCCTGTGATTATTTATTACCAGTAGTAGATTCGTATATTTACTGTACATGTAATCAAAGTTACAAACTATCTATTTTGTATTTATGTTACATTATATGTTTTGCGGCTATTTATTTTGTAATTAATTTTTTGTTGTTCTAGTTACTTATTTTGTATTTACTTTTTCCACCAAATTATGTAATCAGATATTGCAAATTTTAAGTGAACATTGTAATTGGGGAAACCTGTAATGTTCACATTATAGATAAATAAATGATAATGGCGGTGAGAAGCTCGGGACCCCGGGTGCGCCAAACCCGTACCTACCGAAGTAGGCCCCTGGGGGATGTATGGATGGAGATTGATGCTCGTTCCGAAGATGGGACAAATCTCCAACGATTTTATTAGGATAGTGAATTTTGTTGAGGAGCCCATTTGAATGAACCTGTTCCTGCCCATATTGCATGTATTCTCCCGAGTAATTCATCAGGCATTCAAAATTTGTTTAGTCTCTATAAATTGCGTTGGACTGGTTATGTACTCAATGTGCTTAACGAAAATGCTTTAACAAGAAATCCTATATTAAGGTAAAATGTATTTAGAAATTAAAGTTAAAGCATTTTAGGGATGATTTTATATAGTGAAGGCTACTTCGTTCCTGAAAACAATAAATTCTCTCAAAATCAAGCTCTTAGAACGGCACGTACCAAATACTATTACTAACACATATTTCAAATATTTATGAAAAGGGGGAAATGTTTACGCCAAGTTCTTAACTGCAAAGCTAAACCCATTCTAAAGGGGAACATAAAGGTAAACCCCATTTCTCAGAATGCCATTGTTAGCTTTTCTACCACATACCTGCTGCAGTTAGATGAAATATACTGAATTTCAACCGTAAATTCGATATTCAGATTTCACCAAAAATATTCATTTTCAGATCCACTGAACCTAAAATGAGCATTTATATAGAAAATTGTGTGCGCGCGCATATCTACCAAGGCGGCGACAGAAGGATGTTTAACAAAATACCTCACTGCAAACAATCTACCTGAATCTCTTTCAGGTTTTTGCTTTATGCAACGTTGTTTACAATGTCATTTAACATATTTGTACAACTGAATTTTCTAACAATAGCCTGATAACTCCTGGTCATACTGACTTCCGTATCGTTTTGTTTGATTCGGATATCATGGAACATCGGCAACGTCTTAATTGCAGAGCTCTTTAATGCAGGTATGTGTCAAAGGTTTTCCAATATTCCAGCCTGCATGTTTACAAATTTCCTAGCATGGACATGCTTAAAAGTGTGCGAGAGTTCTTTTTTTTTCTGCTGCCACGTATACACATTTGAACGCTATTTCCCCACGTCTTTTGTAACTGAGCACCATATGTTTAATTTGAAATCATTGCCAATCAGAAAGCATCGTGAATAATACATGATTCTTTATGTGAATACTATAATGGATAACGAATACATTAGAATTTGTCACTGATAGAGAAAGTCTTGCAAGTATTGGTGTTTCTTAATGTGTCCTTCCGGTGTAGAAACGCTCAAATGGTAACAAAAGGTTATAGAATTACATACCATATAGTATATTTCACGAAAATCGTTTCAGTATATAGAATATTTTATAGAAGTTTATATAATAATAATAATAATAATAATAATAATAATAATAATAATAATAATAATAATAATAATAATAATAATAATAATAATAATAATAATAATAATAATAATAATAATAATAATAATAATAATAATAATAATGATGATGATGACAATAATAATGATAATAATAACAACAACCGTAGGGGGCGTAAGGCAGTGCAGATATCGATAGCAAGCGCGTCTGTAAATGAATGGAGGGTGTGATTTGTGCCATTGCTTCTTTAAGAAGGTGCCTGAAGTGAATCTCACTTTTAAACCTTCGAATCGGAGACAGCCCGGCTTTTAGACAGTGTTCAGTTTTCACTGTAAAGCGGATGTTCCCAATCGCTGGAAAGTCGTCATTCGGATGTTACAATCCTTTGCGTACACAGAATCGTCACAAAATCGATAGCATTTGTTGCCGTCACTCAAATGCTCCTTCAGTTCGCGGCACTTTTCTTTCTCAGAGGACACAGCAATCCGCATTATCACACGAGCAGATGTCATTAAAGCTTACGGCATGGAACAAAAATAAGGCGAATGTAGAACATGTAACCATGCTCTTTAATCCCTCCCTTTCCTTTCATCAGACCGTCTTTGTTCACCAAAGGGAAGCCGAATTTCCCTTAAAGGCTTAAACATCAATATTTTTCACACTTAAGCCGTCTCCCCCTTCCTTTCACTTAAAGATCCAATTGCATAATGCAAAATACGACGAGTTATCTGCCAATTTAAATGCACTCACCTGAATCAGTCCGTGCCATGCTAACGTTCTGGCCACGTTCTCTTTAACCTTATACAAAATGACTCAATGGAATCTGAGTGCTTTCAGAACCTTCTTGTGGGAAACTCGTACAAAATGAAATGAGATATTTTTTCGAGGAAAAAGTCGCAGAACGCGATTAATTAATTTTGCGAAATTATCCTTTTAATGCTCACACTTACTAACCCTATAAAAAGTAATGTGATACTGTCAGATCTGGAGATCGTGCTGGTCAGACATCGACATGTTGAGAAATTGTGTGTCCATAAAATAGGATCCTCTGTGTGTTCATTGCTTCGCGAGCGGTGTGAGATGTGGCGCCATCCTGCTGTAACCAAAACTCGCTTTAATCATCATCTTAAGGTTCAGTGTTGCCATTATTTCTGTATATCGATGTGCGTTGATGCTTACAGCGGGGTTTCCCTCTACAAAAAAGTACGGACCAATTATTTGAACGGCACAAACGCCATACCACACTGCTACTTTCTGTGGGTGCCATAGTCATACAGTTCCATGGGTTGTCGTCATTCCAGTAAAAAACGTTCCGTTTACTTACGAAAGCAGACAGAAGGAAATGAGCCTGATATGACAGTTTGTTCTGATTATCCAGATGGCCATCTAAAATTGCAAGAAAATGTCACTCGAGGTCTATCAATGCATTTAAATCGATGCACTGTTTGAATTTTGTATGCACAGACGTTTAGGTCATTGAGAAAGACATGGTGAACGCTTGTTTGCAACAGATTCAAAACAATTGAGTGATGCCTAACAGAGGAGTTAGGATTTTTAACTGCTTCTCTTCGTCTTGCAACATGCTCAGACTACGTGCTTTGCGCGAACCACCTATGAACGCATAACGACGGCATACTGCCCATGGCGTTTAATTTATTCACCCAATGCAGAAAGCTGCAATGGGATGGAATTCTTCCAAGACGTGGCACATTAAATTCTACCCTGACTTTGCTCTAAACGTCGGCGATTGAGTCGGTCTCGGTGGCTCAGCTGGTTAGGCGCTGGCCTACTGAACCCACGGTCGCGGGTTCAAATCCGACCAGGACTTCTCTCCCCCTCCCTTTCGCTCTCTCTCCCTTGTCCCCCTCTATATGCCCTCTCTCTCCTCTTTCAACTTCCCCCATTCTCTCCCCTGCCCTCTCATCCGCACTCTCTCTCGCTACCCACACTTCCCCACTGTCCCCGCTCTCCCTCTTCCTCTCGCCCTCCTTCGCTCTCCCCGTCATTACCTCCCCCTTACTACACCATGCTCAATATCCCTCCCCTCTCCTTTCCTCCCTCCCAGCCTCTTATTGTCTATTTCTATCTCTTCCACCCATTTCCTTCTGCGCGGATTTGTTCTCTATACTGCATTATTAGTAACCACATGGAGCATTAGCTGAAAAGCACCGATTTGTTTGCTTGTAAACACGGGAATTTTATGCGATTTTCTCCTCTGTGTACTTATTGTCACTGCCCAGATTCTTTCACTGATTCTTAAGTATCTCAGATGCTATCTCGCAAATAACAGCTCGTTTTTACCTGGAGCCCAGGCAATGTGGGTATTTCCGACAACGAGGAAGCTGATGGGGCTGCTAAGTCTGCATGTCGCCTGCCGGGGAAGCGTTGCATGGCACTCAATTACGGGTAATTAAGGACGGCGATCAACCCTGGCTGACCTCCTGAGGATAGGTCTCACGCGAGTCACTCACGGCCACTTCTGCGTGGTGACCAGGCGCCTGTCTGTGCTTCATGTGGTGTTCAACTCTCCGTCGCACATGTACTTATAAATTGTCCGCAATATTCTCGTGAGCCCCAGTCCATTCGTCTGGGGTCTACACTTGTCTTCATTTTGGTTGACGACCCGGTGTCTGTAGACAACACTCTGCGGCTCGTCGCCGATATTGGGTTCGATAAACAAGTCTGACATGTGTTATAGTTATAGGCCGATTTTAGACTTTCAAGATATTATTTTACGGTATTTTAACCTGTTGACTTTTTAGAAACCAGACTTGTTCTTTAGTTTTTAGGTTCCTGAGATTCCTTTTATCATACTTTATGCTTTTTATTCTATACATTTTTCTGTTTTAATTGCTTAATATTTTAACCTTATCTTCTAATCGTTCTTATCTTAACCTATGAGTGTGGTTTGAACTTCATTGTTTGACTAAGGGCCCAAATGACGGGCCCTTAAACTCCACACACTCACTCAGTTACTCTTTAGCGTCATGTTGTGGACAAATGGAAACTTAAAGTGCCTACTTAGTTTCAAATCCTCATCTGAGACATCGTGAAAACAGAACAATATATTTTGTAGCGAAGATGCAAAGGACGTACACTTGGAATTCATCTGTCAGATTTCTTCTCTTATGAAGTGGAAAGCTAAATTTCAGCATTCAGGAATGTTCTTACCTATAAACGCATGAGTTTAAGTGAGCAGAATTTGAGAAAAAAAGAACTTGTGAATTATTTTAAAAAATAATCAAATGCATTGCAGTAAAACGTGGAGTTCTGATAAGTGCATGTTTTGCCCTTCACTGCGCATACTTGGAGATAAGATAGTGGAAGAATGCATGCATGGAAATCGAGCTTCACATCTGAGTCGTTATTTCACCTAGGAGCCAAAAGCAGAGACAGCCATCAGTACAAGCTCACCAAATCAAAATTTAATGAGCGTCATGGTGCTTCTAGAGCAAAGCAATAGAGGGAGCCTGCATACTTACACGGCGAATTCCACGACCTCGTGCGGCTAATGGCCGAAACAGCGGCGCATGCGCAACGCTCTGCATGGTATTATCCCTGCCAAGCCAGATCCGGGAAGGCAAGAGAAGCATTCGTACTTGGGATTTCAACGACAGAGCAAGTTTCTGTGGAGCTGGGCAGAAATGGTGACTATATGGTACTAGGGAGGCATCATGTTATACGCGAGTAGGTTTCTTCTAAATTATCTTTCAGCTCTTTGGGTTGCATTTATATAATTAAAAGTTTTGGACGTGAGTAAAAATTTTATCAGCATGGCAGGAATTTTTGAAATATTCAAATATTAAACGATGTCAAAATGTATTACCAAAAGTGATATTTTTTTCTAACCACTTTAAAGTGGTGACAAGTATTTAAATTCCCTGTGATCCAAAGTGTTAAGTTTGTATTTTTGAAGTTGTTATAATAAAGGCAAGTATTACTTGCCAATTGGCAGTGTAATTTCTTTAAAGATCCACATTATCCTAAAGGTTAAGACGTCTCAGTGGGTTGCACGAGCCTAACAAGAGTTATGTTTTCCTGCACCCCAGTACAACGTCACACATTATGAAGCTTTAAAGCAAATATGGAATGCCCATACATATTTGAAGCCTCTTGCATGTATCGTAGTAGAATAAAACGAAGTAAACATAGGTTCGCAAACGATCCACTAAAGAAGAGATTGTTGTATGCAGCGTATGCTTTGTTATATGGTTGGTGGTACATAAGCACATTTTTCTTCGCCTGTGAAGCTTGAAGCCAAAAAGTAGTTAACATAAATCAGAATTACCAGATTTATGTACTTTGGATTGTCATTTAGTCAACCTAATTATATCTTGCGCACTATTCTTTTGAATCTGTTGAACTGCGGTAGCGCATTGCCGCCTTCTGTACCATTGGGTATATGAATAATAATGTAAGTATTGCATACTTATGAGTAAAGCCCGCATATCTAAGCAAAATGAAATAGTAAAATAAGCAAGCAAACAAGCACGAAAAATGGCGAAAACAAGCACTAAAAATCTGATGTGTTGCACTCACATGACTTTCTCTACTCTTGTACTAACCATTCTTACAAACTCTTATTCCTATACAGGGTTGCCAATCGTACGATAATTATGGGGGCATACGATAATTTTAATGTTTGTACGATGGTTGTCAACCCGTACGATAATTATGGGGGTGTACGATAATTTGAATGTATGATAGTTCGATATCGGCGAAATATCATTTTCACTGGTTTGTCACTCCAGCGAAGTGAAACTAATTACAAATAACACCACTTTTGTCCTCATTGTCAGCCTCCACCCCATAGCTACTAAGCCTACTACCCTTTATCCTCTTATTGCCAGTCTGCCCAGGTCTGATAATCTCAAAGAAGAAGGCACTGTTCAGAAAATTGATGATCAATGTAGAAAACTCGGAATACGTGATATTCCGTGTGAAATAAAGACCATGCCTGAACCTGACAGTTTCTGGAATGCTGTCACCTTGGTGGAAATACTGATTTCAAAGAACTGGCGGCCTTTTTTTTTTTTTTTTTTTTTTTTTTTTTTTTTTTTTTTTTTTTTCCCTCTCCTAAACTGGGTTTAATAGAAACCAAAGTTAGAAACAGATTGACACTAGATACGGTAAATTAACTCATTTTGTTGTCTCAACTTATGAAAGAACGTGGTAGATCTTAAAATCTGCAAGTCACCGAGAAGATGTTAAGATTTATCTCAACAACAAATTTGTGCAATGTTGCAACGGTTAAGGAAGCTGGACTTTCAGATGAATAGTGCGAGAAACATAAGTGCTAAAGTTGTAATATTTGTTGAGGTCATCAATCTTGTAAGTGGATATAATAAATATCATTACTCTTATATTTTCATAAGTATTATACTGATATTTTTATTGTTGTACCGTTTGCTTTATGATGTACGATAATTTTGAATCCAAATCTATAATTTTGAGTGGCTGGTACGATAATTTTACTTTCAAATGTTGGCAACCCTGTTCCTATATCTTCTTTCTTGATAGTTGAGATACACATTTGTACAAATTATCTTATTGCTTATTTCCTTGCAGGTGCAAGGGGAATATTAGAATACAGTAGGCTTTGTGCGATAGTCAAATGTTTGAGATTCTGTTGTCGATGCGCACTTAACATATAAAAAAATGAACAACGATGATCCATTTCACGAAAGTTCTAAGTTTTCCGAAACTCACACACATAACAAGGAATATCTCCGAAATGGTCCACCCTACAAGAAAATTTATTGCGACATAAATTGTGTATTTTAGCAAGATCTACATTTTTGTATAGTATTATTTGGTCTATCTCTTACGGTTTACCAGTTATGCAAAAGTCGTCCAGAGTAAATACGACCACAGGGGCTATAGCCAGAAAATTCAAGATATACATTTCATTTATCATCAAAATATCTCAAACATGACATTTTAATCAAAATCGTTAGAGCCATTTTCAAGAAAATCAAAATTTTCGAAAAATTTTCCATGTAAAGGGTAGTTTAGGGTGGGCCTATTTTCTTCAAAATCTTCGTGTCGCATCCTTGAAAGACATTAAACTTAAATACCAACTTTGGTTTTTAACCGACTTTTCGTTTTTGAGTTATGCTGTCCACAGACTGACAGACACACAGACTGACACACACACAGACACACACACGGACCTTTTTCTAAAAATGCTTTTTTTTTTTATTCAGGGGGCCTCAAAACATGTATTTCCGGTGAAATCTCGACATCGAATTTTTGGGTGGAATACAATACTTACCAGTAGAGAAAGTAAAAAAGCAAAAACGAATGCATGCAAATATGATACTAAATAGTTTCGCAGAACGCTTAACTTATCGAAGGCTGTTACAGTACACAAGGAAAGTCATCATGAGATTTTCCTGCGTAAAATTCCTGCGTGTATCAGTGAAAAATGACCTGTACAGTGAAAATGTTCTTTCCACGTCGCATGATGTCACAGGTGCATAAGAAAAGCACCACAGTTCTTCATCGGCGAATTGCTCTTCAATATGTTTTTCTTCGCCAGAAAGCTTTTTAGAAATTTGACACAGTGTTTTGTAACAGGAATTTTTCTGTAGCACCTGATTGAGTTTATCAAACCCAATTTTTGCAACCCCGTGTGTTTCTGACGACAGTGCCATCTGCTTTTAGGGAATTCAAAACAGTTTTCACTTCACTGAAATGTCCTTCATAGTATGACAAAGCCTCTAACCACGTTCCCCACGGAGTCAAAACTGACTGAGGAGGCATGGATAAATTTGGAAGTAGTTCAGGGAATTTTTTAATTCTAATCGGTGACTCCACGAACTCTTTCTTCACGCTAGAAACAAGAAGATTCACGTCTTTATACTGGTTTCTAATAGTTTCAGCGACACGATGTAAACCACGAGCAAGGCACGTCAGGTAAACAAATTTAGGGTAAAGGACTTTTAATTCAGCTCCCGATTTAACAATATATGGGGCAGCACCACTGACAAATAGCAATGCAGTCATACCGTATACCTTCTGGCCACACGAAAGATAACGAGTCATTGAAAAATCTGGCAACAGTTGAATGATTTGATTGTTCGAGTATTTGTATGTTCAGAAAAAATGATCTGCTACCTGCTTTCATGGCACCAACTACAGCACTGCCTCGATACATCTGTGGTTTCATCTATAGAAATCCATGTTTTCATCCTTCAGTGTATTCCGAATATTACCAATGACTTCTCGAAAACACTGTGGCATTGCGCATAGTTTTTGCGCAATGTAGATTCATCTGGCACCTTTTTATTGGTGTATTTTTCTAAAAATACACGAAGCTGCACGTTATACAATTTATACAATGGAATATCTAAACCCACTAATGCTGAACATAAGTCTGGAAAATGTGTCACTAGAACTCGATTGTTCACCAACATTGCCTTTAATCAGTTGCTGGTTTAACTTAGATTTATTCTAAATGCTGCAGCTTGGAACTCGGGGAAACACCATCCTTGTTTATTATATCATTGCGATATCTGACTGATGAGTTGACACTCTACGCAATCATGCATACCTTGCTGGACTATATGCTACAGCTTTGAACTCGGGGAATCACCGTGCTTGTTCATCACTAGGGCGAGGAAGTTCATGCATTTGCATGTTTTTCATAGGGGTTAAAAATGTATGCGTTTACATTATGTGCACGAATTATGGAATTTTCAGTTGTTTGGACATGATTTTATGGTGCATATAACTGCAATAAATACATATTATTTCAATACTATAGCCCCTATAATGCATATTTTAATGATTTATATGGTTTTTTATTATTGTTATCTATTTGGAAAATATTTTTCATATTGGTAATATTGCACATGATGATACAACTCACGAAGATTTCAATATTATAGCCCCTATATTGCATATTTAAATTATTTTTATGTTGTTTTTTTTTATTATTATTATTTTTTCCATGTGTATAATATTTTTCACATTGGTGATATTGCACACGATGATGCAACTCGCGTGGTGCGTGAACTAATGCTGAGTGATGTCGTGCAGTGAATCCCCTGTTTCCATCCTTTCATTATATGTATGTTCGTAGAAAATAATCAGTGCGTTATCCGAGAGGTTTATAGTAGCAAAGATAAAGTGCAGGTGAACGTTTTGAGCAGCACGATTGTAGCAACGCTTGCCTGCCCACCAGTAGTTGTGTTGTGGTCTTCAAACGTAAGTGTTGTGAACTGGTTCCCACCAAATTAAATTAGGCATATAAAATGCTAAAAAGCTCTTCAAATGTCGAAAATAAAACCAACTTCAAGTGCTAGATTAATTAATTTACAGAAAGAGTTTTTGGGTGATATAATATCTACAGATAATTGGGTACTGTTTGTGGAGCGTGTGAGAAAAATGTAGGGAGTGAGAAAAATGTAGGGAGTGAGAAAAGATTTCAAATAGTTCAGCACATAAACAGCAAAACATAAGGAGAATTTAATCAGAAAACTCGCAAACAAAGAATCTGTTCAAAAACAGCTATTGGAGTGTTTAGGAAGTAGGTTTACTGAATTTTCATATGACTTATGCCAAGCATTTTCAGCTGCTGATATTCCCTTGTTCTAAATTAATAATCCGACATTTAAAAACATTCTTGCCAAGTACACTCGACAATATGTGCCTGAAGAAAGTACACTGCCTAAGACTTATGTAGGACATTGTTACAATATCGTATTGTCAAATATACAAAATGAATTAGTGGATCAGTTTGTGTGGTTGTCTGTTGATGAAACCCCTGATACTAAGCGCCGCTCTATTGCTAATATAATCGTGGGTGCTTTAAATAATGAACAAAATACTACACCGTATCTTCTTAATGTGTGCGAATTGTCGGACACTGACAGTGTAACTCTGACCCAGTTTGTGATGGACTCTGAAATTACTACGGCCATGTGGAATCAAATACGACCGGTTACTTTTATTTGTTACTGATGCAGGACAAACTCTGAAAGGTATTTTTCCTAACTTCATTCATATAACTTTTTTGGCACGTGCTCTTCATCCTATTTCTGAGACAACGTGATTATTTCCCGTTGGTAGATAGATTTATATCCAGTACAAAGATATTTTTTGTTAAATCTCCTAAAAGAGTTAAGTTGTTTAGCTCAACAGCACCTAATATCCGACTTCCTCCTGCACCAGTGTTAACTCGATGGGGAACATGGGTCGATGCAGTTTTAAATTATACTGAGCACATAGAAATAGTCCAAGAAGCTGTTAATTGGATTCGAAAGATGCTTCATCGATAGAAACTGTGCAAAATATTCTATCAGGCACTGGGTTAAAAGAGGATCTTAGTCTCATATCTACCCATTTTTCTTTCTTACCAACAGCCATAACGGCATTGGAAGTTGTAGGATTTCCTTTGCATGAATCACTTACTGTCTTTGAAAAAACTATGTGATCTAAGTTCGGTTCCTGGTAGCATAGGACAAAAAGTGAAAGAGAAAGTGAATTATATAATTTCAAAAACTTCTGGTTATAAACAGATGTGCGATATTCGAGACATCCTCGAAAGAAAATCATCTGTCACATCAAGACTTTACTCTCTCTGTGAAGCAGTTAACATCATTTAAATATGTCCCGATAACATCTTGTGACGTGGAGAGAAGTTTTTCACGTTACAAAAGTGTTTTGCGAGACAACAGACGATGTATTACAGTTGAAAATTTGTGCAAAATGTTGGTTGTGAACTGCAATTTAGCAGTTAATACTAGCAGCGGGACCACTTATTTATGCTTCAACCTCTAAGGAATAAGGTAACTTTATTTATTATTTATACTAACTCGTCTTATCTACTGCATAGGTACATTAATTATTATTTTAATGAAATAGTGCATATTTCTTGGCATATTTTCAAGTTTTTAAGGGCATATTGGCATGCATATTTCAGTGTTTTTAAGGGCATGAACTTCCGAGCCCTATTCATCACATCATTTTGTTATCTCAGGCGATAAGTGACTGATGAATTCACTCTACTAATCGCAGCAAGTAATTTTTCCCCTCGCAGTATGATTTCGCAACACCGGCCTATACCCTACTGTTTCTTTCTTAGGAATTTAGCCGAGAAGTAGCGAATCATTAATAAATCACGGATAACTGTGAAATATGCACTTTTAAATTTACAGTTTTGGGTAAAATATGTTTTATTTAATATCGTAAAATAAGTCAGGAAAAACGTTTTCCTGCGAAAAAAGCATAAATAAGCACAAACAAAAATAGTTGAAGTTGCACTTCTAGGTGTGTCTAATGAAAAAGTTAAGCATTTTACTTAAAAATCCGGCCTTTACTTATGAGCAATTCTGATTTAAAACGTCGCATCGAATCCAAAACGTTTTCGTTTCAGTATGAGCTTGAATTCTGTCCAGATGTTGAAGCAGAAAGGTTTATAGGACATCTATGCAACTACACACTGCATACCTCCAGCAAACTGTTTAGTAACGTACCAGAAAAAGCTTAAAATAAGGAAGAACGGTTTTACCATCGCGAAGCAATGTCTCGGAGAAATCGACCGCATATTGTTACGAGGATTATTTTGTCATGTTAAATGTATTGTAACATATATATTCATATGGCACTCTTGAAAGCGTGAACTTTGCACCTTTAACCTAGTAAGATCTCCATTCCTGTAGACCTTGCTACGCTTTTAATGTTCTCGTGCAAACTTTAGAAGCCATAGGGTAAAAGTCTAAACATCTAGTCGTGCTATACACTTGCGTTGATGGTGGACTTTTAGTGTTGGTTAGGGCTTTATTTTCTCATGCTTTTACTTACAATGTCCGTCTGGGTGGCTCAGTTGGAAGGACGCTGGCCTACTGATCCCAAGGTCGCGGGTTTAAATACGGCCCAGACCGATGGTTTTTAAGTGTGCTTAAAAGCGACAGTTCCATCTCAGTAGCTTTACTGTCATGTAATTGAACTCCTGCGGTACGAAATTCCGGCACACCGGCGACTCTGATGTGATCCTGGCAACTGACAGCGTCGTTAAATTTTACTTAGCATGAAGGTTTTAAAAAGATCCAATCGGATACCCTCATATGTATGGATGCATTAATAGTAGCATAGTTTACTTCAGCAATAGGACAGATTTGTGGCTTCGAAATTGGTGGAACAAAAGCATACTGTTAATACCACCTTTTATACCTATGCCTGATTATTCATGTTTCCTAAAGTCTGCTTACGTTGTAACAGCAAGATGTGCCATTAATCAGTTTTAATAAGCATGCCAATCGCATTTCTCATTCACAACGAAGTATTAGGTCAAACATCTGGCTTAAAACGTGTTTTAATAAACCGGTGGATTTGTAGAACGTAGAGATCACAGGGATAGAGAGGGAGAATGAAAAACGCTGGAACTTACTGACACTATAAAACACAAATGCAAAGCTTGAAAAAGTATAAGGCACCTGTGATTATGGTGGAAGAATAAAGTTAAGAATAGAACAAATAAACTAGTAAGGTTTTACTTCATTACACGATGGATGATAAGATATAACGAGAAACGTTATTTGCTTAGCACAGAAGCGATAAGATGTTTAGACTTTTACCATATGGCTTCTAAAGTTTGCACGACAACATACATCAGGTTTAAGTAAAATTGTATTCATTACTACTTTTTATTAAAAATGTAGCAAGGTCTACTGGAATGGAGTGAGTGATTAGGGTTTAAGGGCCCGTCGACAGCTAGGTCATTAGAGCCCCCTACTGGAATGGAGATCTTACTAGGTTAAAGATGCAAAGTTCACGCTTTCAAGACTGCCATATGAAAAATACAGAAAAATGTTACATACATTTAACATGACAAAATAATCCTCGTAACAATATGCGGTTGATTTCTCCGAGACATTGCTTCGCGATGGTAAAACCGTTCTTCCTTATTTTAAGCTTTTTCTGGTACGTTACTAAACAGTTTGCTGGAGGTATGCAGTGTGTAGTTGCATAGATGTCCTATAAACCTTTCTGCTTCAACATCTGGACAGAATTCAAGCTCATACTGAAACGAAAACGTTTTGGATTCTATGTGACTTTTTAAATCAGAATTGCTTATAAGTATGCAATACTTAACATTATTATTCATGTACCCAATGGTACAGAAGGCGGCAATTCGCTACCGCAGTTCAACAGTATCAAAAGAATAGTGCGCAAGATATAATTAGGTTGACTAAATGACAATCCAAAGTACATAAATCTGGTAATTCTGATTTATGTTAACTACTTTTTGGCTTCAAGCTTCACAAGCGAAGAAAAATGTGTTTATGTACCACCAACCATATAACAAAGCATACGCTGCATACAACAATCTCTTCTTCAATGGATCAATCCTCCATGCGTGTCAGTTTGTCGACACTGGAACGATGGCGGCAAAAACCGCACTGAACAGCAGGGTATTCGTCTCTAGCCACCACACTAACACACTAGCTGGAAGCAAGCGTCCGGTCTTTCCCAGGTCGAGGTATAGGGATGACGATACCCTCTCGCCAGGAAGACAGCCGCAGGTGGACGATGAAGTAGGATTTATCGGTGGATGTCAGGACCAGGAGAAAAGTCCTTTGCGAGGGACACAGAGAACTATACGCTCCGCAGATTTCTTGATAGGTATAAACCCTCTATCATAATTATCGGTTTGATTAGTAGCAGCGAACGGAAAGGCAAGGGCGTCGGCGATATCCTGTTCATTGGTGCAGATACAGCCCTGTACGGCAATTTTTCTCTATTTTTTTGTATGTTTTCTTTTAACGAAATGCATGATTTAATTAATCCAAATACAAGTACTATCAGAGCTTCAGAAATCATGTTATGCATTTCTTTACCTTCTAGGTGGGGAGTATTTACACCAGGGCCCTAATGACCTAGCTGTCGACGAGCCCTTAAACCCAACACACTCACTCACTGTTTCAGCCACCCCGATCAGAGAATGGGCAAGACATATCTCCCTGACTGGAAGGTGCTTGCAGGGGAGGGGGTAGATTATGGTGTACTTTCTAAGGACGTCTGGGACTGTGGTGGCGGGTAAACCCTCCAAAGCTGACATGTAACTGCGATCTTACTTTCACAACCGTCACAATATAATACTACACTGATGGCACAACTCAATTTGGAATTTAAACACATAGGTAACCATTATTAAAGTATCATTAAAGAACGTATACATTTGTTAGGCACTGTGTATGTCGTTTCAATTTGTGCCATAATTCTCAATACGGTTAAAAGATTTTCTATGTCAGGTCAATAGGTTGGACCTGAAGAATACGGCATTAATCTATCATATGAGCAGGCGTGATAGTATAGGAGATAATGACTTCAACTATCAGAAAATGGTGTTAATGGTACAAATAATGAATAAGTTTCGTTAAAGCGCATTTTAAGGAAAATCTCAACAAAAGCAGAGAGACACTGCAATTAAGGAATACATATTACTTCCAGCAGACTGCGGATTGTTAAAGAATCGCTTTGTTTCTGGATTGCATATGGAACACCCCACATCCGGAAGAAACTGCTTTTTTCTCTGTACATGAATCCCCTGTTTTTGAGTAATTGCTGGAATTTTCCGAGCATCTAATTCAATGTGTCCCAATCAACTGAATGACCATTTGCGATTTTGGACTATAAAATTTAGGTAAATTCAAGTTCGTTGTCAACAAACTTCGATTGTTTAAGGACCAGCTAAAAAGAGTTGCCTCGGTCCCATGCGCACAACAAAATGTGGATATTGCATGTTTTTTAAATTTTTTCTTTTATTTACTATTTTTGGCGGTTGGTTTGTATTCGTCATTTCATGTCCTAAATTATTAACCCGAGAGCAACCCATGTTTGCGTTTCCAAGTGAGAAGAATCCTACAAATGAGAGAAAACATTTCATAATACTTTGGGAACGTCATTCTTTACAGATGTCTGTTTCATATTCTACTATAGGTGTGACCATAATGAGGTTCCGTCGCCTTTCTTGTGTCACTCCTCAAAAATATTGACACTGAAATAGTAAATTCATGTAGCTTATTGTTATTGCTAACATTATGACGGGCATGTAACATGTCTGCCAAATATATTAAATATGGACAAACTATGGAAGTAGTTGTGAGAATTGTTAACTACAACCGCTCAAATGGCAAAACACAAGAACAATTCCAAACTTTTCATTCAAAAGATTCGCAACGATGATGATGTATCTACCGTGATATTGCTTAATAAGGTGCAAGTAATCTCAATACGTTTTTCTCATTACTAGGATATATAAAAGCATTCCTTAAACAAAGATGCAACCATTACCTTTAAGTTGTAAGAAGTGTCGTAAGTAACATTTATTCTCACTAAACCTATCATTTCAAAATGAAAATAAGCTTATTTCAAAACTAGCACACACTCTTTAGCTTTCAGCGTACGACCCTTTCAAATAAACTTCGAGACTACAAACATGTGCGCATCTCACTTCTCTGGGAGGGGTTTCTGATGTTACATTCACGTGACTTTCTCTACCGATGCTTCAACAAACTATTCATAAAAAAAGCGTATTCTTCTATCTGTCTGTCCTGTGGCACTACGGCCCTTTGAATGTAGCCTTGGCCTACCGCCCGGCCGCTGGATCCCCCACCTCTGCCCACTACATGCGTCATGAGCAGAGTCCAGTAGTGGAGAGTGGGACGTGGTCAGCGCCCCGAGCCCTCCCGGATAGTAGGTATATCCGGTCTTCATAACCGGAGTTGATCATACAGAGGAACCAGGATGAATGATCAGTCCAAAGCCTGGTGTGAGAGTGAGGAAGTGAATGCTATGAAATGCTGGTGAAAGATGATAGGAAAGGTGATCATGGAGCAATTGGTGGAATGATGGCGGCGTGTCCACCACACATCCCACATGCGGACGCCTGGAATCGAACCCGGGTCCCTTGGTGAGACTCAAGCAGTGTAACCGCGCGGCCACGGCGCGGTCCATTCTTCTATCTACTCACCTTAATCGAGATAACTATTTGTAGAAATCTTTTATTACACTTCCTTGTAGGTGCTCGTACATTGGTAGGTAATTGCGGAATATGGAGGTTTAAGTGGTAGTCAAATGTTTTAAGAGCTGATTGAATGTAATGGCTTTAGATGACCAGAAAAAAGTATAATGGCCATGTGAACCATTCTTAATCAAATCCTTGTTGATCGACGGTCACCAAAACCGATCAAACTTCGATCGCGATTAAGTAATTGTAGTTGCGGTACATCATTGTTAATTCTCGTTCAATAAGCCGCCATCAGCTGACCGTGCGCTAGATTGCTGAACGGTCAGGATTCTATGAGAATTACTCAAAGGAAAACATTTAACTCTACATCCAAAGTGCTTGCAACGCATTTACAATCCCATTGTTTCGATTGTGAAATGTTGTGTGTATGATTAGGCATTCTTTTGGTAGTAAAATGAAAATGGAAAACAAAAACTGGTTTACAATTTTTTCTCAGCAAGAGATAGATGCTCTGTTGGAACTAGCCATAGCACGTTCCAAAAAATGCAAAGTAAAACGACTGATTCATGTTCTTCAAAGGGTAGAGCAGGAGGCATGGATCTACTTAACGCGGAATTTCAAGTTGACACGAGGCGACTTGTGACAACCAAATTTATCAATAAGCGTTGGAGAGTCCTCCGGGGTCGTACGAAACCAACACAAGGCAATTGGGACTATTGGGAAGTTTAATAATACTTTGCTCAAACTCTTACCGCATCAGCCACCACAGCGGAATGCCCGCAAACCTCATCTTATATGACATGAGTGAGAGAAAGTTAAATGAGCGTACTGACATCTCGCCATCAATAATCATAGGAATGCCAGTTTTAGACACTGTGGTGCCGAGCTCGGTGCACATCAAAGGACGGACGGGGCCAAGCTGCTTCTCGCCACATGCCAGGCCGGCGGGCAAACAAAGGCGCAATCTTCCTCACACCACTCACGCGAGCGAACACGTGACTAACAACAATGAAGCGGTCACAAAAAAAGGGTTTTCTTCAGAGCCTTCGAGAAAGACCTGAGTGCGTCACCAGCGGCGCGTTTGTGGAGATCGACAACGGTCCGTGTGACGTCACCGCTCTATATAAGAAGGCGAGGCAACAGCAGTCACTCAGCTAGAGAGAGTTAAAGTTACAGACATGAGTGGGTCAGTGCGTCAGTGAGCGCAAGACAGCTGTGCGTGTGTGTCGTCGTGAAAGATACATCGGTCCTCGGAAAAAAGATTTCACGAGCGTCTAGTGATTGCATCGTCGTAGTTAGTGTATGAGAGCCAGAGAAAGTGAAGAAAGACACTGAAAGAGCTACGCAAGGTTACGAGAATTAAACGTTATGAGTTGGGATAGCACGAAGACTGTAGACGTGCTAACAACAAGAAAAAAACTGTATTTGTGATAGAAAAGTAACCGGAGTGATTTTGTCATTTTGCCACAATAAATTTGTCATAATTGCCCGATATTTGAACGCACAGTATTTACAGTGCTATTAACTTGAACACGATATAAAAGGGGTTTATTTAAGTCCTCTTAACTTTGATTTTTCAAACCTGGGCACAGAAAGTAAATCTATGCAGAATACTGGTACAAAAGTTTACTTCCCCAATATTTTCATATAACAATGAAGAATATTACAGCTACAGAAAAAGAATGACAGCTGTACAGTGAGCCTGGACGTATTAGTGAAGAATGTGATGCAAGTAGGGCCAAAATAAGGAGCACGTCTAGTAATTACGAAAATAAGAGAACAAAAGAATTCCATGTGATATAATAATCCTCCAAGCCACTACACGCCGACCACGTCTCGGCACATGGTACAAAGCAACTTCCTTTGTGATGTACACACACATACATTCCTCCCTCCGGGATACACAGCCTTGCTGAATTTTAAGCAACAAACCGCTTTATAATTTAGCGAAGACGTATACGGAATTTTTCGCCAAAACTACGAAGTAAACCGTGACATTTCCCTACAGTGTTTTTGTCCCAGTATCAATTGAGAGCATTGCTCTTATGTTCAAAAACGAGTCCTGTGGAATAAAAACGTCGGCACTGATTATTTCTGCATAAAGGTAGACAACAGAATATTACTAAAATTTGCGTGAAGCTGCAATTACCAATGTGAAAGTACCTGCTTATGGAAGTGATTAACTTAATTAAATTACGAAGAAGGTACAAGCTCTAAAACGCAGTTTCATACTTCCACCGAAGTATCAACAGATAGCCGACGTAGTCCTGTGGCGACTTTAGCAAATGTGAGAAAATAGACGCCTGGTGTTGACTTAGGAATGAATAATCCACATATAATACCGTAACCGGAATTTTGCTGGTAAGGTTCGATTTTGCTGGTGTTGACTTAGGAATGAATAATCCACATATAATACCGTAACCGGAATTTTGCTGGTAAGGTTCGATTTTGGTGAATAACTGAAATTAACGCTTAAGGTAGGCTGTCCTAAATTCACAGAGAGAGAGAGAGACAGTCAGACAGACAATCCAGAGATCCCAATTTCAATTCCCGCCTAGAGAGTGCAAATCTTACTTTAGCCAAGATCATTCCCTATTCTCTCTAGTGTCTGGAAGCATGAACTCTCTCTCTCTCTCTCTCTCTCTCTCTCTCTCTCTCTCTCTCTCTCTCTCTCTCTCTCTCTCGTGTGTTTGAAAACAGCATAGGTAGCTCAAAAACGAAATTTCAGATGAATATGAACCTAGGTATTTAAGTTCAACTCCGAAATATGTGAAACCAAGAGTAAGCAAAGAAACGAAAATCCGGAACTATCTTACACGTGAAAAAAGTTACATTTAATATATGTTGTATAAAGGACGGAGGAATGTGCGCTCGCATGCGATACAAGTTAGCTGGACACAGTATGAATGACGTCAGAAGTACAGCACGGCCATCAAATGTGCAAACTGACCTAGAAGCAAGGGTCGAAACAACGTAACATTCAAGTGTATGCAGACGGAAGGTCAAGGTGTAGTACAGACGTGGAGTGAACTATCTGAAAATCTTCAGTCCATATCCAACAATTTTGCAGTGTTGCCCAAAGTCATTAAACAATTAGAAACATGGGTTTGGAAATGTCCAAGAGTTTAAGCATAATAGAAGACTTAGCTAATTCAATTAATAGGATAACTCTTGTGCCAGGTGTCGATAAGGTGAAAACTAAATTCCAGGAAGTTCTAAACAAAAATATTGGTTATGAAGCTATGTGTGAAATTTTGAAAATGAGTAAGAACGAGAACACGCCAGACTGGAATTCTTTACATCGTGTGACGTAGAAAGAAGTTTTCCACTGTTTAAAAACTGCTTCAATGATTGGCGTCGAAATTTCACATTTAATAACTGACGAATGTACAGTGTAAGCCAGTGTAATGCACTCTGTGCCGATTATAGATAATAAATAGCAGTATGTATAAGCGTTTAAGTGCAATTCCAGAATGTATAGTTTATGATGCTTGTAGGTTGTGCTGTAGTGAGGCAGTTTTCATGCTCAGGCTGTACCTACCTGCAGTTGTTTACATGCGCGAGCGATAACAGTCAAGTCCATGTGCAGTATACCTATGGAAAAACGCACACGCCTCCGGCCTTTAATGATGTATGTTTAAAACCCATTGGCATGATCAATAAAACGTATATATTGAATTTTCTGAGAACAGCCTTTTAAGTACTCATCATTCGGGATCAATTTTGTGTGACTAAGAGGGAGACGAAACATTGTGGTGATGTGTAGTATACGTAGTTTGAAAGCCATCACAAAACAACCTGTTTTTTTTAATCACTTCAGCCTTCTGTATTACCCCTTAGCCTATAACGAAATGTGTAATGAAGCATTTTTCTGCAAATGCTTTTCTCGATTAACATGAAGTACATGCAAATAAGCTTTTATAAGAACAGTTAGAGAGATAAAAATTAAGATTAGTGAGTAACAAAAGTCATACAAATGTAACATCAGATTTCTTTTTAAAAATTCAGGAGACTTTGAGCACTAATTAAATGTAGATATACGTACTTTTAAGTAGGTTGCAGGCAATTCCTGAATAAGCGAGGAGTTTTTAAAAAATTATTTTTAATGTGTCTGTGTGTTCAATGGGCCTTAAAACATTTAAATTCCGAAAAGATTTCCATACCAAATTTTTATTGCAGCGTAATAGTTCTAGTATCTAACGCAGTAAACGGTAGAGAAAGTAAAGAAAAGCCCTTATCGCACTCATCTACACGTTTCACGTATATTAATTCCATTAAACTCTTTACTACAGTACAACGCATGCTAGATAAAGTATAGCTTCTAACATAGCATTTAACACGGAGTAGCGGAATCAGAAACTTCTTACGTATGTAGAAATCACTGGAACGGAAAGGAGTAATCTCGACTTGTACAGCTGTTTATTCTAAGATTAAAATCACAATAATTAAATGTTCAAACTGCTTCATTAAGCTGTTACTTAAACCATCGTGTTAAAATCAGCTAGGGTCTTAGCAGATTTAATAAAAACTACCAGGAAATTACGCAATCTCATGCTACACCTACGTCAGAAAAACAATACAATATGAGAGTAATAAACCTTTTTCCCGCAATTTGGCTGAAGCCCACCCTTGAGGACATCCCTTCAAGCGAGCTCTTGCAATTTATTGCTACCCTCTATGGGAACATTATTTGGCCAATTGAAAAAGAGGGCAGCTTCCGGGAAGATATATAAGCCACTGTGCCATCAACAAACATTCCCACCCTTGTGTGAGCAGAATTGTAATAAACGGGAGAGCCATGCCACCGATACTACATTTATCTGCCGTAAAAACTCCCACATCCTTGTCACAGGCTTTGAGGGCATTTTCCATATTCTTTTTGCAGCGCCTATCTGAGCCCTCTGATTGTATTATAATCACTTCACACACCAGAGTTCCAAGTGACATGCATTGTTTCCAGGGCTCAGACAAAAGCATATTTAATAGCAAGAGAAAATTGCTTCCAAATTTCAAAAAAGTCTTTACAAAGCGCAGTATAGCGAGTGAAAAAGGAATATAATACCTTACCAAATGGCCAGATTATTTAAGATTAACCCTTCACTCTAAACGACTGATACAGATATCTTCTTTCATGGCTGCCATCTGCAATTCGGTTTGGTTTTTTTCCGTCGTGGAGACATCTTTGTTTTCTCTGAATTATGTATTTTGAATTTTATTTTGGATTAGCAAAAGCCGGAGCTTTGCTTCTATTACTGCCCTAAATGCCAAAATTCTCGTTCTCCATCCTCTACTCCTATTTTTCACTCTCTCTCTCTCTCTCTCTCTCTCTCTCTCTCTCTCTCTCTCTCTCTCTCTCTCTCTCTCTCTCTACCTCCGCCCCACTCTCCCTTGCCTATCCTTTTTCTCTTCTTTCTTTCCACTCTTCCAGCCTCATTCTCTCCCTTCATAACCCTCATCCGCATCCTCTCCCTCTCCTCTCTTCACAACTTTCATTTCATGTGACGTTTTAAACACCGGTAATAAAGCTGCCTTTTCTGTGATCTTGGTTAGCATTACAACCTAACTAAGAGGGTTTTACAGACTGTGGCTTTATATGATAAACAATACGACTGCCTCGCAACCGCATCATCAAATGGAAAAGGAGAACTAGTATACATCAAATTGCGTGCTCTGGCGGTAATAATTCCGGCAGCTATTAACAAAACAGACCGTGGCAGAACGATATTGTACATCACATCGTTAAGCAGCTCTATGAATTAAAATAAATAGAAGTAAAAAGACACGTCTCCCATAGGGAGCCTGACATAGAAGACTACCAGTTGGTCACTTTTGTCCTAATAATTTACTACCTCTCAATCTCAATTTTGTGAAACAAATCAGGAAAATATCTTAGGATTTATTACACTTGCATTATATTTTATGAAACATGCCCTTTTTAACAATTTTCTTTAGCCGTATCAGAACACGAATAAATAAAATTGGTAATGAAATAGTGCCAAATGAGCCCGTACTCCATACAGCTTGGAGTTTTGTGACATTCGTCTTCTGAGTATAAGGGGGCCCCTCAGAGAAAGACCCTATCCATTTATCTCAACACAGTCTATATTGGAACTCTGAATCTCTAGAAGGTGAGGCAGGAATGATATCCCCATATCACAGGGATGGACGAAAAATACTACAATATTTTGCATGTTAAACCACTTTTATTTACCGTTGTTTCAATACTAAAATAAAACGTTCACGCAAGTTCTTGGAAATGCTTTTGTCGTTCTGTAACTGTGCTCTGTAGTTGCAAAATTCCTATTAAATTCCATTAATGTGCACTTACAATATGATATACGATGTGTTACATTTTAGAGGTAGAACATTGACGCATAATAGAAAAAAGCACTGCAGGTTCATCATTAAATGGTCAGTAAGTCCCTTATTTTGATAAGGGCGGCGGCAGCGGCAGCGGCAGCGGCGGCGGCAGCGGCGGCGGCGGCGGCAGCGGCAGCAATAATAATAATAATAATAATAATAATAATAATAATAATAATAATAATAATAATAATAATAATAATAATAATAATAATAATAATAATAATAATAATAATAATAATAATAATAATAATAATAATAATAATAATAATAATAATAATAATAATAATAATAATAATAATAATAATAATAATAATAATAATAATAAAAAGAAGAAGATAAATATTATTCGCTCCAAAATTCTTACGCTGTAGAGTTACTGCCACATGCGATGTCAGTAATGCGCAATAGCCTCCATTCTGTATCTAATGGTTGGATTTCTTCTGCTTTCCCCAAAGTTAGGAAACCAAGAAGCAAGTGGTGCAATTATCTGAACTGTTTGATTTTAGCTGGTTCCAACATTGAGAGAAGAGGATCACTTAATGAAAAACGACTTAGTACGTTGCGAACTGACTCAATGTAAAAATCAGCACAGCGTATTTTGAAAACTTGCACATATTTGTCAGGCAGGGATGATTTTGTCATAGATATTTGAACTTTGGCACCAAAATACATGTTTTCCAGAGGGAGAAATGCTTTTGGATCCCTCTATTCCACATTATCTATTACAGAGGGAATTCAAATCTTCAGGTTTGCTGTAGCAGTCAAGGATATTTCGCAATGCAGAAACAACAGATGTGGTATACTGCTTATGTTTACAGGCGATTATATGATGTTAAGGAAAATAGTTTTAAAAATGAAAAATACGTAAAAAGCAGGAGATTTTGAAGTGTGTTCAGTGTGTAGCAGTAGATCAGTAGATTTGCAAAAAACTAAAACACAACTCCTGCAAAATCAGTAGGCCTGGCAACGCTGGTTATACCCCGCCCATTCTTCCTTCAGCTTCAGCACTGAATATGGGGACGGGGTTGTAAACCCACTGAGGGACGTACAATATCAGCAAGAAGAACCTGACGAGTATAAGTATTTGCAGGTTTAAATATGTTAAAGCTATACAAATGCAAAACCTTAAGACTTAACCTCTTTATCGAACAAAAACATTTATACCTGTGGATAGGTATTTTCTTCTTTGAATAAGGTTATTTGCTTATTTTTTATTTCTTTTAATGTCAATTAAGCATAGAATTTTTAATTTATGTTTTCTTTTGAGAAATTACTCTGATTAGCTTTTGTTAAGAAGAAACAAACATTTATTCCTAAAAATACTTCATAGTAGTTAATTAAGTGCGTCGGTCGAAGTTACCTTATTGCTAATTTTATTGTAGGTGCAAGAGGAATATGGGAATACAGCAGGCTTTAAGCGATATTGACATATTTTAAGAGCACAGCTGGTAGCTGTATTATGGCTTTGAAATTGCATTCTCTTTGCATGGCCAACAGATAAAAAATAAACGACTTCCCACTTGGGAAAGTTATAATCATTGGCAAATTCAAACAAATAACAAGGAATACGATATCTCCGAAATGGTTCACGTCACAAAAAGTATAGGTCATAAACTGTACGTTTTAACGAGATCTACATTTTTCGGTCGTAAGATTAAGATCTTTCACGGTTTAACAGTTATGCAGAAGTCATCCAGAATGAAGACTTGAGGACATTCCAGAAAATTCAAGATATACATTTCATTTGGTATGAAAATGTCTTAAACATGTGGCATTTTGATCAAGTTAATTTAGAAGTTAGTTCAGTTAGAAGTTAACTATTGATTTTTGTGTGGGTTCTTTGGTGTGGATTTCAGATTTTTATTGTGAACACTTCTGACATGTCTACTACAAATAAAGTTACAACTAAAATACACTCACAAGATAATGGTAACATTTGTGACCGTAATTGGCCTGGGAAATAACTTTATGGACATCATTTAGCACTGTAAATACCTTTAAAGATGCAGTTTGTAATAGGGATCATTTTCAAATATATTGAAGCCGAAATTGTGAACGCCATAATTATGGATAGAATACTGCATCACATGGCGGAATTAAATAATTGTGACTAAAATTGTCAGAAGGCACGAAAAGGTACAGACAGGTCATTAGGGGCGAGCTTCAGGTAGTCGAGCGAGACCTGGTAAGAACAGTTTCCTGGAAATCGCTCAGCGCCGGTGTGAGCCGGAAAACAGGGGATGGTCGTTTCTTCGAAACCTTGTTGCTAATTAGGAAGTGAAAGGTATAGAGAGCGTCATAACGCACAGACTTGCCTGCTAGAAATCGGAGAGAAAGGGTCGTTGAGAGTTGCCCTCCAGAACCCGACGGGGTAGTACAGTGGCCCTCCAGAATCCGACGGGGCAGTACACGTGCCGCCCATACCGCCGAGCGAGCATCTCAGCTACGGGACTTGTATTCCGGATCCTCAAGTGTGAGGACACATTATAGTTAATATTAACAATCTTCTGTCTTAGTAAAGACACGGTAACGTCTCAACTAATTTAATAACGATTGGTAAATCTCACGCTTTCTTATTTTGGTGAGAATAAAAGTGTTTCAACGAAGTTCTGGTTTTATTCGCAAACACTCACGCATACCCTGATGTTAAGATCACATGCCAGAGCAGCCGGAGCAGAAGACATCCAGAGAGCAGCATTCCGCATAGGAGAGCGGAACGGAGGAGCGACGATTCGACATCAATATGCAAGATGTCATTGTAATGGAAATCATAATTGTAAATTTTTTATGTACAGGACATTCACCAATGTTAAAATATTCCTGGTTAAAAAAATTAGGAATACTTAAAACTCGTCTTTTATCTGCAAAGATGCGAGAGTACAGTCCCCAATGGGGAAAAAGTATCACTGTATTTTGCCGAAGGAGAAACATTTTGTTCACTTTTTCTCCGTTTTGGGACATCAAGGCGTAAGAGCAGAATAGGAAATTTTCAGTAAGACAAGGAAAATCCCGTGTCACAAGATGAGAAGAGTCATGTGACATTGTCCTAAGTCAATGAAAGATAAAGAAAATGACGTCAATAAAATGGTGTCAGAGGGTAGGGAAAAGAAAGGGATTGTTTAAGCCGCCCGCGAACATGAGAATTTGTATATAAACCATGAGATATCTTCTTTACACACAGTTCTATTTGGCACGTGCAGCCAAAATTCACGCCCGTCTAACAGGCGATATTCGCGCGCAAACATTTAGCAACTGTATTCCGCTGAAAAATAGTGTGCCGAAGTTGATTTGTATCCCGGCTTAGTTTAAAACGCGCAGGTGTTGACAAGTATGGCGCTTATTAATCGCAAAATAACGTGCCGCGTAAATGATAATTCAATTGATTATGCCCCGAGAGATTCATCGTGGAGGGATGTAGGTATACAAAATTAGTTCGCCAAGAATATTAACTGTGGCGTGTGTTCAAAGCAAATGGATTAAGAAAATACAACGTAACATTTCACAGATACGGATTTGTGTCATCACGTTGATATCCCTCGAACTGAGATCTCCTTTACCATTCATGTACCTGTAAGGAAGGATCCTTGTTTCTCCGCTGAGAAACTCCTAGCCAAAGCAAATTATTCGTTAGAAAAAGCAAAAACAGTGAAAGAATTGGAAGCTGTGCTCACAGTGGAGAATTTCAGGGAGATCGACGGGCTAGAAACCAACTTACAGTTCGTAACTTCTGGAAGTTTTAATTTTTAAAAAGTGTGCGCAATAAATAAATTGTTTGCTAAAGGAGCTGTCAATTGCCAGGATCATATCAGCACTGCCGGTGTGATGAATTTGGTCCCACAGGAGTTCCTTTACAAGGCAGTATATCAACTGACATGGGGCTGTCGCTGTTAAGTACACTTAAAAACCATAGGTCTGGGCCGTATTTGAACCAGCGATCTTGAAATCAGTAGCCTAACCAACTGATACACAAGATCCATATATGTGCAATGCACATATGCATTATATAGAAGAATCAAGGAAGTACCTAGAAAATACTCGACAGCACCATTTCTATAATGCACTATGGTAGGAAACACTATATGCTATGAGGAAGCGTTAAATACATAGTAGAGTGCCTAGGAAGTACTAGACTTCGCCTCCTATTTCCAAACTTCATCGCTCTATAGGGATGCACCTACCACAGTTGCATCGCATTATAGTATTCCACTATTTGACCATCAAATATTTTACGCTTTAAGCCTTTAGGCCTGTTTCCATTCCAGAAAATGAAAGCTGTTCTCTGACCCTCTGCTCAGGCCCACCAAAATCTCTTCTGTCAACTGGTTGATGGTACATCTGCAATGGACTGCGGTTTGTATCCATTTCGATCACATGCTGATGCCACTTCGGTATAGAAGAGTCAATAGTGTCAAGAAGACCATTAGTAACTTAACGAATTTCACTATTCCAGTACTGGTATTTCAACCGTAACCAGCAAATGGTGTTCGTAAACCCATCTCCATCACCTCTATTCTTCTGCTTTGTTGTTTGTTAAGAACCAAATGTTTGGCTATTCCAAAATTAGCACACACAGCCGTTGTCCAACAAAGATCGATGTTTCTTCGAGAGTATTTTCTTTAGGGTTCGTTTCATTATTTCCAGAGTCAGTAAAAATATGCGAGTTTTGTTTCTTGGTCATTGACATTTTAAGGTACCAATATAATCTAAAGCTGTCTTATACAAGCTAAAAACCACTTGCTATAAATTGTGCTCAATATCTGAACAGATCCATAAATTGTTGACAAAAACCATTAAATTTAAATTTTCTCCGTAAACATTTAAGTATAGTGATGCCTCCCATTTCTCACAACTTCTTTCAACGATATGAAGGTTAAACCACCTGATAACATAGATATCTTTGTCTTATATATTTAGTTATTTCTTTTGAATTCTCACTCATTTAAAAAGCTGCATTAATTTTTATTGCAACATTCATAAACAAATTTTGAATGACCGTTACAAGTGCAATCAGAATAACCCTTTCTTTCATTACTACCCTAAGTTGCCTCGATTCAGAGTATCAAAAGCTTTTACAAAATCAACGGTCACTTGGGATATTACGTTCGCTGTTCTCTGTTAACTGCGATGCAGGGAAGATAAAAGCATGTTAGTGCCCTTCCTAACAATTTTGTCCTTCTAGCATAAAGGTTTCCGTTAATGGCGTTAGTCGTTTTAATCATTTTTGCATAGATCTTAGGCTTTGCATTGAGGAGGCTTGTTCCTTAGTACTTATCTTCGATCTCTGTTCTCAAATGTAGGAATTCTAAACACAACATCCATTCATCTTGTACATGGCTTATATACAACATGCATTAAAAATCTAAAACTAAAAAAAAGGTTAATGATGCACATTTAAGAATTATTAGGCCACTTGAACCGGACGCTTTTCTTTGCACTGTTTAAGATCTCTGTAATCCCTTGCGTAGCTAATTAATCCAATATATGATTTTCTTTTCACTATTAGGGGTAATAAGGGATAACAATTGAGAAGCAAAACACTAACTACTGGGGGAGTATCCCAACTAAATGTTCATGGTGATGATGATGATGATGACGACGACGATATATGATGAATACTTAGGGCGTTCAACTACTAGGTCGTCAGCGCCCTTATAAAACGAATAATGGAAAGAAAATAAAACTCCTTAAGCAGAATTAATCACGGCAAAAGCCAGAGGTACAGATTAATACAAAAGAAAAATCTAAGGAAAAGTTAAATATAGCAGAAGTGCCCAACTAATCATGGCAAAAGCCACAGACAAGGACGAATCACCAACCAAATCCTGAGGCTACAGCAAGAACGGTCATATGCATGTGCAAAGCGAAATGTTTCTGGTGAACAAATGGTTAACCTAATTATTGGTAAGTCTTACGGAACCTATGTTTTACTGAATGTCACAGTAGCTTCATCCGACATTTTAGAAGTTACTTCGAATGTCAGTGTAGCAGGACTCCTAGAAAGCTTTTAGTCAAAGCGTAACTTACGACATTAAAACAGCTACACTGCGTGAAGGGGTCCTGAACTCACCTGAAATTAAAAAAAAAAAAATTGTGTTAATTCGAAAGAGACAAAACTATTTAGGTATTTACTATTAACTATTTTGCATTCAAACAATTCAAAACAATTATTAAAACAAGTCCTACGAAGGGACTGCTATGTGGAGTGAGCTAGTGAGTGAGCGAGTGAACGAGTGTGTGATTGAACGAGTGTGTGAGTGAGCGAGTGAGTGAGTGAGTGAGCGAGTGAGTGAGTGAGTGCTATGTGGATTAAATCTGTGTTATGACCTCAGGATTTGTATATGTGTGGTTATACATACGTTACATTGAGAGGTAGGTACTTAGTCTCTTACATACACTTGAGGTGAATACTACTCGACCATGATATCATTGCACTTGAGAGTGATGGCACTGCGGTCTAACAGAAGTTGCGGCGGCAGGGGACAGTACAATTAACCTGTTTACTCTTACGTCAACGCGTGTTTCCGTTAACGGCCACGGAAGGCCAAGTGCAATCATATCATGGTCGAGTAGTACTTATGAGCACACTAGTGCATCAACAGTTGCATAAATTGTAAACATTTGCAGGTGCACGAAAGTTGATTGTTTCACTTCGAGGCAGCCAGTAATTCCTAAGATCATATTGGCGACTTAGATTTGGAAAACGATTGCTTGTATTTTAATAACAGTTTTAGGCGTGCTCAATCCTATTAGCGTCGCATTATCCTTCCCTCAGCAAGGATTGCCCTCGCCCACTAGCCTTGCATTTTTGCAGACATTTAAAAGTTATAACTTAATACTCTTAAAGAGTTTATTAGAACTCTTAGGATACGCTATAAACAACAAAATAAATAAGTGCAAATATCGAGAACACACCATGCAAAAGCACTGCTAAACGACTACAAATACCACCGGAGAAGAGTGCACGTGAAGTACGAGTTACATTTAAAGCAGGCCTGGGCGACTCGCGCGATACCTTGAGGGATCTAATTTTTTACCTGCTAAACATAGTTATCAGTCCAAGGCCGAGAAGGCTGCGCTCAGAGAGCGCCAATTATCCAAACTTGATTTAGGGTTAAGATTCAAGGCCTCACTTATATCACTTTTGCTTAACTTTAAGCAAGCGTTAACTTATTTTTATAATCATTATTTGCAGAAACACAAAGTATAACCAGTAGGGTATATATAGCGACTCTGGCTCAAGAAGTGGCATAAGTGACATGTTTGTTCTGGCTCAATTAGCATAACAATACACCCCCCTCCCCCCTCCCCCCTCCCCCCCACATGTGGGAATTTCCAAAAGGTAATAGCGACTCTGGCTCACTTAGCATAAATGTCCCATTAATCAAATCCACCCCTCCCCACCTCCCCCTCCCCTCCCCCCTTAAGTGACATGGGTATTTCTTTGGACACGTGGGAATTCCGAAAACAGAGAGGGTGGATGGTCTGTCGCGATCAGGATGACAAAGGAAGTGTAATTTATGACCCCCCGTCCCCCCTGACCCTCCTATTCTAGTGTCTGCATGTGTTTTCGAATGTGACAGTTGGAAATGTTCCCCTCTGACAGTTTTGAAAAGAACACGATACAACTTGCAAGGGGGCGAGCATAGAGGATGACAAAGGAAGGGAAACAGAGAGGGCGGATGGTCTGTCGCGAATAGGATGACAAAGGAAGGATAATTAATGACCCCCCGTCCCCCCTGACCCTCCTATTCTAGTGTCTGCAGGTGTTTTCGAAAGAAGAACGCGAGGGTAAGAAACCCTACAATGAATGGTCCCTTTCAGATCTTGATATATTTATGTGACAGTTGGAAATGTTTCCCTCTGACAGTTTTGAAAAGAACAAGGCTTCATCTTGCAAGGGGGCGAGCATAGACATCCCCATTTTCCTGTCTGAACAGGCCTAGTGTTTTTCTCTTAACAAAGCAGCCAAAGATCGCCCACCTGCAGGAAGAAACCTTTTCAATAGCGAAAGGATACTTCTGTATTGACGCGTGGACCACCCATGTGGTCCCCCACTGAGAGGGTTTCCCTGCCTTCCCTCACAATGACCGTCCAACCCCTCCAACACTTCAATGGTTCCCACACAGTGGGGACAAAAGGAAACCTGTAACATAACTCTTAGCAGAAAACAAACTTGCAGTTCGACATAACGAAACTTTTACTGATCAAAATCTACCCCCCACACACGCATTCTTCCGAAGAAAAACCTATTCTCACTGAAATTTTCGGACCGCACACATCTTTGACTTTGCACTATCCATTAAGCGGAAGGGTAACTCATTCTCCCTATTGTACTTGCAGGTGGCTGCTTCAAGCATTATTTAAGCATTGACAATGACGACAAAAAGAGAAAGGACAGTGTTGTTTGCTTCTTAGGGAGCATCGCCCAAAAAAGATTAGGTCTTCTCCCTATTGTACTTGCAGGTGGCTGCTTCAAGCATTATTTAAGCATTGACAATGACGACAAAAAGTTAAGGGGTTTCTCTTACACATAGAGGCAAAGACAGCAACAGTATTGTATTGAGAAAGGACAGTGTTGTTTGCTTCTTAGGGAGCATCGCCCAATAACGTTATTTTATACTTGCAACATTCATTTTGTGTATAGTATCATGTTCGACGATCAGAGAGGCTGTTTCTCGTTTCTTTCAAGCAAATTTAAGCTTTGACAACATGTTACTTAAGCTGAAAATATTGTCTCGTCTGTTACCCTCACGCAACTTTCTCTACTCTTGCCCTAACAATTAATACAAAATGTTATTTGCACTAACATCTTCGTGTTAGCTGAGATAAACGTTTTCACAAATTATCTCTCTGCTTATTTCCTTTTATGTGCAAGGAGGTATATTAGAGTAAGGAAGGATTTGTGTACTGATCAAAAGCTACATGCAATTCTACTGAAAAAGCATTCACAAGGGAATTTTTTTGGGTCCATCCACATCTCTTGACTTCGCATTTGTTTATGTTCCCAAAACTCAACTAAAATCATGGAAATATCTCCAAAAAATCCTACAGGCACACACACATACTCACACGTAAACACACACACACACATACACCCCGCACACATGCACACAAATACACATGCACACCTACACACATGAATGCACAACCACACACACACACACACACACACACACACACACACAAACAGACATACATACGCGCAAACACACGCACAAAACCGCATAAGCTTCATTTATAAGTTCCTTAAATTAAGGACTTTATGTTAGCCAATGCATCACTTTTCACAAGGATACTCTACTCAGTTTTCTTTGTGAAATATCCGGGGTGTTTAAGAGGACACTTATTTATACATTTATTTTCTTATTTATAGTATCTTACAAGATTACTATGCTTGTTTAATCCTAGCAAGTAATATTTTCTAAATCGCACCAAAGAATAACGATACCACAATGCAGGAACAGTAAGCACCCGAGGAACGTATCTGAATCATTGAACCATCAGCAATACAGGTTTCAAAGTAATGGGCAAATTTCAAACACTAAGTAATATCTCGCCTTATTATTAGTTTCTTTATTGACAAATTCGAGAGTTCTGGTCAAAGTAATTACTGCAATAACATATGTTAACATATATAATAACCCCTTTCAATCATACAGAAAATTCTTTTGACTTCATTTCTACATAAACACAAATATTAAAAATCTGATGTGTTACACTCACGTGACTTCTACCCTCTTGTACTTCCCATTCTTACAAAATCTTATTCCTATATCTTCTTCGTGTTAGTTGAGATAAACATTTGTACAAATTATCTTATTGCTTATTTCCTTGCAGGTGCAAGGAGAATGTTAGAATACTGCAGGCTTTTCTGCCATAGTCTAATGTTTAAAAGCTTTGAGATTCTGTTGTCTTTGCACACTTAAGATATAAAAAATGAACAACAATGATCCATTTCACGAAAGTTCTAAGTTTTTCCGAAACTCACACACATAACAAGGAATATCTCCGAAATGATTCACACTACAAGAAAATTTATTCAGTCAAAAATTGGGTATTTTAGCAAGATCTATATTCTCTATAGTATGATTTGGTCCATCTCTAACGGTTTACCAGTTATGCAAAAGTTGCCCAGAATAAATACGACTACAGGGGCTTCACCCAGAAAATTCAAGAAATTAATAAACGTATGACATTGTAATCAAATCGTTAGAGCAATTTCCAAGAAAGTCAAAATTTTCGAAAAATGTTCCATGTAAAGGGTAGTTAAGGGGGATATTTTCTTTTCAAATTCTTCGTGGCGCATCCTTGAAAGACATTAAACTTAAATACTAACTTTGGTTTAACCGACTTTTCGTTTTGAGTTATGCTGAGCACAGACTGACACACACACACACACACACACACACACACACACATGCCTACACATACACACACACATTTTAGCAAACACACCTACACTCACACACACATTTAGACATGCACACACGAGCATACACACACATACACACACTCACACACGCGCAGACACCCACACTTACACACATACACTCACACACATGCACCCCAAGCACACACATACACGCACCTTTTGTAAACCTGCTTTTTTGGATTCAGGGGGCCTCGAACATATATTTCCGGTGAAATCTTGACTTCGAATTTTTGGGTGGAGTACGTTACTTCCCCTATTGACCAGTAGAGAAAGTAAAAATAGAGGTTGCGACAACTGAGCATAAAAAATACACAACGCTAATTTCATTTCAATATATGAAACTCCTGATATTATTCTTTGTTATCAAATGATTAAAAATTGAAGAGACAGAATAATGAAAATTTCATTCATCTTACCCTTGCTATTGAATAAAGTTAGTGAATGAGACCTGATGCTCTGAAATTATTTATTTTTTCTCAAGTAGTAATAGATAAGGGGTTAATAAAATCTCAACAGGAACTTTTTGTCACTAGATGTAAGTTTATTTAATAAGTTTGCCGGTTTATAGCAGGTTTGTATAAAACAATTGTACTATTAAATCTTACAATCCAGAGGCTTTTAAGGGGAGAATATGTTTGGAAACAACTCAAAGAATGAGTGAAAACTGCGTACCAATATTCATTACAAATACAAACCAAAACGGATAAGTGGGGCTTGTAGACAGAATACAAAACGAGCTCTATGGTGTTAAAGGAAATTAAAGGCGCAAAACTCCTTATGTGACTTAATCCCTGGGAATGACTGATGGTAGCATGGAGATGGGAACAATAACAATGATAATGAATAGGAATCCCGCCAGCCTATATTTTAAACATTTTGTTCGGTGTTATTCATCTTTATTTTTTTTATTGAAGCATAACATTTCTTGTCATTTCTTACTGAACCTTCAGCATTCAGTTCATTGAATAAGAAAAGAGAATAAAGACATCTTTCAGATGTTCATACATTCATTTTAAATTACATTAAAGGTTGGCTTTGTCACTTTCATTATAAAACAAGCTATTATGTATATCATTTCACAGTATCCAAATATTGGAAAGAAAGCTAACTTCATAGTTTAGCCAATAGAAACAAAGTTCGGCGGGTGGGGGGTAGCTGTTTCTACTACGCAGCTGCACAGGTGTGGTGGGGGGAAAGCATTCTAACCTATAAAAGGGTACACCGGCCGCAGGAGTGATTGCAGTTCTAGAGGGCGAAACATCAGTTGGCATTTACACATCACTGCAACAATAACATACATTCCATAATGGCAGGTAAGCCCATTTTATTATACTTTAAAGAAACATTTTGGTGTCTTTCTACGAGTGAAAGTCATTAAATAGGAACAAAATACGCAGAAAAAAGTTTTTATATGTTAAATGGCATGTATTTCCTTACAATGGACTTGAAATTATCAGCTCATCATTCATTGCCTTTACACATTGAAAGATTAAGTCAAAGTGGAAATCCGAACTAACGATGAAATTGCCAAATGTAGGAAAACACGATAACTTTTTTTTCCCACTATTCATTAAATGTTTTCTTTTGTTGTTATTTTTATTATTATTCTTTTATTCTTTTGTAGGAAACATCGACAGGGCAAATGAATCTAACACGAGCATCAATGGCTCGCCCCCTGGACGTTGCACAACACGACTTGACAAAGTTACAATGCCAGTTAGGCCCAATAAATGCAGTTGTGATAGTTGTAAAAATATTTCATCACTGAAAAGTCTACTGGGGGAAATTCAAGGTAAGAATTATTAAATATTGAAATGCTAGTTTATATTGTTCCTTATTTGTCTCATTGTAGGAATTCCATCGTAAGCAATTTTTGTGTACATTCTGTCTTCCAGCGTTAGCATTTCAGCTCCAAACCATATGTTCAATCGAAATATCATATATGATATTTTGTTTTTTCATCATTCATCTGACTTATAGTATCCCTTTTAATACTCTCTTCTTCATATCAAAGTGACTTATCTCAAATAATCTGTCTCTAAGCCAAAAACATTTTCTTTTATACCTGAATTAAATATAGTCTTTTATTCAATCTTTAATAAATGTTCACTTGCTGAATATGAATATCCACTTCAAATATTATAACACCATTAATTAATTTTTTTGTTTCATCTTACTTCAGGCCCATATGAACCAATGGACCTTTCATTGAATCGCCAGCCTAAGGAGCAGCACACCATGAGACCTTCACAATCAGCTTTACACAGAGAATCAGCGCAAAAGAGGGAATTATACCATAAATCACTTTGCGATTGCAAGATCGCTAATCAAGCTGGAAAGAGCACATCTTCTTCAATATCGCAGAGTAATAAGCAGTCGCATGAAAACACCCATCAGATTACAGATGAACAATTATATCAACAACGCAAGTACAGCTGGGAACCTTCAAATAAAAGATGTCATACTCATACAAGGGAGCAATTCAACAGCCCGCAGCAAAGAACTCAACAAAACTTAAAGGAATTGATCGAAAACAAGACAAGGATATGTATTCATACCTGTGAAACTATGAAATGTGATACTTTGAAAATTGCCATAGAACTTATTTTATAATTCAATAAGATTTCTTAGAACAGATAACCAGCTCTTATTGAGATACGTTATTGACTTTGGCAGGGACTCTAGGTCATATCTAACGACAGTAACAATCATTCATCATGTAATTCATGCTTAGCCTGCAGAGTCGCAGTTATCAGAAGTAACAGGTATTCTATTTTATTCCAAGGGCGGAAAAACAGCGTGATAGACACAGAGAGAGAGAGAGAGAGAGAGAGAGACTGCCCGTTATGTGCAGGTGTTTTACCATATTTATGAATTCTGAATAATATCCACAGGCATTTAGCCTGAAGCAGTATCTACTTATATTGTGAAATCATCAATTATGTTGAAATGTAAAACGATTTTGATTCATTTAATAAAATTTATGAATAGAAATATCAGCGTTATCATTTAACCTGTCGTAACCTATCCTAGCCTAAGCAAGCCTACCCTATCCAAATTTAGCCTATCTTAACTAGGAATGCATGCAGGAATAACATAATGCATGATATAAATTAACAAAAGAACATAATTACAATCAGATAATTTTATTTAACTTATAAAGATGAATACACTACCATTACCATTCAGAAAGCAAGCATATACTATTGAAAGACAATACATATATATTCATTTCATTTCTTAATCATTCAATGATGCCAGTCGATTTCAGTTCATTGATAATTCCTTGAATTTCCTTATAGTGATTCTGTCCGGTCGATTCTTGTGACATGATTAATAATCGTAAACGTTTTACTAATTCAGTTGGATCGAACCAAGGATATTCCATGCGAAAAGCAGCACTTGATGAAGGAGCATCTTGCATGTTATCGGAGACTTGGAGATTATTACTTTCTTCCAATGAAGTCATGTTTCCAGATGTTTTTACAAGGACGCTTAGCGTTGATTTTCCATCTTCATTATTAGATGTTTCATCAATCCCAGACTTTTCACTCTCTTGCAACGGAAATGCCCCTGATTCAGAATTAGCTATATTGTTCACAGGAGCATTAGAAACTTCTTTCTTGCATACTTTATTATGGCGTTCAAGCCTACTTGTTGTCCTATTCTTTAAAGTCTGCCCACACTCACAGCATTTGAGGAAACGATGCTTTCCAAGACTAATATATGAAAAATTAAGTCTTGCATATTTTGAGCAATACAACCTTTTACTGTGATCACTCATAGTGAAATGCAGCTGAAGCTGACAATAACCGCTTTAAGCAAAAGTTAGAGATGCTCGATATTTTATACATTGATTGTTCATATGTCAAATATAAACTCGCAACAATGCAAAACAATTTAGTGTAAGCAGACACCCTAAGTAACCACGGGTGACCAAGGGTGACCACGGGTGACCAATGGTGACCAAGGGTGACCATGGGTGACCAAGGGTGACCAAGGGTGACCAAGGGTGACCATGGGTGACCAAGGGTGACCACGGGTGACCACGGGTGACCAAGGGTGACCATGGGTGACCACGGGTGACCAAGGGTGACCATGGGTGACCAAGGGTGACCATGGGTGACCACGGGTGACCAAGGGTGACCATGGGTGACCACGGGTGACCATGGGTGACCACGGGTGACCAAGGGTGACCATGGGTGACCACGGGTGACCACGGGTGACCACGGGTGACCATGGGTGACCACGGTGACCACGGGTGACCAAGGGTGACCATGGGTGACCACGGGTGACCAAGGGTGACCACGGGTGACCAAGGGTGACCATGGGTGACCACGGGTGACCAAGGGTGACCATGGGTGACCAAGGGTGACCAGATTAGGTGACCACGGGTGACCAAGGGTGACCATGGGCGACCACGGGTGACCAAGGGTGACCACGGGTGACCACGGGTGACCAAGGGTGACCATGGGTGACCAAGGGTGACCAGATTAGGTGACCAAATAGGTGGCCCGTGACCCAAGCACGTACGTGAGCAAAATAAGTGCAAGCTAATGTGAGACTATCAAACATTCAAAATATATAACCTAAACCTAACCTAAGCTAACATAATGTTACCTGAACCTGCTTGCTTGAATCTACACACTGTAACTATTTTAATTGAGGATTTCATTCTGCTTGCACCAACAAATATAACATTACCTAAGCTGAATTCTTCTATTTCAAACTTTTATTCTTGTAACACATGCACTAAGTCATCCCATCCCATACAAATATTCAATTTCCGTATAACATAGTCTAATCTACTCTTAATGTGTTTCATGTCTCTTAAGACACGATTCAACATTCAGAGAACAATGTCTCAGGTCGATTCTATAGACACAATTAACAAATCATTTCTGGAAAGTAATGTTATTCCACTATTCTTCCATACATCACCCCTACAGGTTATTCACACCAATCAGATAAACATATATCCTACACTCACCTAACTCTAATCTAAATTCAAGCAAACTATTAAGAGAATGCTATTGTATTGTAGATGCTCTGATGAAGTCAATGTGATCATTTCCTCTCATATACAAGTATTCAATACTCTGAACACCAAACCTGGCTTAATATTCTTGATAGCACATAAAATCAAGCACGCCAGAAGATAATCGAAACACCTTGCTCTCAAGATAATTAATTGTGATTTATTTTATGTGCCATCAATAATATTAAGCCAGGTTTGGTGTTCAGAGTATTGAATACTTGTATATGAGAGGAAATGATCACATTGACTTCATCAGAGCATCTACAATACAATAGCATTCTCTTAATAGTTTGCTTGAATTTAGATTAGAGTTAGGTGAGTGTAGGATATATGTTTATCTGATTGGTGTGAATAACCTGTAGGGGTGATGTATGGAAGAATAGTGGAATAACATTACTTTCCAGAAATGATTTGTTAATTGTGTCTATAGAATCGACCTGAGACATTGTTCTCTGAATGTTGAATCGTGTCTTAAGAGACATGAAACACATTAAGAGTAGATTAGACTATGTTATACGGAAATTGAATATTTGTATGGGATGGGATGACTTAGTGCATGTGTTACAAGAATAAAAGTTTGAAATAGAAGAATTCAGCTTAGGTAATGTTATATTTGTTGGTGCAAGCAGAATGAAATCCTCAATTAAAATAGTTACAGTGTGTAGATTCAAGCAAGCAGGTTCAGGTAACATTATGTTAGCTTAGGTTAGGTTTAGGTTATATATTTTGAATGTTTGATAGACTCACATTAGCTTGCACTTATTTTGCTCACGTACGTGCTTGGGTCACGGGCCACCTATTTGGTCACCTAATCTGGTCACCCTTGGTCACCCATGGTCACCCTTGGTCACCCGTGGTCACCCATGGTCACCCTTGGTCACCCGTGGTCGCCCATGGTCACCCTTGGTCACCCGTGGTCACCTAATCTGGTCACCCTTGGTCACCCATGGTCACCCTTGGTCACCCGTGGTCACCCATGGTCACCCTTGGTCACCCGTGGTCACCCTTGGTCACCCGTGGTCACCCATGGTCACCCTTGGTCACCCGTGGTCACCCGTGGTCACCCATGGTCACCCGTGGTCACCCGTGGTCACCCGTGGTCACCCATGGTCACCCTTGGTCACCCGTGGTCACCCATGGTCACCCGTGGTCACCCATGGTCACCCTTGGTCACCCGTGGTCACCCATGGTCACCCTTGGTCACCCATGGTCACCCTTGGTCACCCGTGGTCACCCATGGTCACCCTTGGTCACCCGTGGTCACCCTTGGTCACCCATGGTCACCCTTGGTCACCCTTGGTCACCCTTGGTCACCCATGGTCACCCTTGGTCACCATTGGTCACCCGTGGTCACCCTTGGTCACCCGTGGTTACTTAGGGTGTCTGCTTACACTAAATTGTTTTGCATTGTTGCGAGTTTATATTTGACATATGAACAATCAATGTATAAAATATCGAGCATCTCTAACTTTTGCTTAAAGCGGTTATTGTCAGCTTCAGCTGCATTTCACTATGAGTGATCACAGTAAAAGGTTGTATTGCTCAAAATATGCAAGACTTAATTTTTCATATATTAGTCTTGGAAAGCATCGTTTCCTCAAATGCTGTGAGTGTGGGCAGACTTTAAAGAATAGGACAACAAGTAGGCTTGAACGCCATAATAAAGTATGCAAGAAAGAAGTTTCTAATGCTCCTGTGAACAATATAGCTAATTCTGAATCAGGGGCATTTCCGTTGCAAGAGAGTGAAAAGTCTGGGATTGATGAAACATCTAATAATGAAGATGGAAAATCAACGCTAAGCGTCCTTGTAAAAACATCTGGAAACATGACTTCATTGGAAGAAAGTAATAATCTCCAAGTCTCCGATAACATGCAAGATGCTCCTTCATCAAGTGCTGCTTTTCGCATGGAATATCCTTGGTTCGATCCAACTGAATTAGTAAAACGTTTACGATTATTAATCATGTCACAAGAATCGACCGGACAGAATCACTATAAGGAAATTCAAGGAATTATCAATGAACTGAAATCGACTGGCATCATTGAATGATTAAGAAATGAAATGAATATATATGTATTGTCTTTCAATAGTATATGCTTGCTTTCTGAATGGTAATGGTAGTGTATTCATCTTTATAAGTTAAATAAAATTATCTGATTGTAATTATGTTCTTTTGTTAATTTATATCATGCATTATGTTATTCCTGCATGCATTCCTAGTTAAGATAGGCTAAATTTGGATAGGGTAGGCTTGCTTAGGCTAGGATAGGTTACGACAGGTTAAATGATAACGCTGATATTTCTATTCATAAATTTTATTAAATGAATCAAAATCGTTTTACATTTCAACATAATTGATGATTTCACAATATAAGTAGATACTGCTTCAGGCTAAATGCCTGTGGATATTATTCAGAATTCATAAATATGGTAAAACACCTGCACATAACGGGCAGTCTCTCTCTCTCTCTCTCTCTCTCTCTGTGTCTATCACGCTGTTTTTCCGCCCTTGGAATAAAATAGAATACCTGTTACTTCTGATAACTGCGACTCTGCAGGCTAAGCATGAATTACATGATGAATGATTGTTACTGTCGTTAGATATGACCTAGAGTCCCTGCCAAAGTCAATAACGTATCTCAATAAGAGCTGGTTATCTGTTCTAAGAAATCTTATTGAATTATAAAATAAGTTCTATGGCAATTTTCAAAGTATCACATTTCATAGTTTCACAGGTATGAATACATATCCTTGTCTTGTTTTCGATCAATTCCTTTAAGTTTTGTTGAGTTCTTTGCTGCGGGCTGTTGAATTGCTCCCTTGTATGAGTATGACATCTTTTATTTGAAGGTTCCCAGCTGTACTTGCGTTGTTGATATAATTGTTCATCTGTAATCTGATGGGTGTTTTCATGCGACTGCTTATTACTCTGCGATATTGAAGAAGATGTGCTCTTTCCAGCTTGATTAGCGATCTTGCAATCGCAAAGTGATTTATGGTATAATTCCCTCTTTTGCGCTGATTCTCTGTGTAAAGCTGATTGTGAAGGTCTCATGGTGTGCTGCTCCTTAGGCTGGCGATTCAATGAAAGGTCCATTGGTTCATATGGGCCTGAAGTAAGATGAAACAAAAAAATTAATTAATGGTGTTATAATATTTGAAGTGGATATTCATATTCAGCAAGTGAACATTTATTAAAGATTGAATAAAAGACTATATTTAATTCAGGTATAAAAGAAAATGTTTTTGGCTTAGAGACAGATTATTTGAGATAAGTCACTTTGATATGAAGAAGAGAGTATTAAAAGGGATACTATAAGTCAGATGAATGATGAAAAAACAAAATATCATATATGATATTTCGATTGAACATATGGTTTGGAGCTGAAATGCTAACGCTGGAAGACAGAATGTACACAAAAATTGCTTACGATGGAATTCCTACAATGAGACAAATAAGGAACAATATAAACTAGCATTTCAATATTTAATAATTCTTACCTTGAATTTCCCCCAGTAGACTTTTCAGTGATGAAATATTTTTACAACTATCACAACTGCATTTATTGGGCCTAACTGGCATTGTAACTTTGTCAAGTCGTGTTGTGCAACGTCCAGGGGGCGAGCCATTGATGCTCGTGTTAGATTCATTTGCCCTGTCGATGTTTCCTACAAAAGAATAAAAGAATAATAATAAAAATAACAACAAAAGAAAACATTTAATGAATAGTGGGAAAAAAAAGTTATCGTGTTTTCCTACATTTGGCAATTTCATCGTTAGTTCGGATTTCCACTTTGACTTAATCTTTCAATGTGTAAAGGCAATGAATGATGAGCTGATAATTTCAAGTCCATTGTAAGGAAATACATGCCATTTAACATATAAAAACTTTTTTCTGCGTATTTTGTTCCTATTTAATGACTTTCACTCGTAGAAAGACACCAAAATGTTTCTTTAAAGTATAATAAAATGGGCTTACCTGCCATTATGGAATGTATGTTATTGTTGCAGTGATGTGTAAATGCCAACTGATGTTTCGCCCTCTAGAACTGCAATCACTCCTGCGGCCGGTGTACCCTTTTATAGGTTAGAATGCTTTCCCCCCACCACACCTGTGCAGCTGCGTAGTAGAAACAGCTACCCCCCACCCGCCGAACTTTGTTTCTATTGGCTAAACTATGAAGTTAGCTTTCTTTCCAATATTTGGATACTGTGAAATGATATACATAATAGCTTGTTTTATAATGAAAGTGACAAAGCCAACCTTTAATGTAATTTAAAATGAATGTATGAACATCTGAAAGATGTCTTTATTCTCTTTTCTTATTCAATGAACTGAATGCTGAAGGTTCAGTAAGAAATGACAAGAAATGTTATGCTTCAATAAAAAAAATAAAGATGAATAACACCGAACAAAATGTTTAAAATATAGGCTGGCGGGATTCCTATTCATTATCATTGTTATTGTTCCCATCTCCATGCTACCATCAGTCATTCCCAGGGATTAAGTCACATAAGGAGTTTTGCGCCTTTAATTTCCTTTAACACCATAGAGCTCGTTTTGTATTCTGTCTACAAGCCCCACTTATCCGTTTTGGTTTGTATTTGTAATGAATATTGGTACGCAGTTTTCACTCATTCTTTGAGTTGTTTCCAAACATATTCTCCCCTTAAAAGCCTCTGGATTGTAAGATTTAATAGTACAATTGTTTTATACAAACCTGCTATAAACCGGCAAACTTATTAAATAAACTTACATCTAGTGACAAAAAGTTCCTGTTGAGATTTTATTAACCCCTTATCTATTACTACTTGAGAAAAAATAAATAATTTCAGAGCATCAGGTCTCATTCACTAACTTTATTCAATAGCAAGGGTAAGATGAATGAAATTTTCATTATTCTGTCTCTTCAATTTTTAATCATTTGATAACAAAGAATAATATCAGGAGTTTCATATATTGAAATGAAATTAGCGTTGTGTATTTTTTATGCTCAGTTGTCGCAACCTCTATTTTTACTTTCTCTACTGGTCAATAGGGGAAGTAACGTACTCCACCCAAAAATTCGAAGTCAAGATTTCACCGGAAATATATGTTCGAGGCCCCCTGAATCCAAAAAAGCAGGTTTACAAAAGGTGCGTGTATGTGTGTGCTTGGGGTGCATGTGTGTGAGTGTATGTGTGTAAGTGTGGGTGTCTGCGCGTGTGTGAGTGTGTGTATGTGTGTGTATGCTCGTGTGTGCATGTCTAAATGTGTGTGTGAGTGTAGGTGTGTTTGCTAAAATGTGTGTGTGTATGTGTAGGCATGTGTGTGTGTGTGTGTGTGTGTGTGTGTGTGTGTCAGTCTGTGCTCAGCATAACTCAAAACGAAAAGTCGGTTAAACCAAAGTTAGTATTTAAGTTTAATGTCTTTCAAGGATGCGCCACGAAGAATTTGAAAAGAAAATATCCCCCTTAACTACCCTTTACATGGAACATTTTTCGAAAATTTTGACTTTCTTGGAAATTGCTCTAACGATTTGATTACAATGTCATACGTTTATTAATTTCTTGAATTTTCTGGGTGAAGCCCCTGTAGTCGTATTTATTCTGGGCAACTTTTGCATAACTGGTAAACCGTTAGAGATGGACCAAATCATACTATAGAGAATATAGATCTTGCTAAAATACCCAATTTTTGACTGAATAAATTTTCTTGTAGTGTGAATCATTTCGGAGATATTCCTTGTTATGTGTGTGAGTTTCGGAAAAACTTAGAACTTTCGTGAAATGGATCATTGTTGTTCATTTTTTATATCTTAAGTGTGCAAAGACAACAGAATCTCAAAGCTTTTAAACATTAGACTATGGCAGAAAAGCCTGCAGTATTCTAACATTCTCCTTGCACCTGCAAGGAAATAAGCAATAAGATAATTTGTACAAATGTTTATCTCAACTAACACGAAGAAGATATAGGAATAAGATTTTGTAAGAATGGGAAGTACAAGAGGGTAGAAGTCACGTGAGTGTAACACATCAGATTTTTAATATTTGTGTTTATGTAGAAATGAAGTCAAAAGAATTTTCTGTATGATTGAAAGGGGTTATTATATATGTTAACATATGTTATTGCAGTAATTACTTTGACCAGAACTCTCGAATTTGTCAATAAAGAAACTAATAATAAGGCGAGATATTACTTAGTGTTTGAAATTTGCCCATTACTTTGAAACCTGTATTGCTGATGGTTCAATGATTCAGATACGTTCCTCGGGTGCTTACTGTTCCTGCATTGTGGTATCGTTATTCTTTGGTGCGATTTAGAAAATATTACTTGCTAGGATTAAACAAGCATAGTAATCTTGTAAGATACTATAAATAAGAAAATAAATGTATAAATAAGTGTCCTCTTAAACACCCCGGATATTTCACAAAGAAAACTGAGTAGAGTATCCTTGTGAAAAGTGATGCATTGGCTAACATAAAGTCCTTAATTTAAGGAACTTATAAATGAAGCTTATGCGGTTTTGTGCGTGTGTTTGCGCGTATGTATGTCTGTTTGTGTGTGTGTGTGTGTGTGTGTGTGTGTGTGTGTGTGTGTGTGTGTGTGTGTGTGTGGTTGTGCATTCATGTGTGTAGGTGTGTGTGTTTGTAGTGTTTAACGCCCGCTTTTACTACTATGGCACCGCAGGCGGTGACACTGATGATACATGGAATGAAGATGGAGCACCGGTGGAATGAGATGGCGGGGGAAACCGGAGTGCCCGGAGAAAACCCGCCCTGACGCCGCTTCGTCCACCACGAATACCACATGCGGGTCCCTGGGATCGAACCCGGGCCGCCTAGGTGGTAGGCGAGCGCGCTAACCGCTCGGCCACGGCGCCGCCATGTGTGTAGGTGTGCATGTGTATTTGTGTGCATGTGTGCGGGGTGTATGTGTGTGTGTGTGTTTACGTGTGAGTATGTGTGTGTGCCTGTAGGATTTTTTGGAGATATTTCCATGATTTTAGTTGAGTTTTGGGAACATAAACAAATGCGAAGTCAAGAGATGTGGATGGACCCAAAAAAATTCCCTTGTGAATGCTTTTTCAGTAGAATTGCATGTAGCTTTTGATCAGTACACAAATCCTTCCTTACTCTAATATACCTCCTTGCACATAAAAGGAAATAAGCAGAGATAATTTGTGAAAACGTTTATCTCAGCTAACACGAAGATGTTAGTGCAAATAACATTTTGTATTAATTGTTAGGGCAAGAGTAGAGAAAGTTGCGTGAGGGTAACAAACGAGACAATATTTTCAGCTTAAGTAACATGTTGTCAAAGCTTAAATTTGCTTGAAAGAAACGAGAAACAGCCTCTCTGATCGTCGAACATGATACTATACACAAAATGAATGTTGCAAGTATAAAATAACGTTATTGGGCGATGCTCCCTAAGAAGCAAACAACACTGTCCTTTCTCAATACAATACTGTTGCTGTCTTTGCCTCTATGTGTAAGAGAAACCCCTTAACTTTTTGTCGTCATTGTCAATGCTTAAATAATGCTTGAAGCAGCCACCTGCAAGTACAATAGGGAGAAGACCTAATCTTTTTTGGGCGATGCTTCCTAAGAAGCAAACAACACTGTCCTTTCTCTTTTTGTCGTCATTGTCAATGCTTAAATAATGCTTGAAGCAGCCACCTGCAAGTACAATAGGGAGAATGAGTTACCCTTCCGCTTAATGGATAGTGCAAAGTCAAAGATGTGTGCGGTCCGAAAATTTCAGTGAGAATAGGTTTTTCTTCGGAAGAATGCGTGTGTGGGGGGTAGATTTTGATCAGTAAAAGTTTCGTTATGTCGAACTGCAAGTTTGTTTTCTGCTAAGAGTTATGTTACAGGTTTCCTTTTGTCCCCACTGTGTGGGAACCATTGAAGTGTTGGAGGGGTTGGACGGTCATTGTGAGGGAAGGCAGGGAAACCCTCTCAGTGGGGGACCACATGGGTGGTCCACGCGTCAATACAGAAGTATCCTTTCGCTATTGAAAAGGTTTCTTCCTGCAGGTGGGCGATCTTTGGCTGCTTTGTTAAGAGAAAAACACTAGGCCTGTTCAGACAGGAAAATGGGGATGTCTATGCTCGCCCCCTTGCAAGATGAAGCCTTGTTCTTTTCAAAACTGTCAGAGGGAAACATTTCCAACTGTCACATAAATATATCAAGATCTGAAAGGGACCATTCATTGTAGGGTTTCTTACCCTCGCGTTCTTCTTTCGAAAACACCTGCAGACACTAGAATAGGAGGGTCAGGGGGGACGGGGGGTCATTAATTATCCTTCCTTTGTCATCCTATTCGCGACAGACCATCCGCCCTCTCTGTTTCCCTTCCTTTGTCATCCTCTATGCTCGCCCCCTTGCAAGTTGTATCGTGTTCTTTTCAAAACTGTCAGAGGGGAACATTTCCAACTGTCACATTCGAAAACACATGCAGACACTAGAATAGGAGGGTCAGGGGGGACGGGGGGTCATAAATTACACTTCCTTTGTCATCCTGATCGCGACAGACCATCCACCCTCTCTGTTTTCGGAATTCCCACGTGTCCAAAGAAATACCCATGTCACTTAAGGGGGGAGGGGAGGGGGAGGTGGGGAGGGGTGGATTTGATTAATGGGACATTTATGCTAAGTGAGCCAGAGTCGCTATTACCTTTTGGAAATTCCCACATGTGGGGGGGAGGGGGGAGGGGGGAGGGGGGTGTATTGTTATGCTAATTGAGCCAGAACAAACATGTCACTTATGCCACTTCTTGAGCCAGAGTCGCTATATATACCCTACTATAACCAACCCACATTTGGTTACCATTTATTCAACAGAATGTAAAATAGTGTCATCTGCCAGTTTGTTTAGCTTCCAATGAGATCTCAGAACCTTTAAAAGCGTTAAAATTTCTTTCATATAATAGCTTATAGGCATTTATCTTATTTTATTTATTTATAATACTAATGGCATTAATTACTCTGTGTTACATCTTACCCAGGTTTGTACTTTCCTTTAATTAATTAGTATTTACTATGATTTAATTCATGCAGCAGCTAAGTATGAGGTGTAAGTTATGAAGTTTAAATAACCAGGCACAGAGGATCGATCGCCAGTAATGATACTATACGTACATATCTGTATAGGAATATAAGGAGGGAGGGAGGGAGATGGAATCAAATCTCACTAGCATAAGACGAGCGAAGTTGCGTGTTCTACTATACCTTGTTCCACTCTTAGATGACAGTACGGAGTTAAATGGAATATATCTGTCTCTATCTAGCGCATACAAGTTACCATTAGCTTCGTCCTTTTCTACCTTCGCGCTGTTGCCAGGTTCCTAATAGCATGGTATAAATATTCAGTTGTTATCAATTTCAGGTTTGAACACATTATCCTACGCAGAATTTTCTTCTCTATTAGTTACTCATCACGCACTAACTAACAAACTAACTGCTAGAATACGTCTATATTTTGTTCTTAGGTAGAGTAAACTATAGTGCTACTACCTGCCGACTTTCAATTGTCTATGTTTACTCAGTTAAGTGTTACAATTTTTTAAATTAAATGTTTTCGGAAAATTTTATACCTGCGCACTGCAAAAGTTACGCAGTGTGAAACTTTTTTGTTATTGAGTTTACATCAGGGAACCAGCGAGAACAAATTTTGACGAGGGTTGGAGAAAGTTTTTAAAATAAACCAAAAGGCTGTAACTTCTTTCTTTCATCGAGTAGGGCAAACAAAAGGTATTCATCTATTCAGCGTATTCTCGCGCCAGGCCTGACACAGAAGATAGTATAAGGAGCAGCACTAACATTAGTTCGAAAGAAGTCGTGTGTGTAATTGTGTGGAATCTATGAGCTGTTATTGCGTTATTTGTTTAATAGTTTCGTAAATATTTGTAGTTATGGAAGGGGAAGCTAGGAAGAGACGATATATTGGTAAATTAAGAAGTAAGGAACGCCAAATAATTATGAAGCTGTTAGATTATTTTTCAAGTAAAATGCGTGTAAGTAAGGCGTAAAAGAAACAGCTAAGGCTATCGGGTGTTCAGAAGCAGTAGTGTATAGGATTAAAAAGGAAGTAATGAAAGGACCTCTAAGAACGCCATCGAAAAAGAAAGCAAAAAGGGCGGGGAAAAAAAAATAAGTATATAGTGAATAGTGCAATGTGGAGTGCGGCGAATTGTTCATTCTTTACTGTTTGCAAATATTCAACCCACGCTGAATATAATTTTGTCACGCGTCAACAGTGATGAGACCCTACCAAATTTCTCAAGGGCCACTCTTAGTCGGTTCTTACATGATTTGGGGTCCGAATATGAAAGAAGGGGTAACAAGTGCATATTAATAGAAAGAGACGATATCGATATCATCAGATGGCGACATAAATATCTAAAAAACAAAAAGGTGTAGGGACCAGGGGAAATCAATTGTTTATACAGACGAGTCATTTGTAAATTTAGGTCATACAGTAACAAAGGCGTGGAGGGATACCAAAAGTGCCCATCTCGTCAAGCAGCACTTGAAGGACTAAGTACAGGACTCGGCCACCTCGGGATCGCGCGCGGAGAAAGATTCGCAACTAGTACATGTTGCAACACCGCTCCCCATTTAACGTGTACTGTCTTCTAAGGGTGCAAGGCGCTTTAGTTATTAATCCTTAGTAAATATACTTCCATTATCATGTGTGCCACCCGAGAATAGCGCCCCACAGTTTGAATACCACTAGACACTTGCAACCGGAAACGTTATAAAAGCAACTCTCAAAGCTCTGCTCACTTGGGTGTTTGCAAGACGCAAGGTCGTCATGTTTTGAAAAATACTCTATAATAAAATTCATATAGAAAACCGAAAATCGTTGGCGCTCTTACCTGAACATGTACGAATTTGATTTTTTAGCTCTGTTCTAAGTCTTTCATTTCATTAGAGGCATTTAAAAAGTACTGCGCAAGACACTTAAAAGACCTAATTATTAACTCTCGGACATTACATATAAAGAACAAAATATACATACTCAGATAACACTATATAAACGTGCTATTGACAAACAAATATATTCTTCTAACCACAAATACGCAGCTTTGTAAGAGTAACCAACACATAAAATACTAAGAAATCAGAACTCATTCTTCAGAGCTACTGCTACTGGATGTAGGCGCAGAGGCCTGAGGGGGACTTTTTCATTTACATGAACCACCCTGTACCTTCATTATAGTCTAAAACATGCCAATACGAGATTGGGTGCGTGTTTCTACACAATCATTTCCAGTGATTGAATGCAAATGAGATTGTAAGTATCCGCATAGTTGTGATTTGTAATTGATTTTGCTTGGAACAGCGGTGATTTTGCGGCAGAAAAGTTAAATTTATATTAAATAGTTTGTGAAATAAACCTCAAAATCATAGAGTTTTAAAAGCATCAAGCACTAACCACACCTAGCATAGTGCTTCCTTCAAACTAACTCGAAAAATGTCGCTATATGTATAACATTTCCACTTAATTCCAGCAGAATTCCTCTTAAAAAGCTTAAATTGCTAGTAGATAGTAATTATACTTAATTACGTGGAGCAATTTGAAATGTTGATAAGCATTTCTTTAAACTCTTATGCATGTCCATTTTGCACATCATAATGTCGAATGTGTGACAGAAATGCTGTAAATTTGGAACATTCGCAACCCTTGTCCTAGGTTTATCCTTTTATGGAGCTGTAGTGACTTTTCATCTTATCCCTCTTATCCCTAAATCGTTTTCATTTCGGATTTTGCTAGATTCACTTAGCCAAAATAAAAATACCCTATCTATACATTCTTATTAGTAAAGTCTGTTTTTATAACTATTAATATTTTATAAATGAATTTCATCAATATACAGTTTTATTTCAATCAGTCTGTTGGTGAAATATTTAAAATAAACGCAGGGGCTCTTGTAGCAGCGAAGTTACTAAGAACTACATCACTACACCGGAATTCGTAGTAGTCACAGCTGTCTGTCTACTCAGCTTCGCTGTGCGATTTTTACTTTCTCAGTAAGTAGAGCAAGTGTTATATTTCAGTAAAACATTCGCTATGCAAATTCCCTGGAAAACTGTTTTGAGTCCCCTAATTACAAAAATTAGTCGTGCCCGCTCCTTGATATTCATTGTTAGTGGTTTCAATTTCCAAATACTTGACACTTTCTGTACTGTTTATCTACATATAGGAAGTAAGTAGAACAACAACTGTACTGCATCCAAAAATTCCATGTGAACATTGCACAGAAAACACATGTTTTGAAGTCTCCTAAAACAGATCCTCGTGTGTTTGTGTGTATGCGAGTGCTTTTCCTACATCATCATCATCATCATCATCATTATTATTATTATATTATTATTACTATTACTACTATTATTATTACTATTATTATTACTATTATTATTACTATTACTATTATTACTATTATTATTACTATTATTATTACTATTATTATTACTATTATTATTACTATTATTATTACTATTATTATTATTATTATTATTATTATTATTACTATTACTATTATTACTATTATTATTATTATTACTATTATTATTACTATTATTACTATTATTACTATTATTACTATTACTATTAATAATAATAATAATAATAATAATAATAATAATAATAATAATAATAATAATAATAATAATTACTTAATACTTTTTACTTTCTCTGCTGCTTACCTACAGTAATTAGAGCAAGTATTGGATTCCATTCAAATGTTTGTTATTTTAAAAACGTATAATTTATATATGAACTGAATTTTCCACACAACTCGTAATTTAGCGCCGACAGGTAACATGGTAATTCAGGTGTTTGTTCCATATCTTGTCAAACTTCTAAAATCCCATCAAAAAGATTCATTTTCTCCCATTTGCAGGCACTATATGGACAATCTTTATACTCAGCGGGTTACTAGCTAGCTACAATACAAAACAGTTATCTTATAAAGAGAAATAAGGGGGAACTATATACCGTAAAACGAGTGAAGTAATGGGTCAGTAAGATTGTAACAGAGGCTTGGATAAAACTATGTACACGAGATTACAAGAACCTTGGTTTATAAATATTGTGCAGTTTCCATGCCAAACTGCAAGAAATTATAAATCAGAAGAGCACTGCAGGTTCCAGGTAGTTTATAGCTAGCTCTAAGTATTTAAGACCACATTTATCAATTATTACTAATGCTTTTACCACTAATTTCACAGGCTGGTTGCTAAACGTACGAGTTAAACGTGATGCCTAGGTTAGTTGCTGCAGGCGAAACACACGCTTCTTCATATCCTCCACCCGTAATCAAGTACATAGGAAGCATTTGTCATAGTTTCACCAGGAATACGTTCTCAGAGCTTAGTGCGTGAGAGGTGTCTCCTACTAGCTTTACTCAAAGGCTAGGTGAACTATGTACGTCAGCAACCGTTCCAAAATAGGTGAATATTTCGAAGGTATTTCGCTCACGCCACTAAAACCCTTGCATACATAGAATTGTGTTAGGTACTTCAGATTTTCTTAAGAATGATTCCAACAATTGACGTATGTATCACGGGTTTCAGCTTTTCAGCTGTTGCAAAATTTAATTCTAAAATACGGGAAAATGCTTATTATCAAGAACATGTATTAAAATTAGTCCTAGTTATTCCCTGAATGTTTACCTTCTCTACTACGTATAGTAGAGAAAGCATTGTATTGCACCCAAAAATTCAAGATTTCGCCGGAAATATGTTTTGAGACCCGCTGAATAAAAGAAAGCATTTTTAGAAAAGGTCCGTGTAGTGTGAATGTATGTCTGTCCGTCAGTCTGTGGACAGCATAGCTCAAAAACGAAAAATCGGTTAAAAACCAAAGTTGGTATTTAAGGTTAGTGTCTTTCAAGGATGCGACACGAAGATTTTGAGGAAGATTGCTCCACCCTAAACTACCCTTTACATGGAAAATGTTTCTAAATTTTTATTTTCTTGAAAATGGCTCTTAACGATTTTGATTAAAATGCCATATGTTTGAGATATTTTCATAACTAATGAAATGTATATCTTAAATTTTGTGGCTATTTTCTGGCTATAGCCCCTGTAGTCGTATTTACTCTGGATGACTTCTGCATTACTGCTAAACCGTAAGAGATAGACCAAATCTTACTATACAAAAACTGTAGATCTTGCTAAAATACACAATTTATGTCTAAATAAAAATTTTTGTAGAGTGTACCATTCCGGAGATATGCCTTGTTATTTGTATGAGTTTTGGAGAACTTACACTTCTGTCAAATGGAACATCGTTATTTATTTTTATATGTATGTTAACCGTGCAAAGAGTACGGAGTTTCAAAGCTTTAAAAGATTTGACTATCGCTCAAAGCCTATATTCCCATATTCTCTTTGTGCCTACAAGAAGAGAAACAATAAGATAATTTGTACCAATGTTTATCTCAACTAACATGAAGGTATGGGAATAAGAGATTGTAAGAATGGTTAGTACAAGAGTAGAGAAAGTCGTATGAGTGCAACACATCAGATTTTTACTGCTGAACTTCTAAACTTTCCTAGAATTTCGGTAACACATTTTGTACCTAGAATTTTCTTAGTTACTTCGTAGCTAATATAATAGTCACCAATGCACATAAGCCAATTCCATTATAGAAGTTTGGGTTACTTCCGATAGTGAGTAATATGATTCACCCACATGTATGAAATTTATTGTATACCATTTACTGCTTGGTTGTATATTTTAAAAATATAGAACATGTGATAACTAATCTGGCTTACGTAGTAGGAAAAGCTGAGAAAAGAAAAGTTTTCCGAACACGTAAACTGGTACTACGATTAGCAAACACGTATATAAGACAGCTTTGTTTCTATACAGAACCAATAATGAGATGTAGAACTAACCCCGCGGCGCAACTGCTATTTCCAGGCCAAGACCTACCGCCTGGCCGTCTGGCCGCTGCGCCCCCACCTCTGCACACTACAGTCGTCATGGAGGCGTTGGGCTGAGCAATAAAGGGAACAAGGGCAAGAAGAAAAGAAAAACAGCACCGTCTGCAAACGACTTTCTACTCGGAAGGATGATGAACGTCTTCCGGCAGAAGTAGAAACAAGACTTTTAAACTGCAGCTGAATTGAAGGCGGCTTGTCACGTTCCTGTTGAATCTCGTATGTTTGGTAATTTACAGTATATACCTACTAATTTAATGTTTGGTACAGAACGGTACAAATTTAATTTCATTAAATCGGCCTGCATATAAACCCAACGTCTATCAAGAATACACAATAGCGATTTAGACGAAATTACCTCCATTTCATAATCTGCATTACTTTACGCAATACAGTAAATACATTAATGTCTTTACCTTGAGAGAATTTTTGTCCCCAATAGTGAATACCAACCTTGTCTCTTATGTGTTAAGGACGTCGCCTTGTGGCTCCACTCCACCTCTTTCGTTTTGTGCATGAAGCACTTTGCCTTCACTCATCCAAGTAACCGATCATTAGAGAGGTTTGTTTTTAGTCCCATGAACGCATCATAGCCCGGAGGAAAGTAGGTGGTGCCAACTGTGACCTTGCCTCTTTTGAATAGGGTTGAGCATCACTGCTGAATACCGAACCGTCAACATTATATATAAAATGGACGACCTGCTACTTAATACTGGATTTGGAGGCTTGAAAACGATGTGCTAAAGACATGATTTTCCATTATAATATAACAGAAGAATGGTAATTCAGAAATTATGCTTGTAGAATTGATGATTGAAGAAATGTAAGATTTAGTAAAGTTTGCTAAGGAATAGTTGGATTTTCCACACGCATTGTCTAATTTTCAGGTTGAAGCATAGCTTTGAATTGTACTGCAGTTTGTTTAAAGTTCACAGTACACAAGTTTATTTTAATGTTACAATTGAGGAGCGTTTTTTCAAAACTCGATAGAGGCACAAACTGCGTTTCTGAGAAAAACGGGTTTTTCTATTTATTGACAATACTAATTGGTTAGCACAGCAAGTATATTAATCATTCAATTCTCCTTCCTGATACTGTCTCAATGAATGTGAAAAGAAACAAATAGTATAGTTTAACTTAGTGCAAATTTGGGGTTTGAAAATGCAGAGCTTTTTTTCAAAAACCGATAGATGCTGATCAACTTTTCTGCGTGACCGAGAAATTAACACATGAAGTTTATTTTTGTCATTTATTGTTTTTGTTGATTTTTATTTATGTATTCATTATTTTTTATTTATTTTTACCATTTTTATAATACATAATGTACTATACAACCAACATATTAATGTTTATAAGGATCATTTATTAGGTATAAAGTTAGAAACTAAGTACTGCTACATTCACAATAACAATATATTTTGTTTTATTTAATAACAAACATATTGAATACACACAAAGAAATTTCAAACAATATGAATAAGTAAGCTTTAACCTTTATTAGTGCTTGTGTAGTCTGTACATGGTTCTTAGTTCGTTTCTCTTTTCCACATCTGCCTCTGTTTTAATCTTCATCAGTCCCATTTTGCAGGTTGAGCATGTGGTGTACGGAATGAAAGATTGAAGAAGTTGTAAAATATGTTTTTATATTTTGACTATAAGTAGGCTGGTAGATTTCTTAATCTTCTTTCGTTACAAAAGTTGGTCCATATTTTTCTGATATTAAGTTCTGGAGGTAAATATCCTCTCCTTGATTTTGCTCTTCCATAATGACTTTCTTCACATCTGTACTTCTTAATGTCTTGCTTTATAGCAGCAGTAATGCCCTTCTGTAATATTCCTGTTCTGTCACCTGCTCTGGTTTCCTTTGGCACATTCCCAGATAAGTGAAATTTTCTAGCTAGGAGGGATAATCTATCTTTTGGCACCCCAGTGATTCCTTGGAATCTTGCAGCGCATACTGACAATACTCGGCCATCATTACTTCTCACACTGTATTTAATGTTAGCAGTCTGCTTTCTATTTGCAGCTTCTTTCTTCACCACTCTGCAATTAAGAGATGTAATACTCATATATTTCATAAGGAAATGATCTATTTTGTTGAGCATAGAAAGGTGTTGGTGAAATCCACTTATATCATTATAAGTCAAATCAGCTGCACTGCAGTGCTTATGCCCTTTATTTTTAGGATTTCGTGGAGTGCACTCAAGACTATTTGAACTAGAATATGAGCTTTCCTTGACTTCCATTTTGATTTCCTTTCCTTGTTTCTGCAATTCCTACCTCAGTTTCACAATCTGAGCTCCTATCCATTGTGCATAGTACAGTGCAGTGTCTCAACTAAGAATAAAAATGTCATGTAAGTATAACAAAGATTGCAGAAGCACCTGCCTGGTGTGCAAGGGGTCCCGGGTTCGATTCCCGGCAGGTGGGTAGGAATTTTTCTCCAGACAAGATTATTCCTCATCCTTCCCTGAGTCTGGAAGTATGAATAGAAGTGTGAATGTGTATGAATTCAACGTATAAAAACCCCCAAAGACCGAAAAACCCACTGTTAAACGAGTAACACCATTGCCAATAGGTAAGGCCGCCGATTTGACCTCTGCAGTTAAAGGCGGGATATAAATGGAACACAAAAAAAAGAAGAAAAAAAGAAAGAAAGAAAGAAAGAAAGAAAGAAAGAAAGAAAGAAAGGAAGGAAGGAAGGAAGGAAGGAAGGAAGGAAGGAAGGAAGGAAGGAAGGAAGGAAGGAAGGAAGGAAGGAAGGAAGGAAGGAAGGAAGGAAGGAAGGAAGGAAGGAAGGAAGGAAGGAAGGAAGGAAGGAAGGAAGGAAGGAAGGAAGGAAGGAAGGAAGGAAGGAAGGAAGGAAGGAAGGAAGGAAGGAAGGAAGGAAGGAAGGAAGGAAGGAAGGAAGGAAGGAAGGAAGGAAGGAAGGAAGGAAGGAAGGAAGGAAGGAAGGAAGGAAGGAAGGAAGGAAGGAAGGAAGGAAGGAAGGAAGGAAGGAAGGAAGGAAGGAAGGAAGGAAGGAAGGAAGGAAGGAAGGAAGGAAGGAAGGAAGGAAGGAAGGAAGGAAGGAAGGAAGGAAGGAAGGAAGGAAGGAAGGAAGGAAGGAAGGAAGGAAGGAAGGAAGGAAGGAAGGAAGGAAGGAAGGAAGGAAGGAAGGAAGGAAGGAAGGAAGGAAGGAAGGAAGGAAGGAAGGAAGGAAGGAAGGAAGGAAGGAAGGAAGGAAGGAAGGAAGGAAGGAAGGAAGGAAGGAAGGAAGGAAGGAAGGAAGGAAGGAAGGAAGGAAGGAAGGAAGGAAGGAAGGAAGGAAGGAAGGAAGGAAGGAAGGAAGGAAGGAAGGAAGGAAGGAAGGAAGGAAGGAAGGAAGGAAGGAAGGAAGGAAGGAAGGAAGGAAGGAAGGAAGGAAGGAAGGAAGGAAGGAAAGAAAGAGGTAGCAGAAATGAATGTGAAATCGAAGTGCACAACCTGAGTTCGTAGTTATTGCCAACGATGCAGCAGTGTACAAAGCTTGCAGAAATGATGGATAATTCCAAGAATGGCAACAGTGAGATAGCCGTCAATGCCAACATGCGCTTCATAGAATTCAGGTTGCTACACTCTGGATCATAAAATCATAAAATTGCATCTATCGACCTTTGCTTTAACTGAGCAAGTGCATCTATCGAGTTTTTAAAAAACTGCTAATGTTCCCTACCTTCTACACAAGACAAGAATCTAATTTTGAAAAATCTGATTTTACAGAACGAAGCAGCAGGTGAAAATTGTGCCGATACTATATATAACTCAATTTCGTAAAATGTTGCATTTATCGAGTTTTTAAAAAACGCTCCTCAATTTGTTTAAGAAATAATAATAATAATAATAATAATAATAATAATAATAATAATAATAATAATAATAATAATAATAATAATAATAATAATAATAATAATAATAATAATAATAATAATAATAATAGTAGTAGTAGTAGTAGTATTAGTAATAGTAATAATAATAATAATAATAATAATAATAATAATAATAATAATAATAATAATCATAATCATAATAATCATAATAACATGATAATAATAACAATAACAATGCATTATATTACAGTATTAAATTCTACTTTTTGGGCATTTTCCACTAGCAAACGTTTGCTAGTTCAATGGTGCGCAAGTTTGTTTAAAAGCAATCACGTTACAACTTGTTTAAGAAATAATAACGCACTTTATTACAGCATTAACTTTTACTTTATGTTCATGTTCCATATAAGTAAGATTAAGAAAAGTTTGCTAAGGATTGGTAACACATTTTCCACGTGCATTGTCTAATTTTTGGGTTAAAACATAGCTCTGAATTGTAAGCTTTGAATTCCAGCCCTGGAATCATCGTCCAACGACGCTTGCGATACATACGCCGATACATACATACAGCAGCAGTCCACACCCTTTGTGCCGAGGTGGGACGGGAAAGGGAGCAGACGTAAGGTTTCCAGGGTGAGTTTCGCACTGCGAAGCCTTAAACGTACTCTAGCACGATGAAATTTAAAAGCTATAAAGTTCTCCTCGGTAGAATGTAAATTAAAAAGACGCAGAGCACACTTGCGCCCTCTGATAGCCTAACGCCATTCCTCGGACCACCAAGGCACAGGAACGTGTGGTGGTATAGATGAACCACGAGGAATGCTGGAATCCGCTGCGAGCAAGATAGAACGTGTAAAGTACTCCACCATTTCGTCAATGGTGGTGAAGACATCGTCGGCGTGATGAATGAGGAAGCGAAATTTCCCACAAATCAGCTTCAAAACAATCCAGTGAGGATGTGTGGACACAGTACGGGGACGGTGTAGGTGAATATTAATGGGGTAATGATCACTGGCAAATAGGTCGGAGAGCACCAACCAATCAGGCAGCGGAGCTAATGCCGGTCGACAGAAAGAAACGTCTAAGGCTGATTGTGTGCCGTAGGTGGAGGATAAGAATGTAGGGACACCAGTGTTTAACAAAAGCATGCCGGATATATCACAAGCGTCTTATATAGGGCACCCACGAACACTGTCAGTGTAGGAGCCCCAAAGGGTATTTTTGGCATTCAGATCGCCTAGAAAGAGGAGCGGTGGCGGAATCTCAGCCAAAAGAGCCCGAAGATCGTGTTCTTGTACGACACTGATCGGCGGCAGATAGACATTGCAAATAGAGAAGCACAGGCCCTGCAGCTGTACACGAAGTGCTACGGCTTGCAACGGCGTGTTAAGCGGTATGCTGGCGGCAGGGATATTATGTGCCACCAGCGTAGCAACTCCATCGCTTGCTTGCCGATCACCTGCAAAGTCATGTCTCAATGCCGAAAAATTACATAAATGTAAACTGTAATTAGGCTGCAAATGGGATATTGTAGGCAGACGATGGAAGACGATCACTGAGAAACTAACTGCTGTATGTCCGGAGCCCTGGCCCGGAACCCCTTAATATTCCACTGGATTATTCCCATGCTAAAAAGAATTAGTGGTTGGTCATAATCACCTTGGACCGACGATGTGAGGTTCCTAGTCCTCTGGCAACTTCTTCGACGTGCGGTAGTCAGAAGAACCCTTGCGGCTCGCAGAGCCGGAGCGGGACTTCACAGAGGACGTGCTGTTACTCGTGCGAGGTTTATGCCTGGAACGATGGCGTTCAACAGGCAATGAAGATGTTCCAGAGCTAGCCGACTGCTGCGGAGCTGGTTTCTGGACGGCAGACTAGGTAGTCTGATTTCGAACTGTAGGCGGCATAGAAACATGCTTGTTAGGTGAGTCAGTTTGGACTCCCACGGATACCCGAAGAAGCGAACTGGGAGACGTCTGAACGGCGTCCTTTTTGGGAACAGCCTGACCGACAGCTGCAGAAAACTTCATGGTGGTGGTAGGATGAAGTTCCTGGCACCGCTTTCGTGCGTCTACAGAAGTCAGGTGTTCCTTAACCCGAAGCTACTGGATTGCCTTCTCCTCTAAAAAGCGGGGGCATTCACGCGAGTTCGACGGGTGTGGTCCTCCACAGTTTACACTGGTGTAGTCTTGGTCACAAAGGGAGCCGTCGTGGGCATCTCGACCACAGCGAGGACAAACTGGCGAACCGGTACAGTGTTGGTGTGTATGCCCGAACTTCTGGCATCGGGTTCGGGACATACGGACGTACGGTTGCACGTTCATACCCTCAAAATATGTATTGCGGCAGAGTCGTACATTCAAAGGTAAGGCAAACCGTACGTAAGGCAAACCGTACGTAAGGGGAACGGTTAGTTGTCCCTCTTCCCGATTAAACGGTATGCAGCAATAACGCCTTGATCAGACAGGCAGATAACTGTCCTCGTTAGAGAGGCCGTCCTAACTTAAGGTAGAAACTACGCCACGAAGAGTATTAAGGGTTTTGTGTTTTTCTACCTTTACAGGATATGAATCCAGAAGAGTGGCTGTTAGGAGTTTAGTAGTCTCTTGAGCGACCTCTATTAGTAAGCTGCATCCCTACACATCGTGTGGCATTTTCCATTTGACCACACATTCGATCAACTTCTTTTTTAATATAAAAGGGGCTCAAGCTAGCCAGTGTCTTCGTCTCACTTATCCGCATGACTAAGAATCGGGGTGTTAAAAGGCTTGAGCGCAGAGGAGATATGATTATAAGATCCCCCTTCCGGAACTATCGACGTCAACCTGCCACCCGGGGGATAAAAGAAAAAGAGACCTAAATCTTCCAGTCTGTGCCGGCAAGAAGCACCGGCTTCAGACCCGTTCTCAAGTAATACTTCAGAAAAAGTTACCTTCCGCCTGTCACTATGGTCTGGTATGCTACATCTCCATCAAAGACCGGCCCAGCTTTATGCCCCTACCACCGGTATAACCGCCGTTGGCTCCCCATTTTACCTCAAGGGAGTCAGCGTGGATTCAGGGGACTTGTGGTTATTTACATCGGATCCCTCTGTACACCCCAGCGACACGCGGCCGCTGATATACCAATGGGTACTTGGCCCCTAAGGAATTACTTGGGTGTATATGAAAATGGGACGGATCCGCACCTTGTGTCGCACTAAAGGGGTAGTGAGGAGGATCCACTCAACGTTCATGCCTGAACCTCAGAAGAACACACAAGTGGGAAGCTTCACCGAAACCGCGGGACAGGAACCAAGGAGACAGGATAGGCCCTGTTGGTGAGACAGGAATTCATAGCTCTAATACTTAACCTACGTAACACAATAGACCTAGAAGGGGAAGACACTACAACTAAGGAATAATGTGGCTCTAACGGATGGTTACGAAGGGATGATGACGGCGAAAGGCTCGGGAACCCGGGTGCGCCAAGACCCGTACCTACCGTAGTAGGCCCCTGGGGCGGGCTCCAAAATGTTGATATCAAAATGGCTAACCATTTTGATTAAAATACTAGGTATGTTTAAGATATTTTCATCACAAATGATATGTATACCTTGAATTTTCTCAGAACAGCCTCAGAAGATCGAACGAGATAGAAACAATTTTGTTATACAAAAAGTATAATTTATTTAAAGCACACAATTTTTTAAGTACTGTTTTAAGTAAACAATTTCGGAGAAATTCCTCGTCAATTGTCTGAATTTTACAATCTTTCTATTTTTCTCAAAAGGGAAGTCGTTATTCTCTTTTTGTCTTGGTCATGCAAAGAGAACGAAATTTCAAAGGCATCGCATAGTGACCACCTTTAAAAGATTTGGTTACTGTGTTCCCATATTCCCCTTGCACATACAAGAGAATTAGCAATACATTATTTCTGCAAATGTTGATCTCGGTTAACATGAAATAGAGAAGGCATCGGCAAACATGTACTCAATGAGGGGTGACTATGACGTCTCAACATGCAACCCGCAATACACATGACGTAATGTAGAACAGGGAATGGCATTGACCTTCGTTCAGTGTCAGTGCTGGATTCGCTCGCTACAGAGTACAATAAGGAATAGTACACATACTTGAATCCAGCTACGAGTGGTCTACGATACTTAGGTAGGCCTAGATATTTGAGAATATATTTCAATTCACTTCTGTTTGCAAGGTACCATGAAAATCTAGTGATATATCACAAGTAGCCACTCTCAGTATAGCACGCAAATTAACATCTGTTAATCGCAATACAAGATTTTTTTTTGGATTCAGTTTCTTTCCTTCTACATATTTGTTAAATGCTTGAGATAATTCTGTCCCTGTTGTATGTTCCGTAAGTGGAATGACTTCACGCATATATTTTTGTATCGAGAGGTTGTTAGTAACTCCACGAGTGAAAATTACCAATTGTGCTGTGTCCACGTTGTCAGTGCTTTCATCCAACGCGAGAGAAACGGCTATAAATTCATGGACCTCGGTTTGTAGTCTTTTTTTGGCTATTTCTCCTATTTTATATATCCTTCTCTGTATGGTTCGTGGTCATAATGCAATATTACTAAAAATATCATATTGTTCAGGGAAAATTATGTTGGTAACTTTACTATCACATTTTTAATGAAATCTCCATCACTAAAACACCCCAGTGACTTGGCAATCTCCAAAGAAACAGCATAGCTGGCGTGAAGTTGTTTATCAGTTGTAATATTTGAATTAATATTAGGTGTATTGTCTGAATATTGCTCTTTGAGCTGTTGCAGTTGGTTCGTCCGATCAAGATCTGGAAAAAAAAAAATAAAATAAATAAAATAAAATGAATAAAAGACATTACGTCAGAGTTATGCTACTTTAAATCGTGGTGTAAATTTATGAATACATGCTTGTCTATAATTGTATGGTGATCTTATGACATGTATCATAATGCCGCTTGATGTTCCATTGATGAGTGCCTTTTTGAACTTTAGAGCACAACAAACACCTTACGTTCCTTACATGATGAGAGAAGAAATCATCAAAGTGCTATTCTAGATATCAAATTTAATAGACCAGGAATAATTACATGCGCTCTAAAGCGCAGAAATTTATCTTTAAGTCTTAGTATTAAATTACACTTTGACAGACATGTTTAGAAGTGCAGGTAAATACGAGAGGACAGTTCGCCCGTGATCGGTGTGTATGCAGTGCCAGTTAAGGCTGCGAGGGAGGGAGGGGGAGGAAGAGTAAGCGCTGCCCCTGACACGTCATAGTTGCGAGGCCTCATTGAGTACATGTTTGCCGATCCTGAAATAGAGGAATAAATATGTGTAAGGATACAAGGGTAGAGAGCCATGTAAACGCAACAAAACAGATTTTTTTCTGTAGTAAGCATTTGTCTATCCCTTGGCATTTACCGGTTATGCTAAAGTCATACAGAATGAAGAAGACTTCTTGGAACATTCCCAGAAAATTCGAGATATAGATTTAATTGGTCATGAAAATGTCATAAACGTGCAGTACTTTAATTAAAATTGTTAGAGCCATTTTAGGAAAATCAACATTTTGGAAACATTTTCCAATTCAAGGGTAGTTTCTTGAAAAATCTCCGTGTGGCTTCCTTGGAAGATGCTGAATTCAAATACCAATTATGTTATTTAACAGACTTTTGGTTCTTAAGTTATGCTATTATCTCTCTTCCCTCCCTCCCTCCCTCCCATTCTCAGCGGGCGGATCTTTATAGAAAATGCCCTTTTAAGCAGAGACCTTAAAACGTGTAGTTCCAATGAAATCCTGATGTTGAACTTTTGGGTGAAATGCAATACCTTTTCTACCCTATATGTAGATAGGTGGTAGAGAAAGCAGAAATGGACACAAATCGACATTTTAATAAGCCCTACATTTTTTCTATCCAATTAAGCTTTTGCCTATTTGTTAAAATGCCTTTGTTATGCGAATTCTGCAGCATTCAAATTAAGAAACGCTCACAGGATATTTACAGATAATTTAAAATATACCTTTCATTTCTCAAGTGAATATATTAAACATGCGACATTTTAAATACAATTGTTGGAACCAATTTTAGGACTTATAAAAATAACGCAAATTGTTCCATGTGAACTGTAGTGTTCGGTGAGGGAATTTTCTTTAAAATATTGGTGTCACATCCTTGGTACATGATAAACTATATTACCAAGTTTGGTGTTCAGCCTATTTTTGTTATCGAGTTATTCTGTTCAAAGTTGGAAACACAGTGGGAGAAGGTATTTCGATGCCGAATTTTTGGACGGAATGCAGTACTTCCTCTTAGCTACAAGTAGAGGCAGATGACCGAAAAAAAGTGGGGAGGGGGGTGTGCATTACCTTCGGGTGTGCATAAAAGTGTATTTCATCAACCCCAGCTTCTTGTGCAAAATATGGACCGTTAATATTGCACCACGAGTTCGCCCCAGATTTTCGTAACACAAAGCCACATTCCTGAGCTCAGTGTATGCATTATCTGATGAACTTGAACCACAGCCAATTTTAATGACTAAACTAAAAAACCAAACCCCAGAGTAACAGCCCATGAAGGGCACAGGCTTAACGCCCAGCCGCTGCGTCCCCCACCTCTGCCCACTACAGGCGTCATTGGTGGAGTCCACTACTGGAGGGTAGGACGTGGTCAGTGCCCCGAGTCCTTCCGGCCAGTTATGCGGTCTTCTGGACCTGGGGCCGCTACTTCTCCATCAAATAGCTCCTCCATTGGCCCCTCCGGGACATAACAAGGCAGAGTGCTTTTAATCCTACATTTTCATCCATGTCTTCCACTAACACTTTTATCACAAACCAGAGCTTACAAGGAAAATGCTGAGGCAAGCCGCTCATTATTTCCAATGCCCTTTCAACCAAGAAAGTCCGATGTTGGAATAAAATGGAAGAATGGGGAAAGGAAGAAATTACCATATTCTGCAGTAGGTAAAAAGTGTGAAAGGAAAGTAGAGAGGAGGATGTAGTAGAGTACAATAAAGCAAAATACCAGTGACGAAAAAAGAAAATTAGAACGAAGATAAGGTCGACTACTTCCCTGACATTTCCAACAACCCAACATTTACAGGAAAATGACAGGGAACTTCACCAAAGGTCAGTATGATAGGGATCGAAGCCGCGCCAGGCAGAAATTCACATAGCAACTCGGCACTTGTTTGTTCCCGTTACCAAAATTTCTTAAGATCGCAATTCTTCTCATTAACCCCGGCTTGTGTATTGCGTAAATGAAACGTTTTAAAAAAACTGGCTTGGGCCGTTTAATTAAAGGAGTACGTTGCGGTGTTTTCTTTTAGAGGATATGTTGGTGGCTGTGACATTGATCTGGGGACACTAAAGGAGATAGTTCCAGAGCTGCGAGCGAGTTAAGGCAGGCTCACACTTGGACGCGCAGAAGCGAAGCGCGGCGCGCCAAAAAATATCTTTTCCATGTTAATAAATGGAACGGCTCTCACCTAAGCGCGGCGCGACGCGCAGAATTTCAGCTTTCCACTGGCTTCCGCTCGCAGAGAATACTTCTTCTTCCGCGGGTGTGGTTTCACAATCGGTATCAATCGTGTCTCTGTCGGGAGTCTTCGTGCTAATCAAGGTCATCTCTAATGCTGTGACATTTGTATTCAGTAGCAGTAAATCATTCATTGCGCTTGATATATCTGCAGCAATAGATGAGGAAAACTTATCACTTTGGTTCAACAATAGATATACCTTTTTGTTCGATAAATGCCACAAATTATACAGTAATAACAATGCCTGGGATAAGCTTGGGAACAAATACATGCGGAAATTGGAAATATTCCAAGAAAATTAATATAAACGCTATAATTTAAGGAAGAGCTGCATGGAATTACTACATATTTGATGTTATATTGTGCGTTCTTATTAAATAGTAATACAAGAAAAACTATAATCATACCAGAACAAGCTTCGTAAGGGCTTGTGCAGTGTCTTGGTCATACACTCACACGTGTGAAAATTATTATACTCAAATTCATTTCTTATGGTAAAATGGATGCGAGATCTGAACTTGGAAACAGTTTACAACTCTCTAAGGTAAAATAAAACACTTTCTGTGAGTATGCATCCACTGTTGCTCACTGTAAATATTTATTTCCCTCCATTAACAACTCTGAGCGGTGGTTTTTGTTACGGATAGCTTTTCCTAGGCTTAAAGCCCTATAAAAGAAATGGATTCCCATTATGAACAAATATTATATATAATTTAATTTCCATATATGGTGTGGTCTGGATTATTTACAGATAATACTGAGTTGATGCATGACTGACAATGGTCATCAAAAGTATACTTTATGAGCCTGTTTTACAGAGAGAGGAAATTAGTGTCTATATTTCCTGATGCCTAGGACTACAAGTTAAAATTTGACAGTCTGTAGCGTTACTTTATTTTTTAATATAGACAACAACCTTTGAATCGTCGAAAATGTGTAAGCTTTTTATTACAGTAACCACCAATTTTTAAAACATAATCCTCTATCAATATGTAATATTACATAAATAAAACCTTACTTTGAGTCTAATAATTTTTACACCTCTGTAATTCTAAATCACTTTATAATGAATGAACAAAACATTTAAAAAGTATCTAAGTACGTTTATTTAATTGGGCATCCAGTTAAAAAAATAAGAATAGCTAATTTATCTACTATGGTTTAAAATAGCGTTATTGTTTCAAATCATCACAATATATTAAATGCCAAATAATAATAATAATAATAATAATAATAATAATAATAATAATAATAATAATAATAATAATAATAATAATAATAATAATAATAATAATAATAATAATAATAATAATAATAATAATAATAATAATAATAATAATAATAATAATAATTAGTGGTGGTGGTGGTGGGGGTGGTACAAAATATCTTGTGAGGCAAACAATGGTTAACCTTTCTAACAATATGAGTAATACATGCATACTTGAATTTGGAAAATGGCCATGTAAAATAGTAGTTTAACATGAAATGTATAGTATTGTAATGCAGTAAGGTGAAATATCTGCTGAAACTTCGTTACGCTCATTCTAAAGTACACTTTCAATTGTTTTTATTTTGTTGTTTTGAAGACGCAGTCAATTGCCAGGATCACATCAGCGTCGCCGGTGTGCCGGAATTTTGTCCCGCAGAAGTTCTTTTACATGCCAGTAAATCTACTGACATGGAGCTGTCGTTTCTAAGCACACTTAAAAAGTATTGGTCTGGGTCGGATTGGAACCCGCGACCTTGGGATCAGTACACGCAACAGACAATCAAACAATGTAACAAAAATCATGCTTTATATTCCTGGATAAGTTTATATCATGCACCAAGAATCTTCTGTTTTGCCCAAGCTCTTCTTTTTCTGCTTCTTCGCAAATTAGGGCTAGTACAGCCAAGTGATCCAGTGTGCTGATTGACAATGACTGACCTTGGCACATCAACTCTTCGGCGCGTCTTGCTTCCGATAGGTGTGAGCGAGCTGGTTCTGTTCGGCGCGCCGCGCTTCGCTTCTGCGCGTCCAAGTGTGAGCCTACCTTTACGTTGCAGTCATCAAGGGTAATTGTGCGGGAATTAATTGTGATAACGCAATGCCATCTCTTATTGCCTAACAATAACGTGTTGTAAGCCAGGAATTAAGCGTTTAACCCAGTAACCTATGCCCTCATTCCAGATATACGTTTTTAACAGGTAACAGTAAACCATATCTGCTTATACTACAGCACTGAAGCTCCCAAAATTACCCGAAGCTTCTGTGCTGATTTCCACAATCACTGGATGAATTATAAATGAATCTATAGTGTGATTCAACTGTCTGGGAAAAAAGACATGTATTACATTATCCCAGTTGACATGTAAATCTAGAAGCGCATGACCGGTCTTCAACACAGTAAGATTTTATGAATTTGCCAAAAGAGGATAAACATACATTCCCTATTACTCATTTTTGCTTGCTCTCCTAGATAGAGGAAGTACTGCATTCCACTCAAAAATCCGCTATCGAGGTTTCAAAGGAAATACACGTGAAACAAGTGTGTGTGTGTGTGTGTGTGTGTGTGTGTGTGTGTGTGTGTGTGTGTGAGAGAGAGAGAGAGAGAGAGAGAGTTGTAAACCACGAAAAAACATCCTACTTAACTGGTTTTATTTGCTTCTTCAATTATTATTCGTGAGCCGTCAGCAAAAAGTGAATGTCATTAATATTGTTGAAACCAATCCATTGTGTATACCGCGATGTTCAGCTTCTAGGAATAGAACTCTATCTTCGATAACAAGATGAACGTGTAAGGAACCAGCGTATGCCTTCTTTATGTTGTACATCTTTGGTTTTTTAGATTGTCGGCAGGTAAGGTGGGAATATACCGGAAAGGATTACAGCAGAATTAGTGGAAATTGTCCTGTATCCTCTGATATTTCGAAGTATGAATTCTCGCTGAATTTTGCAAAGTTTTCTTAGAGCCCACTTTTTGTAAGTGTTCTGAAACGCTACAGAGCCATAAAGGATGAGCGGTTCAACTCCTCCACGACATATAATTTTTAGTCCAAAAGAATTAAAACCCTAGGTGAGGCGCATTGTGATTTCTAAATCATTCAGAATCTTATTGGCTTTAATATTAAGATAACTTACATGTTGCCGGAATTTGAGTTTCGGGTCTAGGTAGAATAACTTCAAAAGACCGTAGTTTGTTGATGACCTTTAATAGTTTATTATTAAAACAGATTCTGGATCCTATTCTTATCACCTCCGGGTGACTACCATATTAGTGGTCTTCATTGCATTAAAGGCTAACTTATTATCTAGATCCAGTTAAATATTTGATCCAGATTTCTGCGTTTTACTGATGTTAACTGTGGTACTTCTGTGACTAAAATGGCATCATTACCGTAAAATACAAAATATTGCAGTTTTCCGGCAATTTCAATTCAAGGAGATTATCACACAGTATATTTCAGAATAACACCTCTAATTTAGAGCGACATATGCAGGCGTTTAAATAAGCTGCACGTATGAACATATGGGTATGATGTCTAAAATGACTGAAAAGCATTAACAAAAAGGCACATACAGCATATGAGAGGTGGGGTCATGAGTGTAGCGTGAAGTAATACATTTATTTATTAATAAATAACTTCGTTCTTTCATCCATAAACTACAAATTTCCAAAGCAGAAGGCGAAAAGCTTACTGCGAGTTTAGAGAAAGTCCCTCCCACGGCCCTCGAAATGGCCGTGCTTCCGGAACTGAAACCACTCACCCCACTAGTCGTTGTCGATACTACCTCGGATCGAGATATCGATTCAAGGCAGGTTATCCTGCTGAATGTGCGGAAGACTTTATCGGCGTGAGGTGGGATTAATTTTAGCCGATATAATGAAGGAAGGATGAAGGAAGGGTAGGCACTTCTGTTGACATGAAGTGCTTTTGATTGATAATCACATCCGAGGGAACCGAGCTTCAGACTTCCGAGTCATCAGGGGTTGCCCCGCGTCAACTTTATACGTTTACGTTAGAAGATTTGTTTTACTGAAACAAGATCCCGAAAATATCTTACACGTATACATTACGGAAAAAGTTTTACAAATTTAAAATTTAAAAACTTTCGAAGTTAAAACAGAAGCGTCCATAAATTTAAAAGAAAAAAAAAAACTTGGGTGTTGGGACGTTGTTTAAGGGTAAAGTAAATAAGCATAACATGTAAAAAGTATTTAATATCACCTAAAACTGTAAAAAGACCCGTATCACAATAGGGAAATTAAACAAAACAGAAGGACAACACGCTTGTTACCAGCGTTATCCAAATTATTTCACTCCTAAATAATGTTAAATTAGCCTAAAGCTAGTGATGCGTATTGGAATGAAAGCTCACAATTTCCAATTTCGAAGGTGAAATCTTACGATACGGCCGACACGTTTCAAGTGCGACAACATATCACAGATTATGAGAGGAAACTGGTAATTATGTAAACACTCTCCAGCTGGATTCACAGTACTAAAGCGAAATATGATAGATTCGATGTGTACTCTTGCTTCGCTAACAATAATTTCATTAAATATTTTATTGCGTTTCAACGAATAATCCATTTTGTATAGCAAATAGATCGCTATATTCTATAAATATGCCTGTGACGGTGGTGAAATCTCTCTGTACGTGATATATCCATCTTTAAACTGTTTATAACCTTTTCGAAGATTTTACGAGTTTAAAACGCTCTAAACACAAACCTTTTCGACTAATTTGTTTATAACGTTTAAAAGTGCCTCAGATTACATTCTAAAACGTACTGTTTCCATGTTTAAGATATTTAATCAACTGTTTGTAATAATACTACTCGTACTTTCTTTTTGATAATCCGACAACATTCAAGGAATATATAATTTCCTTCTAAATATTTTAACTATGCAAATGAGCTATCACCAGCAATTAAATAAAAAATTCCATATGCCTCAGCACTGGACTCCGCGTCTCGTAGTTGGGTACTGGGTTAAATGCAACCCCGGTTTTTTTTTTTTTTTTTTTTTTGGGGGGGGGGGCGGCTCTCCTGAATCACTAACCTATTTCGGATGGATAAATCAATCCCGGGAATCAAAGAGACCACTTTTCTATTAAGTAAATGGAAATTTATTAGGTAGTACAGCAAAGTGATTGTACAGCTAATGTCATATCGAGCTGTTGCAAGAGGGAGATCATTCATCTAGCATACATCCCATGTAGATAGACCTCAAAAACGGGTCCTGTGAATGTACGAATATTCCGAGCAGACGTAGAATCATGTAAAATGGATACGCAGCGATTGCAGAAAGTATACCCTCCACTTAAAAGTTCTAGCAGGCACGCTAAGGGAGCGAAAATACTTGATCTTTGATAAGCAAAGGAAAAACGATATTAAGTTGCGTGTTCTGGATTTTTTAAAATTTTTTTAAGGTTTTCCACGCTACTTTAGTAATTGCTTGAAAATTACACCAATTTTTCAAATATTCGTTAGCTCGGTGTTCACAAAATTATTTTATGTGTATTTAGTAGTATAGCAAGTTTTTAACTTCTCTACCACCCACCCTACAGTAACGAGAAGAATTGTAAAGCATCCAAAAATTCGATACTTAGAGTTCACTGGAAATACAACAAAAAAAAAAAAAAAAAAAAAATGGAAAAATCACCGCATGCACGCGCAGTTGCGCGTGGTGAGAGAGAGAGAACGGCATAACTCCAAAACCAAGATACCAAAGTAGCTACTGGATTTTTAAAAATCTACTATCGCTTTAGCCTACTGGATCCACACACCTGCAATGAATGTGTAATGACGTGCGCTCGCATGCGATACAGGTTAGCTGGACGCAGAGTATGAATGACGTCAGAAGTACAGCACGGCCATCAAATGTGCAAACAACTGCCACTGTAGGAACAAGAGTCGAAAACAAGGTAACGTAGTACTCCGCAAACTAGTGAAGCATTGCTTTGGAAGTGTATGCAGACGCAAGGTCAAGGTGTAGTATAACGCGACTGTTTTGTTTCTTCTCGCAGTGAGCTGCAGACGTGGAGTGATAGTTCTTTCATGGTCAGGTTGTACCTACCTGCAGTTGTTTACATGCGCAAGCCATGACAGTAAAGTCAATGTGCAGTGTACCTATGGAAAAACGCACACGTCTCCGGCCTTTAATAATAACATTTCAAGAAGTAGACAAAGCAATACCACTTTAAGATTAGTTTGTAGAAGAGCGAGTAGAGAAACATATGTGAATGCAATACATGAGATTATTTTCCACTGTTAATCGTATGTTTCCCCTCGTGGCTATGCAAAAGAGAATGGAATTGCAAAGCCATCATATAGCAACCAATTTTAAAAGAATTAATTATCGCTTAAGCCAATTGTGCTCCCTTTGTACCTACAACGAAATATGTAAAGCGTAACCCCGTGGCACACGGCCCATCCGAGCCATGGCCTACTGCTCGACCGCTGCGTCCCCCACTTTTGCCCACATGATGAATGGGGTGCAGTGCTCAAGGTGGGACGTAGTCAGCGCCCCCGTCCCTCGCGGCCGGTTATGCGGTCTTCTCAACCAGACAACGAAATATGTAATAGAAGTATTTCCGCAGCAAATAAATATTATGAGAACAGCTTGCAGAAGAATGACTCGAGAGTCATGTGAATGTGTCACGTCAGTGTTCGTTATTTTGTGGACACGTATAACTTCTCTTTACTGTGGTTCGTATTTTTAGATTTGCTTCATTTTCTTATATCTACTACTCTAATTTATCGCAACTTTGTAAGCAATTTGCTAGCCAGTTTTCTTTAACATGCTACGACGGAAAAAATCCGGTTCGTCGCTTGCCTCGTCAACAGCGAAAGAGACTAAGATAGCATGAAAATCGGAAGGTCAATTTGAGCGAGAAAAACGCTCAACTTTTAATGTACAAGGTAATGCGAGTAAAAGAGACCTCAGATGCAAGACTGTAACGCCTGGCCAAAAAAGCGGAATTTGAGCACCGAAGAAGAATCACGGAGATGCAAATGCACAGCAATCATACTATTGTGTAACTTCTGGTTAAAGTTTAACAACTTATACCCGCTAATCAGTTGCTGCGCGCTACTTAGTATTCTACAACCTTGTAACATGAGAGGAACAAAACTATGCTTTACGGTAGCAATAGCCAAGATGATGGTGGTGCAGATGGCTAAAAGTAGATGCACTTTTAGTGTTTCTTTACCTTAAAGGCCCTTGTAACTTGAAATGATTTTCAGAATAAACATTTTATTTAGTAAAACATAGCGGTGAAAAATCCACGTTTCTGCGATACTTCTTTCTTGTAAATTTGAAGAATAACTGACGAGGCTTCAGGGGGAGTACCTCATAGTTTCATAGCTCACTACAATAAACGCATGACCAAGTAACTTGTGTCTCATTGTATGCCTGAGTTTGCGTGTCAATCTGCCCGAAATGCCTAGGTGTTGCTTTTGAGTGCTCGAACACCACAAATGTAGATTTAGCAATAAGTAAATGTTATATCTGTTGGGCAGAGGTGAAATAAACATACGATGGAAACAATGAAAAAGCAGGAAAACCAAAGAAAATTACTCAGTCAACAGAGACCGGAAGAAGATGGCCAACACTGAACACAAGAACCACTAGATAAAAGCAAGTGCAATATATAGAAGCTGCAGCGTGCGTTTGGAAGGAAGCTATACATGTAACATGGAAATTTGTTTGTAATGCTAACACATGAACGTCAAGTTGAGGTGTGATTTACGCAACCAGTTGGCACCCTTACTGAAACTTATGGTTTTAAGATTAAACCTACACAACACACAAATGCACCTCTAGTTACACTGTATCCAGCTGCTTTCGCCTAGCACAGTCATGGAAATTGTATAACTTAACATTTCTAACAATCTTGGAAATATCACCTTAAAGAGAGACCGGGGAAAGGAGGAAGGGGGAGAGAGAAGCCCTTCATCGCACTAATAATTATTGCTGCCAATAATAAAACTTTTTCTGGTGTGAAAAACGTACGGTTACATTATAGCCAAGTTGCATGAATTATATCTATGTGGTATGTGCGGATAAAAAATTACAACCGTCTTGTTTGAAAGCACAATTTATGTTTCGGCAAATAGATACTATAAGCGCATTCCCTTAGAACACAATTTAAGTATTGAACAATAAGGTTTCCAAAATAGCTCTTCTTGGCATGCCATGTCTAATTTTACGATTCCCTATCCACGAATGTCCCTGAAAATGAACCCATAACATCTAACAAAATAGAAGGATTTGATGCTCACAGACTAACATCACATTCTTCAAACCAACCGTACCCGCAATTTCGGTAACAAATCGAGCTATAAGGAAGCAATATCTTTGAATGGCCATGCCTGCAAACTTTGACAGATTATACGTACAAATCCAAACAACTTTGTTCATCTGAATCACATATTGCGTTAATCTTGTACACATTCATGGAATTTTCGCCAGCGTACGCACTATTTACATTCAACAGTTTCGGTTATCCTTTATTATTTTGATTAAAATATCACATTATCCGGAAATATTGGCATGTGAGATCAAAATTTATGTAGATTGTACCGAAATGATTATTGGGTTTCGTTGTTTTCCACCATTTGTTATGATGCAGTTTAGTTTTAAAATGGCAGCTGCTCATGACACTCGTACAAAGCAGAGCTGTGATTGAATTTCATTCTGCGGAGCAGGAGACCATATCAAAACGTTCACAGACGCTTACAAAATATCTATGAGGATCAAGCAGTGTATAGGTGTATTGTCAGTCATTGGGTTAGCGACTGGAACGACAGGCGCATAACAACAAAACAAGTTACTGCTCAACTATAGTCTGTCTCACCCTTAGATGACAGTACATGTTAAATGGGGCGCAACGTTGCAACATGTACTATATGTGTGCCTCGAAGTTCGTCGCTCAGTGCGACGACTTGCGATTGACACAAGTGAAACTGAAGAAAGCGCGCTATTGTTTATTCCTCTCCCTCTGACGTTTTACGCCCTGCTTCAAATGTGATTTGGTTCCCGTGACAATAAACAATATTATGCTAAGTAGCATCAGCAATACATTAACAGTATTAACGCATTAAACAAAGTAATTATGATCATACTTTCAATAACTACACCTGTTAAATGTCTATATACTATAAACCAGATGAGAAAGTTACGTAACACACAACGCCCTACATAACAGTAACTAAAGAATGAACAATTTGCCGTACTCCACTTTGCACTATTTCATTTGTATTGCGTTAACCTAGCGCTTTCTTTGTCTTCCCGTACTTTTTGCTTTCTTTTTCAATGGTGTCATGGTCCTTTCAGTAGTTCCTTTTTAATCCTACACACTACTGCTTCTGACACCCGATACCCTTAGCTGTTTCTTTTACTGCCTTACTAACACTCATTTTACTTGAAAAATAATCTAACACATTCATAATTATTTGGCGTTCCTTACTTCTTAATTTGCCAATATATCGTCACTTTCTAGTTTCCCCTTCCATAACTACAAATATTTACGGAAAATGTTAAATAAACAACACAATAACACTTCACAGGCTCCACAAACGACTTCTTTCGAACTGTTACTGCTGCTCCTTATACTGCCCTCTGTCACGCGCATTTTAACAGAATAGATGAATACCTTTTGTCTGCCTTACACGATAATAGAAAGAGGTTACAGGCTTCTGGTTTATTTTAAAAACTGTCTCCAACCCTCCTCAACGTTTCCTTTCGCTTTGTCCCCGATGTAAACTCAATAACAAAAAAGTTTCTCACTGTGTAACTTCTGTAGTGCACAGATATAAAATTTTCGGAAAACATTTAATTTAAAAAATTGTAACACTTAACTGAGTAAACATAGGGCGTTTAAAGTATGCAGGTAGCAGCACTATAGTTTACTCCAGCTAAGAAAAAAAATTCTGCATGGGATAATGTGTTCAAACCTGAAATTTATAACTAAATATTTACACTATGCTATTAGGAACCTGGCAACAGTGCGAGAGTGGAAAAGGACGAAGCTAATGACAACTTGTATGCGCTAGAAAGAGACAGATATACCCCATTTAACTCGCTTGAGTACAATGAAGAACCCTCATTAAGGGGAGACAGTCGCGAAGAGGGGTCAAAAATTCCAAATTTTGTTTTTACCGCTAATGTATAGCCCATTGGGTTCGCTACAAAATGGCGTTTGTTTTATCGAAATTGAACATTTAGTTTTTCCGATATTAAATTTTAACTAAAATGTTACACATTGCTGGGATTTAAATGCCATGCCCACTTCTGCACTACCAAACTGAAAATATGTCTTACAGCTCAAAATTTTACAAATGTTCGGGAAAGTTTAGTACTTTTCTCTCCCCTTATCCACATTTCTTCTACTTTTCCTTTTATCACTACCATTTCTCGTGACATTCTGTCGAATTTCTTATCCCGTCACAGTGAACAACACTTGAGGAACCATGTGAAGGAAAAATCTGGCACCAAACTGCAAGATGGTAAAGGATTAGGTGGGAAGGGACGCCTAACAAAATCTACAATTGACCAACTTCAAAGTTATATGGCTTAGCCATAAGAAGAAATGTAAACAATTTAGAAGATATGAGAAGAGCCATCTGGGCCATATATTTTCACAAGCTTTACACAGACAGCAAACCTCAACATGATCTCTGTTCAGACAGCTGGTGCAAGTACAACATTTCTGTCAATAAAGGGCAAAATTATGAGCATAAACATTCTTTGCCAGAAACTGTAATGGTAGCTATTAAACCTCTGTTCAGAGCACTATCTGATCCAGAGTTGTTGAAGAAATGTCTACATGGGCATACACAAAATCCAAATGAGAGTTTCAATTCTGTTATTTGGAGGCGTGTCCCAAAAACTGAATTTGTGAGGATGGAGACATTCAAGTTTGGTGTATATGATGCAGTGTTCTGCTTTAATGATGGTGTGTCAAAGAAGATTGATGTTTTAAATCTGCTGGGTGTTAAATATGGAGCAAATACTGCTACTGGACTCAGGAACCTAGATGTAGAGCGGATCCGGAAAGCTGAAATCGCAGTTCAACAAGCTACAAAAGAAGGCAGAAAAGCAAAGAAGGGCAAGAAAAGAAAGAGAGAACAACAGGAGGAGATAGATGATCCAGCATACAGTTCTGGAATATATTAACTATAAGCCTGAAGCATAAAATAAAAAAATCTTGAGTATTTTTAAACTTTAACTCAATTTTTCTCAAAACTACATTTTTCTACCTTTAGGTACCGTTATCTGCCAAAGTATGAAAGATACATACCTGAAATTTTCACAGCTTTTAAATAATAGCATGATTAAAAAACTGATAGCCTTTCAGGACAGTAGAATTAATCTAAAGGTTAGTGTGCATGGAGGAGTGGCTAAAAATTTCTATTTTTTTAAAATTTATGTACTCATTTTAAATAATATTTTTTATATCAAAACAAAATCACTCTACACACCTGATCTGCTATCAGTTTTTAGTTAGATATGTTAGCTACACTGTGTAAAAGTTTTAGAGCTATGTGTTTATTACTTTTTGTGGAATATGTACCTAAAGTTTGCTAAATTTAACATGTAGCCTTATGGCAGTTGCCATGGCGACTGTCTCCCCTTAAGGGAATAGCTTTTCCGGTCAAAATCGTTCTGGTTGTCAAATCTCTTTCACTGTGATACCTCTCACTCAGTATTGCCTAGTAAGCAGGAGAGGATCGTCACAACACTGCGTACGACCGAGAGGGTGAGTACTGCTTTCTCTTTCTACATGCTGGCTGCCAACTTATTCCGCACAGAATATAGGCATCCCTGTGGATGGTGCCAACACAATTACCCACCGCTTAGGCCAGTGGTCTCAGCGTTATAGGCAGTTCAGGGCTTTACCGGGCAAATACTGCAAGCAGCGGGCCAGGTATGACGCAATACGTATCAACACTAAAGCGTTTTCATCTGACACCTGTTTACTTGCAGCTTGGATGCATCCCACAGATAAAACCTTTATTAGAGTGCGTATGCCTTATGATTTTTTTTCCTTCAGAATTGCTTAGAAGGATACGTAGCACAGATACAAGTTGATCTACGAAGGGGAACAGTACTCACCCATAAATAGAAAACTACTTGGCGTAGTTATTCAAGTTGATTAAAATAGTAAAATAGTTGCAACTTTCTGATGATTGAGCTGAATTATAGGTATTATTAAACCTACCCAAGTCCATGGGGTAGCGGCTCTCAAACTGTGAAGTACACCAATTGCGTACTTACATACCTCTTGAAGAACGATGTTTTTGTTACTTTTCAATCCCAGATGTAAAAATGTAAAAATCAAATTTCAAATGAATAAATAAACAGATAACTAAGATAATGATTATACAGTATTAATAGTAGTGCTTTTTATACTAACTTGTATCAGATATATCCATATTTACACAAAACGTAAACGGCAGCTTTCAAATCCTCTTATCCCTTAAATGAATATTCTTATCTATTTTGATTAAACACAAATAACAGAATATTTATTTGGATTATCTTCAAATAAGTGAAATAACACAAAATATTATTAGTAACAGGGCTTGGCGATTTCCTCCAAAATTAAAGGGAAGAACTACATGTAAGTTGTTTGAAAACTACTGTCCTTAAATATAGATATTTTAGTGTTAAACGTTTGCATAATGAATTTAGGACAATCTTACTGAAAACCTAAGTAAAATACCACCTGTTATAGGTTGCGCGTTTGTTCTTGACGAATGACCTTGAGCAGAAATCCAATGAGTGAGCCTACCCTTAATAAACAGGTCAGCAAATGTTTATGCTACGATAACAGACACCTCTGTTTTCCTCTGTCACGCTTGTGTATACAGTCGACTGCAAAAGTTTTGTATGTATGCATACAACGAAAATAACAGTAATTCAGACAAGGAAGACGAGGGAGAAATGTCGGGAATAGAAGAAATGCAATAAAGTTAAGTGGAAACAGTTATAGAGGTATAGTGTATAATACGTGTGGCTGATATTACTGGAAGTGTGATAAATTTATTTGTAGTGTTCTACTGGTTCAGCTCAGAAGCATGTGCGTCATCTCACTGCAGACTGTACCTCCGCTCTCTTTCAATGCTAACGTTCCCGCAAAAGCTGAGTAGTGACTCGCATTCAACCTTACATATAAAATTTTCATTCGTCAAGAAGTAACGCGCGACCTGTACACATTTGTAGGATCAGTCACTTGGCGTGTTTTTGAATTCATACACTTTTCCAAATTTGGCTAAATAACATTACAAAGACAAATTCTAAGACTGGATGCGAAATTACTATCCGAGAGTCTGTTTCTGTGGCAAGTTTTCAGGAGCTTCATTATAGAAAAACCCTGTACACAAAGGTGGGTACTACATACGTTGTCATAGTTTTTGCTGCGTTAGAAATCAAATTTGGGAAACGCCTATTGTCAAACGTCCGGTAGAATTCGATCAGTGCATCTGAGTATGAATTGTCGAATTTCTCTTGAAGGCAACAGTCACGTTGTACTTCTATCAGCTCCAGCTGAACTGCTGCATTATTTACTTTATCTACGTTCATAATGTCTTTGTATGTTGTATTTTTTAACGCAAGATACTGGTCGCATATTAGGTACTGAATACTACTACCGAGAACTTTGCAGAAGAATTGTTTTTCCCATTCGAAACAGGCGAATCCAAATGACTCATGTGTGTGCTCTCGGACGCAGCCATTGCCCTACCGGTATCACACGGAAAACTGCACTGAACTGGTTTGTAACGTATTGGCCCGCTATGCCCTGGGCACGGCGACTGACTCTGTTTTTGTTGGGTTTTTTTTTAGTTAATTAACGTCCTCCAACATTGTGTCATATCGGACAAATGTATGAAATGAAATGGGTGAAATGATGCTCAAATGAGCCCGAGGTCCATGGAGCTTTAAGTTACCCGACATTCGTCTTCTCAGGGTAGGGAAAATAGCAGCTAAACAATTCTATGATTCAATATTGATGTTCACATGAATTAAACAACAATAATAATAATAATAATAATAATAATAATAATAATAATAATAATAATAATAATAATAATAATGATAATAATAATAATAATAATAATAATAATAATAATAATAATAATAATAATAATAATAATAATAATAATAATAATAATAATAATAATAATAATAATAATAATAATAATAATAATAATAATAATAATAATAATAATAATAATAATAATAATAATAATAATAATAATAATAATTTTTAAAATATGATTTGAAGCTTTCCTGGCGACGAACATATGCAAGATGTTCTGGGGCTTCGAGCCAGGTGTAGTGATGAAGAGTCAGCGCATACGCCGCCACCACCGCCACCTACAGTATCCTCCTGGCGGCATAGTGCAGTAGTGTGCGGAGTTCCATGGGACTTTCCGTGCCGCTACCTGCTGTCCGCCGCCAGGCAACTGTGGCAGTTCAGCATCAGGGCCACGAGAATTCGCACCGACCGTGGCCCTACCATGATGGTAAGGCTGGAGTTTGCGGACCAGGCCGACCGGGAAGCTGCCTTGACGGCGGGGCTGCCCTTGTTAGGACAACGCCTACGCATCGAGGCCAGTAGAACGGATCACCTGGTCCCATGTCGCCGCTGCTGCCAGTTCGGCCACCAGGCCGAGACCTGCTCCGCTAGCCTGCGGTGCCCGGGCATTAACAGCGAAGTGCAAGAGTCACGACCTTAGACACCGCCGCCGGTACTGTGCCACCTGTAATGGCTTCGGCCATTACACAGGCCAGGCACAGTGCCCGCTCCATCCACGCAGAACTTCACAACGGAACAGCACACCTCCACTACAACGCCAGGACCAACGACCAGCACCACAAACCACCATCACAACTCCACCAGCTCCAGTGACTACAACACCGCCGGTAGCATCACCAGTCGCCGCAGTCAGCCAGGAGTTACGGGATGCGGTTCAGGACCTCCACGCGGAGTTATTGAACGTCAGCACCCGCCTGGCTGCCATTGAGGAGACACTTGCCACAATCTCCGCCGCAGCATCTGGCACAATTCAGAGGAATGTCGCAGAGGCTCTCGAGCCAATCAAGCAGAAGCTTAGCCGGCTCGAGATCCCAACTGCCAACACAACCACCACCAGGGAGGTTACAACACAGACTCGCCGCACTACGGAGCCACCACGAGCTCAACAACCACCACTGCAGTTCCTATCTGCAAGAGCCAACGCAAGGGGCTTCCATATCCATGACGGCCACCCCTGCACGGAACTGTGTCGTGTGATGAAGTGCAAGGCACACCCCGACTGATTGACACCAGGATTCAACCATCATCATTTCATTCACCAATCATGACCATTTCATCATCCACCATACGAACCAGAGCACACCACTCTCCATTATCACCAGGACTGCTACCAAGGGGCTCTCAGGGCCTAGGTCATGAGTGTCTCCTGGCCTTCAGCATCGCCACGCTGTTACTGCCACTGGCAAGCAGCTTTAATTTTCACCACAGAATGCGCAGATGCAATATCGCGGTACTGCAGCACCGAGGTTTCGACCTCTGGACTTCTGGTAGGGTTTTCTAGTGAGTAGGCTGCCCGGGTTCGAAGCCCGGGTAGGAGTTTTACATTCCTTTGCTTGCATGCGGCTAGGGCGTAAGTAGCCTTTGTCCCCTAAAAAAAAGATGAATGACTAGCAAGAGTGAAGGAGCCACTATATGTACTGTTCGCTAGTACGTACCGAGTAGAAAACACCCAGTCTAATGTGGAGGTGGTTCAACGCTCCGTTGACTTTGCTTCTAAGTTACAGGCATCCCACATGACGTGCATCTCCTACAGCGCCCTCCAAGACCTTGCGCTACCTAGCCAAGGCGGACCCAGGGGAGAGGGCCCCCTTGGGAGTGGCACTGGCTCGCACCTGCACTTTAGGCAGACTGCCCGCCAAGTGTGCACTCCAGACGACCAGGCGACACCTGCACTTGAAAGGCAACGTTCAAACACAGACACGGCTCCCACCGAGGATGCCAAGCACTGACACGGCTCCCACTAGGGACGCCTAACATAGAATAAGTAAAACTACTGTGAATTTCATTATCACTGTCACCTCCAACTCCCCAGGCTGTAGGCAAAACTTGATCATGACTGCAGCCCGGTACTTCATCGTTGACGCGCTCGCATGCACTGCATGCCAGCATGAAACTGTGCGTTACTGGCCGGCGTGCAAATGCGGGACCCGCCTATCACATGCACAATCATTCATTAAATTCTCCCCTGCAAGACAGGGCATTTCTTCTGTAATTACCAGCGGTTACTGCCCCTGGCAGGCAGCTCTCATCTATCACCATTGAACGCGCAGAAGCCTTGATGCGGCTCTGCAAAGAAATGTCTTCCGGTGGGGTTTTTTAGTGAGTAGGCTGCCCGGGTTCGAAGCCAGGGTAGGAGTCTTACACTCGCATGCGGTTAGGGCGTAAGTAGCCTTTTTCCCCACCTTAAAAAAGGAAGGAAAAAAAAAAAAAAAAAAAGACGCTCCGTTGGAATGTGTGTTTTCTGAGCCGGTCGATTTCCAACTTTAAGGCGGGTTTCCAGGAGAGAATAAACTGCAATCCAGAATCCCGGTTCAGTGTGCTCTTCTCGGAGGAGATGGACAGAGCCTTCTTAACCCTATGTTCCCATAAACCGCTACATTGTGGCAAAATGTAGCGGTTTCTGGGAATAATTTATCATCATCATTATTATCATTATTATTATTATTATTATTATTATTATTATTATTATTATTATTATTATTATTATTATTATTATTATTATTATTATTATTATTATTATTATTATTATTATTATAATTAGCGCACTCGATATAAGGTTTCAGAAAAACCTGTGCTGCTGCATAAAATACCTCACTATGACCTGAAAACTGGAGTGCGGAGTGCAGCAAGCGCTAGAAGAATAATACGGCCCATTTTTTTTAAATGAAATAATTAATGCAGAGCGATATCGGAGACTAACTCCAGGAATATTTCTCGATCGCTTGACAGAAGGAACATCTTATGGTTGGTTCTAGCAAGATTGTGTAATAGCACATACGACTCCGAATCTTCAAATGAAATAAAAGAGATGTTTCACGACAGAACAATAAGTGTTGATTTCTGGGCCCCTCGTCTCCCCCCCCCCTCCCCACCCACACACCTACATAGTTTCTATTTTTACTTATGAATTATTTGAAAGAAACAGGGTACCAGAAACTTAGTGGTGTGATGCAAGAAATTGCAACGATTCCTGCTAGTGAGCTTAGGCGAGTGAAGAACACTTACTGGAGCAGCACTTCCAGCACCTCGTACACAAGGACGCCTTTGCCGGCATCTCTCGGTTCTCTTGCGCAGTGAAGACACAACGTGAATGGATTACCATATGTATATACAAAAATGCCTAACGCTGGTTTTCTTCCTCAAGCACGGACAAAATGCACTAATCTTTAACGTATACCTTCAGTATTGTCATATACAACACAAAACTCCTCTGAAAAATTATATGAAAAAGTGTAAGACGTGTAACTTTTCTTCAGCAAATCAGTATATGGAACATTTAAGCATCAATTCCCTGCCCAATTTCAACTTCCCTTCCACGATAACTATATATATATATATATATATATATATATATATATATATATATATATATATATATATATATATAGGATAATAAAATGCAATTCTGATGTGTATTCTGTTACATAGCAACTCACTTAATAAAGTCAATTCGAGTATTTGGCAACAAACATCTAAATTACAATACAACATCATCTGTAAGAAACTAAGGGACTAATGTAAGGTAGCTTAAGGTATTTTATACATATACCAAAGCTTTACTGTGCACAAAACTGAATACTGGCACCATGCACATAGTGAAAATCCGAACTTCACTACATTACTTTGCAGATAACTTCTGTTACGCGGAATGATCCGTGTTCGATTCCCGGAAGATGAGCAATATTTTTCCGCTGACATTTATTTACCGGAAGTGCCGCGCCCAGCTTGGATTCAGCCAGACCACTGCATCCCGCTTTATATAACCACAGCACTTCCACAGGCAGGGCCCGTAACCAATGTCATTACAAAATCGAAATCATGCACCGGACCAACTCCATTGGCAAGGTGATGCGATGGCTGCAGCCTGCGTGACTAGAGTTCGAGCTCAGGAACGATGTGTCCGGTCACGTCTACGACTGATTGGGGATCATAAGCTCCACAAATGCAATATACTTCATTACCACACTTAATCGCAAATTGGCAACGCATCAGTTTGTGATATGCCTGACTCCTATCAACATGTTTAAGAGAAGCACGATATTTTGTAAAATGGGAACATTTGATGTTTTCTGTGACAAACATACAATAACTTATTACAGAGAAATTATAATTTGTACGTTTTAAAAGCTATACTACTAACGATATGCAATTTTATAAGAAAAAATATTAAACTAAAAGTGTACTATGCAGACTGCATCTTGCACTACCAGCGTTAATTGGCCCTGAACAACCTTGTGGAATTCGAGGCCAAAAATAACGTTTTACTAATAACCTTTATATATGATTTTTTATATATGTTCTCATATAACTATTTCCCTATTCACAATGACCGCCTGGTATATTATTTCATACGATGAAAAACAACCATCCACGCGAAATCTGTCTCTATTATGCTACACTGGAAATTAATATTTCCTAAAATCACGGCTTTGATGTGGCAGTGCTCTAACGGTTTTCCTGGAAATGTGTGTCTATATAATGTCCGAAAAGCGTGTGTTAACGAAAACAGGCGGAGGGAAAAAAATCAGCAAAGTGTAATAAGAAAGTCAATTTTTCAAGTTTAATATTACATATTTTTTAACGAAGTGATATGAAAATACAAGGGAAAAAAACTCACGAAACTGGAATTTGTCATTGGTTTAGAAAATCATGTGGACGTACCACAACATACATATTACTTTCTCAAGCAAGTAGAAAGGTATGAATTGCATTTTACTCAAAAATTCAAGTACAATATTTAACCAGAAATATACATATACTTTGAGGTCCTTCGAATCAAAAGGACAAAAACCAAAAAGCATTTTTGGAAAAAGGTGTACGGGAGTGCGCATTTGTGTGGCACAACTAAAAAAAAATCTGATCCGTTGCACACACGACTTTCTCTACTCTTGTACTAACCATTCTAACAAACTCTTATTCCTGTATCTTCTTCGTGTTAGTTGAGATAAGCATTTGCAGAAATTATCTTATTATCTTCTTGTAGGTACAAGGAGAATATGGGAATACAGTAGACACTGAGCGATAGTCAAATACTTTAAAGCTTTCAAATTCCGTTCTCTTTGCGCGGTTAACATATAAAAAATGAATAACGATGTTCCATTTGAACGAAGTATAAGCTCTCCAAAACTAACACAAATAACAAGGAATACCTCCGAAATGGTTCACTCTATAAAAAAAATTATTTGGACATAAATTGTGTGTTTTAGCAAGATCTACATTTCTGTATTAGTGACGTTTGGTCTACCTCTTATGGTTTACCAGTCATGCAAAAGTCATCCAGGGTAAATACGACTACTTGGGCTATAGCCAGAAAATTCAAGATATACATTTCCTTTGCCATAGAAATATCTCAAACATATGGCATTTTAATAAAAATCGCTACAGCCATTTTCAAGAAAATCAAAATTTTCGAAAAATTTTCCGTGTAAAGGGTAGTTGAAGGTGGGGGAACTTTCTTCATAATCTCCGTGTCGCATCCTTGAAAGACATTAAAGTTAAATACCAACTTTGGTTGTGACCGACTATTCGTTTGTTAATTGTACTGTCGACAGACTGACATGCGTGCACGGACCTATTTCTAAGATTTTTTTTTTTATTCAAGGGGGGGGGGGGGGGCTCAAAACCTATATTTCCGGTGAAATCTCAACATCGACTTTTTGGTGAAATACAATACTTGCTCTACTTCACTATACATAGTAGAGAAAGTAAAAATGAAGAGTAGGTCAATCCCAAATTCCGTAAATTAAATTCAGCATCTTCCAGAAATCCGATACGAAGATTTTTAAGGAAGTTCTCCCACCTAAAACTCTGCATGAATATGTTTTGTTATTTCAGATTTTCTCAAATCGAGTCTAACGATCTCCTTAAGATACTTTTAAGATATTTACATTAATTACTTTAAAACAGCCGATGTAATTTTCATTTGAAATTAATTTTATATAATTTTGTACACATGGTTAAACACAAAAGCACAACTTTTTGAATTAGATATGTAGATTTGTTTAAACGCACAATTTATTTCATATAACTTTATTTTGGCATAGACGATTTTCAAGATATTCGCCGTTATCTTATATATTTAAATGAGCAATTCTTGTATATATATATTCCGCGCAACTTGGAAACGGCTCTAACGATTTCGATCACATTTTGTATTCAGATAGGGTTTTGCTTTTCAAGTTCAGCTATATAGGTGTAATTCCGGAAAAAACGCGATTTTGCATAAAAAATAGCATTTTTTATTCCCGCTTCTACTGCGCAATTCCAATATATATATTCCCGGTATTTCAGAAACGACTCTAAAGATTTGATTAATTTTTTGTACACATGCATATTACCTTCACAGTGTTTTCTCTACTCACTTTTAGGTAACACATTCACATTTCTTTCTCTACTCACTCTTCTATAAACAATTTTCCATAAAAAACGTGATTTTGCACCAAGAAACATTTTTATTCGCACTTTTAAAATAAGTCATACCATGTTCTATATGTTTGAAATATAAATGCTATTACATTCACACTGTTTTCTCCTCTCACTTTTAGGTAACACATTCATATCTCTTTCTCTACTCTTTCTCTACTCACTCTTCTACAAATAAATACACAATTTTCTGTATGTTTAAAATAGAGATGCTGCATATTACATTCACAGTGTTATCTCTACTTACTTTTAGGTAACACATTCACATTTCTTTCTCTACTCACTCTTCTATAAACAATTCTCCATAAAAAAAACGTGATTTTGCACCAAAAAACACTTTTATCCCCACTTTTAAAATAAGTCATACCATGTTCTGTATGTTTGAAATAGAAATGCTATTACATTTACACTGTTTTTCCTCTCACTTTTAGGTAACACATTCACATCTCTTTCTCTACTCACTCTTCTACAAATAAGTCATGCAATTTTCTGTATGTTTGAAATAGCGATACTACATATTACATTCACAGTGGTTTCTCTACTTACTTTTAGCTATCGCATTCACCTCTTTCTCTATTATATTCATACTGTTTTCTCACTTTTAGGTAACACATTCACATCTCTCTCTACTCACTCTTCTACAAATAAGTCATACAGTTTCGTGCATGTTTGAAATAGAAATGCTACGTATTACATGCACACTGTTTTCTCTACTTGCTTTTGGGAAACACATTCATAATTTTATTGTTTCTCTACTCACTCTTCTAGAAATAAGTCATTCAATTTTGTGCATGTTTGGAACAGAAATGCTGCATATTACATTCACACTGTTTACTATACTCACTTTTAGGTAACACATTCACATCTCTTTCTCCACTCACTCTTCTATAAACAATTCATATCTATACAACTTGGTTGTTTATACATATATCCAACTGTTAAGCTCGAAAACCGCTTAACCGATCACCGCGAAATTCGGCACGTATATGTATTTTTCATGGGGAAATTGTTTATGGCAACAATTTTACTACACAATATATTACTTTCAAATGGCTTTCTACTCGCACTTCTTCTACGTAGCACATTCATTTATCCTCTGTTTCCCTTCAACATACAATTCATATAATATTCTATGATTGAAATATAAATGCAACGTATTACATTCACACGACTTCCTCTACTAATTCTTCCTTTACGAGGCACCATCAGTCTTCTTTCGCTATTCGCCCTTCAACATATAATTCATACAATTTGATATGTTTGAAAAAGAAATACAATGTATTACATTCACACTATTTTCTCTACTCACCTTTGTTTTACGTTACAATTCACATGTTATTCCCTATCTTTTAGCAACTTCATATATACCAACGCCTATACATATCGTATGTTGAAGAGTGGGCAAATTCCAAAAAAGGTTGATCGATCGCCACGAAAAGTGACATATCTAATTATTTTCATGGCGAAGGTTTTTATGCAATCCATTTTACCATCCAACGTATTACGTTCACATGTTTTTCTCTACTCCCTTTTCTTTTACCTAACATACTACTCCCTCTTCTACACAACAATCCATACATTTTTCCATACACTTGAAATATAAGTGCAACGTATAACATTCACACGTTTTTCTACTCATTTTTGTTTTACTAAACACAATCACATTTCTTTCACTACTTCCGCTTCGGCGAACAATTACGAACAATTCATACAATTTTCTATGTGATTGAAACAGAAATGCGTAGTACATTCACACGGCTTTATCAACCAGCTTTTCTTCCTGTAGTATTTGTTATTGTTCAACAGTGCTTTTGCTTAGTGTTGCTCCGGTGTTTAAATAAAAAATAAAGAAATAGTTTAAAAAAAGTAAACTAATCACAATTGATGTCAGGAGTGCGCCGAACAGCACGATATGGAACAGTTGATGTAACAAATGTTAGCCAAGATGGACATAATGGGAAATGCAATGAATTCCGGAATGCGACAGAGGAAACAAATATGAAAACCGAATTGGGAAAATGTAAACTACGGAATAGAAAATATAGGAACAAAAATGGACAAAATGAAAACAAAAATGGAAGGCAAATTGAAAATGTAAACTCCAAAACAGAAAAGATGAAGACGGGAATGTCTAATATGAAGATAGATCTATCGGAGAATACTAACGAGCGACTGGCCAGGGTGAAGGAAGCCATGGAAGAACTCGACGGAAAGATGAAGGACCTTGGCGAATGTGCTAACACCCTGGAGTCAATCGCAGCAGCAAGGAACTGAACTCCATAATGGAACAAATGCTCAACAAAAACGTCAAACTGGGTGGATATCTATGGGGGAGGTCTGCGTTCAGCAGTAGATGTTTTACAGCTGAAATGATGGTGTTTATGAAATATTTGTATCCCGGAAATGACTCTTCCCAACTGCGACTAAAATTGTTATTTAGTTAACGTTTAGACTTTCAGTTTATCTAAATAAGTATCTTCTCCCACAAAAAACAAGATTTCACAAAAACAGAGGCGAAAAACGCAGAGCGAAGCTCGGTCGCCCAGGTACTTGGTTTGAATGCTTCTATACTTACAATTCAATCAAGTGTTGTCACCATTCAATTGTTTCTCAATGTATGAAAAGAATATGGCATTTCAAAGCCAGCGCAAACAATCCCTTTCTATAAGGTTTACAATCACCCTTTTCTCCTGTATCCCCTCTCCCCGTACCTACAACCAATGTGTAGTCAAAATATTTCTGTAATTTTATATCGATTGACATAAATCAGAGAGAAACATAAGCTTTTGCAAGTACAATGTACAGACACTTCAAAAATAATAGCTAGTGACCAGAGAAAGGTATGCGAGTCCAAATACACGACATCTTTCCATTACAGTTAAAAAGAACTAAGCACATTATTGCTTTTTTCGAAAAAGTAATCTAAGTATTGGATATTATGCTAAGGTCTGCCAACAACGTTCTAACCCCCCGCTCTTACATGCTCTCTCTCTCTCTCTCTCTCTCTCTCTCTCTCTCTCTCTCTCTCTCTCTCTCTCTCTCTCTCTCACACACACACACACACATTTATTGATAAGTGCTAGACTAATGTTGCCTATGTGTTTGTCTGATACTGACCCTAGCCATTCACCAGACAATACACAAACCCATAACAGTTACAAAATCAACTTTTTAAACAATAGAAGTCTCATCCTTTCATTGTTCTATTCACTGACCACTTAAATTTATTTCTTACATTCCATAAACTTCTTCCCCACACTTCTCAGTTGTGAATGGTCTTTACTACATTTTTCTCACTGTCAGCTCTTCATTTTTATTTAACCATTTCCTACAAATAGTCTCCTCCAATGGTCTGTATCTGAACGTTCTAGAAATAAATGTATCTCAACTTCCTTCCAATACAAATTGGACATCTTTCCTTCAACATATTATTGCTTTCATTCCTCTATTTCCACATTTCTGAACGAAACGAAGCAATCCCCAATATTCTAAACTTCTTTCAGTTGCTAGTCCTCTAAGGCTCCCTTTTCCTATCTCCAAAACATACTTCCTGCATTTGTAATGTTTGAGGGGCCGCTAAAAAGATCCTGATTATTCCAACTCCACTTATCTAGTCATTACTACCTCCTGATTCCGCAAGGGAAACACAAACCCTTTCAACTGGCACGGTGGCTGCTAAATACAGACATTTTCTCAACGTTAATGTACCTTTAGTACCCGCATTTCGACTTTGCCTCTCCTCTGATTTTCATCATAACTTAACTCCTAGATAATTATTTAACTGTCTAAATTTCTTCGTTATTTACAAACCATCTTTCATTTTTACCTAGTTTACTGCCTTCGTTAAAAACTACAATTCTGGCTTTGTTATCTTTCATTTCAAAGCCCATTCGTTACAAAATCGTATTTAATTATAAAAGCTAAAAATCCATTTTCCTGCTCTCTACAGATATCGGCCCCTCTCTTCTATATTTGAGAATAACTTTGTAAGAAAAATTGTAAACATTTTCAAAAGATAGCCAATGCCAAATTGTACTTTGAGTGAATAGAGTCATGCCATTAATGGAAGTGCACGTATTTTAATACGATGAAAGTTTCCTAAGAAATATCAGCATTGAAAATATCGAAAGTCGTTAATGCCACTGCTTAGCAGGTATAAATGTCGGGTATATAACATCCAACATATAAAACAAAGATCCATTCAAGATTTAACTTCTGATTTGACCGCAAACCAACGCTGAATACATAAGCATTATCTATTACTAATTTAATTTGATGTATGATATGTGACTAGTTTCGTCCTGGTATAACTGAGCCAATGGAACAGGCACATAAAAGCAACAGTTTCAGTATCCCTATACTGCGCATTCGAGATAGAACCTAAAAAAAATTGTTCACCTAGAAACCACCGCTGTGGAAACAAAAAACACTCTACTTAATTAGCATTCAGGATGACTCAATGCTGGCTTGCTGCCCCCGGTAACCTCATCTAACATTGTTGGAACAGGTCCCGCTCTGACATCACCTGCGCTTTACTTAGAGGATGTCAATACTCCGAGCTTCCTTCTCAGTTCCACTGCAGTAAGCTTTATCTTACCATATCTCCTGGATAATCGGCGGGACAACGGTCACTAATGTCACCCATGTTTGTAACATGGGGGTAAAAAAAAAAAAGTGGCTTCTTCGTTCTTAGGTGTTAAATCCTCGCGGTTAACACCCTAACATGTCAAATAACATGTAACCCTTATAGATTGTCCAATACAAATATAGTGATTCAGATCTAAAATGAAATGTTTGCCGTTTGCCTAGAATGTCAAATTCAATTCTGGTAATTCTCATATTATAAAATGTTTCTAATTATTTCAATGCCTATTCAGAGAAAATGTTCAAAATAGGCATTTCACTTTTCGTGCCAATATTACCATTTTTCTCATCTCCGTAGTGGGGAACATGGCTGCCTTGCATTCAAGAAGCTCCGAGTTCGAACCTAGGCAAGAGCGAGTTACCCGGAAAGGTGAATTTCGCGTAGGTCCAAAGTGTAGCGACCACGGACCCTTTTGTCCATTCCTCGTTCGATATCACCCACACGGTTAAAGCATTTTAAGGTGACTTCTGATTCAAATTTCCAACCTCTACAGTTTTCCCGCATCATTATGGGACTTTGATCACATGTTAATATGCCTAACAGACACGACTTTACCAAATTTGAACAATATAGGAATATTAGTTCCGAAGTTATTAATATGCAGTGAACTTTAATTATCAGCTTCATTCTGATGAAGGCCATGGAGTCTACAATGGCCGAAAGCTTCATGTTTTTAAACCTCACACGGCTGATCACCCGTGAAGCCTCAATTAATAGCGCGCGCCGTGAAAGCTTTAAATCTTACATACAGCTTATATAATGTTTCTTGCATAAGATTTTTAATTTGATTTACCTGCAAAATTCAGGACCATTTTTGCAAAAGTCTTCATTCTGGATGACTTCTGCATAACTGTTAAACCGCAAAAGATAGTCAAAATCTTACGACAGAAAAATGTAGATCTCGTTAAAACACACTGTTTATGTCCTATACTTTTTGTGACGTGAACCATATCGGAGATATCGTATTCCTTGTTATTTGTTTGAATTTGCCAATGATTATAACTTTCCCAAGTGGGAAGTCGTTTATTTTTTATCTGTTGGCCATGCAAAGAGAATGCAATTTCAAAGCCATAATACAGCTACCAGCTGTGCTCTTAAAATATGTCAATATCGCTTAATTAAATGAAAATGCATATTTTTTCTCTGTTGCCGGAAAGCGTGCTCAACTGGCAGGAGAATAAATTACTAAATTTCTAATAATTCAAATAAGATTTTAATGTGCATATAATGGCATATTTTACATGATTTGTTAATGTACATAATATTTCTGTAATTTTCAAATTATGCTGCATATTTGCTTGTCTTATATAGGAAATTTAAAATGTTTATTTATTTCCCGTGAATTTGCTGCACATACAAATACGAATCGGTGTTGAAACTTGGCAACACTAATAGAAACTTGCACTCAAGCCTGTAACGCATGTAGCTACGTTATATCGGGAAATCCCGGCCTTATTTGGTTTGTTTCATCATTCTAGCAGTAAAAATGAAGGTGGGTGTTAAGGGGTTCTCGGATTTATATTCAATTATTGTTTCTAGACATAATATAATATTAATTTAATTTTAACTTAATCGTTTAATTCCACTTGATTTATAATAAATAGCATCGTATTAAACGAGTGAATTTCAAAATACTCAAGTGTTACTTTATAGTTTGTTTTAGAAATTCACCTCCGAAATTTGACAGCAGGTTCACAAATCACAATTCCTTATTTCATCATTTGTGAGTTGAGACTTGAGGACAGTGAAGTATAGCTTGTATATAGCTTTTGTTTTCATAGAATCATGCCAAAAGTAAAAGTAAGTGACAATGTTAGGTTACAGGGATATCAGAGCGAGTTTGAAACAGATTTGATAACTACAGATCATAAAATGTTAGGTTACGGGGATATCAGCGCGAGTTTGAAACAGATTTGATAACTACAGATCATAAAATGTTAGGTTACAGGGATATCAGCGCGAGTTTGAAACAGATTTGATAACTACAGATCATAAAATGTATTGCGGAGCATGTGAAAAACGGTTAGTTGTGAAAAGCGTTTTCTAGTAGTTCGACATTTGAATACTAATAAACACAACGATAATATCAAACTTAAATCCACAAAAATTGTCCCTGTCCAAAAACTGTTAAGTGAATTTTCATACAGTAATTTTTCACAGCTCTCCTTTGATTTGTGTGAAGCATTTTTAGCAGCAGACATTCCGTTGTAGGAACTCACCAATCCCACACAGAAATTTCATTCAGCAGTATTCAACAGTGTAAAGTGCCAGACCAATCTACTCTTCGCAAAAATTATGTGAAGAGGTGTTACAATCTCACGATTAAAATGTTAGAGAACGTACTGGAGATAATTTTGTGCGGGTGAAATGCAGGACAGTGAAAGTCGGTTTATTGCAAATTTTATTTCTGGGTCTCTCAATAAAAACGAACCAACCACACACTTCTCCTTGCGATAGAACAACTTGATGCTACAAATAGCTCTTCCATATCCAAATTTTTCATAGATTCTTTGAACTTTCTGACGGTATTCGGTACGAGCGTGTATTACTCTTTGTAACTGATGCTGCGAGTTACATGATAAAAGCTGGCACTGCTCTGAAAGTTATATTTTCAAATATGATACATTTGACTTGTCTTGCACGTGGTTTACATTAGGTTGCAGAAACAATTCGTGCAAATTTCCCACTTGTAGATAAGCTGGTACCTTCTGTAAATAAAGTATTTGTTACAACACCATGTAGAAAACAAGCTTTCAAAGCAGCCGCACCGAATGTCCTACTTTCCCCAGAACGCGTTGGGGAACATGGTTATGTGCAATTCTCCATTACACCGAACATTTGGGAACAGTCAGGAATGTAGTGAATACATTTGATCCCAAAAATTCTGGGCGAATTAAAATTGCCTAAGATATATTAAAGAACCCAGAAGTAGAAAATAACCCTTCCTATATATCTGCACATTTCTCTCATCTTCCATCTGGCATATCTTTTTGGAAACCAAGAACACTAAGTTGTTCCAGTCGTTACGTGCATTCCATCAGCAAAACGCTTCCATAACTTCGCGTAGCAGTAAATTCTTTCACTATGTGCTGTTCAGAAAAATGTTTAATACATACCACACCTGGTTCATAATTATAATTATCCCTGTGCGAGCACGTACCCACTGCTCTCGTTTGTGTGGATCCTTTGGAAACGAAAACACTGTAACATACTTGTCTGCACTTGTTTTTGTATAGTTCGAGGTATAACCCGGCACATAACACTTCCTAGGCATTTTGTCTTAAAAACTACACCACTTTGTAATTCGATTTTTCGCTCACTTAATTGTTTACTGACACGTTGTAAGACAAAGCAACTTCTTAGCATTCCAACCACGCACTGATGTGTTGCATTCCCGTAATAAACAATAGGTGATAAACATAAGCCTCCCGTGATGACGTCATTAACGTAATCTCTTTCCGTCTCTAAGCCTGTTTAGATAAAGATGGCCCTGACAGAATCCACGCCTATTCTTTTCACTAAGCTTTTCAATACACCTGTACATTCCCTTCATAATAAAGCTAATCGAAAACGGTAATAATCTCCTTACTGTATGCCCACGACAAGAAGGCTAGAGGGGAATGAAGGGCAGAGGGGGCTTCAATTGTTTATCTGCTCCGGTAGCGTATCTGTTTACTAGGAAATGAGTGCATGAAAATGCATATGAGTCACCCGCGTTGCCAGATCTAACGCGCTTTGCAGTATTAGGTGCAGGTGCAGAGATTTTTTAGTATTATGCATTATTTGGCTCTCGCGCTACGGCGCTACAGTTATATACTCGTATTTTGTTAGTTTTATTCTTGGCTTAATATTTACATATGGCTGCAGTTCGAAAGAAGGGACGAAGTATTCACAGTGAAGCAAGGGAGGTAATTAGAAAAGTGATATAGGTATGTGACGAAGAAGCGAAATCAGGACAATTGAAATGTTTATTATCACAAAGAAATTTACGTGTGGCAAATTATTGTGGGATATCGGAACATAGTGTAACAAGAATAAGAAGAGGTGTTAAAGCTGGTGAAAAATCACTTCATACTCGGGAAAAAGAGACCAAAGGCCGAGGAATGCAAATTTCATTGTGATGACTTTGATAGAACAGTAATTAAAAACGTAATTCGAGACTTTTATTTGGTTAAAAAAACAAGTGCCCACTGTACCGAAGCTACTTGCAGCAATTAGGGAAAAAATAAGTTTTCCTTGGGGAAGAGAAATTCTGCGGAAGCTATTGCACGATATGGGTTTCAAATGGAAGCGATGTGGAAGTAAGAGAAAATTACTTATTGAACGTCCAGATATAGTTAACTGGAGAGCTAAATACCTAAGAGCTATAAATGGATACAGAAATGCTGGGAGAAACATCATTTACATTGATGAGTCCTGGGTGGACAATAATTTGACATTTGGGAAGTGCTGGCAGAGCGATGATATCTATGGGAATACTACAAACACTAGCTCTTCAAACCGCCTGATTCTTGTAAATGCAGGCAGCAACGAAGTTTTCATACCCGGAGCTTCTTTGATATTCAAAGCTGGACTTGCTAGCGGCGATTATCATGGCCAAATGAATGGAGAAAATTTCCAGAAATGGTTGGAGGAGAAACTGTTACCTAATATACCCTGCAATAGTGTCATCGTGCTTGATAATGCTCCATACCACAGTGTACAAGAAAATAAGCCTCCGTCGAAATATGCTGTAAAGCAAGAAATGGTACAATGGTTGGAGAACAACAATATTTCATATTCTGCTGCAATGCGAAAGACCGACTTGTTTGATTTAATTCAAATACATAAACCAAAGGAAAAAATATACCATAACGACAGAATAATAGAAATGCATGGGCATACGGTTCTTAGATTACCTCCTTATATGTGCGAGTTGAACGCTATAGAATTGGCAAGGGCAGCAATAAAACATGTAAGAGAGAGAGAGAGCATAATGTAACCGGTGATCTACATTTAAGAAATCTACAGCAAGTGTGTGAAAGTGCAGTGAACTCCGTTACAACAGCTGATTGGGAGGGCTATGTTAGGCACGTTAAGAAACTTGAGGATGAGTTCAGGCAAAAGGATGGGCTAGTGGAAGATGCAATAGACAATTTTATTATATCACTAGGAGGTCTGACGAAGATGCAGAAAGCGGTAGTGACAGCAGCGAAGGTGACGACTTCTCCGACTCGGATCTTGCACGACAACTGGACTTCTAGGTGAGTTATGTGACAACACTGTGTATTTTAAACGAACCTAACATCCTTATCATACTCGGAAACTAGACATAAACACCGCGCGGGAAGCAAAACATGATTGCGTTACACATTCCTAAGCCTCGCCTTCTTGTGCTGGGCATACAGTACAAATTATCTTGTTTCGCTTCTCTTCCTAAAGGATTTGTAATCGACAGTGATTCAGAGGCACAAACGGAAATGGATGATTAGGTACTTTCAAGCAGCCTCTTTGGAAGGTACGTACTTTACCGAGAGCAAGGTCTTGACAGACAGGTTAAGGCTTTAAGCTGTTCAAAGTTTCTTTAGAAGCTCAGAAAAGCTTTTGCTCGCTTTACGTGAGAAAAGGAATACAAAATGCGGGCAGATACTTTGCATAATCACCTAATGATATTGCCTTCATCTTAATTTTCCTTCAGATTTACACTTTTAATTAAAAAAATGGAGGCAATTTGCATCTCTATTAGCATCGGAACGGAACTGCTGCATACTGAGATCATTCCCTATCTAACACAAGAGTACACTATACGCATAAAAGCTGAACTACGGCGTAACAACATTCGATGCCAGGGACACCAGGAGATTCCAGTCATTTTGCTTCTCTAGTTCTTCCGCGTACGAAAAGGCACTAGTTCAGAATAGATGAAGCTCTTCCTTTCACTGATGGCACCAGAATAATTATGTCCAAATTTCACTTTTCAATACTAACCCTACTAGTACCTTTCACGTTGCACCCACATCACTTTCTCTACTCGTGTACAAACTTTCTTATAAAGACTTATTCCTCTTTCATGTTAATCGAGATAAATATTTGCAAAACTTACCATATTGCCAATTTTCTTGTAGGTGCAATGGGGATATAGGAATACAGTAGGCTTTAAGCAGTACTGACATTTTAAGAACACAACTGGTGGCTATGTGATGGCTTTGAAATTACATTCTCTTAGCATGGCCAAGAGATAAAAAAACGAATGACTTCCCATTTGAGGAAAGTATATAGACAATTCAGAGAAAATAGGAATATCTCGGAAATAGTTAACTTCACAAAAAAGGTAAAAACCAAACCCCGTCGCACAATAGCCCATCCGGGCTAAGACCTACCGCCCGACCTCTGCCCACCACAGGCGTCACTGAGTGAGGTGCAGTACTAGAGTTTGGACGTGGTCAGCGCCCCTGTGAATTTCGGACGGTTATGCAGTCTTCTGGACCAGGGGCTTCTACTTTTCAATCAAGTAGCTCCTTAATTGGTCCCTCAGAGACCTAACGAGACTGAGTGGATCCCGGACCAGGTCTCCCAACACAAAAAAGGTATTTGACATAAAATGTGTTTGAAACAGATATGTTTCTTTTGTGCAGTAATATTTTGTCTATCTCTTATTGTTTACCAGTTCTACAAAAGCCATCCTGAATGAAGATTTCTGAGGACATCACCAGAAAATTCGAGATATAGGTACATTTCATTTGTCATGGAAATATCTCTAAAACATGTGATATTTTGATCAAAATCGATAGAACCATTTTGAGAAAATAAACATTTTCTAAAAATGTTCCATGTAAAGGTTAGTCTGGGGCATCCTTGGAAGGTGCTGAACAACTTTGGTATTTAAGAAACGTTTCGCTTCGCACACGCACAACTTTTTTAAATTATATTTTTGGACTGACGGGACCTCAAAACGTGTTTTCACTAATATATGGGTATCGAATTTGTCAATGGAACGCAATACCTTCTCTACCTACTAGGTACGTGGTAGACAAACTAAAAACTATATGTACCACATGACTTTCTCTATGAACTCTACTTTTACTTTCCCTACTACGCATAGTAAGTAGAGGAAATATTGTATTCCACCCAAAAATTCGATGTCGAGATTTCACCGGAAATATATGTTTTGAGAACCCCTGAATAAAAAAAAAAAGCATTTTTAGAAAAAGGTCCGCGCGCGTGTGTGTGTCTCAGTCTGTGGGCAGTATAACTCAAAAACGAAAAGTCGGTTAAAAACCAAAGTTGGTATTTGAGTTTAATATCTTTTAAGGATGCGACACAAAGATTTTGACGAAAATTCTTCCACCCTAAACTACCCTTTACATAGAAAAATGTTCTAAAATTTTGATTTTCTCGAAAATGGCTAACGATTTTGATTAAAATGCCATGTGTTCAAGACATTGTTTATGACAAATGAAATGAATATTTTGAATTTTGTGGCTATAGCCCATGTAATTCTGTTTACTCTGGATGACTTTTGTATAACTGGTAAACCGTAAGAGATGGACCAAATTTTACTATACAAAAATGTAGATCTTGCTAAAACACACCATTTATGTGCAAAGAAATTTTCGACAGAGTGGACCATTTCGGAGATATTCCTTGTTATGTGTGTCAGTTTTGGAAAACAAACTTTCGTCAAATGGAAGATCCTGATTCTCTCTCTCTCTCTCTCTCTCTCTCTCTCTCTCTCTCTCTCTCTCTCTCTCTCTCTCTCTCTCTCTCTCTCTCTCTATGTTAGCCGTGCAAAGAGAACGTAATTTCAAAGCTTTAAAGGATCCGACTATTGCTCAAAGTCTTCTGTTATTCCCATATTCTCCTTGCACCTACAAGGAAATAAGCAATAAGATAATTTCTCCAAATGTTTATGTCAACTAATACGAAGAAGACATAAGAATAAAGGTTTGTAAGAATGGTTAGTAGAAGAGTACAGAAAGTCATATGAGTGCAATAAATCAGATTTTTATCTCTTCTGCGTCCTATTATCACACTTTATTTTTCAGGTCAATCAAGGTAAACATTCGCAGAAATGGATTCATCATACACTTCATTGTAAGCACAAAGGGGATACAGACGCCATAGTCAATGTTTAAACACCGAGACGCTGTATGCTGGCCTTAAACATTTATACTCTCTGCACGACATCGTAACAAACAGCTGAATATCACCAGCATTAAAACATTATTGAAAAGCTCAAACCAATAACGGTTATCTCCAAAATGATTGTTGCCACAACAGAAGTAGTTTGTTAATTTAGGCTTCACGGGTGATCTGCCGTGTGAGGTTTAAAAACATTGAGCTTTCGGCCACTGTAGACTCCATGGCCTCCATCAGACCGGTCACCCGTGAAGCCTTAATTAATAACGCTCACCGTGAAAGCTTTAAATCTTACAGAAGTGGTTTGTTATAAATAACGAATTTTTAAGAATTCTACAACGTTGTTTGTGAAATGGGTTTTAGTCTATGTATCAACGTTTAACCGTTATAGAAAATTTCCTTCCAATGAAGAAGACTTCGCAGGCTATTCAAAATAATTTTCTCTGTCGTGTAAATATCTTAAATATATCGTATTTTAATCAAAATCATAACAAAATATTTAAGTATTTCAAACATTTCTCCAAGCAGAGAATAGTTTGGGGACGGCGCAATTTTCTTGAAATTCTCGTGTCGCATCTTTGAGAGATCCTAAACATAAACGTCAAGTTTGGTATTCATGCGACAGTTCTTTTCCGAGTTATGATATTCACACACGCATACACAAAGAACGTTTGGATTCAGGAGGCTTCAAACGTCTATTTCCATTGAAATCTCATATATATACTCCATCCAGCCTTAGATCCAGACCTTGTATCCCTCCGCGATAATCTACTGTTCGTATTAGCAACGATTAACACAAACAAACGCAACGTGCATTCATGCATCGTATTTATAATACACCAGAACGATATTTACTCGGGAGTTAGTACATTCAAGTAGTGTTTACCAGGGTTATCATACATCTTGAATACTCGCACATAATCACCAATATATAAGGAACTATAATTTGTGGTGTGCTTCGGTTTCCATGCAACGCGTGTTAGTTGTGTTTGCATCAAGTGCGGATCTATGAGTAAAGTGATTGTAGTTGTTAGTGAGTTTCCGTCGCTCATGAAGAACCAGCTTAATGCATCCTAAACTTCATAAGCACGAAGACAAATACTCGTATTATTAAAAGTAAAAGACTAATAAAATGTTTTATAGTGAACATTGCAGTTAAGGGAGCGATAACGAGAACTGTTATTGCGAACCTCAATACAGAGAAAACTATCATTCAGTACACATGTACTATATGGTGGCGTGTGGTGTGTGTTAGGTGGTGGTGTGTGGTGTATGTTAGCTGGTGATGTGTGTGGTGTGTGTTAGGTGTTGGTGTGTGGTGTATGTTAGCTGGTGATGTGTGTGGTGTGTGTTAGGTGGTGGTGTGTGGTGTATGTTAGCTGGTGATGTGTGTGGTGTGTGTTAGGTGGTGGTGTGTGTTAGGTGGTGGTGTGTGTGTGGTGTGTGTTAGGTGGTGGTGTGTGGTGTATGTTAGCTGGTGATGTGTGTGGTGTGTGTTAGGTGGTGGTGTGTGTGGTGTGTTAGGTGGTGGTGTGTGGTGTGTGTTAGGTGGTGGTGTGTGGTGTATGTTAGCTGGTGATGTGTGTGGTGTGTGTTAGGTGGTGGTGTGTGGTGTATGTTAGCTGGTGATGTGAGTGGTGTGTGTTAGGTGGTGGTGTGTGGTGTATGCTAGCTGGTGATGTGTGTGGTGTGTGTTAGATGGTGGTGTGTGGTGTATGTTACCTGGTGATGTGTGTGGTGTGTGTTAGGTGGTGGTGTGTGGTGATTGTTAGTTGGTGGTGGTGTGTGGTGTGTGTTAGGTGGTGGTGTGTGGTGATTGTTAGGTGATGGTGTGTGGTGTATGTTAGCTGGTGATGTGTGTGGTGTGTGTTAGGTGGTGGTGTGTGGTGTATGTTAGCTGATGGTGGTGTGTGGTGTGTGTTAGGTGGTGGTGTGTGGTGTATGTTAGCTGGTCACGTGTATGGTGTGTGTTAGGTTGTGGTGTGTGTTAGGTGGTGGTGTGTGTTAGGTGGTGGTGTGTGGTTTATGTTAGCTGGTGATGTGTGTGGTGTGTGTAAGGTGGTGGTGTGTGGTGTGTATGTTAGGTGTTTTTTTAAATATTAACGTCCTCCAACATTGTGTCATATCGGACGAAATGTTAGATGGTGGTGTGTGTGGTGCGTGGTGTGTGGTGCGTCTTAGGTGGTGGTGTGGTGTGTGTTAGGTAATGTAGTGTGTGGTGTATGTTAGGTGGTGGTGTGTGGTGTATGTTAGGTGGTGGTGTGTGGTGTGTGTTAGGTGGTGGTGTGTGTTAGGTGGTGGTGTGTGGTGTGTGTTAGGAGGTGGTGTGTGGTGTGTTAGGTGGTGGTGTGTGTTAGGTGGTGGTGTGTGGTGCGTGTTAGGTGGTGGTGTGTGGTGTGTGTTAGGTGGTGCTGTGTGCTGTGTTAGGTGGTGCTGTGTGTTAGGTGGTGGTGTGTGTGGTGTGTGTTAGGTGGTGGTTGTGTGTTAGGTGGTGGCGTGTGGTGTGTGGTAGGTGGTGTGTGTTAGGTGGTGTGTGGTGTGTGTTAGGTGGTGGTGTGTGGTGTGTGTTAGGTGGTCGTATGTGGTGTGTGTTAGGTGGTGGTGTGTGGTGTGTGTTAAGTGGTGGTGTGTGGTGTGTGTTAGGTGGTGGTGTGTGTTAGTTGGTGGTGTGTGGTGTGTGTTAAGTGGTGGTGTGTGGTGTGTGTTAGGTGGTGGTGTGTGTTAGGTGGTGCTGTGTGGTGTGTGTTAGGTGGTGCTGTGTGTTAGGTGGTGGTGTGTGGTGTATGTTAGGTGGTGGTGTGTGGTGTGTGTTAGGTGGTGGTGTGTGGTGTGTGTTAGATGGTGGTATGTTAGGTGGTGGTTGTGTTTTAGGTGGTGGTGTGTGTTAAGTGGTGGTGTGTGTTAGGTGGTGGTGTGTGGTAGGTGGTGTGTGTTAGGTGGTGGTGCGTGGTGTGTGTTAGGTGGTGGTGTGTGGTAGGTGTTGTGTGTGGTGTGTGTTAGGTGGTGGTGTGTGGTGTGTGTTAGGTGGTGGTGTGCGGTGTGTGTTAGCTGGTGGTGTGCGGTGTGTGTTAGGTGGTCGTGTATGGTGTGTGTTAGGTGGTCGTGTATGGTGTGTGTTAGGTGGTGGTGTGTGGTGTGCGTTAAGTGGTGGTGTGTGTTAGGTAGTGGTGTGTGGTGCGTGTTAGGTGGTGGTGTGTGTAGTGTGTGTTAGGTGGTGGTGTGTGTTAGGTGATGGTGCGCGTTAGGTGGTGTGTGTGGTGTGTTAGGTGGTGGTGTGCTGTGTTAGGTGGTGGTGTGCTGTGTTAGATGGAGGTGTGTGGTGCATGTGATTTGGTGGTGAATGTTAGGTGGTGGTGTGTGGTGTGTGTTAGGTGGTGGTGTGTGGTGTGTGATGGTGGTGTGTGGTGTGTGTTAAGTGGTGGTGTCTGTGATCTGTGTTAGCTGGTGGTGTGTGATTTGTGTAAGGTGGAGGTGTGTGGTGTGTGTTAGGTGGTGGTGTGTGTTAGGTGGTGGTGTGTGGTGTGTGTTAGGTGGTGGAGTGTGTTATGTGGTGGTGTGTGTTAGGTGGTGGAGTGTGTTAGGTGGTGGTGTGTGGTGTGTGTTAGGTGGTGGTGTGTGGTGTGTTAGGTGGTGGTGTGTGTTAGGTGGTAGTGTGTGGTGTGTGTTAGGTGGTAGTGTGTGGTGTGTGTTAGGTGGTGGTGTGTGGTGTGTGTTAGGAGGTAGTGTGTGGTGTGTGTTAGGTGGTGTTGGTGTGTGGTGTGTGCTAGGTGGTGGTGTGTGGTGTGTGCTAGGTGGTGGTGTGTTAGGTGGTGGTGTGTATGGTGTGTGTTAGGTGTTGTTGTGTTAGTGGTGTGTGTTAGGTGGTGGTGTGTGGTGTGTGTTAGGTGGTGTGTGGTGTGTTGGGTGGTGGTGTGTGTGGTGTGTACTAGGTGGTGTTGTAGTGTGTACTAGGTGGTGTTGTGGTGTGTTAGGTGGTGATGTGTAGTGTGTGTTAGGAGGTGGTGGGGTGTGTTGCGTGTTAGGTGGTGGTGTGTGGTGTGTTAGGTGGTGGTGAGGTGTAGTGTGTGTTAGGTGGTGGTGTGTGTGATGTCAGGTGGTGGTGTGTGTTGGTGGTATGTGGTGTGTTAGGTCGTGGTGTGTGTTAAGTGTTGGTGTGTGGTGTCCGTTATGTGGTGTTGTGTGCTGTGTGTTAGATGTTGGTGTGTGGTGTCCGTTATGTGGTGTTGTGTGCTGTGTGTTAGGTGGTGGTGTGTTGTGTGTGTTAGGTGGTGCTGTGTGATGTGTGTTAGGTGGTGTTGTGTGATGTGTGTTACGTGGTGGTGTGTGGTGTGTGTTAGGTAGTGGTGTGTGTTAGGTGGTGGTGTGTGGTGTGTGTTAGGTGGTGGTGTGTGTGATGTGTGTTTGGTGGTGGTGTGTGGTAGTTGGTGTGTTAGGTGGTGGTGTGTACTAGGTGGTGTTGCGGTATGTTAGGTGGTGGTGTGTGTTAGCTGGTGGTGGTGGTGTGTGGTGTGTTAGGTGGTGGTGTGTGTGGCGTGTGTTAGGTGGTGGTGTGTGTTAGTTGGTGGTGTGTGGTAGATAGTGGTGTGTGGTGTGTGGTGTGTGTTAGGTGGTGGTGTGTGGTGTGTGTTAGGTGGTGGTTTTCGGTGTGTGTTAGGTGGTGGTGTGTGGTGTGTGTTAGGTGGTGGTGTGGTGTGCGTGTTAGATGGTGGTGTGTGTTAGATGGTGGTGTCTGGTGTGTGTTAGGTGGTTGTATGTTAAGTGGTGGTGTGTGGTGTGTTAGGTGGTGGTGTGTGTGATGTGTGTTAGGTGGTGGTGTGTGTGGTGTGTGTTAGGTGGTGGTGTGTGTGGTGTGTGTTAGGTGGTGGTGCGTGTTAGGTTGTGGTGTGTGTTAGGTGGTGTGTGTTAGGTGGTGGTATTTGTGAGATGTGTGTTAGGTGGTGGTGTGTGCGATGTGTGTTAGGTGGTGGTGTGTGCGATGTGTGTTAGGTGGTGGTGTGTGTTAGGTGGTGGTGCGTGATAGGTGGTGGTGCGTGTTAGGTGGTGTGTGTGGTGCGTTTTAGGTGGTGTGTGTGGTGATTGTTAGGTGGTGGTGTATGGTGTGTTAGGTTGTGGTGTGTGTTAGGTGCTGGTGTGTGCTGTGTTAGGTGGTGGTGTGTTTGGTGTGTGTTAGGTGGTGGTGTGTATGGTGTGTGTTAGGTTGTGATGTGTGGTGTGTGATAGGTGGTGGTGTGTATGGTGTGTGTTAGGTGGTGGTGTGTGTAACTGGTGGTGTGTGTTAGGTGGTAGTGTGTGTTAGGTGATAGTGCGTGTTAGGTGGTGGTGTGTGTTACGTGGTGTGTGTTAGGTGGTGGTGTGTGGTGTGTTAGGTGGTGGTGTGTGTTAGGTGTTGGTGTGTGTTAGGTGGTGGTGTGTGGTGTGTGTTAGGTGGTGCTGTGTGATGTGTGTTAGGTGGTGCTGTGTGATGTGTGTTAGGTGGTGGTGTGTGGTGTCTGTTAGGTGGTGGTGTGTGTTAGGTGGTGGAGTGTGTTAGGTGGTGGTTTGTGTTAGGTGGTGGTTTGTGTTAGGTGGTGGTGTGTGTTAGGTAGTGGTGTGTGGTGTGTTAGGTGGTGGTGTGTGGTGTGCGTTAGGTGGTGGTGTGTGTGGTGTGTGTTAGGTGGTGGTGTGTTAGGTGGTGTGTGGTAGTTGGTGTGTGCTGTGTTAGGTGGTGGTGTGTACTAGGTGGTGTTGTGGTATGTTAGGTGGTGCTGTATGTTAAGTGGTGGTGTGTTAGGTGGTGGTGTGTTTGGTGTGTGTTAGGTGGTGGTGTGTGTGGTGTGTTAGGTGGTGGTGTGTGTGATGTGTGTTAGGTGGTGGTGTGTGTGATGTGTGTTAGGTGGTGGTGCATGTTAGGTGGTGTGTGTGTTTGGTGGTGTGTGAGATGTCTGTTAGGTGGTGGTGTGTGGTGTGTGTTAGGTGGTGGTGCGTGTTGGGTGGTGGTGCGTGTTAGGTGGTGTGTGGTTATTGTTAGGTGGTGGTGTATGGTGTGTTTTAGGTTGTGGTGTGTGTAAGGTGGTGGTGTGTGCTGTGTTAGGTGGTGGTGTGTGTGGTGTGTGTTTTGTGGTGTGTGATAGGTGGTGGTGTGTTGTGTGTGATAGGTGTTGTTTTGTGGTGTGTGATAGGCGGTGGTGTGCGTGGTGTGTGTTAGGTGGTGGTGTGTGTTAGGTGGTAGTGCGTGGTGTGTGTTAGGTGGTGGTGTGTGTTAGGTGGTAGTGCGTGTTGGGTGGTGGTGTGTGTGGTGTGTGTTAGGTGGTGGTGTGTGATGTGTCATAGGTGGTGGTGGTGTGTGGTGTGTGTTAGGTGGTGGTGTGTGTGGTGAGTGTTAGGTGGTGGTTGTGTGTTAGGTGGTGTGTGTGGTGCGTGTTAGGTGGTGTGTGTGGTTATTGTTAGGTGGTGGTGTATGGTGTGTGTTAGGTTGTGGTGTGTGTTAGGTTGTGGTGTTTGTAAGGTGGTGGTGTGTGCTGTGTTAGGTGGTGGTGTGTGTTAGGTGGTGGTGTGTGTGGTGTGTGTTAGGTGGTGGTGTGTGTGGTGTGTGTTTTGTGGCGTGTGATAGGTGGTGGTGTGTTGTGTGTGATAGGTGTTGTTTTGTGGTGTGTGATAGGCGGTGGTGTGCGTGGTGTGTGTTAGGTGGTGGTGTGTGTTAGGTGGTGGTGTGTGTTAGGTGGTGGTGTGTGTGGTGTGTGTTAGGTGGTGGTGTGTGTGGTGTGTGTTAGGTGGTGGTGTGTGTTAGGTGGTGGTGTGTGTGGTGTGTGTTAGGTGGTGGTGTGTGTGGTGTGTGTTAGGTGGTGGTTGTGTGTTAGGTGGTGGTGTGTGTTAGGTGGTGGTGTGTGTGGTGTGTGTTAGGTGGTGGTGTGTGTGGTGTGTGTTAGGTGGTGGTTGTGTGTTAGGTGGTGGTGTGTGTTAGGTGGTGGTTGTGTGTTAGGTGGTTATGTGCGTGTGTGCGTGGGTGAATGTGTGTATGTATATACATAATGTTGTTTATTAATGTAAACAGAGGCTGGTGCCCGAATTGCCAAGCCCAATGCGTACTTAAGCGCAAAGAAAGGTTTCACATCAGCAGTAGACGCCGGAAGGTTGTGCCGCTTATGCTGGGACGAAGTTTAATGATCCGTCTGCCGCGGCTACCTTTTGGCGCATTGTGCACTTTTGTGACAGTGTCAGCATCCCTCTGGAGTAGCTGATGGTATAGTCGCTTTCAAGAGTTGACGAAATATGAAATAAGAATCGCGCTGTTTGGTAAGGGAATGTTGCTGAGATTTCTTGAAGTGGGTTGGGGCTATCAATAGTCGCAAAATACTGCAAAAAATATTAGAAAGTAGCTCTTCTCAATTCTACAAATAATTGAATGGTTCTTAGCTGGAACTCAAAATCAAAATAATTTTCAAAGAGTTATGTAAGTAGGGAACTAAGGGAAGGCGGACCTGTAACAACGCTGTGCACATCAAGTAGTGGAGCAGAATAATAAAGATGTCATGCCTTTTGTACTGGAACACACAAAGGTAGAATATAGGGCACGGTTTTTGAGAGATAGTACTAGAAGAGCAGCATTAAGCATGTGAGAGTGGGGAATTACTTATCAAGGAACGCTTCACTAATGCCAGAAAATAAAAATTAATATTTCCTGTCAGATGACAAATGACAAAGTAATTTTCCCTGCATCAAGTTTAGTATATTTGAACATTTGACACCATTTCATTTAGCATCGTCCTATCAGCCAGAGGCGTAATTCCAACTTCAACAAGAAAATTTCAAATGGGTTCATGGTGTCCTAAGTCAAAACCATTGTCCTTTTAACATTCAGGAAGCTACTAAAATTGGTAAGATAAATTGCGGTCTGCTTCCAGAGGAACGGCAAGAATCGTTTCCTGTTTTATGAAAAGAAGTTTTATGATTGGTGGCAATATTTCAAATTGTTTGATCATTGATAAGATAAGTGCAGAAATGCCTCCTGCCACAATATAGTCGACTTTCATGCCACTTAGCAAGCGCCAGTGTGGTATTCGTACCGTCACAAGAATACACGAGTATGCGCTTAAACAGTAGAGTTACGTATGTCCAAGCTTGAGCTGGAGGCCAACAAGAAGTCGGTTTCACGTAATTTGACAGAGTAAGCGTCAAACAACCCTTATTCCATCCCAGTGAGTTGTTAACATTTAAACAATAGGACGCTGCCTACAAATATCTGTTAACACTACGGCGTTATTAATTTTACTCGTGCTTCGATAATTGTAGCAAGAAATCACAAACTGAGTGGAAACTAGTGATGAGACGATACCACTACTTCTCGATACTGATTCTGATTTTTAAGCAGCGATACTCTATACTCACTCTATAAAAAGCTTAATGACAACAGTTTCTTCACTGAATTATGTTTTTATTAGTAGCTTTCTGTGAATATACGTATGTAACCAATTTTAGTTTCGTTCATTTTCAGATGTCGCTGCATATGTTCCGACAGCGACTGCAAACTCGTACACAGCTTTTTCAATAGAGGTTCTGTAAACTTCACTCCAAGTATGAATGCAACATGCTTCTTTAAATTTGTTGTATTGTGCGACTTACCACCGCGCGAAAATGTTTTTATACATATTTTACAGGTAAGTAAAATAGGCAAGTACTGTTTATTTCTAAACAGTTGCGAGCTTCACCCATGTACATTGTACATTGGTACAAACCGAAATATTTATGGAAATTAGTTGTACGGTACAGCTGTAGGTTACCGTCGTGACCCGACCCGAGCTTGACTTACGAAACACAAACAGATGGAAGGAAAGAAGCTAAGCTAAGCCTATCCTCTCACATTGCTGGATTCACAGAGTGTGGTTACCGGAGTCAGTACATGTAATGGCTGAGAGTGAGTCACCAAGACAGGCTTAGCGCGTCAACGCTGCATGTTATGCGAGTAGCTTATCTGCTTTCCCCCTTGTAATGTTGCATTCGTTCACTCACAGGCAAGGCAGTCAAGATCTATCAAGAAGTGAAGTCCAGATAACGTGCATGTCTCCATTCCTTTCATTCCTTATCTAGCATGCAGTTAAACGCAACAACTTTCAACAATACAAAACTTCCAAGGTTTATCTCACCGTATTAAGACATACTTCGATACCACCGAATATCGAGATTATATTCCGTTTCTCAAATTAGGGTGGACGAGTGAGGATGATTAAATTCCTATATGCATAAACATTAATAAATGCTATTGTGCACAAAAAGTGCTTAAGCTGACTTGAGGTGACTCTAAAGGTGATATCGGCGGCCAACATTGTGAATGATATCCGTGTAACACACACCTAGAAACAAGAGAACACACTGTGAAGTGACACGAGTGGAGCACCACTGCTTAAAACGAGCGCTGCGCGGGGCGGGGCTACAGAAGACGGAGAGACAGTTGCACCTCACCGGATCAGGAAATTCCTTGTCGTTGCAACTTCCATTGAGTTCAATTTGTTGCTACTCGCAAATTCGCCTCCAACTGCCGATACACAATAACGGCTTGTAACACTTGTGATCGCCTGCTTTAGAGGGAAGAATAATTTGATATCCGTGTACTACTTTCTGGATCATTTACGACAAATACCACTTTAACCGAGTGATTTGACGGGTCAAGCATTTTCACTTTTTCCAACTGAATTAGTTTAAGCTTCTACGGATTACTGCTGAGACGCAGCAGCTAGCAATCTGAATCGCGGATTTGTTGCAGTGAATTATTTTCATGTCCCTCCATCTCTGGAATATAGCACACGTTTACAATCAAGGCCGGGTCCGGCAAGTGAACGATAGAAAAACAAACAAAACTTGGCGGAGTATGTTTCTGAAATGTTAAATAATGCAAAGAGCATGCCGGAGGCAGTGTGCTGAGTATTTACACAGACAACAATAAGCTATCTGCGGAACTGTATCGCCCGCCTTGGGGAAGCGCTCTATTCTTTCCTTATACACATACACAAAGGGCAGAAATAAGGTTCAATGCAAAGCATACGTACATATTCGAAATCTTCAATTTATACAACAATAATAGGTAATGCAAGTCATCTCTCTGGTAGTCATATTTCCAATGTTTCCCAAGCACACGTGTTTCTTCTGCCGCAATGTTGAACTAGTGCTTAGAAGGTGAATGCTCTTGTGCTTTACTAATGATCCTGTTCTACTTAGCTCTTAAAATATTGCACTACTCATTTCTCAAATTCATGAGTTCTTCACTTTCCTTCTCTTCTTTTACTCTACTATGAATGAAAGAACGCGGGAAGGTCAATATCTTTTTTTTATTTTTCCATGCTAGGTAGAAAGACGCCAAAATCAATGTTGTTTCTTTCATTATTCAAGTGCCTTGCATTCAACCCCGTTTTCTTCCTTCGCCGTTTAGCGTTGGTTAACGCAGTCTGAGTATGAGAAACGCTCGTTCTTTTTCTATACTGCTAGTTAACGCATGCGTTTCTACAAGGACTATGGAAACAGTACGATGTCACACTTTATGTGGCCGGCATGAGTTCGCTCACGAAGGTCTAACGGGCCCCATTACTTTCCCCCAACCTTCCTGTTTGTGATTTCCTTCACGGGGGTAGATATTTCAAAGCGTTACCACTCCTTTTCTTCCTTTCTTCCTTTCTTCCTTCCTTTCTCACAGGCATGTTGAATTACTCAAGTACTTTATTCTACTAAGGTTCACATCTGTATATGCCCTTTAAACCAACAGTTTCTTCCTTTACTTTCAAATATTTCCGCTAGGTTAATTTTGAAGATATTCACCCAAGTCTTTCCTGCATACACTTTGTTAAATATTTATAACATTTTGAATTTCAAAATATTGAAAAATGAAGAATCTAACACCTAGTTAGATAAAATAATTTTAATTTATTATTAATTAAATGTTAATGCTAATTTCTAAGCCTTAGGAGTTATCCTTTAATGTGCATCCTTACAACAGGAACACACACACTGTATATTTATTTACTACAGCAGGCCTGTAATTTACTATATTTTGCTGAAGTTGAAATATATCATCACACTAATAAATTCTCAAATTTGGGTGCCTGATCAGTTCATAAAAAGGTAGAATAGGTTAAGTAATTTAGTTGTATCGTGTTTCAATGCACCAAAATAACATAAAGCGAAACACAAAAATATGAATTTTTCATTATTTTATCGTTTTTGATGTAACTCTTTACCAATGGATTTTTCCCCAAAACACGAAAACGTTTGTATTCTAGGATTCAACTAAAATTGTACCAATACTCATTGCATAATGAGATAAATTCGATGTACTTTTTAACAAGCAACAGCATATTTATAGCCGGCCAACATGGCCATCCTTCACCTTTAACTCGATACCTAAAGCCCACCTTATGGTCATGAGCTTGTTTCTGTCGATGTTATTAATAAGACTTTTATGAAACCCCAATTTATGTTAAAATAAGGAGTCCAGTAGTTAAGGAAGCATCGTATTCTATTTTGTTTTTTAGCTTCGTGATGTAATAATGGATTGCGTTTACCTAACAAGTATCTTCGCAAAACCACAGGTTTATACAATAAGTTAATACATATTGAATAGCTGTGTATATTTAGATGTCAATTGCTTTGTTTAAAATTTCGGTATACTAATATTTGATAATGGTACAAACCTATAATCGCATCCTTGTTTCAGGAATTCTTACCAGCATTCAAATCAATTCAATCTCTTCATGCACGGCTCAAATGATCTCGTCGACGCCCCCCCACCCACCCACACACCCACCCACGCACCCACACCCACACCCACACCCACACACACACCCACAATCGTTTTAAAAATACTTTTTTGGTTCAGTGAAGCTCAAAACGCATACCATAAAACTGGACAAACTGGACAACAGCTTTTCATGTTTTTTAAAATTATCTTTGAAGAAAATGTAGATATAGCTTCGAAAAAAATAAATGCTATTCCTATAGTATAGTATCTAACTTTCTAGTATTAGCACATTCTTTTGAGACACATGCGATAAAAGAAAACTATTGAAAAGTGGTGCAAAGTTGTATGTCAGTGTAGTACATCTTTGAACCACATGTCTCTTTAAATGTGTAGGTAGGTATTCGTATAAGAACACCATTTGGTGCAAGGTTATACTATATTTCAAAGTACACATTTACAAACAAAATATAATCATTCCAATGCATTAATACAAGTGACAAAGTGAATCTCTATTTTAAAGAGTCTTTTGGCATTTCAGAAGCAGTAAAAATATACACATCTTGATAGTTTCTTGGGCTCAGAAATCACTTCCACTACGCTTCCAACATTATACCGAAGTCCCTCTTTTGCGGCAGACAACTTCCAGCTCTTGCTGAACTTGCAATACACTGATTTGGGCTCCGTCCTCCTGGATATCCGTAACCAAACCAGGATATAGTGCATTGAAATAGGTAACAAATAAATAATCACCACTATTAATATTTTTTTACATCACACACTGTTTCTTTGACCAGCCTTGTCGAGTTTCATTTTCAGTTTCTGACGACACAATACTGACATCGGTTTCATCATCTAATACCATTTCCAAATTGGAATCACTGTAAGATGTCACTTCTAAGTTCTTTTCACTCTTACTTTTTAGGCAGTTTGTTTTGTTTCTTTTGTTCCCCTTGATGGTCATGTATTTCCTCAAACGAAATGCTTTTTCTTGCTTCAATTGGAAGTTTTCTCTTCATGCCAAGACGATGTGGAAACTCAACTTTTTGGACTGTAGTGCAGCCTCTTCCTGATGAGCGGAGGGGGAGTTCCCACATGTCTAAGACAAGTCTCCAAGTAATTTCCATGGGCCAAAAAAAAATATCCAGTGTTTGTGTTAAATGAATAAGGCAACAATGTGACCAAAAGTTTGAATTCAGGCCTTCGAAAGGTTGAAATTCATTCATTTGAACCTGATACTGTTTTTTTAGAGAATTCTACCTATATGGTGTAGAAATGAACCACAACATAATTAAAATTGTTTGTTGAAAATGGCAGTTGTAGGTTTGAAGAATGGAGAAAAAAACGCGGCGCAATGTTGTACTTCATACGAGTAGTATGCTGCTGGAGAATTTCGTTTTTCTATTAATTAAATAATTACCCTACATTATTTTAAGCATATAAGGCCTCCAGTCTATACTCATACACCCATGCAGTACTAAAACTAATTTACAAATGCCTACCAATTCACCGTTACCATGGAAAGTTCCACGCTAAAAACAAAATATGAAAAATCACAATTTCAACTGAAATGTCTGGCGAAGAGAATACTGAAGAACACTCATATACCTAAGTGTACACCAAATTGCAGCACAACTCAGCAGCTTCAAAATGACATGCTCTATTGAAAGACCCACCTATGGGACTTTGATAATCATGTGCATAGTATGATAAATGTCTATGATGCAAAGATGCACTAGAGGTGCAAAGTTGCCCAGTTTTAGGGTACTTCTGGTGGCGGAATCTCGGTATCACTTTTTGGTTGGAATATTATATGTGTACTTCCTCTACCTACCACAAGTGATCAGAACAGAAAGTGAAAAGAAAGAAGTCTACGGAGATTTCGAACCCACATTGCCGCGTTTTGCTCTGTGAAACTTACCTTCTGTGTATATTTCTCGTCAGAAATAATGAGCCGCCACGAGATTCAACGTTTTCGATACAATGCTTAGCGTATGCTTCATCGTGGTACAGCCTTGGTTCACAAGTTAGACGCAAGTCAGTTTACAATCTCTATAGCACGTACATCATAATTTCACGTACTAAAACACTTATTCGAGTTTGTAGTCGTTTTATGAGTTTATTAGTTTTTAACATTTTATACAAATACATATGATCCACAAGTTTATTTAGTAGCTATTTATTTATTTAATACCCAAGACACTTGGTAAAGAAGCATTCGTCTTATTTCCCAGTAGAAATGTGCAGGAGTGTTCTGATCGCTTAATCGAATCTTTTATAACGTGAGTGAAGTATATCATTCCATTAATGCTGGTGGGGGCGAGGTTAGGTGTTTGTGGCATGCATATTGATCAAATTATAATGCATTTGTGTTTATTTCGTATTAAAATGTCACAGTAAAACATGTTTTCAAGTCTCTTGAATACAAAAAGATAGAAAATGTTTGTGTGTGTGTGTGTGTGTGTGTGTGTGTGTGTGTGTGTGTGTGTTTGTGTGTGTGTACACTACAACTCAAAACCGAAATTTCGGATATATACCAAACTTGGACAGAGAGTTCAAGAAAATCCACCCGGTGCTGCCGCCGCCCCAAATTATCCTTTACATGGGAAATGCTTCGTTTTTAACTTAAGTAGCTCTAATGTGACTAATTAAAAACACATTTTGAATTTTCAGAGGTTACCCAGTGAACTATTGTTCATTCAGAACGAAGTTTGTATCCTTTTATACAAGTGGTAATCGATAGAAGATCGCTAGTGCTCAAAAACATACATTATTTTAAACACAAAATTTATATTAGACCATCTTTGTGACAGGCATTTTCAAGACATCCACTTTTAGGCACTGGATTGAATTTCGCAATACTTTGCCTTTTTGAAGTGATGTCAATATTCAGTTGTTTCTCGCAATCGTATTGAAAGAGTGTGGAATTTCAACGGCGTCATGTAGCGTCACTATTTAAAGATTTGAGTATCCCTCAAACTTCTTTGTCCCCCTTATACCAACAACGAATGAAACTATTTCCGCAAACATTTATCTGGATTAACAAGCACATAGAAAAAGCTTTTGCATGAAGAGTATAAAAGATATTAACTAGAGAAATCCCCCCCCCCCCCCCAAGAAGACCCCTGCTATATTATCAAGTAGAGGAGATAAATGCGTTATTGCTTCACTATGAGCTAGCCTAAGTGTGGTTTAGAACGCCATGTTACAGTTCAATTCTCGGTCTGGCCTACACAGACAAGAACGTCGCAGGTGTTTAAGATACAGACTATATTTAGGAGAAGTGTCGAATGGTGAGCGTCAAAAACAGAGGGACACACATAACATCGGAAATGGTTGATCTTAGCCATGATGATGTGGGACTGCGAACGTAGGACAGAGTTATGCGACAAAAAGGTGACGTCACCATTTCACTCTTAAAAGACGAACTCAAATTGTCCTTATAAAACAGCTTTTTCTCTATTCATGCAGTCTCAAAAGGTTTATTTCTGGTAAAATCTCGGTATTAGATTAGATTGCGTTCAGCGAGTTCAGAAATAGTCATAGAGGCCCGTGAAAATTGAAAATCTCAATAGAAATGTACAGTATGGCACAAAACCAAAACAGGGATAGTTGAGAAACACAATCAAATCTTCCATTTAGATATAACATTAACATAATATACCTATATTTACAAATACAAATTAAACTTTGTTTGAAACTTTTACTAGGTCACGTCCCATTATTTAGTTATACAATTAGCAATGAATGGCATGTTTCGTCAGTTCTACAATACATATAGATTTAAGTAGCTATCGAGCAGGCATCAAATGTAATTAACAGTGATTTGTCATTAAAACAGCTAGAAACGACTTACAGAGCTACACAAGCATTGACAGGATAACCTGTCATTCCGATAATCTTGTACAAAATAAAATGATTTTGAGCATAGGTACTCTTTAGCAGCAATTTTAAAAGCATTGGCATTGTCAACCTTTTCCTTAAGATCAGGAAGAGCATTACATATTTGTATGGTTTCACAGTATGTGGATCGATTGCATATGAAGTATTTTAGGATCGAAAATATATACATACAGAGTAAGGTCAACATCTTCAGTCTCCTAAAGAGATCTTTGCAGGAGCGTCTCCAATGGGTGTTGGAGGTAATTCTTGCAATCCACAAATAACACAAAGCATGTACAGACTAATAACTTCACTTCAATAAAATTGAGTTACACTCAATACACAACCAACGGACGGAGCCGGACGGTAACCGGAACATCCGTGGTTCAAATCCCGATCATGGCATTCAACTTCTCAGTCCCACTCTATCCTTTCCAAAGTCTATTGCTATTGTGGTAACACTCTGAGGGTGTAGAAAAGACACGTCCTTCGCTGTATCAAATTAATGTGAAGGAAAAAATTACTGATATTTTTTTTTTTCCAACGAAGTATGCTATAAGAAATAATTTAGACTTTTACATTATCTGTTTAACTGCACATTACATAATAATCTTCATTCTATACATTTAAATTTTCTCCGTATTTCTGCACATTCAAGCAAACTAACAATCAAAATGTGTTAAAAGCATAACTTGACATTACCAGCAAGTCATTGGCGCATGCACTGAATACTACCCAGTGCCTTCTAAACGAGCAAAGTCCTGCCCGCCTTCCAGCAACCAGATGCTCAGAAAACTAGAAACTTAGAGAGAATGCGTTTAACTTGTTTTTAGTACACATTATCTAAAACAGCTGCTTCTCGGACAGTTAACACGCCGAAAAATAGTATTACAACGGACTCGGCCGTCGGGTCGTCACGGAAAACTTCAGCGGTGCAATAAACAAAATCCAGATAGCAGTGACCAGACATGCCATTTTAGCAGGGCTTTAAACAAAATAATTGATCATAAACAGGATTAGGACGTTAACGTCCTAAAAACATTTGAAATATGCATGCAAATATGCCCTTAAAATGCGCTAAATATGCACTAAAAATGTCAAAATTAGGCATTGTACCTATACGAACTTGCTATATTATTGCTGAGAAGTAGATTCTTTTCCCTCCACATCCAAAATAAGGAATGAATTACAATTTACTGTCATTGTGTGATGGATACTTCCCATGGAAAATGTGTTGTCTCTTAAGATGCTTTTGTATCTTGAAAGTGTTTTTCACATCACACGATGATATTGCCAGTAGTTAAAAGCTGACTTTGTTCCACAGAACGGGACGAATGTTCAGGATTACCGGTAAATTTACTTTCGAGAATGTCCCGAAATTTGCACATTTGTGAGTATCCAGGGTTTTTGAAAGAACAGATTTAATTTTGTCTTTAACTTTCTGCCCTACACCACCTGCAATGGACTTTAAATCAGATATGGCAGTATCAAATACATCTAACGACTTACTTATGGGAAGACCTGCTGTTTTTAATGTTTCACTGGCTGCAGGAAGAGCAGAAAAATGTGCAAATATAAAGGACAGGTTTCCTTTGAGTTCTTCACCTGATGTAATATTTTGTGCTATTTCAATTGACACAGCATCACTTTACCTCTAACGAATCAATAACTTGTCGAACTGACTCAGTGTTTTGCATAATAAAATGCAGCTGTAATCCAACTCCCCCAACACGTTAACACAGGTGCAGGTGGTAATGGAGTATTAGGTGCGTTTGTTTTGAACTGCTCAATCCTATATGCAGATTTAAGAAATACCTATTGTTTTTTGTATTAGACTAGCTTGTCTAGTTTAGGTAAACATAGTCTAATTGTTTCTGCAATTCGATGTAAAGCATGAATGAGACAAGTTAAGCGAATGCAACCGCATTTGGGATTTGCGGTGAACGAAGCGGCGCTGGGACGGGTTTCCTCCGGGTTCTCCGGATTCCCCCGCCATCTCATTCCACCGGTGCTCCATCTTCATTACATGTATCATCTGTGTCACCGCCTGCTGTGCCGTATGTAGTAAAGGTGGGCGATACACACTACAAAAAAAGCACCAGGTTTGTGCTGCTTTCAAATATCCACTAAAATATTTGCAATGAAACGCCCTTGTACATCAGTAGTCTCATCTACTGACACCCGGGCCCTAATGACCTAGTTCTCGGCCCGTAAACCCCACTACTCTCTCACTCTACTGACACCCAAAGAAACTCATTGGCTAACTGACCTTGCAATTTAGACATTACATTATTGTAACAATGAGTGAATGTTTTACGTAGAGTACTTTGATCAGGCACATGTTGCTTGGCATATTTATCTGAAAAGCTGGATTGTTTATTTTCCACAACGGGATGTTAGCTGCTACAAATGCTTCACAAAGATCATATGAAAATTGAGTAAGTTTGTGTCCCATATACTCCACTACAAGGTTTTGAACACCTTCAATTCCGTCACGCTTTTTTGTTAGAAGTTCCTTGTGCTTCGCAGCATTAATATGCTGTACAATCTGAAACCGTTTTTCACTTCCAATAGTTCTTTTACACGCCTTGCAATATATTACTTTACCGTCTGTACGTATAAGTTCACTCTAAACTTTTACATCTACTTGCAACACTTCGTTTTCGGCATATTAGATTCGCACCCTAACTGGCTATGGCTAACAGAAACACTGATATATTTCCTGTGAAACTTGCCTTGCAGTAAGGCGGGGAACTCCCTATGTCAGATGACCTGTGTGCGTCTTTCAGCTTGTTGCGCATTCGTAATTCACCTGATCAACAGGCCGAGTCACCGACTTAAAATGTGACGTAATCTTTCATTCAGTCAAAAATACAAGAGAATTAAAATAAAGGGTTAAAATATGTCTGAAATAAGCATAAATTTATTGAAATATGACAATTTGCAAAGACACAAATATGCATTTATATGCCCAATAAAAATCTGTCAGGACATTGCAAAAGTTGTGAAACATAGCACATCAGCATTTCAATAACAATATAAAAACATGCAAATGCTCCAAGTTCCTAGACCTGGTCATAAAACAAGAATTATAGGCCAACAATTGATTTCTATATCAATAATAAACTGTTGCACCGTCTTTACATGTAATATATTCCTTCTCATACTATTGCCGAGATTTCGCTAACAGCAACTACGAATTAATGTTTCTGAATTGAATTTTCCTTGAGATTTTCACTCATTTCTTCAGTCACAAGGTTGTTTAGAAATGAGTGCTCAGAATAAGCACTGCCATCTACATCTGCATCTCGTATTGTTACGATTAACACGTTCTAGGAGGCGTTGGTACGGTTCATGTCAGATCCAGGCAGCTGAGAGCATATGTCGAAAAATGACTATGCTTTTATACTTATACAGCACTTATATTACATTTATTTTACTTAATATAATTTAGACACATTTCACTAAAAGCTATTGTATGCACCACGTACGCAAAAGCTTTAGCGGACTCGTCCAGCATTCCGCCCTCTCAAGGATTATTTTGCACTCTTGATACATAAATAGCTATTAGTGTTTGGAACATGGTGCTCGAGTGAAGATTTTCTGCATGCACATGATTGATTTGCTATTACAGAACTGAGGAAGACCCATATATACCAAGACGACTATCATCATCGTCGTCGTCATCATCATCATGATTGATTAATTATTATTATTATTATTATTATTATTATTATTATTATTATTATTATTATTATTATTATTATTATTATTATTATTATTATTATTATTATTATTATTATTATTATTATTATTATTATTATTATTATTATTATTATTATTATTATTATTATTTATATCATTACAACAGAAAATCGGTAGAGGCTGTAGTTTACGCAGTTCGCAATCAAAACAAAAATGTTTTTGCAAATACCTGCCTAGTCTAGTTCTTGGACTTTTAAAAAGCAATTTCAGATTTGAATAAAAGTTTTAATATTGCTGAACAAATAAAGCTATCGCGACTTGAGCTTGCCTGCTGCGTTTATAACACTGTTTAGAACTTGGGTCTTTACAACCTTGCCCCATAACTCAGGTGAGTACCATGCTGCTATACAAATTCGGTTTTGGACTGAAACTAATGTTGAGAACTACTGTTCAGAATACTTCCAAGTTAGTATCCGTGCATGCAAATTTTTAATAAAGTCCAAGTAATCAAAGTTTGGCTTATTTATTTATCATCGCTTTTACATTTAGGTCATATCGCGAAGTCTTGGTATACACAAGTACAAACAAGTTAACAATACAATAACAATAAGTTTATAAAATAATGTGATAAGAAAACGAAATAATTGAGGTTCTTGAGGTTATCTTGTACATTCACTGGCATGTTGCACGAGTATCTTCATCGGTCATATCTTGTGATACCTGGTGGGAGGGTATCCATACCTCGCTTGCTTATATTGAAGAGAATTTTGATCTCCTCAGTTCCGCTATCCTATGCGGAATGCTGCTTTCAGGTGATTTCTGCTCCGGCTGCTCTGGCATGTGATCTTAATTTCTGGGTATGCGTGGGTGTTTGCGAATAAAACCAGAACTCTCGTTGACACACTTTTATTCTCACCAAAATATGAATACGTGAGATTTGCCGATCGCTATTAGCAACGTTAAGTCAGTACTGTGTCTTTACTAAGACCTAAGATTGTTACTATTAAATATGTGTCCTCACACTCGAGGATCCGGAATTCAAGTCCCGTGACTGAAGTGCTCGCTCGGAGATCTGGGCGACAAGAGTAGTGACCCGTTCCGTCCAGGTTCTGGAGGGCCAGTCTGAACGACACGCTCTCTCCGGATTCTGGAAGTCAAGTGTCTGTGCGTCATGACGCTATGTCTTGCACCCCCTTAAATTCCCCTAAGATGGGTTTCGAAGAAATGACCATCCCTTGTTTTCCTACTCAACACCGGCACTGAGCGATTTCCAGGGAAACTGGTCTTACCAGGCCTCGCTTGACTGCCTGAAGCTCGCCCCTAATGACTTGTCTGTAACATTTCGTGCCTTTTGACAATTTTAACCACAACTAATCTCCCAGATTCTGTAGCTTTATACATGTAACGATTTTAACATTTTCTGATTATTTAATTCCGCCATGTGATGCAGTATTATACCCATAATTATGGCATTCACAATTCCGGCTTCAAGTTCCAGGTCGGTTGAGCTATACTGTATGTGGAATGAAGGTCAGGTAACCTCTAACCTGCAAAAGTGTCCATTCCATTCTTTATATACTGTGGAATTAAGGGCGGTAAGCAGCTTTTTTTTAACTCGAGTACTCCTGATTATTATTTTACGTTCTGTATAGTACCTATAGGTGAAGTCTTTTGAGTGTATTCAGAAGAGCTCCTAGATCGTTTAGTGTATTGGAGAGTCAGTATTGCCTACAGTGTTTTGGGTTGGAGAAAATTGAGAGTAAAGCTGTGAGGCTCTGTTTCCATTAGGATATGACCAGTTTCAATAAGTTTGCATACCAAGTTATTATTTCTGTTCTTCTTGCCTTTTTAACAGTATGTTTTATCTGAGATTGAGACTGTTCTTCAGCATCACGATCCTCAGAAGGATCTTCTGGGGGTTCGAGCGGATCAGCTAGTGATGGTATTTTATCAGCAGTTATTTCTATGGAAGTTTTGCTAGAAAGGGAAGCTGGGACAGGGCGTTTTTTATTAAAAATGCCAGGCTACTTTGCTGCTGTGTGACATTTAGTTTGGGTTTTTGGTACCGAAGCATTTTTCTCCTTGTTTGTATTCTCTTCCTCACTGGGAGATGGTGGTGTACCTGTAAAATAGTTTGTTTGGAACCTATTAACTTTCTTTGCTACTGCAATTAGCTTTGGAAACTGTGCTGAATCACTGTTAATATTTTCGCGTGGCAGATCAAAAGCATGCATGCAGTATTTAGCAAGGTGCCCTCCTTGTTTGCATAAAAAGCAGGTGGGTGTGTCGGAAGTGGCGTAAATCCAATAGTTTGTACCCTCGTAGTTGATGATAAAGCTAGGAGGTAACTTGGCAAGGTCATCTGGGGAAACATAAAATTGTCTTCTAAAGCTTAAGCTATGGGAAAACCCAGGTTCGTTGATTCCTGCCCTTATATAGGTAATACTGAACACTGGTTTGATTCCACATTCGTTCAATGCCGTAAGTATTGTGTCATAAGGTATGATAGGGCACACGTTTGTGAGTGCAACCCTCTTATTCGGCGTTATTAGCGGTCTTAGTTGGCAAGATATATTGTTAGCTTGTATTAAAGTGTGTTTTGATGTTAAATCTTCTATCTTGAGAGATAGACACATATTCTGGAATTGCAAATGCGCGATATATACCGAATGTTGCCTACATCGGCTAGTTTACTTATGGCCATTGCACAGTCTTAACTGTAAGTCCATCATGAGATTCAATGATTAGCGCTTGTTCTTTTTTTCGAAGGAGTTAGCATAACTGATGCGTAATTAGGCTGGTACTAGATATGATTTTATTTAGCTTAGGTGCAAACGGTAAGTTGGGTTAAGACTGGTCTGTTGGCAGCCTTGAATAATGGAAACTTCGTTGATTGCGCGGAAATTGTTTTCCGCTTTGGCAATTGTTTTCAACCCGCTAGGATATGGCAGGCCACAGATGTTGTAGGTGGCTGTGTTTTGTGGTTCGATTGTATTTTAAATATTATTGAGTAAAAGCAAGACACAAACTGTTGCTAATAATACTCACACTTGTACCCGCGGTACTGATGATTAATATTATCGAGAGGCATCCTTGATCTTGAATTAACCTTGAAAACATGCTGCATAATACATCTTCTGGATACGCATAATGCCACTTTGAACTGTCACATTCACCCCCACCCCCCTAAAAAAAAGTTTGGCTTGACTTACCTTTTCAACCTTACCGGAAAACATTTATCCTGCTTAAAAATAAAAGACAAAGGAAACAATGTTTCACCTTTTATGATTTGCATTTAAACCAAAGAAAGGGAAAAAAAATTAACTGCCGAATTTCAATTATGAAACTTAATTGGAACTTTTGATATATATTTAATGTCACGGGGTTAAAAAGAATACATGGAAATAAACTCGTTAAGTTGTAAAATCTTATCTTTTACAGGCATTTGAAGCCAACGCGGCAAATATAATTGCACACAATCGCCAAAGTCAAACAGATTAATCCAACCGGGATTCGAAACTACTTCCAATGACGCCAACTCCAAAACATTACTTTACTAGAGCCAGATGCTTTTTCTCCTTGATCTATCCGCGTTACTGGATCTATTCCGTCCACCCCAAGCGGAATGATATCATTTGTTTCCCTGCCACTGAAAAATGCCATTCTCTCTTCAAAGGGGGAAAAATCCGCTTTCCCATCATCGTTAGACAATGGACCTAAGTTATTTCTTCCACTCCATCAGCCTCATCCTCACAAAGCAATTACTTCCTTCAAACACTTCTCTGGGCCGGAACTTCGTCTACGCAACGCTTGACCCCTCTTCAAGTTCGAGTACGAACAAAACTTACGGCCAAATGTGTTAAACAATAAAACTTGCCCACTTCAATGTCTGTTCAGGAGAGTAGTCGAAGAAGCATAAAGCTCCGGATTTCCCTATAGACAGACAACCGAGACTATGGCAACTAAATTCCATATGATTTATCTATTGCTTATTCATCACTGATAATTTATTTCCCTTTCAATTAATGAAATTAAAAAAAAAAAATCTTTAGCAAACTTCATCTTGAAGTTTCGTAATCCGAATACCGCGAGTTAAATACCTTGTACTGAACATTCTTACTCGGCTTTCTTTTGCAGTTTCCCCGAGTAGCTAGCTCCACAGTTTAAAACAAATATCTCAAAAAATATATGGCAATGAAGGCAACTACGCAACTAAGGCTCTTAGCAACTCTAAAAGGTAAATTGCACTTTTACATAGGCACTGAGTGAGTATGCTAACACTATGCAATTGAATCAGAAAACAGCTCTACATCAAAAGTTCAACGTGCGTGCGGTAGCCATGGTATCTTAGCACCAAAGCACAAGCAAGGTAATCTGAAGGTCCCTGGTTTGAGTGGCATTGAATGTTTCAAGCCTGATTATTCAACTCTCTACAAAAATATATGTTCCAAACGGCAACTATACAGCTACCACCACCTGTCTGGCATTACACAAGTCATGTTTACCAAAATCTACAGAACATTTTACTTCCAATACCCCAAAGTTCATTTTTAGATTAAATCAGCAGAAATAAAGTTGGTGGCATAAGAAGACACCTGCGCAATTGGATGTTCTGTCCAGCTCTAACTTATCCGTGCCCCTTCCAAAAAGTAGCAAAGTACTGGAAACGCTCGCGACCTTGCATTGATAAGTGTATGTTTAGCAGGTAAAACGAATGAAAGTCGCTCAAGGCATCCCGTGAGTCGCATAGGCCTGTTCTAGATTGCATATTTTCGACAAATTTACTGTCGATACCTGCACTTTAGTAAGAAATGAGTATACAACTCGAGGAAAATAACGTTGTGAAATATGTTGCTACATTCAATCCATTTAAGCTGGCATGCATTTTTAAGTATAATCTGTGAATGTGAACGCTTTAGGCTGAGGAATTTGTGAACCCTTATATAGTGACTGCAGTACCGATCCGTGAAACCTAACTTTTCCGGAAAATCTGCTTTATTCTGGTCCCGACATATGGTATGAATGCAAATAAAATTTTCAGAATGTTTAGTGATGTTTTATTCGGTATTCCCTGCAGCTTCGGCAGCTTGGACACTTTGTTCAGTGTTAACCGCCAAGAAGTTACTGCGTTATTCAATGATCGAACCCAGCAATTTGTTTTTAAGGATATTAGGAACATAAATTTGTTGTGGTCTATGAGACGATTTCGTTCAATATGCAATTTTATGAGAGAGTTGTTCAAGGCGGATAGGTACTGTCTTAAATGCAGTCCAATATATCACATCTATTTTATTCTGCTACACTTGATATGCACTGCTGTTAAGCGCTACTATGCTCAACTTATCTTGCAAACCTACACACTAAAATAATATATACTTTTTTTTCCATCTTTGTGATAAGTAGTTTATAAAAGTTCGATGTGTAAATTTACACGACTCACTATCATTTATTTTAATCTTTCTTGTAAGAACTATTATTGCAGAAGCCTTTTACTTTCACTACCGCGTACATACCAAGTACAGAAGGTGCATTCCACCCAAACATTTGTAACGGGGGCTTCTCCCGAAAACCATATGCTCGAAGATGAACAGCCAGGATTCTCGGAGTGGGCGTTTCGAAGGCATATTTGTCCCCTTAGGTCGTTAATTTTAACAAGGGTGGATGTTTTCGAAACTAAAAGGTCAGAAATCTGTGTGGTCCAGAGGAGGCACCAGAGAGAGAATTAGGGAACTTCAGCGGTGTGACTTGGACGAGGCAGACGTGAAAAGATATGTGATAAGAAGACTCCGCGAATGGGCAGTGCGGAAATTAGCAATCTCGGGGATAAGAATTTCATCAGGGAAATACCGGTTACAAGGGACAAGAAATTACATACGGTCACGAAATTGTTCTCCGAGAATGCTGGTACATTTTGGGCAGTTGTCACGACATTCACAATAAATTAGAAGTGCGGTACACAAGATAGTATGGTCTTCCTTGTTGGACACACGAAGGTCCTCCGTGACCTTTATTACACCCTGAGATAGAACCAACCTATTTCCCCACATCCGTACATTGACCATTAGTATGTGTGGCCGGCGATAAGCACGATATGCCGACTCGAGCAGCCGGTGCCCGCCGCCGCCACCACACATTCGATACGGGATTGCATTGGAGTTACACTTTTGAGGTCCCATGAACCTAATAAAAGCACCTTTTGGAAGTGTGCGTCTCTGTCGGTGTGTGTGTGTGTGTGTGTGTGTGTGTGTGTGTGTGTGTGTGTGTGTGTGTGTGCGTGCTTGTAAATGTGTGTGTTGCGTTGCATAACACAAAAACGAGAAGTTGATTAATACCAAATTGAGTATTAAGTTTAGCATCTTCTAAGGATGCGACATGAAGATTTTCAAGAAAATCCTCCACCTCAGACTACCTACTACGTGGAACATTTTTCGAAAATTGAATTTTTTCAAAAATGTCTAACAATTTGTATTAAAATAAATGTTTAAGGTGTTTTCATGTATGTAAATCTTGAATTTTCTGGGAATGTCCTCGGAACACATTAAAATATTACTACATAAAAACGTAGCTCTCATTAAAACACACCATTTAAGTAAAATAAATTACTGGCCGGGGGGGGGGGGGGGTGGAGAGCAAACCATTTAGGTGTATTAAGCAATCATTTTAAACATACATTTAACTGAAACTCTTAGGATACACTATAAAGAAAATATTTCTCAAATAGGAATGCGTTATTCTTTTTCTTTTTATCCCTTAGCCATGCAAGTAGAATGGAATTTCAGGGATATTACTTACGTGTTTGAATTTTCTAATGTTTATACAGTTTTCAATACACTAATTTTAGTACAGTTTCCTAACAAGAGTACATGTCAAGTGTAACAGAATAAAACAGAACTAGTAATTCGAACCACGGATGACACGATCAGTCTGAAAGCAAAACTGTTGAAGACAAATAGGTACTGTTATTTTAGTAACCCTTTTAATAACGTTTTATGTAACTTCGCTTATTTTTCTAAAAGGAATAAATAACACAGAATAGAATAGACCTGATAAATTTGACTGTATAAAAGGCACTAACTGTCTTGTACAACTCCCGCCAAGAGGTTTCTGAAAGTCTTGTGTTCACCGAAATCCTGTATATATATATATATATATATTGTGCAGGTTAACAACGTGTTAAAAGGCTCCAAGAGTGTACAACTGAAACGGCACTTTTGTACAATCTCTCGTGGAAATTTAAGTTGGAAACTATCGACCCCCACAGGTATACAGATTAATAATAGCTGGTCACTACTCCTTTGTTATGAATGGCAAGTGAAAGAAGAAGCAGAAGAATAGGTGGCTAGGCTGAGAGCCCTTGCCAATCGATAGGGTCAGGTGACCCAGTTACACACACACACACACACACACACGCACACACACGCGCACACACACGCACACACACACGCGCACACACACGCACACACAGGCACGCACGCACACACACACACACGCACACACACACACGCACACACACACGCACACACACGCACACACACAAGCACGCACGCACGCACACACACAGGCACGCACGCACACACACACACACACACACACACACACGCACACACACACGCACTCTCCTAACTGATGTAAAGTACATGCACAGCATCTCGGTATTTCCTGCAATCGCGGTTAAAAAAACAAAACTGCCGCAAAGCAGAGCGTTTCTTAAATTACAACTTCACTCTTCTGTCTCATATTCTAGGGTACATCAACACTTTTTCGGACTAGAAATTCGATATCAAGAGCATAGTAGGGTTTTTTTAGAAAAATGCTAATCTGCCATGCAAATGATATAAATACCACAGTTTGTTATGTCATAATTTTCTCTTTATTTAGAAAACAATGTCTCATTTCTCAAAACGACGCCTCTAATTAAAATGTTACATAGCATTAGGAATGAATTGTTGCTTCACACAAGGTTGGAAAGATAGAATCGAACTGAAAAATTAAGTGTCATAGCTGGAATTTGAAGCTGTTACCAACTTACCAACTAAGGTAAGATGGAAGCTAGCAGGATAGCTGCCACGAGTGATGGTAAGCGGCACTCGTCATAGCACTTTAATACTTTGTGCGAATTGAAGTGGTAAAGTGAAACAAACTTCCTCCCCAGTTGAGTGATTCGCGTTGGACTTCTGATTTGGCGTTCTTAACAGATATTACATAGCTATTACATGAGCTGAATTTAGGACTTCAAGGAAAATGCATTCTTTTTACGAAATTTTCAGATAGAAATTGCAGCTTTTAAGGAGAAATTGTTTATGGATATGTCAAACGAAAAAGGGTGAAATATACTTATCATTTCCCATCTTTATCTAAGTATAAAGAATTGCTGAACATGGAAAATTAAGAATGTACAAATGCGTTCTATCTGGTCTATTATAGTAATTTACATCAAGGTTCCACGAATGGAAATGGAGTTGCATATGTTTGCTACGTATTTTAATCCTAAACCGATTACTGATAACGTGCCTCCTTCATTGCAGTGTGAATTGATTGACCCGAGATGTGAGGGGAATATAATTCAAGGTCGAGTCTTATACAGTTTTATAAAGGATTGTCAAGAGGACGCTTTCCCAATGTGCATAAGCTGTGTGCGAAAGTGTTGTGTCCATTAGATGGAACAGTTATTTTCTATTATGCAAATAAGCAAATCTCCAACAAGAAATTGGGTTGCAGATGAGCTTGTAACAGCAGTTCTTCGTACAGCTTGTGCTCACAGCATTTCTCCACCTCTTGAGTAACTGAGTAATATGAATAATTAATGCGCAATAGACATGGCTTATTTTACGTTTCATTACGATGTGTTCGTATTTAGCTTGGTAGAAGAACATTTTCTTATGAAACATACAGTACCGCTACCTCAATAAATCGGTTTCCGTGCACGGTAGACGCATGTTATTCCCGTAGTGCCCCGTGCATGCACGGAGAGCAAAAGTCTGCCCAATCCTGTTGTAATAATGGGGGGTGTGTGTGTGGAGAGAACTTATATCGTCAACTAGCATTATTTTTAGACAATACTTGACTCTTTGAGACAAACAATCCATTTTAATGTGTTCTACCCAATCATTCCTCAGTTAGAAGTTCGGTCAAACAAGCGCTCAGAAGTGTTTTGATAAAATCCTCCACACACGTTTCTACGACTGTCAACGTTTCCTCACAACATTAACCTTGGTAGTATTAAATATATTGTTTTTACCCCGGCGCGACAGCCTACGAAGGGCCAAGGCCTACCGCCCAGCCGCTGCGTCTCCCATCTCTGCCCACTACAGGCGTCGTTGGTGAGGTGCAGTACTGCTGTACAGATAGCTTCAGATCAATGAGAATACATACACCTCCAGCCTCACTGATCTGATGTGTGAAGAAGCAAAAATTAACAATACTCTGTGCATTGCATATGACGGTCATATTTTGCTATTTTGAAGCAAACGCACAACACTGCTCTCAAAATGGAAAACAAAGGGGGAAAAGCTTCTCCCTTCTTCGGGTTTGAACTCGATTTCTAGGGTTTATTAGTCAGTCGGCATAACCGCACGGCCAAAGCACACGTTTTAGAACTGCCCTATATTTCTGTAGCCGCTCGCCACAACCTGTTATCCATTGCAGTGGCATGCTGCCACATGTTAGGTCTCCAATTTAAGCACTTTTGGTGACGCTACAATTTAGAAATGCTTCTTCAAAGACAGCAGACAGGCTTTACTAAGTTCCTAATAAGCACTACTTTGGTTCCAGTGGATAATATTGAAATATTTCCTCCTGGTTATGATTTATTGGTCACAATCTCTAATTACTTTGAATACATATAACCAGGGAAAGGAATTATATGGACTAAAAATGTATGAAATATGTAAATATATATGCAGTTATTTTTACCAAAATATGGAATTAAATATGGACTTATAATTATAAAATAAATGACTATCTATGCTAAATATTGATATATTTTAATAAAACTAACCAAAGAATATAATAATGGAGATACCGTCTTTAAATTATTATATGAACTTCAAACAAAATACAATTTCTATTGTCTGTTATAATAGCAATGGGTTACAAACATATCTTTCAAGTTCTGAAAAATGAATCTTCTTCTATTGTCTCTGAGGACAGATTTATACTGACTGAAACTGCGTTCAACATCAGCAGAAGTAACCAGTGCATTCTTCAGTTTCACGATGTCTGCTGGGCATAAGTCCAAGTGTATCTTCACTGCTGAATCACCACTCATGACAGCAACAACCTTTCGTAGCTCTTCATATCCAGGGTTTTTTGAAAGCACAGTGTCCACCTTAGCTCTTACTGCGTCTGCAACTTCACCTCTACCACGATTCAATTGTTCCACAGTGCTATTTATAATTTCAAAGCTTTCAGGAAGTGAAATGTGCCTATTTTGGAGACTTTTGAGTGTTTTTATGATACATGAAAATGTGTTCTTAATGTAAGTTAAGTCATTCCTCACACTTGTGTCACAGGCAACTGTTTTCGCAGTATCAATTGAGACTGCATCTTAAGAATCCAATGCAAGTAGAACATTCTTAATAGTATCTATATGTTCGGCATAATATTCAACCGCTTACAGCAAAGTACCCCATCTAGTTAAAATTAGTTTTGGTGGCAATGGAATATCAGGGCACATTTCTTTCAACGTATTAACTCTACTGGAAGCTTTGAGGAACACTTTTCTCACTGATGAAATCAACAAATCTACTTTAGGGTAATTGCCCCTTATCACTTCTGCGACAGGATGAAATGTATGTGCCACACACGTTAACTGAATCGTTTTAGGATAAACTACAGATAATGCTTGTCCAGCTTTGAGCACATAAGGGACAGCATCGCTAATAAAGAGTAACACATTATCGTACATAATACCCTGTTGCCATAGGATACCCATAGCTTCGTTGAACAGTTTAACTACAGTTTTGTTATTGCACTTTTCTAGAACATCACAATGTAAAGGAATCCGTTGAGAATATTGTTCACTTAACAAACCCATAACTACATTGACAACAAGCCTAACTTCTTTGTCGTAGTCTCATCGATAGAAACCCAAATTGGACCATGTTTAATTTTATCTCTTATCTTCTGTACTGTGTCATGGTAGATGGTTGGAGCATATGTCTTCCTAAGCGTTGACTCATCCGGGATTGTATGTTGAGTATATTCCTGAAGGAATTCTCTGAAGATTTCATTTTTCAGTTTGTAGAGAGGAATGTCAGCAGAGACGAGAGCACGGCACAGCTTGATGCTGAACTCGGACCTTGCATTCGATGTTGTTGGTTCTGTTAAAAACTGCTTGGAATTTCGTTGTTCGTTAGACTGATGTTTACTAGTTTGAATATGTTGTTGCACCAGGAACTTTTGAGTAGAAGATACTGCGCACTGACAGAAATTACAAAATAATATTTTATTGTCTGTTGATAAACCATCATCTTTAAATTCTGAAATGTAACTTCTTAATTTTAAAGTGACTGGATGTGATATTTTTGGCATGTTTACCGTCTTTATAGAATGAACTCCACCAATGTACTGTGACTTTGTGGGTTCGTAGAATTTAAAGTCCAATTTGCAGCCCTTGGCAGCAAGATGACGTAACATAACAGCTGCAGGCACACGAATCAGTTCCGATTCGACTCTCCCTCACTGGCGATTCACGGCTTCTTTTATAGCTCCGCTCACTGTTAGAGAAATTACCCGTATTTTCGTGTAACAAACAAGACGGCACTAGAACCTTCCAGTTATCTTTATCTGTTTCGGCAAGTTTTTTATCTTCGCGCTGCACCTTCCAGTTATCTATATCTTTTTCGGCAAGCCTTTTATCTCCGCGCTGCACTATCTGTCTCTTTGTGCACGTCGGCCGCCAGTCGAACAATGGGTTCGCGACAGTATTCTGACGCGTAATACAGTGTCTGACTTTCTTTCCTATTGTTGAGGACCGTTAATTTTCAAATAGCTCTGATTTAAAAGGAATGTTTGAAACTTCATTGTTGAAATTATTTTAATGGAATTTTGTTTTATTTTATTGTTAAGATAGGCCGTTTTATATGAAATATGGAAAATATATGGAACTTAAAATATGCACTAAATTGTAAAATATGGAGAAATATGGAAAATAAAAATAGCATTTTTCAACTCCACACATTGTGAAAGATAATGGCAATGCAAAATATAAATGATATTAGCTCTATAATTAAATATGTATTTACATATAAACCCTTTCCCTGCATATAACTTATTAACTTAACGTTGTAGACCATTGGTTTCCTATCTCGAATTGATTGTCTAGATTGTCTATGAACCCTCTATTACTAGTAAAATTCGTGCGGTGATATTCATTTTCACCGTGTATATATATTATTTATTTAATTATTCATTTATTTAGGTGTTTAAGAACTTTATATGCTATTGTTTGATGTCCATGTACGTCATGTTCTAAATCTGCTACATATTTCTCCCAGTGTCCTCCATTTTCCTTATTGATTTCTTAACCGGTGCTGATTTTTTTTTTTTTTTTGTATTATTCAATATGTTCTATTGATTTACTTTGAAAGTATTTAACACACGCTGGTTCTTCTGTTTTATTATGTCAGATATTTCTTCATTCCAGAAGTGTAGGCATCATAAAAGATTTCGCTAATAGCAGATTGCTGTTCTTTCACTTCCAAGGTGAAAAATCTATAGCTTGAGCTATTAAATTGTGCCGCATGTTTTCTGGAACATGTTAATATGTAGATTACTTCTTGATCGCCCAAAGGCACATCAGACATTCGGGCTGTATTTGCTATTCGCATGAAACATTTGGTCATTGTGAAGCTGCCTTCCGGGTTGTATTTACCTGTAAGTAGTTCGACTCTGATTTGATTTTGAACCGGTTGTCCCCAGTAACAAGTTAGGAACAAATTCGTAAGCGTGCTGTATATCTATTTTATCTACCGACAATGTCATTCTTAACCATTGGGCTGCCCGTTTTCTAACACTTTTTCGATTATGTACAGCCATGAAAAAAAAAAAAAAAAAAAAAAAAGATTGAGCGTATTAGGAGAGCAGAATATTTTTTAGTTCCCTGTCGTGGCAGTGCGGTTTACACATTTCGATATTCCTACATCCATATGTTATCGTCTATTGGACACTCAAAATAGGCTGTGTCTTGAATCATCACTAGCATTTGTATTTACGAATATGTATACAAATGCGAGTGGAGATTCAAGGCACAGGCCATTTGAGTGTTCGATAGGCGATAACATGGATCAGAGACTATAAAATCGGTCTGGGTGGCTCAGTTGGTTAGACGCTGGCCTACTGATCCCAAGGTCGCGGGTTCAAACCCGGCCCAGACCGATGGTTTGAAGTGTGCTTAAAAACGACAGCTCCATGTCAGTAGACTTGTAGGAATGTAAAAGAACTCCTGCGGGACGAAATTCCGCTACATCGGCGACGCTGATGTGACCATGGCAATTGACAAGAGTCGTTAAAAACAAAAAACAATTTAATAAGACTATTAATGAACTCAGCTGCAAGGTTAGAATATCGACTTGTGTAAACCGCACCGCCAGACGATGAGGCTTAAAAACATTCTGCTCTCCTACCGCGCTCAATTATTTTTTTCGTGGAATTGCAAAGAAACCCTCGATTTCCCAAAGGAATCGCTTCAGATTGTATTCCTGTCATTAAATTCAGAAGCTAAAATATCTTATATTAGATACTTAGAATAGATTTCGTTGCTAGAGGAGGTAAAAAACTTAATGGTACAGGAACGCTGGCAAATGCTCGCGTTGCGCGCTGTTGCCAAACGTATTGGGCGTGTTTCGGCGGTAACTCCGTACATCACAGCTCGTTTTCAACACCAGTCACAGCGCCGCCCAATGTTTCCGTAACTGAACAACATATTAAGTATATTTAAAATATTACTTTACTATTGTTAACCCACGAAATGATTTTTTCAAGATCGTCCAAACCAGCAACTGCTTTCCAAATTTGTAGACCTTTCCCGAAGATTGAAATACAGGGACACTGCATTTTTCTTCGGATTGAAACTGCTTCACCACAAATCCGTGACACTGTGCGTACGCTACCTAAACCACAGGCTTCCACTATCAATTCGTGGGGTTTTCAAAAATCTACAGTTGCACTGTCCTGAATTTTTTTTTAATTTGGACTTTGTATATAATTTGTCTGCCATATCAATGAATCACTTCGTTTGTTAACAGAAAAGTCACCAGTCCTAGCTTTGATGGACATGTTCAGACGCTCATACCACAAACACATGGGGAAAGAGAAAAAATAATTTAATCTATATATTAAGCATATTTCAGCTCAAGTTTGAAACATGACTTTAACAGATGCCCGTTCACTTTATTAATAGATTAACACACCACTATCTGAAAAAAACAACAACATTGTCTCATTGCTTTTCAAGCTGCGTGGTTTGTATTTTCATGGGATACTGTATGATTATATTTGACTTTCGAGAGCAATGGTGGTATTTCTCATGCTTATCTGTATTAATGAATGTCGAGTGACAATAACCATGTGAAGATAAAAGGTGCATAGTGATTTTCAGGCTTATCTATGTTGAATAAATGATAAATGACGATAAATACGCGAAATTAAGAAATGCATAGCTCGCGATCTATGTATCGTAGACACAGAATTTTTATACAAACATGATAGGAAATAAATTTCTGCCTAATTATAAGACTGACATCTACCATTTTCAAGTATTTATCCAAGTATAATTAATGAACATGATGTTCTCGGTTCAGGCACGTAAGATACATGTGCTGATAGCAGGGGCAAATTAATGGATTCGCTGAAGTCTTCATATGCATGTAACTTCTGCATTTCCTTGGCTGAGAATTGTGTGTGTGAAGTGTGATATGTGTGATGACCTGTAACTGCTGCAAATGTCCTGTTCTCTTTTGAGTACAAACTCGCTGTTCTTATTCACATTAATTTTTATATTTCTAAGTGCATGACGAAATGAAGTGTGTCCACAACCTCTTGCAATTTATCTGATTTTTCATTCGTTTGTTTTAGTTTCTGTGTCATTACTTTCAATTGTTTTGCAATTTCTTCTTCAATTTTATTTTAGTTATCTGTTTTTAACCAACCCTTGTTGTGTACACATTCCAGTTCTGATAGTTTCTAAGGTTTCACCGATTACTATTTCTTTGACTACACTATCAGCTATAGTATCACAATTTGGTCTGAGCTTTTCAATCTCTGTATTCACACTGACTGTACAGTTTTCCCTAATATCACTGAGCTCATCTTTAAACATTCTTGATTCCTACAATTCTCTGAAATGTAATGTGTTCAGATCTAATTTTTTCTCTTTCATTATTGTCAGCAGCTAACTGGCTCTGTTTCGTAGTGATTTCAGTAGCTAACTGACCTTGTCGTTGTTATATCAGCTGCTAACTGACTTTGTTTACTGGTAATTTCAGTAGCTAGCTGTTCTTGCTACTAGTCCCTAGCTGTTTGTTCTATACCGATTTTTCTCATTTCTTTATTTGCCTTTGCTCACTGGCTAACTTGTCTTCCTATTCAGTGATTTCAAGTTTCATTTGTTTTAATGGACTAATTATACTTATGTTTTCGTTCCCAGCATTATCCTGTTCTGCCCTATCCCCAATACCTGTATTCTTTTGTGAGATCTACTTCTTGAATGCTTGCAATACAGGGCAAGTCAAAAGGATCGACCCGATTTCAGTCATTTGTGTGAAATCTAATGAACGTATCCTATCCTGAGACGAGTGGTTCAAAAGGCAAATTCTCAAAATTTATTTTCCTCGTGGTTTCCGCGTTTGTCCGCAAGGTGGCAGCAGCAGAGCAGATTGAAAATGGCGTTTACTGCACCACAGAAATCCTTCTGCGTGTTTCATTACAACGTAACAAAATCTGTGATTAGTGTTCAGCGTTAATTTCGAAACAAATATTGGATCAACCTATCCACTGGCAAGGCCATTCATAAGTGGTATGTGCAATTCAGAGATCTGGGCTGCAACTGTAAACGAAAATGAATAGCCGTCCTTCGTCTGGGGAAGAGACAGTGGAACAGTTTGCGCATGTTACGCACGAAGTTTACAGAGATCCACCAACCAGGCAGGAAGAGAACTTCATCTGCCACATAAAACTGCATGGCGGGCTATTCGAAAACGTTTACGACTGAAACCCTACCGTTTACAACTGCTTCAAGGCTTAAAAGACGCCGACTTTGCGACGAGAGCATCCTGTCTGATATCCTAGCACGGATGCAAAAAGATGGGTTCACAGAAAGGTTAATTTACAGTGACCAAGCGGCTTTGTACATTTCAGGGAATGTGAATAGGCACAGTTGACGATTTGGGCAACCGCTACTGTAGAATTTAAACAACGTAAAACTTCTGACGTTACTTGTAAGGATATGTTTCCATGTCAATGACCCCTCCGCTGTTGCGTTAGCCAGTAAGGTGCCACTATTCGTCCGTCTGTCCGTCCGTCCAGCTATTGGCAGGCTGAGAGCAGCCCGAGGTGTGTCACACGTGTACCTGTCCTTTTTAGGGCTTAAACAGTTTCATGACAGGATGTGGGCCTTGCAGGAGGGCGGTGAAGATGAGGTTGGGGGTCGAAAGGGAGGTGGCAATTTATGCTCTTCAACGGCTGCCAGTCAGGGTACACCTCTGGTGTGTGGAGCCAAATATGGGTGATTTTAATTTTGAAATACAAGCATCTCTTGGAAGGACTGTATGGGAGCTCAGCTTTTGCTGCTGGTGGGTTAGCTCTTGTGCTACCAGATATGGCCGCAAACCATACGGCACAGCCGGTGACGCAAAAGTGTGCGTTTCTGAGGTTATAATCCCCAAGAGACCTCGTGCAGTAGTTTCGAAGGGAATCTGCGGTATACAGAATAGATTATCGTAAGACCTCTATTCTGTAGACGCTGCAGACGTAGGAGATGCGAATCTGCGGCCATACCCAAGATCTCAAAGGCGTACTATAGGACGGGGATTACGAGGGCCCGAAAAAGGCGTAGCTTCAAGAGAACAGGCATCCCGGATCCGGACCTTAACACGAGATACGAGGCTGTAGCCCCGCTGGCCCAAACGTCAGGTTCGGCATGTGCTCCCCGAAAGTCAGACCCTTGTCGAGCTTCACTCCCAGGTAGGTAACGGTATTCGTCCATTCTATCCTTTTGACAAGGGAAGATGCCCAAATGTCGCGGACATTTTGAACCTACACAGGGTGTAACAAAAAGGTATGTCAAACAGGGGAAAGCATTTCTGGCAGATAGAGGATAAATAAATGTTACATAAACCTAGGTCCAGAAAGTGTCTATTTCATTTTTAGAGCACCTTTTAATAGCTGAACCCCATACAAGAATACACCATAACAGAACCGTGGGGAAACAGCAAATGTTCAAAATGGCCTCCATTAGCTCCAATGCATCCCTCAACCCGCCGTCGCATGGACTCCCTATTGCGCTGAGTTAGACCTAGAGAATTTCGAATAAGAGCACGAACAGTGTCTACATCTGGGACTGGAGTTGCATAAACAACAGATTTCGAATGTCCCCACAAATAAAAATCTAGTGGGTTTAAATCAGGAGAACGTGGAGACCAAGGAATTGGTCCACCTTTTCCTATCCATCTACCACGAAATCGTCTATTCAGAAACCGACGGACAGAAAGTCTCAAATGAGGAGGAGCTCCATCGTGCATGTCTCGTCGTATTGCTAATGGAGTATTTTGCAACAAGAGGTAAGTTATTCTGCAAGAACCTTCTGTACCTTCGTCCGTTAAGACGATGTGATAGTACATGTGGTTCCACCAAAGAGTCACCAGCAATCCCGGCGCAAACATTCACGGAGAGTCGATGTTAGTGGTTTGCTGGAACAATTGCATGCGCATTCATGTTAGCTCATACATGCTGATTGTGAAAATTTACAGTCTTATCTTGGTGAAATTAAGCCTCATCTGTAAACAGCACACTTGCAGCAAAGTCTGGATTAGCACATTGGTGGAGAAACCATTTGCAAAACGCTAATCGTGCGAGATAGCCAGCTGCTAATAATATTTGCACGTGTTGTAAATGGTAAGGATACAGGAGGTTGTCACGCAACCCTCTCCAGATAGTTATATGATCAACGTTACGTGTTGCAGCTAATTGTCGAGTGCTGACACTAGCGTCTTCCAACAGCATGAAGAATCGCCTACTCCAGTTGCGCTGTTCTCCTTGATCTGGGGTTTCCCCGGTCACGAGTAGCAGGCTTGAAGGTTCCACTTTCACGAAGACAACGATAAATTGATTGAAACGTTCTATCTGGACGGCGTCGGTCTGGAATTTTTTGTTGGTACAAACGCTGAGCGTAACTTGCATTACTGTCAGCTAATCCACACATTAAATGACCATGCGCCAATTCCGCATTTGAGTCCATGTTATTGTTACACAGTACGTAATCTCAGAACCAACACTTAATACACTGTACCTTCGCCTAATCCGTACACTAAATGAGAATCTGCCAAATCCAATTTAAATTTAACTTTTACTGCACCTGAAACTCACAACACAGACACAATGTGCTCGGTACTGTTCAGCAATGAACCGAGTACTTGTGCCGAATAAGTGAACTACGTTAACACAATGACAACAACGGTGAAATGCATCACCTCCAGCCAATTTAACCAGATGTAAAAGCGAACGTTTACTACTGTACAAGTAAACAACTGTTCTGTTGTGTGGCTATGGTCACAGGGCAGCTACGCATTACACAGCTTACCGCGTAAGCAGAGTTGTAGAAAATGAGCTGTACCATGGAAACGAAAAATTTCTCGACATATGTATGTTCATACAACATTTTGTGATCCTCTAGCTGCAACAAATGTTTTCCCCAGCTTTTGACATACTTTTTTGTTACACCTGTATAGTAAATAACCAATATCGAAATATTCATGTCATGCAAATTATAGTTATGGGCAAGAAACATAAGAGCTACGAGCATCCAAAGACAGGGTATGTGTACACATAAAGACATGAAGCCTCGTGCAGACTAGTACAAACGCCGCTGGATACTGTAGCTGGTCGAACTAATGCATCCAATAACCTTTAATTAATGGAAATAAAATACATTACGCACCACGGTAGTTCAAGTGCAGTAGACAGGTCAATGAGTAATCCGACGTCCAGACATAAACATCTTTCACAGTGAGCACATCGAATGAAGGCGAGCTGAACACAGCCATCCTGAAAACATCTTTCTTCTAAACCACTCTCGGAACAGAATTTGTAAAGTGTCTCAAATGACCCTGGTGTAACCAGATTTGAAGAAACCGAATCGGATCAATGGTTTGAATCTACTTGCCGAAAACTCGAAGTGCACAAACGATTGAATGCAAAGAAATTGTTCTCTTTGCCACACATTGACTGTGGACGATAAGACTACCACATCTTTGGCGAACCTTACCATACTTTTGAATGGACGGAAAAAGAAAACGTCAGCTGAAAGTACCAATCCAATACATTTTGCAGGGACCAGCTTGTTGTGAAATGCATCTTCTGCAACTATCTCATGACAGACCATCATCTTTATTTGCTGTCCACGAATTAGCCAAAAGAAGAATTCGAGCTCTTCCGTACAAATCCGGCTATTACACCTGCTCCAGGAACACTTTCAAATTCATTTTTGTGCTCTTTGATGATTTGCTAGCATATGTTTTCACATTGGGCAATTCAAATGTCATGTTTGCTGGGAATTTCCCACTGGATTCCGAGACAAGAACATACGTGTGTGTGCGGAGTGAGTGAGTGAGTGAGTGAGTGAGTGAGTGAGTGAGTGAGTGAGTGAGTGAGTGAGTGAGTGAGTGGCGATTAAGGGTCCGCCGATAACGAGGTCATTTGGGCCCATAGTCAGACAATAAAATCTAAAACACACTCACAGAGTTAACATGAGAATTAAAAGAGAAGGCCAAAAGACTAAACAATTAAAATAATAAAACGTAAAGGATAAAAAGCTTAAAAGAACAGCCTCAAAGTTCTAAAAACCACCGTGTGACCTATCCTCAGGAGGGTTAGAATAACCTCAGTCAGCCTGGAATCCCTGCAGGTCAGTCAGGGTTGAAAGCCGTCCTTAATTGCCCGCAATTGAGTGCCAGCCAGCGCTTCCCATTATTCCTGCCATACAGCTAATACATGGCGACGGAATTACCGCCGCACATCTATGTAAGGCAGTGTGCGCGTCGATAATCCCGGCAAGCGACATGCACACTTAGCAGCTGCATCCGCGTCTTCGTTGCCGGAAATACCAACATGGCCTATGGTGCAGGTAAAAACGAACTGGTATCCTCGAGATAGCAACTGAGATGCGAGTGTCAGTATTTTGAGAATCAATGCCGAGTTGCCAACAAACTGTTGCAGTGCCTCAATAGCGCTCAGAGAGTCGCAACAGATAAAATGTCCAGGAGCTGAACTGGAAATAAAAACTAAAAAGTAAAAGATTGCAAACACCTCGGCAGTGAAAACAACTATAGCCCGGAGGATGCTACCGGTGAGCCCCACAGTCATACGCGAAACTGCATCCTGCAGCAACCCCAACATGTGTGTGGCAGAACGGTACCATCCATTACAATAAAAGGCATCATCAGGTATGAATAGGTGGTTGCTGCAATTGAACCCACGGTACCATAAAAGGTCTTTGCTCCCCGGACGGCAAGAGTCCTCCCAGAATGTAACTCTTTAGCAAATATTGACAGATCTGCATTAATCATCTGCTCTGGTGCAAAAGTATTCTGTTCAATTAAACGCCTTATTTCCGTAACAAACCCACCAGCTTTCTTTTCTATATCAGCGGTATGTCTACTACCAACTCTATTTGTGATCATGCGAGAAACAACTTTATTTTTTTCTCTTGGAACTCTGCAGCCACGTTTTGCAAGCTTTGAATGTTAAGGTGTTATTCGCATCAATTTGTGCTTTTAAAGACATCGGACATCGCCCAATATTGTAGCGTTAGGTCATGTATAATTCCAGGTTTTCGCATTTCAATGAACTGATCACGTACCTCGTTATGTACCCTTTCTTGTAGCACTTTCCTGTATCTCCTAGGTTCGTTTGAGCACCTTTTCGAAGTTTTGCAAAACTGTCTTGTTTGTGTTTTATGCCATTACCGTAGTGAAGTTGACTCTAGGGGAGATCTCTACGGTTACTCCAGAAGGGCACCATTGTGGAGGATTATTTTCCTTTGGCTTTTTCGTCCAGATTTTGTAAGCATCAGCCAAGCAACCTTCAGGGAATTTTGTTTTATCAATCTTCTTTGGTGGTGATGGATAATAAGAGGAACCACTACTCTCGTCACTGATACGTAATGCTGGATCGCTTGCTTGTGAAGCATGCTCACTTTCTAGCTGTATCGCTGAATCCTCCCCAAAATCACTTTCAATATCATCTTCATCGGTAACTTCATCTACCATAAGAGTTCTATACTCACAACAACGTCTTCATTATGTAGCTGTTTTCTAATCTGTTTGAAAACTATGCCATTTACCCAAGTTGGCTTTTCCTCCGAAATACCGAAGAAATCCACTAATAACTTCAGGACTACAGCTAGATTGATTTTGTAATAGCCTATGCATACAACACATCACATTCACCTCTAATACATAACAAGCACACTGGTTCCGCATCGCCTCCTTCCGTTGTGCTACATACGCCCCTCCCCTTCCCCTTCCCCTTCCCCTTCCGATAGTGCATAGCACGTCAAATCGCTCCAAATGCCTGTTCTTATGCTCTGAAACATAAATAAGTTGGTTTCGTTCAAAAGTCAGCGACAACAATTGGGTATCCTCCCTTGTGAAATAGGTGAATGTGAGGAAGTTTGCGGGAAAGAGGCGCTTACTGAAGAGAATGGCGTGGCTTTTCTCCGGGTTCATGCACCATTCTTGGAGGAGGCGGCGGAGGTGTCTCTAGATGCAGAGGAAGGTTTTACGAGGGTATTTTGTTTGTAGAATATAGAAGACGTTGTCATCATACTGGCATATGTTAACGTGCTGTTCGATTGGAATGTCGGCCACATAAATGCTAAAAAGCGTGGGGGATAAAAGAATCTTCAGGGACTCCGACTTGAATTAGCCTTCGTTCAGATCGGTCTCTCGCAACGAGACCACAAAAGATCTGTGCTTTAAAAATGAGTGAAGTAGATATACTTTCCGTGTAGGTAGCTAAAGCTGGATCAGCTTATGCACGAGATCCGCATGCCAGGACGTGGAGAAGGCCTTCTCCACATCTAGATACGGCTGTTGTGTAAGCCTTGTCCTGGTGTTCCAGGGCGGCGGCCCCTACTATTCGCAGCTGCTGCTGAGGCGTCCAATGACCACGCCCAAAGTGTGAGTGCTAGCTGTAATGTCCCCGAGTATGGGGTCAAGCGGACCGGTATCAGTCTCTCAAGTACTTTCGAGCGGACAGAGAGGAGGCTTGTGCAGCGGTCGTTGGTAGGATGTAGCGGGTCTTTCCCTGGATTCGAAATGCCTCCCTCTACTCGCATGAAAAGTGACACTGGGCGAGGCACCTATTGAACTTTACGAGAAAAAGCACGACCTTGAATGGAAGGTGGCCGCGCATGACCGGGGTTAGTCCGTCTGGCCACGCAACCCTTTGGGGTTGAGACGTCAGACTGCGCCCTGGATTTCACTGGGGTTTGTGACGGGAAATCCATTCGCTTCCTCGGCTGATCGTTGAAGTTATCGCCGTAACTCCCGACGGACACGGTCTAGGTCCTGCGGGTCATCTCGCGGCCTCATAGTCCTCTCCAGGTATTCGGTAAACATATCAAGTTTGGCTTGGGGTTCATAGACCAGGCTTTGGGTGCCTAGGATGGGGGAGGTAGGTGGTCCACCTCGATTTCGGAGTCCCATGACGATCCTCCTCACGTCACCATCCTCGAGGTACAATCGAGTCATCGTGTTCTCCCATGCCAGCTGGTGTGGCGTTCGGTGTCGCTGGTAGTCTGCGAGTCACCCAGGAACGGCAGCTGAGCAGAATACGTTCAACTGGCAGGACATCTGGATTAAGCTGGGGTATGAAAACTGAGGTTGCAGATAGTTCGCGTCACGATGGAGGTAAAGGAAGAGAGCCTCCAAGGTTGGGACATGCGACGTTAGGGTTACCAGGAATGGAATCATTCGGGCAAAACTTAACGCAGATCCAACTGACGTCCTGATGTTGAAGCGGGTCGTCTTGACTCGCAACCCGGCTGTTAGTCTCGGCAAGCACTGGATTGTGTTGACCGGTGTGAGTGATAGATGCTATGGGAAATGTTTGATGATCGCGAAGTCAATGACGAATGGCAGTCCTTGACCTCGCGGGTAGTGGGTGGGCTACCGGGGGCCCTCTATTGTAAGCCGAGCTGATGATTTATGGGTTTAAGGGCGCTCAAATTCTAGGTCATTAGCGTCGTTCTAAAATTCATGGCAATAGCCAGATACAAACTTGAATCAAAAATAAATTACTAGTATCAAAGAAAAAATACACATAAACGTAACACCAGCGGCAATAACCGGATATAAAACAATCTAATAAATAGGTCAAAAGGCATAAACAAATATCTAAAATTTCCAATCCTCAAATTGATATTACAATCGGCTAAAAACTTAAAAACTCTATCAACCGCCGTTTTGTCGTCCGCTAACACCTCTGCAAGTCTGGCAGGCAGCTGCAGAGAATCTCGAAGGTGCGCTAGAGAGCAACACTCTAGCAGCACGTGACGGACAGATAAAAGGTTCTCACACAGCGGACATAGAGGCGCAGGGTCCCTTTTAAATAGGTAACAATGCGAAAAATTGCAGTGCCCTATTCTTAATCGAGCCAAACTAACCTCCTCGCGACGAGATGTGCGACAGGAAGTTACCCAGTTTATCGGAAGTTCTTTCACTTCTCTAAGCTTATTACCGCGGAGAGCTGACCATTCGTCGTGCCAGGACAACACCGCTCTCCGCACTTCAAGCCTAAAGTCTTCCGAAGTAACACGTGAGATGGTAACACTGGGTTCTGTAGTTGCCGTCTTTGCTGCTAAATCTGCCATTTCATTCCCCGGCAAAGCTACGTGACCAGGAATCCATGCACACACCACGTCAACGCCAGAAGCGTGTAAAACATGGAGGGCATCCTGGATACGTTGTACAATAGGGTGGGGGTTGTACAACTGACAAAGGCTCTGGAGTGCACTAAGGAAATCGCAGTCACCTAATTTACGACGCCGAACATACAAAACGGCTCCATAAATTGCATAAAGATCTGCAGTAAAAATGGAGGTGCTATTTGGAAAACCGAATGTACATGGTCCGCTTCCATAAACATAAGCACATCCAACACCGTTGGTGCTCTTTGACCCATCGGTGTAAATATATCGACGGTCAGTGTAGCCTGACAAAAATTCTAAGAAACACGTGCGGATACTTCAAATAGGCATCGTGGACCTCTGGTGTACGCTCATCCCAAGATCTACATGGGGCGTGCCAGATAGCAGAGGGGGGTAAAGCCTCTCGCCCTTGGTGAACATCCTAGGCAGTTCCACTCCAAACTTCACTAGAAGGTCTTGGAAACGGAACCCCGCAGGCTTAGGACTAAGAGTGTTATTCCTATATCGTTCTCTTAGCGTGGTGGTGAAAAAAGAAGCGAACGTTGGGTGCTTAGGCATACATCTAAGCGCAAAACCATAATTTGCCAAGAGAATCTCACGCCGGTATTGCAGAGGAGGTTCTGCGGACTCGGCGTAAAGGCTCACCACTGGGCTTGTTGGAAAAGCTCCTGTTGCAATGCGGATGCAACTATTATGGACCACGTCTAATCTTCTCAGCACAGATGGTCGTGCTGACGAATAAACAATACACGCATAGTCTAGCTTGGATCGGATGAGTGCGCGATAGATTCGCAACAAAATTGTCCGATCCGCTCCCCACGATTTGCCATTCAGTACTCGCATATTTAGGGAAGGGTCACATCGTGCTCTTAGCTGTGCAATATGCGACGACCAACTAAGCTTCCTGTCCAGGATCAAACCCAGGAAGCGCGTCTCTTCTGCGAAGGGAAGTAAATCTCGATTGAAACGGAGCGAAGGTGGTAATCGTCTACCACGCCAGAAATTAACGCAGATTGTCTTCTCAGTTGAGAAACGGAAGCCGTTTTTCACGCTCCATTCTCTAAGGTTGTCCAAACATTGCTGCAGGCACCGTTGTAAGAACGCCGTGCGCTGAGAAGTGCAACAGACAGCCAAGTCGTCTACGAATAGGCATGACGAAACTCCAGGTGGAACACATTTCCAGATGGAGTTAATTGCTATAGCAAAGAGCGTGACACAGCACCGAACCCTGAGGTACTCCCTCCTCCTGAACAAAAGAATTAGAAAACACCGAGCCGACCCTTACTCGGAAAAAGCGGACCTTCATAAACTCCTGAATGAACAGTGGTAGGCGTCCGCGTATGTTCCAGGCATACAGGGAACGAAGAATCCCTGCTCGCCAGCACGTATCATAAGCCTTCTCAAGATCGAAAAATATGCCAACGGTTTGACAGTTCTTCACAAAGCCGTCCATTATCTGTGTCGATATTGACACAAGATGGTCTACAGCTGAACGGCGTCGTCGAAAACCACACTGGATGTTAGTCAGTAGGTTACGACCTTCTAACCACCATACCAATCGTCCATTGATCATGCGTTCCATCACCTTGCAAACGCAACTGGTGAGGGAAATAGGACGATAGCTGTAGGGAAGATGACGGTCCTTTCCAGCCTTCAAGATGGGAATAACGGTGGCCTCCCGCCAATTTTCTGGGAGTATACTGTCAACCCAAACACAATTGTAGACCTCGAGCAGGAATGCCTTACCTTCAGGAGAGAGCTGTTGTAACATTTGTACATGAATACCGTCCGGTCCTGGTGCTGATAATCGCGAAGAACGAAGAGAATGGTCCAGCTCTGCCATGGTGAAAAGGCGATTGTAATCTTCTACGTTTCTAGAACGAAACGAGAAGCCTTGAGATTCCACCTGAGTTTTAATTGGAAGGAACACAGGGGAGTAGTTTTCTGAGCTAGACATTTGAGCGAAAGCACTGCCAAACGTATTGGCCACTTCAAATGAATCAACAACAGCTCCTATGGCTGTTTTTAGTCCCACTATTGGTAGTTGGGTCTTTTAGCTGCAACACGCCTTAATCTATCCCACACAACCCAGGAAGGTGTGTGTCGGTTAAATGAAGCTACAAATTTGCTCCACGATGACTTTTTGCTCCACTATTACTTTTTGCTATCCTTAATGACTTGTCAGGACCTGGCGCGCATTTTCTTGTATTCGATTAGGTTATCCAACGTAGGGTGACGTTGGAAGACCCTAAAGAGCACGCCTTCAAAGCACGTATGGCATTCCGACATTCTTCCGTCCACCAAGGGACGGGAAATCGACGGGGGTGTGAAGTCGACCGCGGAATTGATTGTTCAGCAGTAGAGAGAATCGTCTCCGTGAGATGCTGCACCAACTCATTCACTGAGTCGTGCTCGTTGTACGTAAAGACAGCCAACTGGGTGTAAAGGTTCCAGTTGGCATGGTCCAAGCGCCATCTGGGCATACGTGTGGAACATGTATCTTGCGTCACGAGACTAATGAGACATGGGAAGTGCTCACTAGAGTGTAAATCAGAGATGACATTCCATTGTAAGGAGACTGCCAACTGAGGTGAACAAACTGCAAGATCAAGGTGCGAGAAACTATTGTAAGAGTCCGAAATGAACGTAGGCTCTCCGGTGTTGAGGAGGGCTAGGTTGTTGCTATCTAAGAAGAGTGGTCAACAATCCGCGGTAATAAGCTCAGAGAAGTGAAAGAACTTCCGATTAACTGGGTAACTTCCTGTCGCACATCTCGTCGCGAGGAGGTTAGTTTGGCTCGATTAAGAATAGGGCACTGCAACTTTTCGCATGGTTACCTATTTAAAAGGGACCCTGCTCCTATATGTCCGCTATGTGACAACCTTTTGTCGGTTCGCCACGTGCTGCTAGAGTGTTGCTCTCTAGCGCACCTTCGGGATTCTCTGCAGCTGCCTGCCAGACTTGCAGAGGTCCTAGCGGACGACAAAACAGCGGTCGATAGAGTTTTTAATTTTTTAGCGGAGTGCAATATTAATTTGAGGATTTAGATTATCTGTTTCTGCTTTTTGACGTATCACCTTGTTTCATATGTGGCTATTGCCACTGTTTTTTACCTTTGTATATTTTCTTGTTGCTAGTATTTTTATTTTTTGAGTGAAATTTATATCTGGCTATTGCCATGAATCTTTTAAGGGCGCTGATGACCTTGAAGTTGAGCGCCCTTAAACCAAACTAAACTAAACTAGAAGGCTTTGTTATTGAACTACGGGCTGTGAGTGTTTTTTCTGATATTGTTGCCCCATTTATATCGCTGGTTTGTGTTGCGATTTCTCTTCTCGGTGCCGGTTTAGCTACAACTGAGCTAAAGGTACCGGATCTTGGAAAAGAGGGTTGGCGTATTCGCAAGAGCTTCCGGGCTTCTTTCATCAACAAACCGGGGGCAATCTTGGGAACTAGAAGGATGTTCACCTTTGCACTTCACGCATGACGGCGCTGAATTACAATCACCATCGTGTAATGCATCCCCACAGTTATTGCAAGTATGTAGTCCCTTGCAAAACTCGCTTGTATGTCCACAGCGCTGGCACTTAAAACATCTCAGCGGGTTCGGGATGAAAGGCCTAACTTCGATGGATTCATACCCTGCCTTAATCCTTTGTGGGAGATCTACCCGGTCACAGGTCAGGAACAGGGTAGGTGTTGGCTTCAGTTCACCACCCTCTTTACGCTGAACCCGGTAAACGTTAGTAACGCCTTGTTCCAAAAGATTTTCTCGAATCTCCTCATTACTTAGACCATGTAATGCACGGGTGTTTATCACGCCACGCAAGGAGTTCAAAGTTCTGTGCATCTCCACACTGATAGGATAACTTGCTAGCATATTCGCTTTCAGTATTTTAGCTGCCTGGGTGGATGAATGCGAGGCGAGAGTCCTGGCCTGAACCTTGCTCACCCTAGGCTCTCACCTCCCAATGTATAGACAGAGGGACCCAATCACCTTCAGGAGTGCATCAGCTCATGCAATGGCCCCTCCCCGGGACTGACCTTTATCAGCGGATACGTACACAGATGCTACATGATAACCAGGGGCTGGGACTTACGCTATTACCCAGTCACCCCCTGCGTCACCCCATCCTCCTACAACCCGCGCGTAGGTTACCCATCAGACTGTGTACAGGGAGGTATCAGGTGGGAGGTCAAACACAAAAGTGGACCAAAGTTGATTGGGGTTTGGCAGGTGCCCTGTCACCTCTTGGAGGAACCCAATCGAGAGTATGGCTCGGGGCCCCGGGTACGCCAAACCCGTACCTACCGTAGTAGGAGCCCCTGGGGGAGTTTGATTTCGGAGTCCTCTTCTCCTAGATGAGTCGTCGACCAAGACTAACGAGCCTCATCTACCCGTTTGGAAAGTTCTTTGCTTCCCCTCACCTCTTGCCTACCAGTGGTCAAGAGACTTAGTAGGCCATCTGGTTCGGGTACTGAGCCCCTCCGCCTCGACAAGGCGACACTCCTTCGGAGGGTCCGCATTTACCATTCGAATGATTTCATTGCCTCTCGTATCCGCTCGGGAATCGCAATGCCAACGCAGATGCTTGGCATTGAAGTGCCCGGCTAGAATGACAAGGAGATATAGGACGAGGATGGATGGTCGTTAACTACGAACTGTTCGTGGGGTGGGTGGTACACAGACACCATCAAGACTCCCGAGGTGGACACAGGTCGCCGTGGCCTCTAGAGATTGAAATTGAGGGACCTGGACAGGTCTGTGGATCACACTTCTCATGCAGATCGTTGTGCCGTCTCCTCGGCGACTCACGCGGTCTGATCTGAGGGAGTGACAGACTGAGAGTCGGGAGGTGTCGGTTGGTCGGAGCTGTATTTCCGAAACCAAGATGAGGTCTAAGGCATGCGCTCCGGCAAAATTCTGGAGCTCATTTTTCTGACCGGCCAGGCAACACGGCTTCCCGAACGCGAACCTGAACGAGGTACGAGACCTAGTTCGATCCGTCATTCTGGGCGGTCTGGATGACGGTGGTCTGCAAAGCGAGCCCCTCTATGGCGGTGACCATTTTAGCGGCTGGGTCGGTGGAAGAAATGAACTGAATTACTAGCTCACAGATGCAGCAGCAGCTGCTGCAGCCACACCAGCACGACCGAAAGCTGCAGTGCAGCGGGAGGGGTGGGGGTTTGTTGAGGAGGTGGGAGTACAGCAGTTCTAGGGGGTGCCAGCCACTCATCGGCCGCATCGTCCCTCCGCTGGCGCCAGCGCGTAGAAGCACCACCTTCACGTCGGGCCTCGGAGACCGGTGACCGGGCTCCGAGTAAGACGACGCCTACGAGTATGACGACGCCTACGAGTATGACGACGCCTACGAGTATGACGACGCCTACGAGTATGACGACGCCTACGAGTATGACGACGCCTACGAGTATGACGACGCCTCCGCGTCCTAGGGATCCAGGGGTCTCTGGAGCTTTTGTTTGTGCTCCGGGGGTGGTGTTTGAGTATGTACAAGCGACCTTGTACTACTGCGGCGTACGCTGGACCCTGACTCTGTAGATGTGCAGGGCCCGCTTGAGGGCGGCTGACAAGAGCGACAGGTCTAGCCTGTGATTACGTCTGCGGTGGTGTCTGGAAGCGATGGCAGCCTTCCTAACCGGGCAGCCGGTTAAGCCCCAGACATCCCTGACACTGAGGGGTACCGCCAGAACCTTTGGAGTGTTCAGTATGTACCCGGAGGTAACAGAGGACTGTTACACCGTCTATTTTTGTCTCCAGTTCGTTGGCCCGATCCACAAGAACAAGAGGAGGAGGGGTTCCTTGGGCCCTTGCCCATCTGGAGCTGAATTGGTAAGTTGTTTCGCCAGCCTGGGGTGATTCCCTGGCGGCTGAGGCTGCCACGATGTAATCAACAGATGTGTCCACGGGGAGCCCGCGGATAACCCAACGAAGGTCGTGTGTCTTATCTAGGCCGAAGGTAAAATGGGGAATACCGTTGACGTTTGGGTGACTAGGATTACCTGGTAATCTTCGGGTTCTTAGGCGTGGAAGATGAAAGTGCTTTTGTTCCATCGCACCATACACTCTCCCGATAGGGTCGGCATGACCACCTTAAGGAAGCCAACCGACCCCAAAAAGTTGTTTACGATAATTGGCGGAAAATGCCGCTTAGGTGAGCTGGGTGTTTGCGGTTAGTTAGAGGAGAAGCTTTCTTTGGCCAGTTTGGCTAATTTGGCGAGTCGTTTGGTTATGCGTAGACTACCCCACGAAATTTGCCTTCCGTCTGCTGGAAGTTTTCTTCCTCAGCCGAGGAGAGACCAGAAGAGCTGAAACCCTCGTCTCGAGTGACGGAGGACTTGCAGGAGAACATTGACGTTCTGTCACTGCTGGATGAAATAAATGCCTATGCGGTCACTGGCACAGTCAGACCCCGTATTTTGGCCTACGCGTGTATCTTCACCACGTGAGAGGCCCTGGTTGGTGGCATGCTTGGATGCCTCGAGTCGTCGGACCTCGTCTCTTCCGCTAGAGCGTTCAGTGGTGGTCCGTTTTTTAGCCTCCGTGGACGAGGTCTTTTTGATTGCACCAGTGGAGTTGCTGGCAACGGCTGCTAGCAACACCGCTTGCTAGGGCTGCAGTACACAAACACTCCTCGCGAGCCCTCATCTGCAGGCAGCAAGGACTGAACAGCGTGGGGAAAAACAGAGGGCCGGACACCTTTTAAAAGATGCGCCTTAACGCAGCATTAAAGGTAGGTGGCTATAGCCTTGTTCCACGGGCCGCTGCCTGGTTGAAAAACACTGCTGCTAGATGTCCACAGCGTTGTTGGGCTGATGTTATTTGCTCTGATGCAAAAACTCCTCGATATGAATCACTATGGGGGGACCCTTTCTTAGAGACAGGCGCCCTTGGATGTTAAGATGCGACGAACACTACATCCAATCGCAGAACGCAATACAAAGGGCAATCACAGCCCTCAATGGAAGGATCAATCATGGAGAAGCTGGAGAGCGTTGGTCCTACTGACCGACCAGTGCCACCATCCACATTTCCCTTCGCCTAATAGCTGAATTTCAATCCCGTCCTAAGCGTGCTGCTTACCATGCGGGAATCCTGGGTTCGATCCCTATAACTGGGGATTTTCTCCTCCTGAAATACCTGGTCCAGGGTGCACTCAGCTTCGTGAGGTCCCTGTGGGGGCAAACTGAGGAGCTGCTTGAGGTGAAAGTAGTGGCTCCAGGTTGAGAAGACCCCATCACAAAAGAGGGAACCGTTGCATAAAATAGACGAGCTAGCAAGAAAGCTTTGGCATCGTGTGAAAAGACTCCCCTACCATTACCGCTTTAATCCAACTGAGCATATATGAGCTCAGGTGAAGTGAAGCAATAGAGCAACATAAGACAATCAGGTGGCTGTTGTATCACAGAGCAAGAGACTTGTCGAAGAACGAAGGGAAAAAGAATATATTTTAGACGAGTGAGTAGATGTAATTATCATCTCCATCAGCTGTTCTTCTTCTTCTTGCTTTTCCTCTGGTACGCAGAAAGCGAGTCGTCTCCCAGTCACCCTTCAGTTACGAAAGAAAGATTTGAGAACCACCGCTAGCTTTTAATTCACTGCAACTAGAAAGTAATATGGATTAAATCTATTGTTACTGTAGATTATGAAGGTTTGTTATTTTCTACATATTTCGTATGCTGGACTTGTAGGTGCACGCTCATAAATTAGGATTGATAGCCGTTGAAGGTATTATAAACATGATACTCCTTATTTTAAGTGAAAAATACGACTAAATTAAAAAAGAGCAATCTGAGGATTTCTGAATATCCTGAAAAAACTGCAATTTAGTCTATGATCTTAGCCCTAACCGTAAAGGATTTATTAAATCCTAACTCCCTGCGACATGTTTACTATTCGGAGCGCTGTTAAACAGCTAACGGGCGCTCCAAAACAACGTGACAACGCAGCTCTCCCACTTCTCTGTTTTCAGTGAACTGTCAAAAGACTCGGTCTATTTAAATGGCGCTATAATCCCCATTTCATTTGTGGAACACCATGAAGATTCCCCGAAAATAAATGTCCTCTGCACCATTTCCCATGGCAAGATTTATCGGCCCTTTTTCTTCCATGATCATGCTGTGACAGCATTAGTTTTCGTTGATGTGCTGAAACAATGGCTCCTCCCAGAGCTTGGAGGATAGTGCAGACTTCATTCTTCAACTGGATAGTGCCCCTACGCATTGTCAGGCTGTACAGGCGTAGACGATCAACAGCTCTTTGTTGGGCCACCTCGTTCTCCCGATTTGACCCCATGTGATTTCATGTGGGGTTTTGTAACGGATCATGTTTACGTGTCACCATTTCCAACACTGGATATGTGCGACAACGTTATAGTAACCATTACCGATTGTGAGACGATCGTGGCATACTACAAAGTGTTTGGTGAGAGATTGATTATCGGCTTGATGTGTACCACGTTACGTGGGGTACGCCCATAGAGCACTTGTGATGTGTCTAAAGAAAACTGAGAGTTTACATTTCAAATCACACGTCTCATATACGATACGATTATTAGATCTCATAGTAAATTACTTTAACTGGGCCCATTATTTTCACTTGCCCTATATTATCAAAAGCAACTAATAACTTCTACGAGATATACAATTTTTTTTTACAATTTTGACTGTTCTTCTCTTCTTTGTGGTCCTTGTATTATGATGTAAGTCTCTCAAATGTTGTGATTATCCTGAGGCTTCAGTTCATTTAAACATTCTGGATGTTGTAGAAGCACTAGATGATCTTGTAGGTTCTTAAGCTTTATTATTTTTTGTTTAATTTATTGACTTCCCCAATTCTATTAGCGCGCCATTCTATTGAGCTCCAGAGGAAGATGATTTTACGGAGCTAATATTATTTAACTGAGTTGTGTTGTGACATACGCTATCACATTGTGGACCAATTGAAGTTTTCGTGGTACAAATAAAAGATTACTTGATGAGTTATTCGTCGGCTTCCAATTTATAAAAAAAAAATACAAATTATTTCTATTTAATTGGTCTCAACAATTGGCACCCTTTGCTAAAGTTTGGACTCGAGTTTGGAAAAGCCACCTGAGGCTTTTGTATTGGTGGAGGACTTTATCCAAAAACTATTGATAATAAAGCGTCTCTCAACAATCGGGGAAAACTACGGTCAAGTTTTTAAAATTAGAACCAGCACAAATGGACAGCAACTGGAGTCTAGCAGAAAGAAATCTAACCATCGGGAAAATAGTAAGATTTTATTTGGTCTGTAAAGTTAAGGAGACTGCCATTGCTCGGTATATAAAAGTATGTGTAGAATCAGTCACTTCGCTCTCTTTTCAGTGACTAGGGCGACGTGCCGCACGTAGATGGAAAAGAGATAGTCGGAAAACAACGTGGAAATACATATATTGCGACATTGGATCGTTCAACAATATACGGGCAAGAGGAGGCCGGGTGGCTTTGGATACGACGAGCGGTTGTGTGTATGCGTGACAGTAATAATGGCGGCGAGGCGTCGAAGAGGTCTGGGACTACAGGACAACTAGTGACTGTGTGTATGTGATCGAACAGCGATAACACCAGAAACTTCTGGCTACTTCTTTGCTGAGTCATGCACACTCGGTTACGTCACGCCAGCTCCAGTATAAATAGGACAGTGAGAAGGTTTTTTTTTTTCTTCTTCTTCTTCTTCTTCCCAGTTGGTGTCAGTTTTTAGAGCTGAGTGCTAGGGTTGAGTGAATGATAGTTTTTTTAAGCCGTCGTGTACAGTTAATTTTAGTTACGAGAGTGAATCGGCCAACCTGTCAGCGAGCATGTATGTGTCGTCAAGTGATTGTATCGTAATAGTAAAGATATAAGAGACAGTGAAACTGGAGAAAGACATTGAAAGACTGAGAAAGATTATCGGAAGAACAATTGTGAATTGTAATAGTAGAGAAGGCTATAAACTGTGCAAGCAACGATAAGGAAATTGGAGGAAAATAAAGCGTTAGAAAAGCAAACGGACTTACGCATTTTTTGCCGATTTTGTTACAATATAAAGCTAGATGCATAGTTAATGAGTGAATAGTGTTCTAAGTGAAACAATAGTTCAAGTTGCCATACCAGAAACAAACTATAAAAACACGTGCAATAACGAAGCACAAGTCTGCCTCTGCAGTCTGGTGGTTAGCATGCTAACTTCCAAATCCAGAGGTCCCAGATTCGATTCCCGACTGGAGGATGGAGAGTTTTCTTTATCCAAAATTATTCCTCATCCTCTAGACGTATGAGTGAAAGTGTGTGTGTGTGTGTGTGTGTGTGTGTGTGTGTGTGTGTGTGTGTGTGTGTGTGTGTGTGTGTGTGTGAACGTAATGCTTATAAAGAACAGCCCAACGTAAACAAATCCAAAGTTATACATATGGTAAAACGAATGAACATCATTTCGTCGTGTTCAAGGGCCCGTCGACAACTTGGTCATGAGGACCCCTTGTCGATGAGCAACTGTTGCAAAGGAAGCACCTTAGATGTTCAAGGCGATATATAAATGGAGCAAAAAGGAAAAATGAAGTGTTGAACAAAGATACGGTGACGTAGCACTTAAGGAACGAATAAATATGTACATATGCGTCGGAGAAGTGAAGCGACAATACCAAATGTAGGAGACAACAATAAGAATTGATGATAGTTTATTTGAACCCCTCAGAAGGGACCGAGGTTTGAGGAATACTAGTGTAGTTACGAGAGAACAAATACCTCAGAATTAGCAGAATCTTGCAGGAGCTAGTGGTTAACGGTGTTCCTAAAGAGTGAACCCAGAGTATTATGTCCATGTATCTGAACATCTACCTTCCATTTCCCAGCCGTGACTCCCACGTATACTTGTTTCAGCTGACAATGATGACGTACCGGGATCACCCTGAGAAGTGCTCCAGATGCTATGAAAGACTACCACTATCATCTACATCACCTCGTAGTTATTGCGTGAGTACCCGCAGTACGTGGCGCTCACTAAGCATCTGCTACGGGATATATTATTTATTTACAGAATCTTTTCCCACATACATTTAAATTTAATTCAGCTAATTCTTTGTCTCATCAACCACTTGGAAAACTAAACACTATAGCACCTGTCTTGAGATTCTTGCAACTTCCGAGTCCATATGGGACGTCGGCTCCATACAGGTTCAGTCTCGGGTCTGGTAAAAGTATATTGATCTTCCCCTGCCTCCTATAATGCGAACACATTGTTGACTTCCCTCTCTCTATGCGTTCAACTGTTCACCTTTGTTCACAGGTTAATATCATACTTATTTACATTAAACGTTACTTGTTAATACTTTTCTGTTTTAAAATATTTTGTTTCATTGAGACTTTGTTTCACATTAGTTCGGCTAATATTTCTTTCTTTAACGGAATAGTTATATTTATTACGTAACTTTAATGTTACTTCTTCTGTGGTGGCTCAGTTGGTTAGACGCTGGCCTACTGATACCAAGGTCGCGGGTTCAAATCCGGCCCAGGCTGATGGTTTTTAAGTGTGCTTAAAAACGACAGCTCCATGTCAGTAGATTTACTGGCATGTAAAAGAACTCCTGCGGGACAAAACTGCGGCATACGGGCGACGCTGATGTGATCCTGGCAATTGACAGCGTCGTTAAACAACAAAATAAAAATAAAAGGTTACTTCTTTCTTGTTTGTCTTTCATATTTATGCAATTTAAACAATTATTCCGGCAATTAAGTTATGGCGTGTTAAATACCCTTTCAAAAGACCAGCAACAGCCTTAGGGATTCTATTAATGCGCGTTTCACTAGCTCCTGCTTGATTGATAGATTTATTCTGAGCAAGGGTTATTTCTTTGCGAAAGCAAACAAAAAATCAGCAAAAAAAATTAAATTTCTAGTGTCAGAATTTCATAATGTAAAAATGAAAGTTTTCAATACCCTGCTATGTAGTCTATCGAGTAAAGAAAACAGCGAACACGCTCCGAGTTGTACGTCCAAGAATATGGATGCATTATTTCCAAAACAATATGGACGCACACAGACTAACGTACAAGGACAACTCATATTTATTGCATGGACTGAATTAAGATACTTCACTATAAGGGTGATAAATGGTTTATAACAGAATTATTTTCTATTTTCGAGATCCTGTTACGCAGTTAACACGTTACTATTGCATTCTAATTTTCCGCGATCGATGATAAAATATGTTAATTGTGATGTTATCTTCATATCTAGTTGCTCAGTAACAGCCCGTTGAGATATAAAATGATGGTCAGGACCTACCTTGAAAATACTGCTCATAAACAACTTCGTTTTCAAATGAACGCCACATCGATTGCAGTCGAGCAAAAAATATGTTCATTGTCATCGCGTACTTCTGCCTAGTATTATGAAAACCTAAGAACATGAATTCTCTTAGAAATACAAGCCATTTGGCGCGCTTTATATCGCTCATTATAGTATACGTTTCAAATAAAATTAGCAATGATTTTCTGCATTCCTTGCTAAGCTCAAGCTACTAAATGAGGACGACGATCACCCAACTAGTTTCAGCCGATTTGCTAATAATGTGAAAATCAACAAACAAAAATTTAACATTTCAAATATTTTCTTTGTTCCAAGAGTTAATAACCTTTCATTCAAGTATGCTTAGAATGCAGTCCTCATATAACAGATTGCATTATTTAAACATTGATAAAATCAGTATGAGTTTTAGTAACTTTCTCACATTCTGTAACAATTTATTAATAATTGTAGATCGATTAGATTGTCGTATATTATATTTATATTTTATTGAAACAAATCAACAACTTCCCACATTTGTGGGTTGCCAAATTTGCCAAAGTAAAAATAATAATAATAATAATAATAATAATAATAATAATAATAATAATAATAGTAGTAGTAGTAGTAGTAGTAGTAGTAGTAGTAGTAGTAGTAGTAGTAGTAGTAGTAGTAGTAGTAGTAGTAGTAGTAGTAGTAGTAGTAGTAGTAGTAGTAGTAGTAGTAGTAGTAGTAGTAGTAATAATAATAATAATAATAATAATAATAATAATAATAATAATAATAATAATAATAATACTAAGTCATAGACAAACGTTGGAGTTTAGGTTTAATAGTGTAGTCATAATATGGTGATAGAATTAATAATATGGTTTTATGAAATTAAAAACTTATGAATACAGATTCTACAACAACAAAATATCACTGTTAATAATTTGTTTCTTTTTTTTTTAATGGCTTCATTATTTGTTTAGTAATGTTCATTTAGAAATAATTGATACACTTCAAATTGTTTTTGGTATTTTTTACTCGGTCTAGTTATTTAAAGGATATTGTACTTAATTTAAAGTATATCTTAAGGGAAGATTATAATTAGGTAAAATTATTGTTCACAAATACATAAATGAACGGCGAACTCAATCCATGTTAACAAATATAAGCATCAGTAAAGAGATAAGAAAGACCGAAATGCTAAATGTTTCTCTGAAAATATGGCTTAATCCCACGTCTGTGATAAAAACACTAAACAATTAACGCTGTGATACCAGTAGCGCTTATATGCAGCTAGTGGTGCATAGGTTAGGTTGGCTAATGAAGACGGGGAAAACCGACTTCCCAGGTATGTTATCACGATACGGAACATTACGGAGTACGCGTTGTAAAGTACCCTAACAGAATCCATGCAAATAGGAGAGCGTGTAATGTTTCATCGCCATTTGTTCGTTTCTTATTACTGTTATTGCTGTGCAGTTTGCTCACGCCACTGCTGTACGTTTAATTGGAATTGTCCCGTTGCGTTTTGCAACTGTTTTAACGCAGAAGAGATATCTGCCTACGTGAAAGACGGAGCATTGGGCCACCTGATATACATGCTTCGCTTAACACGGACCAAAAGCGATGCGTTGATGAAGCAATATTTCACTATTGCTTTTGACGGAGTGTGCTCGTAAACATGTCCTAATATAAACAGTGGAATTTAACTGTAACACCTTCAGTTCCAATTTAATCTCGACCAAAATCAGGATTTCAGACCTCGTGTCCTTAAAAACTATGTTTGCAGACCAGATGTCTAAAGCAATAAATATTATTGGCCTGGATTTCATTGTTGGAATGCTCGCTGCGTTGCTAGAAGTTTGGTAAAGACTCTTACAGATAGGTGCGGTGCGGTTGGCTATACGCTCACATAACACACAGTAATTTTTATTTGCACTGTATTACACGTGTAAGTTAGACGTGTTGCGATTACCGTTAAATGCATCACGAGTGTACTGCAGTCTACCATCCTGGGGAGGTGGTTTTCCTCGTCCTGTATCCGAAATTCTCAGAATGCCAGTCACGCGTCCCACACAGAACATTTTCTTGCTCCTCATAGCTGCTTCCCAAGATGACAAAAGGGCATGACCAGAACCTTCTTAGACTGTTACTTTCCGTGCCCAAAGCAGCGCATGTATTACGTGTACTCTGACATGGCCAATGTTTTGTTATGTTGATTATGTTGATTATTTCCATCATCATGGAGGAATAAATATCACTATAATTGACCATTTTGGAGCCTCAGATTTAGACATGCACAGGAAGTTTTGACCGGCTGAACATTGAAGGACTAAGAATTAATTAATTTTCTACAAAGCCATGAATATAATTTCCATTAATAACTTAATAAAATAGAGGCAATCAATTATCTGCTTAGTCTGGTATTAAAATTACGAAACAGAAACCGCGACAGATTTCACTGAAATCGCAATCAGCTTCCAAAGCTTGTGTATGATCATGTTACCTCAGCTGATAACAATCACACTGTATTGAATATTCTTTCAAGGTATGTTACACAAGCGACACCTTGCCCTCTGAGAATATTAACCGCGACCGGACATCCATGTATCTGTGTGAATTTTCAGAGTATGAACGTATTCGCGGAAATTGGCGAATCGTATCTCACACTCACCACGCCTGTGTATGGGAACCTTTAACGATGAATGGAGGCCATTTAAAATCAATTATTACTGAATACCTGCCTAGTAAGAATTATTGCCACACAATAGGATATGGAAAATTCACCGGAATGGTGTCTTTGGAGGCTACTTAAGGCTCCCACAAAAATAATTTTTAAACATACAGGTGCAAGAGAAAACAGAATAATTAAAAAAATCTAATGTCTGATAAACTTCACACTTGGTGTTTTCAGTTCAGCATCTTCCCAGGGTGCGCAACGAAGATTTCCAAAAGATGTCTCCAACCCCAAAATTCACACTGAAATTTGTCGTTTTTTATTTCTCAAAAATAGCTCAACGATTTTTATAAATTACCTTTTATTCAAAATAAATGTGTAGATATAACAAAATTGTATTCCGGGTGTCCACAAATGATAAATTGCAGGAGTTCTAAACTTTTACATTTTCTCTGCGGCATACAATATAATTTTAAATTATCTCAAGCCTGACAAAGAGGCCTCATCGGCTGGCCTCGTGGCGCAGTTGGTAGAGCACCTGCCTGCTGTGCTAGGGGTCCCGGGTTCGATTCCCGGCGGGGAGGGGGGGTAGGGATTTTTCCTCATCCTTCCCTGAGTCTGGAAGAATGAATGAAAGTGTGAATGTGTGTGTGAATTCAAACAATAAAAACCCCTAAAGATCGAAAACCCACAGTTAAACGTGTAACACAATAGGCAAGGCCACCGATATGACCTCTGCAGTTAAAGGCGGGATGTAAATGGAATAATAATAATAATAATAATAATAATAATAATAATAATAATAATAATAATAATAATAATAATAATAATAATAATAATAATAATAATAATAATAATAATAATAATAATAATAATAATAATAATAATAATAATAATAATAATAATAATAATAATAATAATAATAATAATAATAATAATAATAGAGAGGCCTCTGTGTAAAATTAAGCAGGTTTTCACGCCCAATAGGACGCTGCGAATCACAGTAGTTAGGGAGCGTCCATAAATAAGGGCTCAGATTAAACTCTTATATACACACTCTCTCTCTCTCTCTCTCAATCAGGCACACACACTGACTTGTGCACTTTTCTAGCTTTAATCAAAGGGATTCAATGGGTGCGTTCCCTGTGAAAACTAAGTACAAATCGTTTTAAGACCATAAGTTGGCGATAGGAAGAGAAGGGAATATTAATGCCGAGTAAGAGCCATTTTCCTTGTGACACTGTTTTGTTCACCAAACAAAGTGCGAACGAGCCGTCACCGAACCAGAGGCTGTCCCCTTTGAAGGGTGTAAGAACGTGGGTACACAGTTGCTTCTCGCGTGCCCACAGAGGATCATTTCTAATTAAAATGCTAATGGTAGAAGAACAGGCACCCACTTGAGCAATGACCGAACTCCAGAATCAGCGCGTTAGTTCAAACACGAAAAGTCACTTTGTCGGTTTGTGTTCGGGTAAAGCAAAGAGCATTAGAGGATTCCCTACCGCTATGAAGCCGGCTGAACTTAATGACGTACTCGGTTCCCTCTCTTCGTACAATAATCATTACTGCTGAGATTCTGACGACTTAATGTTATACTCCGGGACTGCCTTCTCAAGTACCTTCGGGTCAAAACATCAGCTTTGGGCGCGCTCGACTTATCCATCCAGCAAAGGTGTGTAAAGAACATTCCTAGTTTATCTATTAAATGCTTGTTTTATTACCTTCCCTCTTCACATAAAGTGCATATTACGGCTGTAGTTGTTTGCTAAATTGCCCATATGCTCTTTTATCTAAACCAAATTCTTTTGTCACTTTACAATTATTTGTTCAATGTTCCAGTCCCTCAATATGCGTACACCGTTTCTCTCCGTTTCCCTTATTGCTAATCTTATTACGTGTTTTCCTTGCAGATTTGCTCCCACATTTATCGCAGCATTCTCTTCTTAAGACCTTTTTCCGCACAATGGGTACTATTATGCGAACAATCAGGTCGGTTAAACTAAAATCAGTAAAAGCGCTCTACTGCTTGTCAATACATGTGTTGTAATATACTTCGGTTGAGGGTTTGTGATCGAAAACAATTATTTACTTATTTGAAAATGGAAACTGATACTCTTATTCAGCATGTTCTTCCTTCGGAAACGACTTTAAGACCAACTGTTGTATAGGGTAGCGTTTGGGTAATATTTCCAAAATGCAAAAACCAAAGCTATGTATTTTAATTGGAGGTCTCGAAGACGCTAACCGATAGATTTCTATTCAAACGGATGAGCTTAGAATGCATAACAAAGCAGGATAGATGCCAACTGTCGGGGCAGATGCGGGTAGGTAGACAGGAAATACTCGTACAACATCCACAGATTCCTTCCTCCCATTTCCAAGAATATTGATAAAAAGGTAACCCTGTTTCGTTATTAGGGAAATTGTGATAACTTTTAAGAAATCACGGTTCTAAACAACAAAATTGGCCAATTCAATATAAAAACAGCATACATGATTGCAGATACATACTCCGCAGGCAAAGTACAGGAGGGTTAATAAAATCTATAACATTACCATTCGAGGTTTGTAAAATTCATCCTTGCGACGCCAAGTAGGCCACTAATGTGACAAAAATAAATTAAACTACAATACGCTTTATTTAAACGCCTTACATCAAGTCTGCTATTTTTTTTTTCTATTTTTTTTTTTTTTTTTTTTTTTTTTTTTTTTTTTTTTTTTTTTAACCTTTTTGATTCGACACTGGCTTGTTACCAATTAAATGTGATGTTTCTTCTGTCACTGTCAGAATAGCACCTTTTTTCGTTCCATTTATTTTACGCCGCTTTAGCTACGTGGTCATATCGTGACAATTTGTTAGGTGACAGACGGTTAACCCTCTGCATTTCATCCTGTGTCATACCATCTTGCTTCGTCACACAGACCTTAGTGCTACGCAACGGTACTTCTGTTTATAGGTATACGTGAATAGATGGCTGCTTCACAGAGGCCTTAGTGCTAGACAAGTGTACCTTTGTACGGTGTCGTTCAATCTGCCTGCTTTCATTGTCTGTGGATAGAAGGTGGAGCATTCACTACTAACGATTTATTTTCCTGCTTGCTAATGTCTTAGACCTAAAGACGGGTCTCCACAGCCTTAACAAAACACGTTGAGCTCAACATGACGCACTTAACGAGTGTCGCCACTGACCAACGGTCTTGTGTAACATGTTGATTCAACACGTTGAGCTCAACATGACGCACTTAACGAGTGTCGCCACTGACCAACGGTCTTGTGTAACATGTTGATTCAACACGTTGAGCTCAACGTGACGCACTTAACGAGTGTCGCCACTGACCAACAGTCTTGTGTAACATGTTGATTCAACATGTCTTGTCTAAACAAAATTATTTTCCACCAGCAGCTTAAAGCATGTATGCGATGTGTATTCATTCGGCTGATTTCGTGCAGACCCGACTAATTCGGCCATGATGTAAACAACCGGCTCATTGTTTTCTAGCGAGAAAAATGCAGTGGACGAAAGGAAAGTCACGCAGTTAATTAATGAGATTGCTATATTTTTAGTGTACACAAGAAGACAGAGAAAATGAAGATTACAGTACTATGATCGCAGTAGAATAGCAAATTGCAAAAGGTGCAGAAAAGTCGGAGGAATGGTAGTGGAGCCAGGTATTTACTAGTCAGAAAATTCTTGAAGCAGAAACGTCAACTTAAAATTCAGACAAAATGCTATTTACATGTTTCTATTACTTAGAAAACGGTGCACCCGTAACGTTTGTTTACTCTGGCGCCTCTTCCACCAACCACACAGTGTGACCACAAAGGCTAAATATTCATAATCTGAATCCATGTTATTAATGTTAACAAATGGAACGAGTTTACTCATTGCCTCACTTGTTATTGCAGTGGAGACGGAATGTTGATGGGAATTCCAAATACATATACGATTAAACAGGTTTCACGCCTGTTTTTTAAAGTTGTTTATGTTTAACATTGAGTGTTATGTTCTGATTGTTGAGGCAGTGGAGACCAGTCTTCACATGGAACTCGGGGTCGAGATACTAAATATCACAATCGGTATTTACCTCAGCGACAGGGGAATCACAAAAAGCTACAAAACTGCTATTTTGTCGGTCCACGAGATTTGAGTCCGGGACCTCCCGAACAAGGGTCACACACGTTATCGCCTGAACCATCCCGTTCGGTATATTTCTTTCTTTGTGCGTGCGTGTGTGCGCGTCTGCGTGTGTGTGCGCCTGCGTGTCTGTGTGTGCGAGTCTGCGTGTGTGTGTGCGTGTCTGCGCGTGGGCGTGTGTGCGTGTCTGCGTGTATGTGTGCGTGTATGTGTGCGTGTCTGCGTGTGTGTGTGCCGTGTCTGCGTGTGTGTGTGTGTGCGCCAGTCTACGTGTGTGTGTGTGCGCGAGTCTGCGTGTGTGTGCGTGCGCATGTATGCGTATCTGCGTGTGTGCGTGCGCGTGTGTGTGCGTATCTGCGTGTGTGTGCGAGTCTGCGTGTGTGTGTGTGTGCGAGTCTGTGTGTGTGTTCGTATCTGCGCGTGTATGTGCGAGTCTGCGTGTGTGTGCGTGTCTGCGTGTGTGCGCGTATCTGCGTGTGTGCGTGCGCGTGTGTGTGCGAGCCTGCGTGTGTGTGCGTGCGCGTGTGTGTGCGAGCCTGCGTGTGTGCGCGTGGGCGTGTGTGTGCGTATCTGCGTGTGTGTGTGTTTGTTTGAGTCAGCGTGTGTGTGCGTGCGCGGCAACGAAAGACTGCAGCACAGAAGGTATAACATGGTAGCAAACCCCCCGTTTCTGCTGAGCTGAGAGGTGAGTGGCCATCCTATTGTGCATCTGGGGAATAAAAGTGAATCCGTTGGAAGTGTGGCACCTGAGGCTATTTTATAGGGGAAAGCTAAAAGAAAAAAGAAAAAGGATGGTTGAACATGATTGTGAGTTCTGAAGGCGAAACGAAACTAGAAAAGAAAAAACTTGTTCCGTCTCTTTATTTGCAAGACTGCATTCACCACAATGAGTTGTGGAGTGCCCCTTAAAGTGCTAAATTAAAAATGTTGTCCGACTCTATGTTGCGGGAATTGGAATACTGGGCCACTGCTGAAGCGGATGGAACTTTGATATTCTCTGAGGACAAACTGTAAAGTGTGCAGAGCTATACTGCGGCTAATCACAATAATTTGCCTTTCTATGAGATAACTTTGTGCGAGTAAGTTTCTATAAGGACATAAAGGCCAAAGTTCGGAGCTAGTCGCCTGTAGATTAACAAAGGGAAGGTCAACAACCTATCAATTTTGACAGAAATTTGATCTTAAGGTAACTAGAAGCAGTTGATTTCAGTGGTTTAGTCCCTGGTTGCACAAATTGTAACGGGAAGTTCGCTCGTAAATAATATTTACAAACATGAACAGCCAAGATTCTTGGAGTGGGCATTCCGAAGGCATTCCCCTAAGTGTTAATCTTAATGAGGGTGGAATGTTTTCGAAAATAATAGGTCAGGAGTCTGTGTGGCCCAGAAGGGGGAGGTTGAGAAAACTAGAAGGGTATTTGAGAACTTGAGACCAGACGTACATCTGTGATAAAACGTCTCCGCGAATGGGCAGTGCGGAAATTCGGGATATCAGGGATTAAAGTCTCATCAGAGGAATGCCGGTTGCTAGGGACAAGAAACCCTATACAGCTAATTTCGCGGCGAGTGTTCTCCGAGAATTCTGGCACACTTTAGGCAATTATTACGTCAATGATAATAAAGTAAAAGTATAGTGTAGAAGACAGCGCTGTCGTCTTCCTTGTTGGACACCCAAAGGTCCCCCGTGACTTTCATTAATGTCCCGAGATGAACCCAACCTGTTTCCCGACACCCCTATATCGGCCGGCGCTAAAGAAGTATGACTGAGCAGGCGAGGACGACGAAGCCCGCCGCCGCCACAAAATAATCCAATTCTAAGATCGTATAAGTCCTACAGCCGTGTGCGCTCAAATGGCACAGTAACATGTCTGTATCATTGGGATTATACTCAGGTGGTAGATTTGATTTTCTCATTCGGAAAGTCCAGGTTTAAACCCCTGAGGTAAGTGGTCCTCTTAATAAGGTTTATTTTGTGGCTTCTCCTGGTCGCTAGGCGAACGCAGGGTTTAACTCTGTCCCACTTTCCACCTGCATTCTTCAGAATTACAGGGCTAGGCATAGTGTCCGGGGATGTGCAGCGTATGCGGTGGACATACTTTGAGAATAGAGCATTTTGCACAACTTTATAAAAATAAGTTAGCGTTTGCTTGCTCATTATTTGCAGAAACACAAAGTATAGCTAACCCAGATTTGGTTACCATTCAGTGAGTAGTTGTTAAATTAAGATTAAAATCATTAATAGCCTGGCGTTGACCATGGTTTGACGGTTTACCCCATCATTTTTCCTTAGGATGCACATGTCCAATAGCTTTACGTTTCTTTGGAGGCATTGGAAGTCCAATATCTTATCAGTAACCACATACACAAAACTAAGACAACAAAAGAAAGATCAAATTTGACTGTGTTATTACTCCACGATTGATGTCAGACAGGTCAACGAATGTTACATGAACTAGCTGTTTGTTATTTTGCGAGGTCGTGAAAACCTAAGTAATGTTGGCCATGTTCGAATAATCCTTCTCAATATAGATATAGTGCCCTTACAGTTTTAATTAACTCTAAGTGTCCTGAATAATATTTTAAACGCCTTCAAAGTGACGCAAGGCGATTGGTAAAGAGTTATCTAAGGCTAAATGTTGTGGGGATAAACCGTTAAACCACGGGTAGCGCCACGTAATTAATGACAACCTTATTTGTGTACATTTCTATAGGTTACCAGATAAAACATTTTGTACTATGTCTATTCGCAAATGACCGTATCGCGTAGGCTACGGATAGATTAGTGTGAGTATATGAACGGGATAACAGGATCCTGTGTTATCGAAATTTAGCCCCTGTTAGGTTACGACGCCTAAGTTAGTGTATGCATATGAACGGGATGACGGCGTCCTGTTTTCAGAGGCCACTTCTTCCCCTGCCATCAATAACGAGATATTTATAAAGCCACATCACAACTCTAATGCCAATGCAGATAATAGGACGAGGGTAGTTCTTTTAATGACATCCACTGTTTTAAATAATGAAGCCATTGCAATAATATCTTTTCTCTCCATAAAAAAAAAACCCGCTCCTATATTTATATTTTCGATAGCTTAAGGCAAGTTTTCTCAAAATGTTGTGTATACCCCAGTATAATTTTATGTTGTCTTATAAACCCACTTTAAGCTTTAAGGTGTGCGATACGAGCATTAACCCCGATCATAAACCTTCTCTACTGGGCGACAGATTCTCTTTCTGGTAATCATCTAACTCTTGTGACAGGCTTTTGGTGTGCAATTTCTCTCTCTCTCTCTGTCTCCCTCTCCTCTCTCTCACACTCTCACTCTTTCTTTCTTTCTCTCTCTCTCTCTTTCTTTCTTTGAGAGGAAAAACAGGTCATTGGGCCTTACATTTCCAATTACACTTTTCTGGACTTCCTTACAAATACACTGCACCGTTCTTACCGACAAACTTTTTCTGTGTTTCTAAAGAAACCACGCTTTTCTTGGGAATATGCCAGAGCTTCGAAAAAGTTATATACTCTCTACACAATGCATTTCGACAGTCGTCTACTGCCAATTCTGCACAGTTTAGAGAGAATTCTCATCGTATCAAATGGAGAAGAGAGTTGCCCTAGAACAGGAAGTGGTCAACTACAGCCATGGGGTGCGAGACAAGTGCCCTAGAGCCGCCTCGTCAGAGCGAAAATAACATATTATAAAGTGTTAAGTGTGTAACAGAACCTCGGAAATACATAACACAGACGAAAGTTTTCATTGTTATAAGTCACTTATCCACACGTCGCAATATACACGGTTAAGTACAAATGAAAGAAATTAGTTTAAGTATTTATTATGAAGACATTATTTATGACAGAGAAACACATGAGGCAACATTGGACAGGAAAGCTCTCAAAGTTCACTGCATTAAAAAAATTCACAACTTTCAATATGGGAACCACGTGTAATAGTCACATTCGGTCTAGCATGTCCACATCTATTCTTTCGATGATAGTAAGAATATGCCGTCATAGCTCTGGCAGATTTCGTGGCAGTGATGCCACATAGACTACATCCTTCACGTACAAATAAAAAGCTCACAGGGTAAGGTGACCTGGCCAATTACGAAATATTACTTTAATAGCAGTAGCACGGCCAATCCAGCAGTGAGACAGATATCGAATCAAGTAACCTCTTACTCCATTGTGATGAGGTGGCACCTAATCCTTTTGGAATAGGTAGCCGTCAGTGGCTCATCTATTTGCGGGATTACGAACTGCTGCAGCTTATATACATACGTCATCCCAGCTACACTCCATTGAATGAAGAAAAATGGACCATCGATTTTCCTTTGAGATGTGGGGCAAAATACATCGATTTTCTCTAAATACTGATTTGAGAGTTCTGTGTCCCATATTCGCAAGTTAGTGTATTGACCTTCCCATTAAAATGAGATGTAGTTTCGTTAGAGAAAACTAGGCATCTCACAAAATCATCTCTTCCGTGTCCGCTTGCATTATCACACAGAGCTGATGTACGATCTTGTCGCTTGGTTTCAAGGCTTGTGCACCTCGTCCAGAACGTCGTGACACTCCCCCATTCCTGAAACATAGATGTGCCCACTTGCATAACAGGAGAGGTGGGAATTAGTTTAGCGTTTGCTCTTCCCGTGATAACTACACAATAATTGTTCATAATACGTAAACATACACTGCTTGTGTGTATGATTGCCTGAGTTCTGACATCCCTCGCTTGTTACCCACCTATGCAGTCGCTTCACCAATTTTCTCCTTTCTTGCACATATGGAGTGTCACGACGATCTGGACAAGCTGTACCAACAGCAATGTGTATGGCTTCATGGACAACCGTTTACGAACAACCTTCCCTGGTTTTTTTTTTTTTTTTTTTTTTTTTTTTGGGGGGGGGGGGACAACTAGAACTCTTGACTGGCTCGATACATGGACTTTTGCGGGCTACGTGTGAAAACTCTGATTGTCAACATTCGCAGCTGGTACACACGGCCTCCTGTGCTTTTCGCTTTAATCACAGTTACTCTCTTCAAACTGATGTTACCAACGATATCATCCGTTGTGATCGAATTTGCTTTCGCTAGTTCCAAAACAACATGCGTTCTCACAATTACTAAACATTTTGTTTTCGCAACAACAGTGCCCAGACAAATGTACTACAATTGCAATAATGTAAACTTTAAGAATGTTTTGTAACCAATATTGCCTCACGTGTATTTCTACCATAAATGTCTTTATAATAAATGCGTAAACTAAAGGGATAAAGAAATAACTTTGTGATTGACAGAAGCTCCTGCCGGAGGGCTTGTAGTCTTTGTAACGAATGATCGCTGACCTAGGAGTTAGTCCTCCTGAAATTACTGGTCCGGGAGATACCACGCTCTCCACTGACTGACGCACTCAGAGGAGCGTGTGTCAATCACAAAGGAATTTCTCCTTCACCTTAGTTCCATCCATTTTTGTTTACTCTGTTCTACCACATAAGCTCTATACGTATCATTCAAGAATCCTTACTGCACCCTTTTACCGGATTCTGGAGACACCACTCATACCAACTGAATGAAGGGACTGTGCAAAGTTTTAGTTTAACCAGCCATTTCCTTTGTGTACAGCAAGTGCACTCACTGATTAATTAAGTTAATACAACTGTGGAACTGTGCTGGCAACAACTATATTGGGAACCGAGCTGCACCCGTACCTGCAACTTTTCAGAGACTGCCATTTACAACAATTCTTCTTGACTGGAAGTGGTGGTCGTAGTAGTAGTGGTGGTCGTAGTAGTAGTGGTGGTCGTGGTCGTGGTGGTCGTGGTGGTCATGGTGGTCGTGGTGGTCGTGGTGGTCGTCGTGGCCATGGTGGTCGTGGTGGTGGTCGTGGTGGTCGTGGTGGTGGTAGTAGTAGTAGTAGTAGTAGTAGTAGTAGTAGTAGTAGTAGTAGTAGTAGTAGTAGTAGTAGTAGTAGTAGTAGTAGTAGTAGTAGAAGTAGTAGTAGTAGTATTAGAAGAAGTAGAAGTGGAGGTAGTAGTGGTGGTGCTGGTTGTGGTGGTAGTAGTAGTAGTAGTAGTAGTAGTAGTAGTAGTAGTAGTAGTAGTAGTAGTAGTAGTAGTAGTAGTAGTAGTAGTAGTAGTAGTAGTAGTAGTAGAAGAAGAAGAAGAAGAAGAAGAAGAAGAAGAAGAAGAAGAAGAAGAAGAAGAAGAAGAAGTAGAAGTGGAGGTAGTGGTGGTGGTAGTAGTAGGGGTAGTTGCTGTAGTAGTAGAAGTAGAAGTGAAGGTAGTGGTGGTGATGGTAGTAGTAGTGGTAGTGGTAGCAGTAGTAGTAGTAGTAGTAGTAGTAGTAGTAGTAGTAGTAGTAGTAGTAGTAGTAGTAGTAGTAGTAGTAGCAGTAGTAGAGGAAGAAGTAGAAGTGGAGGCAGTGGTGGTGGTGGCAGTGGTAGTGGTAGTGGTGGTGGTGGTGGTGGTGGCGGTGGCGGTTGGAGTGGTAGTGGTGGTTGTTGTTGTAGTGTTTAACGCCCGCTTTTACTACTACGGCACCGCAGGCGGTGACACTGATACATGGAATGAAGATGGAGCACCGGTGGAATGAGATGGCGGGGGAAACCGGAGCACCCGGAGAAAACCCGCCCTGACGCCGCTTCGTCCACCACGAATACCACATGCGGGTCCCTGGGATCGAACCCGGGCCGCCTAGGTGGTAGGCGAGCGCGCTAACCGCTCGGCCACGGCGCCGCCTGGTGGTGGTGGCGGTAGCGGTAGTGGTGGCGGCGGCGGAGGTGGCGGTGGCGGTGGTGGTTGGAGTAGTAGTGGTAGTGATAGTGGTGGTGGTGGTAGTTGTGGTGGTGGTGGTTGTGGTGGCGGTGGCGGCGGCGGCGGTGGCGGTTGAAGTGGTAGTGGTAGTGGTAGTGGTAGTGGTGGTGGTGGTAGTAGTAGTATTAGAAGAAGTAGAAGTGGAGGTAGTGGTGGTGGTGGTGGTGGTGGTGGTGGTGGTGGTGGTGGTGGTGGTGGTGGTGGTGGTGGTGGTGGTAGTATTAGAAGAAGTAGAAGTGGAGGTAGTGGTGGTGGTAGTGGTAGTAGTAGTAGTAGTAGTAGTAGTAGTAGTAGTAGTAGTAGTAGTAGTAGTAGTAGTAGTAGTAGTAGTAGTAGTAGTAGTAGTAGAAGAAGAAAAGAGCAAGAATGGAGCCTCATTAAGTAGCTCAAAACGCTTCGACCCCGTCATCGGCACAACAATTAACAGCTGGCCCCAACAAGTTGCCAGAGGTTGCATACACCACGCAACATAGGAAACGGGCTACGGGGTTGCGTGACTAGCGTCTACCAACACCAGTTGCTCATGCGACTCAGGACGTAGTACCTCCTCGTGGCAATCTGATATTGCAAGCAGACATACGAGCAAAAACAGTTGAGTATCCATAACTCTTTTACAGAAAAGTTCCTATTCTATACCTGATGTGTTCGAGACATGTAGAATTATAACACAAGTGTGTGCTAAGCAAACGGCTTTCGTCACACGTCAACTGAGAGAGTTGCGCAATTCGCACTATAAAGATGTCACAATCTACGAATGACTGTAGAGGGAGAGCCTATGCAACTCACTTTCTGCCGCTCTTTTTCCATAACTTCGGCATTCCGTAGTGATTCTACAGACTCTACATGCATATAAATTTCCTTTGTCTTCTTTTACTTCAAACTTATTTTATTACCTGAGTACGAGAGATGAGAAAGTACACAGGAAATCAATACGAATATAAATTAGGGCCCATAAAGTGTGCCATAGTTAAAAACAAAGAACAATATTTTCAATTTACAAAATAGCTGTAACTGACCTAAAGCATGATTACGTTTCATCCAATACACAACCGTAATGTATTCCCACTTAAATATGTACTATTCTAGACTTTTCAGGTAAATTAGTCAATTCATGTTCATTTGAGTGACTTTTAGTATAGGGCCTCTAAATGTGTTTTACTTTCAATTTATAAGCAGCCTTAACATCTAAGCTGATCTCGGTTGATTGACTTTGGAACAATCATCGGAAATGACGTTCTCTCCATTAGTAATGTGTTACCTGTTTGGCTTGTGTAACTTTGCGATAACACACATTCAATACCTACTCTCTCTCTCTCTCTCGCTCACTCTCTCTCTCGCTCACTCTCTCTCGCTCACTCTCTCGCTCACTCTCTCTCGCTTACTCTCTCTCGCTCGCTCTCTCTCTCTCGCTCACTCTCTCTCGCTCACTCTCTCTCTCGCTCACTCTCTCGCTCACTCTCTCGCTCACTCTCTCTCGCTTACTCTCTCTCGCTCACTCTCTCTCTCGCTCACTCTCTCTCTCGCTCACTCTCTCTCTCTCGCTCACTCTCTCGCTCACTCTCTCGCTCACTCTCTCTCGCTTACTCTCTCTCGCTCACTCTCTCTCGCTCACTCTCTCTCTCGCTCACTCTCTCGCTCACTCTCTCGCTTACTCTCTCTCGCTTACTCTCTCTCTCGCTCACTCTCTCTCGCTCACTCTCTCTCGCTCACTCTCTCTCGCTCACTCTCTCTCGCTCACTCTCTCTCGCTCACTCTCTCTCTCGCTCACTCTCTCTCGCTCACTCTCTCTCTCGCTCACTCTCTCTCTCGCTCACTCTCTCTCGCTCACTCTCTCTCGCTCACTCTCTCTCTCGCTCACTCTCTCTCTCGCTCACTCTCTCTCGCTCACTCTCTCTCTCGCTCACTCTCTCTCGCTCACTCTCTCGCTTACTCTCTCTCTCGCTTACTCTCTCTCTCGCTCACTCTCTCTCGCTTACTCTCTCTCTCGCTCACTCTCTCTCGCTCACTCTCTCTCTCTCTCCCATTCAAACATCCTGACCTTAGGAAGGAATACTGGCTAAGAAACATTCCAACACATCGCAAAGGCAGCATTCCTTTAACTTCTGCGATCTTATCGGGGACTATGACTCCAGAAACAGCTGATGTTATTACTACACTTGCAGGTTGTTTCGTTGGTTTTATTCCTTTTTACATACTCTACTTATAAGGAAAGTACTTGGGGTCGAACAAACATATCTGTATGAAAGTTAGTGTTAAACGCCACGTCAATTGCACTTTGGAAGTTGTCCACTGTTTCACCATTATCGTAGCCAGCGTTCTGCCACGCGTAGCAAAGTATTAGTCTATATACTCCGGCAGATAACTGATTGTAAATGACAGAATGCAAATTCATGATAAAGAATTTCTCATGCAATTTTGGCTGCACGTTACTGTAACGTAGTTTAATAAGGTCTGTTTTTCTCTTGGCATATATTTTATATTTCCTGAAGAAATACAAATCCAGAGGCTGTGCATATTTTGTAGTTTTAGGTGGAATGATTTTTAAATCTACATCTTTTGCGCCAGATGCTTCCAGTAGTACTTGTTGATCCATTTGTCCAGACCAGGAGTCACAAAGTACTAATCACCTTCTCGGCAAATTTGGATTCAAAACTAGCAGAAACAAGTCTTCAGATGTTTCGCCATCTTCCCACTCACATTTGCATCTACGAAGACATTTGGAGGGCACCGATTTTCTATTTCCCTTGACACACAGAGTCCAAACTTTCCACTGGGTTCTTGGAATCAAAGATAGAGTTCGTCTGCCAATCACCGATCGTGTAACTATGTGTTGCACTGTTAAGTGATTGCTACATCGAGATAGTGTTTCTCTCCCCATTCATGGATAGCGTTCTTTCAGAAGAAAGCTCATAGTTGAACTGACTCTGATCACACTTCCATACAGAACTAATTTCGATTTTTTCTGTCGTGATATGCTCATTGACGTCAGCAACAAACATTTGAGCTCTTTGAATCAGCTCTTCTTCGTCATCCTTATCTTTTCGTGCTTTGAGTATAGTGATACGGCGCTGTTATCCTAAAGTCCTTTTTCAAAATAGTAATAACTCCTAGTGAAGCTGTAAAGTTTGTACACAAGAGCTACCCCCTCCGAAGGAGTGTCGCCTTGCCGTGGCGGAGGGGCTCAGTACCCGATACAGACGGCCTACTAAGTGTCTTTGTGACCACTGGTAGGCAAGAGGTGAGGGGAAGCAAAGAACATTCCAAACGGGTAGATGAGGCTCGGTAGTCTTGGTCGACAACTCATCTAGGAGAAGACGACTCCGAAACCAAACTCCCCCAGGGGCTCCTACTACGGTAGAGACGGGTTTGGCGTACCCGGGGCCCCGAGCCATACTCTCGATTGGTTTACTCCAAGAGGTGAGAGGGCACATGCCAAACCCCCAATCAACTTTGGTCCACTTTTGTGTTTGACCTCCCACCTGTTACCTCCCTGTACACAGTCTGACGGATAACCTACGCGCGGGTTGTAGGAGGATGGGATGACGCAAGGGGTGACTGGGTAATCGCGTAAGTCCCAGCCCCTGGTTATCATGTAGGATCTGAGTGCGTATCCGCTGATAAAGGTCAGTCCCGCGGAGGGGCCATTGCATGAGCTGATGCACTCCTGAAGGCGATTGGGTCCCTCTGTCTATACATTGGGAGGTGAGACCCTAGGGTGAGCAAGGTCCAGGCCAGGACTCTCACCTAAGCCGGGGTGGCGCCCAGGATGTGAGCATGCCATCGGAGACATTTGCAATGGTGGAGGATATCATCGCCATGGGACATCCTAAACAAAATATAAAAAACCAGAAAACGATTGGAAAGGAAGTAGCAGAGTTGAGTGGTCCTCGCTACTTAATATTTACTAGAACTGAGGAAGGAAGGAAATTTACATCGGTGAACCCATTTGTTATCCAAAAGGGTCTTGATAAAATAGCTGGCCCAGTGAAGAACTGCACAAGATCTCGCAACGGCACGCTCCTGGTAGAAGCTAATTCAGCATCCCAGGCGGCTACTTTACTTAAGGCGAATATGTTAGCTAGCTATCCGGTACGCGTAGAACTGCATAGGACTTTGAACTCCTCCCGTGGAGTTGTGAACACCCGGGCATTGGACGGCATGTCCAATGAGGAGATTCAGGAGAACCTCGAAGATCAAGCTGTAACAGCAGTATACCGGGTTCAGAGAAAAGATGGAGGCGAATATCTGCCTACCCGTACCCTTTTCCTTACCTTTAATCGGGTAGATCTCCCACGAAGGATAAAGGCTGGGTACGAGGCCATTGAAGTAAGACCATATATTCCGAACCCGATTAGATGTTACAAATGCCAGCGCTTTGGTCATACAAGTGACACATGCAGTGGTAGAGCTACCTGCGTGAACTGTGGAGGCATCGCCCATGACGATGACTGTACATCACCTCCTAGTTGTATTAACTGCAGGGGAGAACATCCAGCAAACTCCCGAGAATGTCCCCGTTATGTGGAGGAAAGAGCTATCCAGGAGATCCGGGTTAGAGAGAAGGTGTCCTTCTCAGAAGCCCGAAAGCTCTTACGTTTGCGACAGCCCGCTATCCCGAATTCCGGTACCTATAGCTCGGTTGTAGCTAAACCATTACCGTGTCGGGAAATCGCAACTCAAACTAGCGATGAATGCGGGGTAACAATTTCAGATAAGATTCTCGTAGCTAGGTCACCTCCAAAGCCTCAGACATCACCTAAGTCCGCCAGAGCATCTACAAGCACCGCAGTTCAGTCCAGCAGACCAGGAAGGTCGCCAACAAAGAAGCCGAGCTCAAAAAGTAGACCGATTGTATACGATGTGTCACCGATCAAGTTTAAGACCCAGTATCAAAGATCTGATTTCCTCAAAGACAATAAGATATCCCCCAAGGCACCAAAGGGAAAGAAAAGCCCAAAGACATCTCCCAGGAGATCCTCTTCGGAGGAATCCTCTGGGATGGCTACACACCGGCGAATGTCATCTTCGCTGGTCTCCGTGTCCAATCGGTTCGAGGCTCTCGAACCAAAATTCAGTATCGGAACACGAACGTCCTCGGCAGAGGACAAGGAGTTGGAATCTGCCCACACTGGGAGACCCCCAGTAGAAAAGAGGCGCGAAAAAGCGCCAGACAAGAATGCCAGCCCAAGAGAAAAGGAAAGGGCTAAGTTAGTTCGACAACCGCCTACTCCAAAGTAATGAAGAGTTACCTTCGAATTACCTATCCCATACACAATGCAATATGGCTATCCTACAATGGAACGTACGTGGAATTCGGACTCAAAGGCCATAACTTGAGCTTTTGCTCAAAGAAAATGAACCTCTGGTCGCATGTTTGCAAGAGACTAAGCTACGTCCTCATGACGCTTTCCATCTAAGGCGATACACCCCAATACGGTGTGATGTTGCACCAGAAGAGGATGTACCGGCACATGGCGGCGCTATGATGCTTGTTAGAGATGACGTGTATATGCAAACTCTACCATTGCACTCTGATATACAATCAGTTGCTGTATGGATTAAACTGCCAAATATACATTTCACCATCTGTAACCTTTATTTGCCTCCGTCCCATGACCTCTCGCACATTGATTTAGAAGATCTAGTTTCCCAGTTGCCAACACCGTTTCTGTTGGTGGGAGACTTCAATGCGCACCACCCACTTTGGGGTTCAAGTCGCGCTTGTGCGAGAGGTACACTCATTGCCGATTTCCTGGACAGTCACAACCTAGCTCTCCTCAACACTGGAGAGCCTACATTCATTTCTGACTCTCACAGCACCTTCTCACACCTCGATCTTGAAGTTTGTTCACCTCAGTTGGCAGTCTCCTTACAATGGAATGTCATCTCTGATTTACACTCTAGTGACCACTTCCCATGTCTTATTAGTCTCTTGACACAACATACTTTTTCCACACGTATGCCCAGATGGCGTTTGGACCATGCCAACTGGAACCTTTACACCCAGTTGGCTGTCTTTACCTACAACGAGCATGACTCAGTGAATAATTTGGCGCAGCATATCACGGAGACGATTCTCTCTGCTGCTGATTCCGCGGTCGACTACACACCCCCGTCGATTTCCCGTCCCCTGGTGGACGGAAGAATGTCGGAATGCCATTCGTGCTCGAAGGCGTGCACTTAGGGTTTTCCAACGTCACCCTATTTTGGAAAACCTAATCGAATACAAGAAAACGCGCGCCAGGTCCAGGCAAGTCATTAAGGATAGCAAAAAGTCATCATGGAGCAAATTTGTAGCTTCATTTAACCGACACACACCTTCCTCGGTTGTGTGGGATAGATTAAGGCGTGTTGCAGCTAAAACGACCCAAATACCAATAGTGGGACTAAAAACAGCCACAGGAGCTGTTGTTGATTCATTTGAAGTGGCCAATACCTTTGGCAGTGCTTTCGCACAAGTGTCTAGCTCGGGAAACTACTCCCCTGAGTTCCTTCCAATTAAAACTCAGGTGGAATCTCAAGGCTTCTCGTTTCGTTCTAGAAACGTAGAAGATTACAATCGCCTTTTCACCATGGCAGAGCTGGAGTATTCCCTGAAATCTTCGCGATGTTCAGCACCAGGAGCGGACGGTATTCATGCACAAATGTTACAACGGCTCTCTCCTGAAGGTAAGGCATTCCTGCTCGAGGTCTATAATCGTGTTTGGGTTGACAGTATACTCCCAGAAAATTGGCGGGAGGCCACCGTTATTCCCATCTTGAAGGCTGGAAAGGACCGTCATCTTCCCTCCAGCTACCGTCCTATTTCCCTCACCAGTTGCGTCTGCAAGGTGATGGAACGCATGATCAATGGACGATTGGTATGGTGGTTAGAAAGTCGTAACCTACTGACTAACATCCAGTGTGGTTTTCGACGACGCCGTTCAACTGTTGACCATCTTGTGTCAATATCGACACAGATAATGGACGGCTTTATGAAGAACTGTCAAACCGTTGGCATATTTTTCGATCTTGAGAAGGCTTATGATACGTGCTGGCGAGCAGGGATTCTACGTTCCCTGTATGCCTGGAACATACGTGGACGCCTACCACTTTTCATTCAGGAGTTTATGAAGGACCGCTTTTTCCGAGTAAGGGTCGGCTCGGTTTTTTCTAATTCTTTTGTTCAGGAGGAGGGAGTACCTCAGGGTTCGGTGCTAATTGCTATAGCAATTAACTCCATCTGGACATGTGTTCCACCTGGAGTTTCGTCATGCCTATTCGTAGACGACTTGGCTGTCTGTTGCACTTCTCAGCGCACGGCGTTCTTACAACGGCACCTGCAGCAATGTTTGGACAACCTTAGAGAATGGAGCGTGAAAAACGGCTTCCGTTTCTCAACTGAGAAGTCAATCTGCGTTAATTTCTGGCGCCGTAGGAGACGATTACCACCTTCGCTCCGATTTGGTCCAGATTCACTTCCCTTCGCAGAAGAGACGCGCTTCCTGGGTTTGATCTTGGACAGGAAGCTTAGATGGTCGTCGCATATTGCACAGCTAAGAGCACGATGTGACCCTTCCCTAAATATGCGAGTACTGAATGGCAAATCGTGGGGAGCGGATCGGACAATTTTGTTGCGAATCTATCGCGCACTCATCCGATCCAAGCTAGACTATGCGTGTATTGTTTATTCGTCAGCACGACCATCTGTGCTGAGAAGATTAGACGTGGTCCATAATAGGGGCATCCGCATTGCAACAGGAGCTTTTCCAACAAGCCCAGTGGTGAGCCTTTACGCCGAGTCCGCAGAACCTCCTCTGCAATACCGGCGTGAGATTCTCTTGGCAAATTATGGTTGTGCGCTTAGGTGTATGCCTAAGCACCCAACGTTCGCTTCTTTTTTCACCACTACGCTAAGAGAACGATATAGAAATAGCACCCTTAGTCCTAAGCCTGCGGGGTTCCGTTTCCAAGAACTCCTAGTGAAGCTTGGAGTGGAACTGCCTATGATGTTCGCCAAGGGCGAGAGGCTTTACCCCCCTTGGCTCTCTGGTACGCCCCATGTAGATCTTGGGATGACCGTACATCAGAAGTCCACGATGCCTATTTCAAGTATCCGCACGTGTTTCTTAGAATTTTTGTCAGGCTACACTGACCGTCGATATATTTACACCGATGGATCAAAGAGCACTAACGGTGTTGGATGTGCTTATGTTTATGGAACCGAACCATATACATTCGGTTTTCCAAATAGCACTTCCATTTTTACTGCAGAGCTTTATGCAATTTATCGAGCCGTTTTGTATGTGCGCCGTCGTAAATTAGGTGACTGCCTGATTTTGAGCGATTCCCTTAGTGCACTGCAGAGCCTTTGTCAGTTGTACAACCCCCACCCTATTGTACAACGTATCCAGGATGCTGTCCATGTTTTACACGCCTCTGGTGTTGACGTGGTGTGTGCATGGATTCCTGGTCACGTAGGTTTGCCGGGGAATGAAATGGCAGATTTAGCAGCAAAGACGGCAACTACAGAACCTAGTATTACCATCTCACGTGTTACTTCGGAAGACTTCAGGCTTGAAGTGCGGAGAGCGGTGCTGTCGTCCTGGCACGACGAGTGGTCAGCTCTCCGCGGTAATAAGCTTAGAGAAGTGAAAGAGCTTCCGATAAACTGGGTAACTTCCTGTCGCACATCTCGTCGCGAGGAGGTTAGTTTGGCTCGATTAAGAATAGGGCACTGCAATTTTTCGCATTGTTACCTATTTAAAAGGGACCCTGCGCCTCTATGTCCGCTGTGTGACAACCTTTTGTCGGTTCGCCACGTGCTGCTAGAGTGTTGCTCTCTAGCGCACCTTCGGGATTCTCTGCAGCTGCCTGCCAGACTTGCAGAGGTCCTAGCGGACGACAAAACAGCGGTTGATAGAGTATTTAATTTTTTAGCGGAGTGCAATATCAATTTGAGGATTTGAAATTTTTAATTATCTGTTTCTGATTTTGGACATATTTATCACCTTGTTTCATATCTGGCTATTGCCACTGCTTTTTACCTTTGTATATTTTTCTTGTTGCTAGTATTTTTATTGTCTGAGTGAAATTTATATCTGGCTATTGCCATGAATCTTTTAAGGGCGCTGATGACCTAAAAGTTGAGCGCCCTTAAACCAAATCCAAATCCAAACACAAGAGCTACGTCCAATGTCTAATGTTGTAAATGCCTATAATGAACGGCAGAACCGCATTCTCGCGCTTCATCGAATTTCGCCATTATACGATCCTTGATCTTAAACTGCAGTGTAAAATTTCATTTGAAAACTGTATTTCCTTTCTTTTTCTTTGCCACGTAGTCCAGTATGTTTTTAATATTGCTTTTAGCCTTCAGTTTAGGGTATCTTTTCAGAAGCTTATCGTGTGAGTTGAAACAAACCGCTTATGCGATAATCATCGTATATGTTCTCTAGTGTGTTGTCTTCAAATACCGTGATAGTTGTGACTTTAACCTCTTATCAGGAGAGAGTTGGAATTCACTTTCACTGCTTCCATCGCCTCTTCTCGAACTTCCCGTATCACTACCACTTGCAATGAGTTGTTCGTCATTATCATCACTGGCATCATAATTATGTGTTAGTGTTACAAAACTATCTGTTTCTATCTTATGCTCATATTTCTGGACTATAATAGATACTGAAAACATACATCTTCTACACCAATACCATCTTCACGAGGAAGAGTTCTTCGTAACTTCATCACAACCAATCGCACCCATCTGAAGTTTCACTACACAAATAACATCTCAAAACGCACACTGCACCATCCGTACCGGCAGGTCATGTCCTATGAGGCATGGCACACTCAGAGGCCTCTAGCGGACGACTGCAGAGTTCTGTAGATGAGCAAGTATCAATAAAGGACCTTTAAATTATCTCTCACACGATATTGGTGTGTATGTGTTTGTTCGAGCACAAGTACTTCCCTTGTAAGTATAGTATGTAGGGAAAGTGTTGTATTCCACCCAAAATTGGATATGAAGAGTTCGCCGGAAATACATGTTTTGAGACTCCCTGAATTACAAAACAAACAAAAAAAATATTTCTAGAAAATGGTCTGTGTTCTGGGGGAGGGGTGGGTGAACAGCATAACTCAAAAACGAAAAGTCGGTATTTAAGTTCAGCTTCTTCCAAAGATGCGACACGAATATGTCCGAGAAAATTCCCTCCCCCCCCCCCTCAGATTTTATCAAAGATGGCTATACGAATTTTGATTAAAATACCACATGTTTAACATATTTTCATTACAAACTATCTAACTTGCATTTTCTGAGAATGTCTTCAGAAGTCCTGTTCATTCTGGATGCCTTTTGCACAATGGATAAACCGTAAGAGGTAGACACACTCTCACTACACAAAAACATAGGTCTCGTTAAAATAGACAATTTATAACTACTTTTTGGTGTGAACCATTTCGGAGATATTCCTTGTTATTTGTCTGAATTTTCCAATGGATACATATACTTTTCTCAAATGGGAAGTCATTATTAATTTTTTTTATCTCCTGGCTATGTAAAGAGAATGGAATTTCAAATTCATCACATAGTGACCAACTTTTAAAACATCTTCGCTTAAAGACTACTGTATTCCCACACTCCCCTTGCACCTATAAGGAAATTAGCAATATATCTGTAAATGTCTATCTCGATTAACATGAAGTAGACAGAGGAATACGCGTTTTTAAGAATAGTTTGTACAAGGGTAGAGAAAGTCATATGAGTTCAACACACCAGATTGTTCTGAAATACACAAAACTTCACTCCCACATTCAGTGTAGTTTTAAACTCTGAAGAGCGCAAGGAACGATTCTATGTACGAATTGACGAAATTGAAGAAAAATTCTCTCGAACCGGCTTTAGAAGCAGCCTTTTACAAACTTCTTAATGAATACTACACCAGGCGTCCATTTTGTACAACACATCCTCTACTAGTAAGTTCCAAGAACAGGGTAGCCCATGCTCTAAACTGAACGCTACAGTGTATAAAACATCCAGACACAGGCTCTCGGTTTAGCAAATGTCTATCTTCAGCATGTAACGATCAATCTTGCTACATTTTTATACCTTAGGTCTACGTATCTTAACAAAGAGAAGTTTGCTGAACACGTAAGACAGCGCTTTAAACGATCGGAGGGGTTTGGAGCGGCATTGTGGGTGGGAGGGTGGGCAGGCGAGTGAGTGAGTGGGTGGGTGGGTGGGAGGGTGGGCAGGCGAGTGAGTGAGTGGGTGGGTGGGTGGGAGGGTGGGCAGGCGAGTGAGTGAGTGGGTGGGTGGGTGGGAGGGTGGGCAGGCGAGTGAGTCAGTGGGTGGGTGGGTGGGAGGGTGGGCAGGCGAGTGAGTGAGTGGGTGGGTGGGTGGGTGGGAGGGAGGGAGGGTGGGCAGGCGAGTGAGTGAGTGGGTGGGTGGGAGGGAGGGAGGGTGGGCAGGCGAGTGAGTGAGTGAGTGGGTGGGTGGGTGAATGAATGAGTGAGTGCGTGAGTGACTGAATGGAGTGGAGTGAGTGAGTGAGTGCGTGAGTGGAGTGAGTGGGGTGGGTGAGTCAAGGGTGGGTGGGTGGGCAGGCGAGTGAGTGAGTGGGTGGGTGCGTGAATGAATGAGTGAGTGCGTGAGTGACTGAATGGAGTGGAGTGAGTGAGTGAGTGCGTGAGTGGAGTGAGTGGGGTGGGTGAGTCAAGGGTGGGTGGGTGGGAGGGTGGGCAGGCGAGTGAGTGAGTGGGTGGGTGGGTGGGTGGGTGAATGAATGAATGAGTGAGTGCGTGAGTGACTGAATGGAGTGGAGTGAGTGCGTGAGTGGAGTGAGTGAGTGGGGTGGGTGAGTCAAGGGTGGGTGGGTCAGTCAGTGGGTGGGTGGGTGGGTGGGTGGGAGGGTGGGCAGGCGAGTGAGTGGGTGGGTGAATGAATGAGTGCGTGAGTGACTGAATGGAGTGGAGTGAGTGCGTGAGTGGAGTGAGTGGGGTGGGTGAGTCAAGAGTGGGTGGGTGAGTCAGTGGGTGGGTGGGTGGGTGGGAGGGTGTGCAGGCGAGTGAGTGAGTGGGTGGGTGAATGAATGAGTGCGTGAGTGACTGAATGGAGTGGAGTGAGTGAGTGAGTGAGTGCGTGAGTGGAGTGAGTGAGTGGGGTGGGTGAGTCAAGGGTGGGTGGGTGGGTGAGTCAGTGGGTGGGTGGGTGGGTGAGTCAGTGGGTGGGTGGGCGGGCGAGTGAGTGAGTGGGTGGGTGAGTGAGTGAATGAGTGAGTGGGTGAGTGAATGAGTGAGTGCGTGAGTGACTGAATGGAGTGGAGTGAGTGCGTGAGTGCGTGAGTGGAGTGAGTGAGTGGAGTACGTGAGTGAAGAGAGTGAGTGGAGTACGTGAGTGAAGTGAGTGAGTGGGGTGAGCGAGTGAGTGGGTGGGTGAGTCAAGGGTGGGTGGGAGAGCCAGTACGTGGGTGGGTGAGTGAGTCAGTGGGTGGATGAGTGAGTCAGTGGGTGGGTGGGTGAGTCAGTGGGTGAGTGGGTGGGTGAGTGGGTGGGTGGTTGAGTGGGTGGGTGAGCGGGTGGGTGGTTGAGTGGGTGGGTGAGTGTGTGGGTGGGTGAGTCAGTGGGTGGGTGAGTGTGGGTGAGTGAGTCAGTGGGTGGGTGAGTGAGTGGGTGGGTGAGTGGGTGGATGCGTGGGTGGATGAGTGGGTGGGTGAGTGGGAGAGTGGGTGGGTGAGTAGTGGGTGGGTGAGTGAGTGAGTGAGTGGGTGGGTGAGTGGGTAAGTGAGTGAGTGGGTAAGTGGGTGGGTTAGTGACTGAGTGTGTGGGTGGGTGAGTGAGTGGGTGGGTGAGTCAGTGGGTGTGTGAGTGACTGAGTGGGTGAGTGGGGGAGTGAGCGGGAGGGTGAGTGAGTGGATGAACGGGTGGGTGAGTGGGTGGATGAGTGGGTGGGTGAGTGAGTGACTGGGTGGGTGAATGGGTGAGTGAGTGGGTGAGTGAGTGGGTGGGTGAGTGAGTGGGTGGGTGAGTGAGTGGGTGGGTGGGAGATTGATGAGTGAGAGAGAGTGGGACAGTGAGTGGGTGGGTGGATGAGTGGGTGGGTGAGTGAGTGAGTGGGTGAGTGAGTGGGTGGGTGAGTGGGTGGGTGGGTGAGTGGGTTTGTGAGTGGGTGGGTGAGTGACTGAGTGGGTGGGTGAGTGGGTTGGTGGGTGAGTGGGTTGGTGGGTGGGTAGGTGGGTGAGTGACTGAGTATGTGGGTGAGTGACTGAGTGTGTGGGTGGGTGAGTGAGTGAGTGGGTGAGTGAGTAAGTGGGTGGGTGAGTGGGTGAGCGAGTGGGTGGGTGGGTGAGTGAGTGAGTGGGTGGGTGGTTGAGTGAGTGAGTGGGTGAGTGGGTGGGTGAGTGGGTGGGTGAGTGAGTGAGTGAGTGAGTGAGTGAGTGAGTGAGTGAGTGAGTGAGTAGAGCTGAAGGGCCCGTCGACAGCTAGGTCATTTGGGCCCGAAGTCAAATATTAAAGTCTAAAACACTCACAAATGCATATGGTTAAAAGGTGAAAGCTACAGCAAAATGAAACTGAGAAACAGTTAAAATCTTAAAAATGAATGTGAAAAACACGTGGAACTCACAAAGAGGGAAGGTTAAAACAGTAAATAGTGAAAACGCTAAAACATAGTTCAAGCGTGGTAGGCTAAAAACTCAAAACGTGTAAGGTAAAAACAATTAAAAGAGTAAAAAGTGAAAACACCATTTACCCTGGATGACTTTTGAATAACTCATAAACCGTAAGAGATAGACAAAATCTTACTATACAAAAATGTAGATCTCGCTAAAACATACAAATTTATGTCTAAATAAACGTTTTTTTTTTTAAGTGAACCATTTCCTTGTTATTTGTGTCAGTTTCGGAAAACTTAGAACTTTCGTGAAAAGGAACATCGTTGTTCATTTCTTATATGTTAAGCATACAAAGAGAACGGGGTCTCAAAGCTTTAAAAGAATTGACTATCGCTCAAAGCCTATTGTATTCTCATATTCCCCTTGCACCTACAAGGAAATAAGCAATAAGATAATTTGTACAAATGTTTATCTCAACTAACACGAAGAAGTTATAGGAATAAGAGTTTGTAAGAATGGTTAGTACACGAGTAGAGAAAGTCTTGTGAGTGCAACACATCAGATTTTTTGGAAGTATTAGTGAGAGAGTAAATGTGTTTATCTATGTGAATTTAAAAGAAACATGACATCCTGATGCTTAAATGGTCCTTAGCGACCAAACCCCCAAAATGTTAAAATCTGTGTTCTTGGTCAAAAATGTGGTGGCGGCGGCGGCGGCGGCGGCGGCGGTGGTGGTGGTGGTGGTGGTGGTGGCGGCGGCGGTGGTGGTGGTGGTGGTGGGGTGGTGGTCGTGGTGGTCGTGGTCGTGGTCGTGGTCGTGGTGGTGGTGGTGGTGGTGGTGGTGGTCGTGGTGGTGGTGGTGGTGGTCGTGGTTGTGGTGGTGGTGGTCGTGGTGATGGTGGTGGTGGTCGTGGTGGTCGTGGTGGTGGTGGTGGTGGTGGTGGTGGTGGTGGTGGTCGTGGTGGTGGTGGTGGTGGTGGTGGTCGTGGTGGTGGTGGTGGTGGTGGTGGTGGTCGTGGTGGTGGTGGTCGTGGTGGTGGTGGTGGTGGTTGTGGTGGTGGTGGAGGTGGTGGTGGTGGTGGCGGCGGTGGTAGTGGTAGTGGTAGTGGTGGCGGTGGCGGGAGTTGGTGACAAGACTTAAACAACAAGAAGCAAAACGGCAAAGTGCGAAATCCTGTTACTTCTCCAGCACTTTATTTTCCTTTAAATTTTATTACAAATGAACAATTTCCTTCCCGTTGCTGACACAGTTTATAGTCTTCTCTGCTATTATAATTCACAATTGTTCTTCTGATAATCTTTCTCCACTTTCACTGTCTCTTATTTCTTGACTATTACAATACATTCACTCGACGACATATACGTACTCGCCGACTCACGTAACTAGAAACTAACTGTACAGGACGACTTACACAATAAACTAACTTGAACTGACATACTCCATCACTCAAGTGACACCAAACTGCTCTGCTGTGTCTGTCCTATTGATACTGGAGCCGGCGTCACATGAGCTCCCTTCGAGTTCTTTACAAGCACACGTGTAACGATTACTCAGCGGAATTAACTAGAAGCTTCCTGACACTACGGTGTTATCGCGCTGTTCGATCACATACACAGTCACTAGTTGCCCTGTAGTCTCAGACCTTTTCTTTGTGTTTTACCGGCATCATTGTTTATGGTCACGTGCACACAGTCGCTCGCCGTTTCCAATGTCTCTCGTCCGCATATTGTTGAACGACCCACTGTCACAATATTTTTTGCAGCTTTGGTATTAACATTTTCTAGATTTTAAGCAGTAATATACATCTTAGAAATATAGCGGTAATTTGTGGTGAGGATAATTTGGTAAAAATCTTCATATAACATCCTTGAAGGCTGCTGGATTTAATACGATGTTTTGTATTCAACCGACCTTTTTACCTTCCCTGACACCAATTTATAGTAGAGAAAGAAAGCAATATTGCATTCGATTCAAAAAATGATATCGTAATTTGTTCGAAAATACATGTTTGGAGGTTCACCGAATCCAAAAAGAAGCATTTTTGGAAAAACAATTGTGTTAGAACAGATAATTCAAAAATTAAAAATTCGATAAAAACCAAACCTGGCATATACCTAAGCTCAGATTTTTCCAAAAATAGAACATGAAGATTTTTAAGAAAATCTTCCCACAACGCAAACTACTGTTTACATGATAAGCGTTTTCCTTTTTTATTTTCTCAAACAAAAGACATGTTTAAAATATTTCAATGGCCAATGGCCAAAGTTATTTCATTATCAATATATTCTGCATGATTTTCGATAACTGTTAAATCATAAAAGAGACAAAAACATGCTACACAGGCAATGTATACCTACTGGCATGTACAAGTGTCCCATTATCCTATAGTGGGATATAGAAGAATGGAATACTTTTCTTACACGTCAGTATTAGGGATCTAGTTTCAAAATGAGTCTTTTCCACTTTGCCTCAAAACTGTGATATTGCTATTAATAGAATGTTGGGTAGGGGGGGGGTGTTATGTTTCATCAGAATGGAACAATGAGTAGCAAACTAAGCTCTTTCAAATATAAAAACCATGTTGAAATAGCGATTTAGTTTCAAGGTGCGCTCTTTCCAGCCTTGCGTTACTTTCAAACGCTATATTTCAGCCAATCAGGAAGCAGAAGTGACAAACAAGAACAGCGCGAATTCGCGGTACTATTGCATCGCGCGCGTAACCACTAAGTTCTGCCCTTGTAGATCATTATTAGTGTAGTGTTTTAAGTGATAATTTTAAGTAATATGGACAAAGGTATTATTCCTTCTCCACCTGGACGTGGAAGAAAAAGATCCCAGAACCCATAACACTGGAAAAGACAGAAGACAGAAAGGTAAGCTAAATGTTTATGTTTGTACCTAAACAGGATACTAAGTTTCACTAAACCTATATGACACACGAGGAAGTGGAAAGTTTTAATGTTATATAATATATAATATTAATACGTAATTTTATGCCCTTCCCGTACACCCAACATGTCAGCATAGAGGAAAACTACACCAAGCATTTCAGCGTCGGTGTCTTACTATGAAAGATGTTCGTGAATGCCACGAGAAATTGTATGCATGCCAAAGTAAACTAGAGCGAGACACCTTCATATTAAAACATTTCAAATACTGTACTGCAGAGGAAGCAATATGAAACCACTATTAGAACAAGGAGTGTGTGCTGTAAGTACAAGGTGTACAGTGGAACACAGAATCGTGATTCCGGTTTGAGTGAGTGAGCGAGCGTGTGCATGTGTGGTTTAAGGGCCCGTCGACAACGAGGTCATTTGGGCCCGTGACTCCGGTTTGCAAAAATGCATTTATTGGTACTATTAATGTTAAGAAAGATAGGGTGTCGAGGCTGGCTAAGAAGTTCCACAAGACTGTTAAGTTGCCTAACAGTGGTGACCGAAGATCTGTTGCTTTTGGATCTAAGAGAGAGGCTGTGCACAAATTCATTCAATCGTTTAAATGTACAGAAAGCCACTATTGCAGATTTCAACCAAATCAGCGTTCTTATTGACCAAGTGAGCTCAATATAAAAATCTATGGCGCATGTTAAATGTCAAGGTTGAAGCACACCTTAAAGTTAGAAATAATTTTTCAGGAAACTTTTTGGTGCTGATTATAACGTTGGATTTGTAAGCTCTATGAAATTTGTATGCTCAAAATGTTTGGAACATAAAGAACGAACAAGCAATGAGCAGGATACAAAAAGAAATAGCTAATTTATGGAGAATACAGAGTACACCAACTTAGAGCCAATTCTTTTAATAGCTTCCTGAAACAGCCTGACTCAAATGTATTCACGTATAACTATGACTGCTAAACAAATTTGGTACTACCTAAGTGCCCGATCAAGCAGCTTATTATTCTCGACAGTGGTATAAATTTAACTTTACTGTAGTTCAGGGATGTTCCCATGCAAAGATTAATCTTGAAACAGAATACATACTTGGACTGAAAATGAATACAATAAAGGATCTAATGAAATAGCATCAGTTGTGCATCACACATTAAACTGTGCTGATATTCCTGAAAAAAATTACGATTCGCCTTGGTTGCGGTGGATAAAATCGCAATACAAAAATGGTCGGTATATTGATAAAATTGCTGTCAACAGTTCCACCGAATGTACAGAAGATTGAAATGCTATTCTCGTCATAGTTTTCTACCACGAGACAGTTTTTGGCAACATAGAATCACTGCTAAAGAAAATGCCTGCAATCATAAATCTAGAGGAATATAATAAAGTTTTCTCCTCATTTGGAAAGGTTTTGAATTTAGGAACAGATTTTGTGCTGTATGTAGGAAAGACTAATGTAAAAATGCGTTAAAATCACCAGCACAGTGGCATTTTAAACTCAACCTGAGGATTGTCATCACACGCTTCCGTGGTATAATTAGCAACTGGTGAGCAGTTTTATTGATCTGGTTTCTTATCCATGTCTAAAAGAGTCTTTAAAGTGGGAAACACCTATTACAATGTTAAATCCAAAAAGAGTGATTCTAGGAAGAAATCTTGAAGTTAAGAAAGAAAAGCTCCATGACGTTGATAAGCTTTTAATTAAACATTTTGGAAACGACTGGAACAAAAAGGAGCCCTAATACTCTACAAGAACATACTGGAGTCAAAGGGAATAGAAGACGAGGAACCTCCATCACCTAAATAATCATTCTGTGGGCCTCATGAAGAAAGTGAAGACTTGCACATCTGAAAACATAGTTTTCATTGTCTGCTACTATCAAAGTGAGTTATTTCCATATTTTAAATGAATATATTTATGGTTTATATAAACATAAGAACTCAAAACTGCATTTCAATTGAAAAGTATACACATAAGGAACACAACAATGACAAAGTACACCTCTGTATTTGAATTTGTACCAAATTAAACTTTTTCTTCTTTTTCTCAAAACTACCTGAAATGGAAACGACTTATTTTGACACTGGACTCCTCATATTTCCTGAAAAAAAAAACGCGATTTATTTCAAATGACACACAACAGCCATATCCGAGATATTCATTGTTATTGGTTTAGTTTTTTCAGTGTTATTTTCTGAAGTGCTGTCACCATTCAGTTGTTTCTCGCAATCCCATGGCCTAGAGTACCAAGAGTATCACTCACTTTTTTAAAGAACTGACAATCACTGCACTCTACTGTATCACCTCATAGATGCTAAACGAAACATGTAATTACACTATCTCTGCTAACATTTATTTCGATTAATAAGCAGATACCAAAGTAAGTTTTCCTAAGAACTATTCGTGGCACATACAGTGTTTTATTTGTTACGCGTGAGGAACAAAGTACCTCAAGTCGGGCATTTCCTGTTTAGTTCTTAATGTCAAACTTTAGACGGAATACTACGCCTGTACATCTCAGAAACCAGGAGGAAGATATGCAACCACTGGATGCTTTCTGGCGAATCTGTGTAGTATCGACAGATACCGAGCTGTTCCAAACCCCTCCAGAATGCCGCAGGCTTTATCTCTATCATCGCGATATATTGAAGGAGAGAGGCCCTCCTATTATGAACAAAACTCTATCGCTCGCATTATCGACATTGTAGAACAATGAACGATGCCATATCTCACCATGTCACGGCTAGATGGTTCCTCGGGTCTTGCCTTACTAAGGCGCGTTTTATCACATATGGTGCCATCCTGGCTTTCCTAACTCCGCTGTGTCGCGGTTTCAACACTCGTTGATTAAAGCGTTTGTGAGTAATGACTGAATAGGGCTCGGATTTTTAGGTAAATACATATTTTGTTTGCGTCCTAATATTAACTTGAAACTGAGTTTAGTGTTCTGGATATTCACACCGGACCAAATACTTTGTTCTATTGCACATAAAATGCATATTTTCTGATTTTTTATGTAAATAAATATTTTCGGATATTTACATAAATTACATAAATAATATAAATACATATACATAATATTTTTAAAATAACTTTCAATAAATCACTAAAAGCAACAGCAGAATTATTTTAAACATGTCACCATCCATTTCTTTAATGTTCAATTACACAGCCCAGATGTCGCAATTTGTTACTCATTATTGGAAAAACTAATATGTTTATTATAGTATCCTTGGAGGAAAATATAAACATACTGCTTTCTTAAGCTACATGAGCTCCCAAGATAAGAATGGGAAATTCCTCCACTGCCATGTATTTCATTAAGCATGTGTTATCGTTTCATAGTCCGGCTAGTATAGATATTTACTGACTCGTTAAACTGTATAGTCAGTCATTTATGAATCCACAAAGTTTAAACGACGTTTTAGCTGTGTTGTGTTGGGAAATTACAGTTTTGAGTTCACTGTGGATTAAACATGCCCAGAGTGAAAAGTAGTGCACCTTACCGTGTGCAACAATATGCTGCGAAATTTAAGCGTATTTTCAGTTGCGATGGTAAAATACTGTATTGTCAGCCATGTGGTAAACTAAAACGGCAGACCAATGTTCCCAAGTGACATCCAAGTGGTAGCAAACATAAGTCAGATATTTCACTTAAAAAAATTATGTATGATCCAGTGCCAAATACTTCAGCAGGGCCTTTTAAATTTGCAGTGTATTGTGCGGATTTGTGCAGAGTTTCGATTGTGAACCAACCTCAATTTAAAACACACAAATATTGACAATCCTCATGAGTCAACTTTGCGAAAGCTTTACCTTCCCAAGTGTTACGAAGAAACTCTGAGGTACATAAGCAAAATTTATGCTAGTGCAAAAATATGAGTGAGCATAGATGAAACTCCAGATTCTACTGGCAGGCAAATTGGAAACGTTGGTGTAAGGGTATTGAAGAATGATTCTGAAATTTCAAAGTCGTCTTTTCTACTGACTACTAAGACAAGACATCCCTGCTGCAAACCATGTTACTATTATCATATTATTTAATGAATAAATTCCGACATTGTGGCCAAACTGTATACGATATGATAATGTAATTTTAACTGAAGCTGCACCATATATGAAGGCAGCAGCAGGACTTGCAAGTAGTTATCCTAAAATGATTCATTCCACAAGTGTTGTGCATGGATTGCATAGAATACGAGTATGTGAGGAAAATACTCGTACTCAATGTTTCCTGACATTGGCAAATTGATTTCTAATGGGAACATAATGTTCATTAGGACACCTAAAATGACTGAAATTTTTCAAGACAAAAGTCAAACACTCCACTGCTCCACAAAACGTGGTTGACCACAGTTCAGTGCTATACAGAAAACCTGGACGATTTTACTGTTTTCATAAATGAACTAAATTGTAAAGATTCAAGTTCAGTTAAAATTCTTCAAGAACTTTTAAGTGAGACTGTGTTAAAAAGTGATTTAGCATACATTTCCGCAAATCTGTATACTCTGTGACTCCATAAAGAAACTGGAATCAGCCTTTGAGAGAACTACGATAGTTCAAGTAGTTCAGGATATGGGAAAAAACTGAATGTTCTTTCTGGTCCTGCAGCGCAAAACTTAAAAAGAAAATGCAAGGAAGTGTTCGAAAATAATAGTGGATATAACATAAAGTGTAAAATTTTAAATGTGTTAGATGGGCCACATGAAGAAATTGTTGATGTGAGGGTGAGTGACATAACATGTTATGATGATGCTAGACTTGCTTCTTGTGACGTGAAACGATCATTTTCGAAATTCAAGAAGCTTCTTCATGACAATTGTCAATCTTTCGGGATGAAACATTTGAGGAATCATGTGGTCGCATACTGTAACTCTACAGCCCTTGGTGATCCCTTGGTAATGTCTGGTCAGTAACACGTACATTTATATTAGCTCAGCCATTTAGATCTTAAAACAATATTTTATTTATTTTAGCACATATGTTTGACATTTTAGCACATAAAAATGCCTATTTTCCAAGTTAGCACCTAAAAATCGAAGCCCTAGCGATGACACACTTATAGAATATCTGGTGGACGATAAGCTGCGTTAAATGTGTTTCTAGTGACACGCAGAGTCCTTCAATGAAACTAGTTCTACTTTATCACAGGCAAAAGGACCATGTGCAACACAACTCAAAACTGTAAAGTAGGTCAGATACCAAACTTAATACTAACTCCTACATCTTACAAGGAAGCAACATGAATTTCAAGAAAATCCACTCCCCCTCCCCACTCTGTATTTTCTTCGTATGGCACTTCTTTATGTTCTATAAAACCGCTCTAAGGTTTGGATTTCAATGACATGGAAAATAAAAGATATACGTATCTTGAATTGTCTTTGAATGTTTTGTATATTCCCTTTATTCGTTTCAATTTTGCTTATCTTTTGTATAGCGGAAAATATTTAAAATACAGGAAAATTTAAAGCTCATTAAAATATACCACTTGTTTCTTTGTGTCAAACTTTCCCGCAGTACTGCCATTCTGGGAATATTCCACTTATAAATTTACGCCTTTCCTAGGCCTCATCTAAGGGAAGAGCTTTCCTAAGTTTCGTCTAAAGCACAAGCTTGGAAAGCTTGCGATGCTTGCTTTGTCCCCCTTCTTTTTTCTTTCCAGCATAAGAGCTTGTTACCATGAACAGGCATTTCTATATATTAAAACATTCTTGCTTAATTTGAAACAATTCCTAAGTAAAAGTGGGCAGCTCAACAAGGATAGAATTATCTTTTATATTAATAGTATAATGGTATATGAATATACAGAAATTGGTCATTCTAGAGAAAGTCGTGTGAATACATCAAATCAGTTGTTTGCCTGGTAAACACTAATAACACTGAACAACAAATTTCAACTTTTGTTTTTGCACTCGAACGAAAATAGGTGATTCTGTACATATTAGCTATGCTGAACTCAAATCTGAAATCCAAAATTCTCTATTACGTACCTTTTTTTTTGGAGAAATCAGTTTCAATGTTTTTCAAAAATACCAAACGCACGCAATAGATGCAATTAAATTATTGTGATCAGTCCTGAGGTGAAATAATTTCATATAGCTCAACATTACAACGAAAAAGTTATGCAGAATCCATAAATTACGGTAAAAGAAAACTAACAATCCACATTTAGGTAACTCATGCAAAAACATAAAAATAGTATTAATTGTACTCAATTTCTATTAAAAAAGAACTGCCAACAAGCAGCTAACATACTCGGTGGACTAGGGCTCGGAAGTTCATGCGCTATAAAACACTGAAATATGCATGCAAATATGCTCTTAAAAACTTCAAAATATGCCAAGAAATATGCACTATTTCATTAGAACAATTCATGTCCCTTTGCAGTAGACGAGTTAGTGTAAATAATAAAGTTACCCTATTCCCTAGAGGTTGAAGCAGAAGTGGTCCCGCTGCTAGTATTAACTACTAAATTGCAGTTCACAACCAACACTTTGCACAAATTTTCAACAGTAAAACGTCGTCTATTGCCTGGCAAAACACTTTTGTAACGTGAAAAACTTCTTTACACGTCACAAGATGTTACAGGGGCATATTTAAATGATGTTAACTGCTTCACAGAGAGAGTCAAGTCTCTTGGTGTGACAGGTGGTTTTCTTTCGAGGATGTCTTGAATATCGCACATCTGTGTATAACCAGAATTTTTTGAAATTACATAACTCACTTTCTCTTTCACTTCTTGCCCTATGCTACCAGGAACCGAACTTAGATCACATATTGGTTTTTCAAAGACAGTAAGTGATTCATGCAAAGGAGATCCTACAGCTTCCAATGCCGTTATGGCTGTTGGTAAGAAAGAAAAATGGGCAGATATGAAACTAAGATCCTCTTTTAACCCAGTGCCTGACAGAATATTTTGCACTGTTTCTATTGATGAAGCATCGTTCGAGTCCAATGAATTAACAACCTCTTCGATTATTTCTATGTGCTCAACATAATATAAAACTGCATCGACTCATGTTCCCCATCGAGTTAACACTGGTGCAGGAGGAAGTCGGATATTAGGTGCTGTTGATCTAAACAACTTAACTCTTTTAGGAGATTTAACAAAAATTCTCTTTGTACTGGACACAAATCTATCTACCAGTGGGAAAGAATCGCGTATTGTCTCAGAAATGCGATGCAGAGCGTCTGCCAAAAAGTTATATGAATTAAGTTAGGAAAAATACCTTTCAGAGTTTTTCCTGATTTTACCATATAAGGTGACAAATAAAAGCAACCAGATGTATTCGATTCCACATGGGCATTGTAATTTCAAAGAGTCCATCACAAACTGTGTCACAGTTACATCGTCAGTGGCCGACAATTTGCACATATTAAGGAGATAAGCTGTAGTCGTTTGTTCATTATTTAAGGCACCCACGATTATATTAGCAATAGAACGGCGTTCAGAATCAGAGGTTTCATCAACAGACAACCACACAAACTGATCCGCTAAATTTTGTATATTTGACAATACGTTATTGTAACAATGCCCTACATAAGTCTTACGCAGTGTACGTTCTTCAGGCACATGTTGAGTACACTTTGCAAGAAAGTTTTTAAATATCGGATTATTAGTTTTGAACAAGGGAATATCAGCAGCTAAAAATACTTGGCACAAGTCATAGGAAAATTCATTAACCCTACTTTCTAAACACTCTACTAATTGTTTTAGAACAAGTTATTTGTTTGCGAGTTTTCTGATTAAATTCTCCTTATGTTTTGCTGTGTTTATGTGCTGAATTATTTGAAATCTTTTCTCACTCCCTATATTTTTGTCACACGCTCCACAAAACAGTGCCCTATTATCTGTAGATATTAAATCACCCGAAAACTCTTTCTGTAAATTAATTAATCTAGCACTCGAAGTTGATTCTATTTTCGGCATTTGAAGAGCTTATTAACATTTTATACGCCTAATTTAATTTGGTGGGAGCCAGTTCACAACACTGTTACGTTTGAAGACTACGACACAACTACTGGTGGGCAGGCAAGCGTTGCTATAATGTTGCCGCTCAAAACGTTGACCTGCACTTTATCTTTGTTAATATAAACCTCTCAGATAACGCACTGATTATTCTCTACGCACATACATATAATGAAAGGATGGAAACAGGGGATTCACTGCATAACAACATGACTCAGCATTAGTTCTCGGAAATATGTTTTCTAATTCTCCTTTCCAACTCGCCCCACAAATACTCTGTAGGGTTCATGTCTAGCGACTGAGGTGGCGTTTTTAGGGTGTGGAGAGTATTGTACAAAATTCAGGCCTATACCTACATTATTTGCTGTACGTTTTGGATCATTGTCCTGTTGGAAATAACAGTATTCAAACCCAGTTTTTCGGGACAGACTTTCAAATTTCTCTATAAAATATCCAGATACACATACTGATCCATAATCCCATCATTACATACTAGTTGCCTCACACCTGAAGTAGCCATTCACCTCCAGAGAATGAGACCACCGCAATCGCCGCCGCCGCCGCCACCACCACCACCACCACCACCACCGCCACCACCACCACCGCCACCGCCACCGCCACCGCCACCGCCACCGCCATCGCCATCGCCATCGCCATCGCCATCGCCATCGCCATCACCATCACCACGTTTCACACTACACTATATTAGCAGGTTCCAGCTCGATATATCGTCTTCTCCACGCCAAAAGATGTTGTGCGAATACTTATGTCTGCATCAGAAACAACCCCTATCAGCATTTTGGTCTTTGGCTTTTAACAAATGTTTTGGATTTAAATAAGTTTCTGTATACGCATTGTGGACAAATGAAACAAATAATGGACATAACAAAGGCGACAGTTCATTGCCTGGTCTATAAAGACAGGATCTATACACAGTAAGACTGCGAATACATATGTCCAGCAGTGTATCAAAAGCCAAGCAGTAATACATAACCTATAAACAACTTATACGCCTTTGTTCAATGCAATGCAATGGAATACTGTGATATAAAATCTTATCAGTTTGGAATGTATGTTTTTAACATGCATTTTATCTTACTGATACAAAATTAAGCTCCCTCGCCTTATATGTTTTAAATCATTATAAACGTCAATAACCTACACTTTACCGTGAATACATCATAGCATGTAACAATGATCTGATAGCCTAAAGTCACAGCAAATTAAAATTACTTCTAATAACCGGAACTGCTATGAACTGCAGATGTTATTACCATCTAGTTACGTGGATTCAACTAGTTAGAAATCCAAGTTCCGAACAAGTGGAGCTTTTCTTGTATCCCTTCCTTTCCGCCGACTTTCCAGGATTTAGCCTATACGCTAACCCTTGTTAACTTATGATACCAGGCATAAAGAATTGCAACACACTTGCGTGCTACGTTAGAAGCCATCCTATCTAATGTTATTCATCGCCTCCCGAGCGCCATTGTAAGCAGTGCATTGTTCAGAGAATTTGTAAGGCGAAAGACTTCGTTTATCCTACAAAGATACCAAACTCTGGGCCTGTAATATGCTAGGAGAACCTATGCCTTAACTGTTCTTCCATACCTTCCAAGTTTTTCGTCCTTGTCTGATACTCTCTGAGTTACAAAATCTTTGCTATATTCTTCCCTCTATTTTCTGTTAAATATCCAATCTACATTTTTATTCCACTTCCTTGATTATGTTATTTTCGTAGTGTGATTTCATTTGGCTGCATATGAGTCCCTGATATCCCCACCTTACATTCCACGAGGAACAGTCTACATGAAACAGCCAGCCAGGTTCAGTTACTGCACGTTTGGTTGTGCGTAGTACGTGAAAACTTCGATTTGGCAATTCAAGCTGATTCACAATTCGAACGTTTTAAATATAATTTATCCGTGCTGGAGCTTTGATGTATACCTCATGCCTCTCAAGTAAGAGATCACCAACTTCCTGCATTTGTCATTCAGCCTGTGCATGAATACCCGTAACGAACTTTCGAGCGACTTTCCGTTGTTTATTTCCGTATGCAAGGCGTTGTCAAGGCATAGGAACAGCCGTTAAGGAACTGTCATATATATATATATATATATCAATTTGTATGGGATTTATCGATTCTCAAAGATGCATGCTTCTGACTGCTTCACTCGACGTTAAATCATCCGACATCGTTTGTCACGCGCCTCATAAAACGTACTCTAAAGCATGCTAAACTTTTTACGATATCCAATAACCGATCACTTTCACTTCATTTAGCTTTGAAATTCTGGTGGTACTGTTAGAAGTTCATTTACAATTTTATGCAATATTATGCATAAAAGCTTGTCGAAAGTTTCACCTACTTTAGATATTCCTTTATTCCAGATTCCCAATGTAACACTTTGATCTTATTACTTCCTATGCACCTTACATGACGTCCAGTAAGCGATTAATGCTTGCAAAACAAAAGAAATCGTCACTGTGCCCAAAATGCATTACTTAAGCGCCCCCCACCCCTCCCCCGCTCCCCGGAATGAGAAAATCGTGCTCTCGTGAATGTGATAAAAGTGAAAAATCGTCTAAATATCAAATACAGAGAGGTTTTGTAACATCATAAAATAACTACAAAATATGCTTCCCAACTAACGCCCACCCTGCTTTTCTTTTCTGAGGGTTAGAATATATACTACTTACGGGGTGAATATTATTAACAAATGCATACCTACGTTTTGATCCCGTGCAAGTCAGCAGGGCAGCTAAATCCACGTCTCGTGCTCATGCGACGCGTTTGTCAAGGGAGATGGAGTTTTAATCCTTTACTCTCGTGTTTCATTCAATCGAAACTCCTATTACATGAGTTTTACAAGCTTTCTTCTTTCTCCTTAGATTTATTTTTTTGGCATCCACTAACCGAATTATCTGTCACATAACGAATGGTAGTCGCACGGCCTCAGCTTAGAAAAACAGTCTTTTGGAACAGTTTTCCCGATTGCTCAGCATTGTAGATATTGTTGTAAATTTGTATACTAATAAACGAAACGAAACGAATAAATAAATAAATAACGAAATTATGGCTATTAGAAATTAATTTCTGCGCGCACCGTAATATAAAATCACTTGTTACTCTAAGGCCATACAGAGTTGAGAGTTGGGGTTTGGCGCACTGGAAAGGTTAAATACAACACTTAACAACTTTCGACCAATCATTATTACACAAACATTTTGGACTTTTTTTTTTTTAATTTTTGTGTGTGTGCAATATTTTGTAAAACCAAAAACAGAACTTAAATCGATGTTTTAAAAATCTAAAAAAATACGCACGTATTCCCTGACATTTTATCTATAAAATAGCACATTAAAAAGTAAGGAGCGCGCAGAAGTACATTTGCTACATTTTTTTTTTTTTTTTTTTTTTCCCCTAGAGGCCTGCAAGCGCTCACGGACGACATGAGGTAGAGATCCATTTGTATATACATTTAAGCATGTGTTATCCGCCCCAGTTGCGAGCAAAGGATGTTTATTGTAACTACATCTCCTCTATTAGTTCCAGATAGTGCCCTTATAAACAATTCTGATGAAACACTAACCAGTTGCAAATGTAATTTCGGTGGGAAAAGGTCGCATCATTAAAGCTTGTGGTATAAACTTACATAAGTGGCAGTGAACATCATATAAGATACGACAAATGTTTGAATCCTTTTAATCTCCCTAGTTTGAATCCTTTTAATCTCCCTAAACAATGTTTTAAGAAAACTAATGTAAGATAAAGTCGCGATTTATTGACAAAACTAAATTTAACAGAGTCTCCGGATGTGCGAATATGTAATTCATGCCGCATAAAAAAGTATAAACTTCATTCTGCGTCAAATGAACCGTTATCTCAAGCCCCTGGTTCTTGTGTTCATAAACATACATCAAGTGAACGCGACGCACACGAAAAATCAGATAATGATATTATTACAAAATTAACTGAATCCTTCCGCACAACAGATGATAAAACATTGAAAGTTAAAATGTTAACAATTTTTGAAAATTGGTACAATAAAATTAAAAAACATTTTGAAGATGCTAATAGTGTACATATAACATGTAGGCTTGCAGTGTTCTACTTACTGTACTGTTGCAACGTTCATGGGACCTCAAGCAGTTGACAGTCGCCGGAATGGAAGGTGCCAATTGTGCTGCCACACGAGTCCGCTGCATTGATTTGTAAGTGATTTAATTACAAATGAACTATTAGAGACTCCATTCTGACTTTTTATGGGAATATTGAGTAAACTTCAGTGTATTTTTAGTTTTATTTTCAGATTTTTAAATGGCCGAATTTATTTTATATCTAACCTTAAAGATTGAATCGTATAACATATAATATTAATAATAATTAATACAATTTTCTAATAAATACCTCACAAAAGCCGACGATTTATCTTTAATTTGAGCCAAAGATCAAGTAATTTGTTTAATATATAACGAAGAAACACGAGTCAAATGTATTTTGTTCCAAAAAACGTAAAGACATTTTCAAGAAAATCTGAGATATTAAGGTCAATTTTATCATATTTTGTGCAATTTGACGTGGAATAACTCACAGGGAGGGTGAACTATGAATTTTCTTGGTGTGTACTTTTCTGTTATTATTGGGTAAAATAATAGTGGGTGGTAGTTATAAGGTGGATTATAAACAACGTTAGCTGTCTACTAGTATTGACGATAACAGAAATGAACTCGGTGAGCTCGAGCAAAGCCTATGAGAACGATTTCTTGAGAATAATATTGATGTGCGATTTAGAACTGAAGCTGGCCGTAATTCGTAATCTAGGATTAAGACCAAAGCAGCCTGAGGTTCGATCTTAAGCGTTGATAAAGTGAGACATGTTATTCTCGAGTCCAGGCGCTCTTATGTGAGGGCAAAAAATAGTGCCAAACCTTTTCGGCCTACCTTACCTGCAAATGTTTCATTCATATCCATCAATATTATAAAAGGGGAAAATAAGTTTACATATATGCCTGTATAGGTTATCTCCAAAAATATTTAACTGATTTGAAAAGGTGCTTGTAGATTTATAGAATTCGTGAAATGTTAACGCACTGTTTGGTGAATGAAGACCCTAAATTTCGCTCAGGTATCTGTTTACTCATTATTCCAAAAAGGCTTTGGTCCCTAAAGTGAATAAATTTAGAATTTTTAATATTTAAGAAATAGGGTATTCTAGATTGTATACAATCACGGCCTTGTGAGATACATTTATCAATACCCCTAAAGTTCTGAAAACAGACTGACACAATTATATGTTCTTAACACATGTGTCATTCAAGTGGCAACATTTAAACTAACAAAATAGAAACATTTTTGGAATAGTCACATTGTTGCTGCGGTCAGAACTGAAGTTCTGAAATATTTATATGCAAGTAAAACGTGAATTTGGAAAAGATCACAACATTCACGATATCGACTACCCTTAACAATTTCCGAGATATTCCTTGTTATTGGTTTCAATGTTAGAATACTTCCACTTTTCTCAAGTGGTAAAGTCACTATTCGTATACGTTTCGTGGCCAAGAATATCCATCCAACATTAGAGGAAAAATTGTCCAAGGAATTTGTTCATTCTCATTCAAAGCTTTTTTAAAAACTAACAAAGCACAATTTACCTACAGTGTAGAGCAACATAACCAAAGATTGTCCAGAGATAGTAGTAGGAGTATGGCTTTAGGATGCACAATTGCTGAGGTCATTAGCGCCCAAGGAGTACAATATGGCTAAACCAACTTAGAAACTAAGTCCTTAGGTCTAAAACGTTAAAACATTAAAACCTGAACAAGACTGTCAGCAACGTAGACGTAGAGCGAAAGACAGGACAAAGACCCACAGTGAGAGAGAGAAAAAGAAATAAAAATGAGTCCCACGACCGATTACAAACAAACAAGGTGAAGGCAGTGATTCAAACACAGTCGCCCAGACCGCTAAGGTGCAGAAAATGTAAAAGACGCTCTGACTTTGGTATATGCCTGCACCTCAGCAAGGGTCGCTGGCAGACCCACGGAGTCAAAAACTGGCACTAAATTGAAACATGCAGCACCTTCAAAGGCTCATAACAATGAGCACAGAGCGGCGCAGCAACTGAAGATAAAAGGTGACTGGCTAAAACGGCAGTGCCCGATACGCTATCTAGCTAAAACCACTTTCTCGCGGCGACAGACACGCGATGAAGTCTTTCAGATCACAGGGAGGGGTTTCACCTCCCGAAGTTTGTTCTCCTGAGCAGCATTCGCGAAGGGATAACACTACCTAAAATGTCACTAAAATCGTCAGAGGGAACACAACAGCTAAAATACCTGGGACCTAAAACTGCTGCCTTCGCAGCAGCATCGGTAACCTCATTCCCATGAAAGCCTACGTGTCCAGGCACCCACATAAAAGACACGCTAATGCCAGCACCAGCGAGTGAGTGTAAGCAGTCCTGAACACGCTGCACGAGCGGATGGTAATTGTACAGCTTCCGTAAGCTCTGCAAAGCACTCACAAAATCAGAACAGATAAACCACAACCGATCAGAAAGTATTCAACTCCAAAGCGTTGGTTCAGAAAAAGGGCAGATTTAATGTGCTGCATTAACGCTGAGTTACATTTCTACAAACAAGTGGTGGGCGTCAGCGACAGCGGGCCTCAAGTAATGCCAAGGCGGCAGACAAAGCAGAGCGATACAATCAGCCCTGAAAAACTCTTGCCTTTCAGATAATATCGGTTTTCTTCCACACTCAAGTGGCAACTCTCTCTCTCTCTCTCTCTCTCTCTCTCTCTCTCTCTCTCTCTCTCTCTCTCTCTCTCTCTCTCTCTCTCTCTCTCTCTCTTTCTCCTTGAGAGAAACAATTCATCAACTTTTAACTTTCTCCTATTTCTTCAAGTTTTAATGAAATCCATTCCTCCCTACAGTTTTTGTTCAGAATGTTTCTACTTTTGTTAACTAGCTGCGGAAAAAAGTTTAAATTACTGTTATCATAAAAATTCCATTTGTTTTTTGGACGTGCACAAAGATCTGGTCGTCATGCTGTAAACGAAGACGTCACATTCACAATTGAACGTGATGGTTAAAACTTCATACCAAATTAACAGTCACACACCCAAGTCGAGGCTATTAGGGAAAAATAAGCATTTTGAAAGCCTGTTCTGATAGAATGCTGAATTGTAAATTAGTCAGGCAGTATCGCGTCACTCAAATAATGATCCTGTTGAACTAAATTCAAAACCACTTGCGGAGCAAGTCCCGTAGCCCTTTCCAGATCATTCGACGTTACCTGACCCATATGTCGCCCGCTAGTGCACAATACAGCACAGTTATATTTTATGAGACATTTGTGAAAAGTCAACTAATGTGATCAAACAAGCAACAATCACAACGAATGGTTTAATGGGCAAGTTTTTTATGGACAAATGTGCTTCATAGCATAAAAGCAGATTATATATTCGCATTCTGGCTGCATTTTGCTAAAAAACAGTCAGAAAAAGAGTAACTGGAGAATTAAATTCAATCATAGGCTTGCCATGCCTTGCTATGTTGTATAGTTAAACACGCTGTGAATCCAATGATATAAATATCATTTGCACCCACAAAATTTAGTTGCGAAACAGGAAAAAGAATAGTATCAGCCGCCATTAAATTTTGACGATACCATAATTCCAAGATTCTACGTATAAGGCTTTATCAGGAATTAAAGCTATACCGGATGAAGGAGTTTCATTTCGTGGAAATTTAAATTTAGGGTCGCTTTTACAGGAAAATCTTCAGTTAGGTATAACCCGGTTTTGATTTGCACAATATACTGCTCTACGTGTCGCTTTGATTACGTTATCAGTCCGCAATGACAGCGGTTCACAATGGCTAATTTACATTCCGTTTAGCGTTATCGTATGTAGGCGAGACGAGAACACCTTAGGATGTTTTCAGCATTATTAAAAGGTCCCCTTTGTCTTTCATTTCCCTCTGGAAGAAAATGCTGCAGAAGCAACTCTACATTTTCTCTTTAAACGCCATTACAACTGTTTATATCTGCTCAGATCAAAGCCCCTGCATATTGTGTAACTTTTTAGTTTCTTAACCACTTAACTATACTAGACGAATAATTATTGCATTCTGCCCAACAATTCCATATCGAGATTTAACCAGAAACATCGCTTGTGAGACTTTCTGAATTAAAAAAAAGGGGCCTACGTGTGTGTGTGCGCGCGTGTGTGTGTATGCGAGTGAACATCAAAATCCAGGCAGTAAATTGATGTATTGAAATTTAGTATCCTCGACACAACTTTAAAGAAACCTCCATGCAAAACTAGCTTTTACATGACAAATATTAACAATTTTTCTTTTCTGAAAAATGGCCACTATACTCGTATTTTGATCAAAATGGCATAGGTTTCAGATATTTACATGGCAGTAAAAATGTAGTTATAAGGTCATGCGGTTGACTTGTTTTTCTCTACTCTGAAAGTGCAGTATTGAGCTGACGCACTATTGTGTGGTTGAGGTATTACCAGTGTGCTTTATTTTGTCCTGTAGTTAGTCACAAGGTGTATTATGGCACAGCATATGTTTTCTACTGCACATCGTGTATTTATTTATGATTCTTATGTGCTAACTCAGTCAGCTTGCCACGTGAAAGTGCGATTTGAGGAAAACATTTCCAGTGATCTGCGATTTCTATCTCTTGGGTAACTTAAAGCATAAAGTGTACAAGACAAACCCAAACAACCTGGAAGAATTATGCAAAATATCCGCCAGGAAATTGCCAGCATTCCTCAGCGTGAACTATGGCGAGTGATGGATAGTTTCCTAAAGAGGTGGCCAGTTTCAGCATCTCCTTTAATAACACTGGTAAGCAAAGCCTTTAAAAGCAGTTTTAAAAATGTATGGTTTCGTGCGCGCTGTTCTATGACGGCGGCAGTCGGTGACGACGACGCCGCGGACGCGTACAGACAAAACACAATACAGCCGATTCAGAGTCTTTTGGATCACCCATTATAAGAGATAGACAAGATCTTTCTGCACAAAAAATGTATATCTAATTAAAGGACACAGTTTACGTCAATCTTTTTTTCTTTTTCTTCTTTTTTCTGGGGGAAGGGGTAAATGAAATAGTACTTGAGACTTGTCCGAACTAAATTTAAACCCTGGTTCCCTTAATTGGATGGTACTGAGTCTATCACAAGTGATATACTGAAAGTAGATTACTTTTACTTGTGCTTTGGGATCATATATTGATCTCCTCTGCAACTGGGCGATTAAAATTTTTCTATCATCAAAATACACAATTCCAAAATTTTAAAAACTGCTTTGGAGCAATTCCGCGAACATGTCATACCGAGTGTTAAAATTTGAAATTAATGTTTCACTTTTTTTACTGAGGAAAGATGATGCTAGATACTCCAAAGTATCTTATGAAGTGAAAAATAAATGTTTTTAACGTGAATATGGGTTCACATTTCACTTCTTACCCATATATTTCCAAAGCACTAAAAATAAGCGCGAATAACGGTGATTTTAATATCAACATTTCAGGAGCTATGTACAACTGTTTTAATTTTTTTGTTCTGTACATCACGCAATAACTCCTCGTCTTCGAAACGTGTATATGGCTAATAATTTTCGACATTTATAAATAATCCTTACAGCCTCTTTAATTATTACTGTGTGTCAATGTCAGTTAGTCACGGTAAATAAGGATAAAGTCCTCTGGAGGAAAAAGTAATAGACTGAAATAAATATCCTTTTTGATTCTGCGTCATTACAATATAACAAATAAAAAAGTATCACAAAGTTTTCCTCTATAGTCATTAGTTTTCCCACAAAACACGTGACTAACGGACAGTTAGTGCTGGGGCCCTGTGGTCGCATACGCGTACAGTGCTTCTGAGACTTCAGTCAGGATAGACGTTTTGACTCCATGACTAAAACACCAGCCCAAAGACAACGTGAATACAAACAATGTCTGAAGGAGCAAGGCAGTTATGCACAATGGAAGGAAAAAATAGAAGTGACTATGAGGAAAGGAAGATCAATAATGAAACAAACAAAACAAGGAAGAGAACACCTCAAAGCTGAATATAGGAGATATAAGCAAGCACAGCGGGCAAGACAGAAGATAAAAGATCAAGAAGGGATTGATAAGGATACTCCATCAACATCAACCGCTTTCAAAAGCAAACGGTATTTCGGAAAGTGCAGAAAACGTGTTGAGGAAGCATTGCCGCAATCTCCACGTAAAAGAAAAGAAATGATTCGTAAAATAGCAGTTGAAGAGGGATTACATGTTGTAAAACCAAAGCATTCTGTCCCGGTGTCAGGAAAACAACTATCAGAGGAGCTTAAAAGTGCAATCATCAAGTTCTGTCAGGATGATTCAATATCCTACCAAGCTCCTGGAAGAGATGATTTTATTGAAATCCATGTTCAGGGAGAAACAAAAGAAGTTCGCATTAGGTATCTAGTGGTAACATTAAAAGAAGCACATGCACTCTTTCTACAAGACCGAGTAGAAATGTCCGTGGGGTTGACAAAATTCGCTGAATTACGCCCTGCTCACGTGCGTCTTCAAAGTCAGATCCCACATAATGTGTGCACACGCATTATACATGAAAATACGAAGTTTCTTCTCAAAGCATTGTGTAAAAATCATGTACTCACTGAGACTGAATTTCGTAAGTACATAGCACAAGTGGTTTGTGATCAGAAATTGAGTGAATGTGTGCAGGGAGGATGCTCCAACTGCCCGCGATTGAGTGAAACAGACATTTCGGATAAACTTGCTAATTCTCCATGCGAATGGAAGCTGTGGAGTTCACGTAATGGAAGAATGGAAATAGAAGTTAAAAATGGGTCTGTAAAAGACTGCATTGAAGAACTGAGCAATTGCCTGCCATGTTTCCTTAATCACGTTTATGTAAAAAGACAGCAATCCGAGGCCTTTAAGAAGGCTCGGGAAAATGTTGCAATTAGTGAAGCTGTGATACAGACCGACTTCTTTGAGAACTACACATGCAAGGAGCTGCCCACTGGAACATTACACAGATCTCAATACTTACTGCTGTTGCCTGGTATAGGAAAGAAGATATTGGTGAAATTCAGAAACAATCTTTTGCTTTGGTGTCTGATTATGTATCACATGACAAATATGCAGTTGATATTTGCTTAAGGAATATATTTTCGGAAATATTGGATATTGTCCCGAATCTCTAACTTGTGAAAGTGTTTTCTGATGGAGCTGCTTGTCATTTTAAGCAGAAATACACATTGAGCCATGTCAAAAAAAAAAAAATCTTCTGTTGTTTAACGACGCTGTCAATTGCCAGGATCACATCAGCGTCGCCGGTGTGCCGGAATTTTGTCCCGCAGGAGTTCTTTTACATGTCAGTAAATCTACTGACATGGAGCTGTCGTTTTTAAGCACACTTAAAAACCATCGGCCTGGGCCGGATTTGAACCCGCGACCTTGGGAACAGTAGGCCAGCGTCTAAACGACTGAGCCACCCAGACCGACATTAAGTATTTGGAATTCTTCGAATCCTATCACGGAAAGGGGGCAGTAGATGCGATTGGAGGACAAGTGAAGAGTGGCATGGACAGCTGCGAAAGCAGGAAGCAGGATTCAGAGTGCTGAAGAATTTGATAATACTGTTAGAAAGAAAACCAAATTATGTCTTCTTGAGGTTTCTCTGCCTGAAATTGAAGAAGCAAAAGAATTTCTCGACAAAAGATTTGAACGTATTTCACCTATGCCGTCCACTCAGCAGGTTCATTATGTGAAAGTATTAGGTTTAAATGTTGTGGAATATGCTTTTCTTTCATGTGCGGAAAGTGTCAGAAGGATGCACAACTTTCGGAAATAAAAACAGTGTAGTAATATGCGCGTGTACTACGAGACTACTGCATCTAGCGTTCCTGCACTATAAGGAGTCCAATAATGTGATACAGGTATGTGCTGTGTGCTGTGTGCTCTCATGTGTCGTCTTTGTTATGGTTTTGAGTCAGCTTTTTATACTTGCAACGACGTAACTGTAATAAGAAATGAGAGCTGTCAACATGTTTATTCTGTTTATGTTGCATGACAGTAATGCTTCTCCAAAGGATATGATTCTTCTCAAAATGATAAATACAATTACACACCTGTATGTATTACATGTAACGTATAATACGTAACACTATGATTTACCATATGTTATACCATGTAAAACAAAGACAAAGTATTACAATTTTCGCAAGTGTCAGTTAGTCACTAACTCATGTCAGTTAGTAACGCTGACCTTTTGAATAAATATCTCCAGATGAGAATAACATGCCAAACCTTTTTTCAGGTCATTTGAAAGCTTAGGAGTTCCTCTCTCAAGTGATTTTTCAGAACAAATCGAATAAGAAAACTTTCAGAGAAAATGGAGGACAAACGTTTGAAGTTGGACCTGCAGTTGACAAAAATTTCAGTAAGTCACGAAAAGTTTAGCGCTCATTATTAAATAATTGTTTCACTTTTTTAAGGTTTTTATATTTCCTATCACAATCGCCAATGTATTCTCTGTCATCGTATGTCGTGAAAATAACATTTTTACACCTATATTGACCATTAGCGAGACATTTTAGGAAGAAAATGTAGTGTAAATGTCAGTTAGTCACACGCGGAATTGCTCTATAATGAATTAAAACTACGCCTACTTTGTGAAAGGGTTTCATATTAGGCTTATCTTATTTTGTGAAATCGGGAACCGCTGTTTAACTTGAACAAAACTTCGTTCAATTATTACCCTTTCCTTTGTAATGCACCTATTGCATGCTATGTGTTCTGGAGTAGTGGGATTTTGACAAGGTGTCACACCATGTTGCAATAATATAGCCTGAATCTCCTAATAATACTGCATTGATAGCGTTACCGGCCACCGCTGTGTAAGCATTTGAATTTTTCCATATCTGAGAATCGTGCACAGACCCCGCCATCTTGCAACAACACTCATACATTTTTCATTTGCGCTGCGCGTAGCCTGCACATTGATGCAGGGAACTCCTTTCCTCTTGCTGTACTCTTCGCCGTGTACATTTGGTTTCCTTATTAGAATATGAGTACAATCCACTGTCCAAATTATAATGTTCTGGCCACTCCGCCTGAGAAGCAGTAGCTGAACACAGGCGCGGCTCCTCAGGGTAGGCAGGGTAGGCATTGCCTACCCTATCGTAATACATCAACAAATAATGTTTAACTATGATTCTGCATTTTATCATCTGAACCGTCATTTTCCCCTAATTGTAGTTCAAGAAAAGTTTTCTCGGTTATAATGACCAGCGCATGGTCAAATCCTTTGATCTCAATTCCGATTCATCAAAACTGCGCTGCGTGTTTGAAACGCGCGGCAGAAATGATACGCATGGAACCTGGGTAGTGGAGAGCCAGCTAGCTTGACCACTGCCTGCCCGGCCCCATTTCCTCAGTACGAGGCCCTTGAACAGGGATAAGGAAACATTCCGTCTGTATACGCACTCCGAGCATGCGTAGACGCGTCTGCCAGCACTCCGAACACTTGCCTGCCCAAATCCGAATTTATGCGACATTTTCCGAGCAGCCATACTCCACGAACGAAGATCTCAGAGATCTGAATCGTGTCGTTATCACTCTGTGTAATACCAGTATGACCGACTTAATTAGTGAACTATTACAAATTCCGCTTTCGCGGCGCACTGACAATGAAAAGAGGAGTGAGTGTTTCAGCTATTTAACACAAAGCTGCAGTCAGACAATTTTTCAATTTCTTAATCAATTTTAGTCATGGGCGTCGCGAAACGGGGGCAAGGTGGGGTCACGGCCCCCCCTTGGAAGTTGGTGAACTTAATGTGCAGTCAGTTACTGACTATTAAACTATTATTTTAATTTTGGCGTAAAGAACAATTTTTGTTTAGCACAAATTAATATGGTTATCTGCAACAAATAAATTTTGACAGTAAAATAATGATTTAATATTATATGATTGCAAATTTCCAACATGTGCCCCCCCCCCCTGGAAAAAAGTCTGTCGACACTCGTGATTTTAGTTTTGGCGGTAATTCGTCCGTAAGTCACACTCATTCACTCTGCTCTTATTAAACAACCAAACAATATATTGTTTGCGTTATCCGCAATGACTTCGCCCCCTATATTTCGGATAAACGGGGTTTATTATTATTATTATTATTATTATTATTATTATTATTATTATTATTATTATTATTATTATTATTATTATTATTATTATTATTATTATTATTATTATTATTATTATTATTATATCATCATCATTGTAGTTGTTGTCGTTGTTGTTGCTGTTACACTTTGCCTACCCTAAAATTTTGACTGCGAGCCGCCACTGGCTGAACACAATTCCTTGCTCTAGCGCTGACAGCATTAACGACTTCCCAGAAGGTATTTGAGATCGTAGCCTGTGTAACATTAAGTTCCTCCGCAACACCAGCTTGATTTTCTATTGAAAAAAGACGGCATTTTTTCAGTATTGTTAAGAGCTCCGTCTCGTGTTTCATTCGGCTTCGGTAAAAATGTTGTGCAAGTCAGTCTACAATTTCTTTGTTAAACCGGTATAATGGTATCTGCTCAAATTAGAGTCCCCTGCGTCTTGTATAAATTTTTATTTTCCGCTGAGGAACCACCATCATGAACTTCGCCGTGGTAATATCCGCAGTTGAACAAGCTGAGGCACCTACACAGCTAACTCAAAAAATAACCAGCAAAAGCTTCTTAACAGCGAGGAATACATGTTTTTATTTATACCATTTCGCGAGCAATAGCTCCGCGGTCAAGGTCAGGAAGCTGTAGCTCGCGAGAAGATTGAGGAGAAAATTTGTATTTATACAAAGCCCAGCTCTTCTTGGAATTAGTGAGAAAAAAGCCAATACTTGCTTTTATTTATACCACCCAAAGTATCGCCCTAATGGAAAGGCCCACGGAAGAAGAGGCACTCGGATGCCGCTTTCCCTGGTGCTCCAGGTGGACCCTCGTCCAAACTTGTTAAATAGCCCCATTTTATTGTATTGTTCACACAATTGTAAAGTCGCGAAGATGAACACTTTAAAGCGACTATAAACTTCCAAATAAAAAATAATAGTGATTTCTGGTCCGCGATTTTACACAGTCAACATAGGGTAAGTTTCTTATGGACGTATCTGAAAGCTTGGATCTTGCAAGTTTTCATGTTTACGTTTCATCAGTAGTTTAAAAAATAAATACGGTTTAAAAAGTATATACCTTTAAAATTTAAGCGAGGTTTTTAAAATGGCCTTATACACATTTAAAGTAAAACAAATGTTTAAAAAAATCCACCCTATATATCTTTAACATCTAAAGAAATGCGAAACTGTATATATAGTGGATCGCGCCTACATATTTGGATGCTGCGCAGTTGCTTCGAACCCCGGGGGGAGTAAAAACCTAACTTTTAGAGCATTCATAGCAGAAAGGGACATTTTTTTTAATACCTCTAATTAAATGTAGCAATTTGCAAGATATTGTAGAAACGCGGGAGGTCTGAAACACATCTAACCATACAATGGATCGTCCCAATCGAGATCAGGGATGCTGCGCGCCCATTATGGGAATGGATTTGAATCCTGGGGAAGTCAAGAACCTAACTTCATGAAAATTCATCGCAGAAAGGCGGGACAAAGTCTTGAAAAAAAAAAAGTTCGACATAAAAGATTAAACAAATTAATGAAAATACAATGGACCAATACCTTAAGATATGGAAGAGTTCTAGTTCTTAAATTAAATAGTGTATTATAACATATAAAGTTGAATTATGCGTCCGTACAAAGCCCCATTAATACACAGCTGACACAAATAGAATAGGTGCATTACGGGAATGTTCTAAAAGAAATTAACACATACGCTTAGAGCCACCATTAGAATAAATTGTACAATGAAGCCAATACTTTTGTTTTGTAAGGGTAAAGGGATTGTGACAATGCGAAAATAGGCAAAACCTTCTTGAGCAGTCAAAAGCAATGGGTGACGCGCGTAGCGATGGATTACTGTTACATGAGTGTACGGCTATTCATGGATTCGTTTAATAAAGAAACTCTGATGTAAGAATGTACCGCAAAGATCTTTCTTAGCACACATGGAACAATAAGTACATACAAATAGGAAAGTAAAGGTTGGCTGAGAATGTTAAAAACACTTACGTTTTATTGAAAACATGGTGCATATACACTGAATAAAAGGTATATCAATAAATGGTACATACACATATATTAAAGAAACGTTACATAACCTTTGGGAACCTTTGGGATGAATATCTATGGTATCTTCGTTTGCAAGGTATGCTGTCGCCGGGGATATGAGAAAGACCTTACAGTTTGCAGGGCGGGACAACAGGTGCTCACTGAGCGCAGCCTGCTCACGGCCTTGCACTGATAATTACGTTTAGCACGTAAAAAATGAAGGTCGCTCAAGATATCGCGCGAGTCCCCCAGGCCTTGATTAGAAGAACTAGGATGGTAGAAAACCGAGTATTGGCTAGAGCATATATCCTATGCAGGAGACAAAAATTTGATGGTGTCTCTTGTAACCGCTCTTCAGCATTTCGCCTCCGATTTAAGTCATGCTTAGAGTAGTAGAGTTGATCCTCTCAATACTCTGCTGAGACAATGAATGCATCGAAATCGCTCGGTAAAGAGTTCGTTGTCGTTGATAGTGACAACTTTGCCTCTATACCTGGTGGTAATGGCTCGGGAACCCTCGGTGACATGTAGCCGCTCCTTTTGCAACTCCCTCATGTGAATCGCTACGCTTCCGCCATATAGTTGGAGTCACGAAGGATGCCGCTGGCAGACTTTATCGAAAGTATCTAGGCGCAGACTATACTAGAAGAGATCGACTATGGAATGTATAAGAACTGAAGGTACTAAAATGCCATCCAAAGTTCATACACTGTCACGTGATTGTTATTCTTAGACCCGGCTATTCTGAAACACTTTTTCCTGGAATGTAAGTCCTACCATCGCTACACACAGCAAGGAAATATAACTATGTCGAGTCTGGTGGGTGGAAAATAAGTTAAACACATCGAAAACGTACATAACCTTTAAGTCCGAGCAAAAAACACCATATATTTCAGTCAAAGCCATAGCGTTAAATAGGGCTATAGAAATGAATCCCCCAAAAACGAATTTTGAAGTTATTTGCATGACAAAACGTATGCTTTAAATTTTCAGAGATCAGCCTGTGAGGGTATTTTCTAAGATATTGCATAACTGGCAAACCGTAAGAGATATACAAACACGTACTGCACACGTATAATGTAGATCTCCTTAAGACACAAATTATTTCAAATAACTGTTTTGTGGCATTACGATTTCCAAGATATTCGTTGTTGTTGGTTTGAATTATTTAGAACTGCCATTTTACAAAAGTGCTGTCGCTGTACAGTGGTTTCTTGAGATGTCATGCAAAGACTCGAATTTTGAAGTCAATATATAGTGAGCCGCTTTTAAATATCTTGACAATCGATTCAGTTGCCTTTATCCCCTTCTACTTACAACGGAATATATAACCAAACCATTTCTACCCATGTTTATCTCGAGTATCATGAAGATCGAAAAATAAGCTTTCGTAAGAATAGTTTGTAGAAAATACATACAATTAAACGATCATGCGTGGAGAAGGTAAAGTGATTCAAACAAATCAGAATTGCTTTTAGCATAAGATCTGTCGAAGCCAACACAACCAGAACAGCGGTCAAATCAATGGAGAATATAAATATATGTTCATATGTGCAAATATTTGCTAGAAATTTGAGTTCAGCTATATTTTAAAATGTGTCATCTGAATTTAGTGAGCGGTAATTTTAGTTACCTTAAACTTCTCTTCATCACTTTAGTCAGCACCTTTATAGTGGTAGTTTATGTAGGATTTCTTAAGCTTCTTCAGTTTACGTTCTTTAATGGTCTACGTATCCAGAGCTTTTGTTAAAATTAATTACTCTACTGTTACTGAACATTGAAACCGTGTCATTTACTCCGTATTATTTATAAATATAAGCGTTGTCGAGAGAAAAAGTTATTAAGAAGGCTTGGAAATTGTAGAGCTTACAAACAGAGGCGACAGCTGTGGAACTTTGGGAACTACAGGGATAGAAGAATATATATTTTATATTAATCGTTTATACGGGGCACCTGTGAATTGACGATTGATAGGGAAAGTTGTGAGAGTATAAAACATTACAATCTTTTTTTTTTTTATTTTTTTTTTTTAATTTATTTTTACGTGTTTTCTCTTAGAAATAAAGCCAAGCACTTTTAATTCTGGCTTACAAATACTTGAGATTTAAAATTTCACAGAAGGCCAGGAGCGTGCATATTTCCTGAAAAGCCAAAATGAAAGGCAAGCAATTAAGAAGACGAAATGCGGAAAATGTAAACAATATCTCAAGTATCGCGCCATTCATTCGCAACACTGCTCCAACTAAGCTTCAACCCAAGTTGACTGTGTGTTGCACTGGGCTACATTGGTGTGAACCGTCTGTGAACAGGATACCTACATAATTAAACGAAATATTGATCCCATATGTCATGTCGGAATCCGGGCGACATCAACCAATAAGATATTGATCCCATAAGTCATGTCGGAACTCGGGCGACATCAACCAATAAGATATCGTGTTGCCACACCCTCTACGCACACAAAACTACCTCAAGCGAGCAATACAAAAAATGACCTATGTTCAGGCCTTACACCGAACATGTGAATTGGGCACTAAATGCCATTCTAGTCTCAGTAGTAGCAAAAACAATGAAGGTTTCCCCAACCGAAAGACTCGAATATCCACCTATCATTTAGGTAAAACAATACTTAAAGAACAAGGCTGAATAAAAAACATTCTATATGGTGCACTCAAGGGACTTTCTCCAGCGCTTACAAATTCATGATATAAAAGGTGACTCTTCTGTACACGTCGTTATTCAAGAAACATTTTTGCCTAGAAATAACACAGTAAGTGCGAGAACAACACCCAAATGTCGGCATAAGAGGTCAAGGAAAATAAATACAGAGGTCATAGTTACCAACCCTTGCGAAGAAAAAGAACAATCACATATTATCCAACGTTCCATCAGTTGAAAAAGTTAAACATACAAAATGTAAACGCACAGGATGGAGCATTGCTAAAGTGGTTTACTCTGGTGAGGGGGCAGGCGGAGAGAATGCTATTGATACAAATTCTGTTTTATCAAGTTCTGAATTTTCTTGACAGTAACTTTTGTCTATTTCTTAGTTTCTCAGTTGCACAAAAATTACACAAAATTCACTCAGAATTACAGAATTCAATACAGGCACTTTACCCTTCTTGTCAATATCTCAAACACATTTTAATCACAGTCATTTGAGGCGTTTCCGGAAAAATATATTTTGCCATTCTTAGGGAAAAATTTCGACTTCAATAGGTGGTTTGCTATTATGAGGTGTAGCTGTCAACAAATACTCGCACAAGTGTATTTTTCAAATTCTGTTTTGAGGGTTGGTGGAACACAGCATATTTTTATCTATCACAGGTGCATGGCAAAGAAAGTAAAAACGCATAAATAGGAGATTAACAGATTAAATCTCGTATCAAAACGTTGCATACTCGTAGCAGCATGGGCGATGTTAAGGTGGCGTGCTACAAGACAAGCAATTCCTCTGCTGAGGTCCATGCTACAGGCTCAAAAACAACATACATTTGCTTTCCCATTCTACAAAAGCCTTTTCAATATCTCGTGTCAGTGAACATGGCATCATATTGATCACATTCGCTCTATGATTTTCGTTTTTATGTTTCTAGACTGTTTGGTAATCGTGGAGTAATAAAGCCCAGGTTTCATCCGTTAAAACCATCTGGGTTTCAGCTCAGTGTTGCACTCACGTCACTTCCTGTCCAGACTATTACAAACCTTTAACTACCCACTCGAGAATAAGCATTTGCGTATTTCCTTGTACGCACAACGGGATTAGGGGATTATAGTAAGCTTTAAGCTGTAGTCACATATTTTAAGAGCGGTTCGCTATGTAATGCCTTTTAAACTCCGTTTTCTTTTCATGGCCAAGGAAAAAAAAAAGAATGACTTCCCGTTCGAGAAAAGCAGTATTTTAAAATATAAACCAGCTACCAAGCAGTATCCGGAAATGTTAACTTAAAAAAATCTGATGTGTTGCACTCACATGACTTTCTCTACTCTTGTACTAACCATTATTACAAACTCTTATCCCTATATCTTCTTCGTGTTAGTTAAGATAAACATTTGTACAAATTATCTTATTGCTTATTTCCTTGTAGGTGCAAGGGGAATATTAGAATACAGTAGGCTTTGGGCGATAGTCAAATCTTTTAAAGCTTTGAGATTCCATTCTCTTTGTACATTTAACATATAAAACAATGAACAACGATGTCCCATTTCACGAAAGTTGAAGAAAATGTATTTAGAAATAAATTGTGAATTTTAGCAAGATCTACATTTCTTGTATAGTATGATTTGGCCTATCTCTAACGGTTTATGAGTTATGCAAAAGTCGTCCAGAGTAAATAAGACTACAGGGGCTATAGCCAGAAAATTCAAGATATACATTTTATTTGTCATAAAAATATCTCAAACATATGACATTTTAATCAAAATCGTTCGAGCTATTTTCAAGAAAATAAAAATTTTCGAAAATGTTTCCATGTAAAGGGTAGTTTAGGGTGGGGCTATTTTCTTCAAAATCTTCGTGTCGCATCCTTGAAAGACATTAAACTTAAATACCAACTTTGGTTTTTAACTTACTTTTCGTTTTTGAGTTATGCTGTCCACAGACTGACTGACAGACACACGCGCGCGCGGACCTACATATTTTTCCAGTGAAATCTCGATATCGAATTTTTGGGTGGAATACAATACTTCCCCTACTTACCAGTAGCGAAAATGAAAACATATCGTGTGCTTTAACAAAACCTACATTTTTTGTGTAGTAAGATTTTGTCTGTCTCTTGCTATTTACCAGTTATGCAGAAGTCATTCAGAATGAAGAGGGCTTCAGAGGCTATGCACAGAAAATTATAGATATACGTTATGAAAACGGCTTAAGCCCCCGGTATTTTAATCGAAATCAGACATTTTTGAGAAAATGAAAACTTTCGAAAATTACTCCATGTAAAGTGCAGTTTTAGGTGGGAAGGGAATTTTCTTCAAGATCTTCGTGTCACATCCTTGGAAGATGCCGACTTAAAAACCAGTTTTGGTTTTCAATCCATTTTTACTTTCTCTACTGGTATGTAGGGGAAGTATTGTATTCGTTTATGATATGCTGTTCACAGACACGTGCGTGCGCACAGGCCACTTCAAAAATGCGTGTTCTGTTCGGGAGGGGGGGGAGGGGCCTCGGAGCACACATCCTGTGAAATCTCGACATCGAACTTTTAGGTAAAGCAAATTATTTCCCCTAATTACTACACCTACCAAATAGAAATAGTACAAATGTGTTTTGTATTACTCCCATTAATAACTTCTACCACCTGTAGAAGTTAGCGAACTCGTTTGACATGTATTCTATTTCTAACATCTTCGTTTATTCACTTGTATAATAAATCTCATTCATCATGCCAAGAGCCGAAACACATCACTCGAAAGTCAAGAAAGAATACTTTTGTGCACGCAATGGCCTTTGTGGGCTTGAATTTCCTGAAAGCATTCCCATTAAAAGAGGCTGACAGTATGAAATTCAGTATTTCTTCTGATTTAAGATTTTACAGGGCGTGTCCCTAAAATGCATTTACGATCTCTGCAAGCATCCGACTCAACAAGATACTTTGAGGAGCGTGTACACGCTTCTATTTGTATTAAGCGAGTAACAAACAGTTGAACACCAAGAAAGGTTGGGTGAAAGTTTCAGGTGTTACTGTTCGTCTCAATCTGATTGTCAATGCCTTAATTTTTAACTTGTATAGATGCTTTAAGAGAAAATATTACGAAAACAGCATTAACATTTTCCCAGAAGAAGAACTGCCAATGCAATTCAAACACAGGTTACAAAAAATATACATTTTCTTCTTCATTTTAATTTTCATTTATTTCATTTGTTGCTACGGAAGTATGCAGTTAATTGCACAGAATACATAAAAACAACAAATGTACCAAATAAAAAATACAAAAATTTCGCTGTGAAAAAAAAATAGCTCCAGCTCATGTACAAAATATGGCACATTCGTTCGGTTTAATATGACAATTCCATGCTGCAACAGAAATAAATAAAACGACCTATAGATCCCATTGCTGTTAAAGGGGAGCTTAGTGCCAGGATAAAGCGGAAACGACTACACACTAGTAAACGAACACACAAGAAAGTAAACAAAGCAAATACGTAAATTACCAAAGAAATGTTTTCATAAAAATGAGCTATTTTAAATCTCATACACAGGGCTACGATTTTTATGACTTTGCATATTTCTTTTGGCAAGTCTAATCCATTAATGAGTTGTATATTAATCTGTTTCACAGTAAAAAGTTAAACTAACCATATTTATTAAGGCATTTCTTTTTTTTTTTTTTCGCTAATTTTGTGGTATAGTGAACTTTTTAGGATTTTTATTGCATTATTGTGCATTTTTACGATTTTTATTGCATTATTGTGCATTTTTATACACTTCAGGCAGTTTTATTGCATATTTATGTATTTTAAATATATCTTTAAGTACATTCTGCCTTTTTGCTTTTCAAAAGCAAAGGAACATTTCCGTTCCTTACATTTCATTTCTTAGTAAAATTAATTTGCTTGGTTCTTAGTAGTACCACATTAAAATTCAACTTAAGCTTGAGGAAACTAGACATTTTCTTCCCCTTCTATGGACTGACAATGAAACTGCCCAGTTACTAGCTCTAGATTACATTTAACAAGTGGCAGATGGGCACATTCCTTAGTGGATGACTATTGTATTTGTTAACGTCTTCTGAATAGCAGGTGCAGATTAGGTGTCTTACACAGTATAAAGTATTGAGATGCCTAAAGTAAAGCTAAGTGTGACACAAAAACTATTTGGTTCGCGTTATGGTGAACAGGTTTTCTCCACAGTGAGAATATACTATTCTGTAAGGAATGCGAAGTAAAAGTGGCAGCCGAAAAGAAGTTTACTATAGACCAACACGTGAAGAGAGAAAACATATTCGTCTACAACTACTAAAAGGTAAAATGTTGCTTGGTGAAACAGGCTCTTCTTCAGGTTCACTTTTCTTCGAAGAACGCTGTGAAGGATTCATTTGTGCAGATTTTCCACTGCACAAAGTTAATAATCTCAAGTTAAGCGTCTTCCTAGAAGGACACACTGGAAAGAGTTTACCAGATTCTTCAACTTTAAGAAAGAATTGCAATAGTAGATGCAACCAAGAACAATGCAGGAGATTAGGCAAAAAGTGTCAGGAAAAACATTGGGAGCCACAGGCGGTTATTTCTATGGTAGGGGCATAAAGCTGGGATGTGCGTGGTGATCGGCTTACCCATGTGGACAAGCAGTGGAGATTGGAAGGTGGTCCCTCGGAAATACGCTTTGAGGTCAGTCAGGGAGGGGTCTCTATGGCGGCACAGACCGTGGAGATCTGGCGTCTTTCTTCTTTAACCCCCCCCCCCCCCCGGATGGCAGGCTGACGTCGACAGTTCCGGAAGGGGGTTCAATCAATCACGAATCTGCGCAAAACCCCGTTCACTGATGTTTACTTGGTTATGACCTTGGCATGCGAAGGGAAAACGATGAAGGATATTAGCCCATTCTATATAAGTTAAAAGCGAGTTTGTTGGGCTCCTACCCCATCCGGGTAGCCACACACAAATCCATGAACTCGTGTAGGGGAGTTGTTTGACGGTCGCGGACGGTCTGTCAACGGAGGAGATTGTCACCTGCCTCTCTGATCAAAGAGTGTGTCAGGTGTACCGTCGCTCACGAAAGTAGGATGGCAAGGAGTATCCGTTATGAACGCTGTTTCTCACTTTCAAGGATACTACCCTGCCAGAGTATATCTTCTGTGGTTATGAACGTGCCGCTGTACGCCCATATGTCCCGAACCGCATGCGTTGCTTCCAGTGCCAGAGGTTCGGACATAATAGGAGCTCGTGCACGCATCCTGCTATTTGTGAGCGCTGAGGGTTAGCAGCATATGAGGACACCGCCTGTGCTCGGGACCTTTGCTGCGTGAGCTGTGGAGGGAAACATCCATCTAGCTCGCGTCAGTGCTTTGCGATAAAAAGAGCATACAGAAGTTGCGCGTTAAGGGACGTCTAACTTTTCCGGAAGCGCGACGGCGCTTCGAGCAGCTTATACCTGCCAACACCGCAGGCTATTCGCCAGCTGCACACCACACTCCTGTGACAACTGTAGACCTGAAACACGTGCCTGTTTCGAATGACTTCACCCAAATCGACTGGCCAGCGAGCACCCTTTCACAATGTCGTACTACGCCTGGAGCGGCATCTACCGCAACACAGACGCCAGATTCCGAGCCATCCACAAGCGCCACCACTACTGTCGACATACCACGTTCCCCGCATACTGTTCGAGCGAGCAACTGCACGTCCTCGAAGAAGTCCCGCACCCGCTTCGCGAGCCGTAGGGGATCTTCAAACTACCGAACGTCGGAGGAGTCACTAGAGGATGGCGAATTTCACATCGTGGCTCTCAAATCAGCAACGGTAAAGAAGAAGAAAAGGATAAGATAAACACCATGCATTAATATGGAAATAATCCAGTGGAATGTTAAAAGATTCCAGGCACATGCACCGGACATACATTTAGTTTCTCATCGTTCGCCTTCGATCGTCTGTCTACAGCAAATCCATTTGTAGCCTAATATCTTCGTGGTTTTTCAAATTTAGACATGACTCTGCAGCTAATCGGCGAGGAAGCGTTGGTGTTGCTACTCTGGAGACGTATAACATCTCTGCTACCAGCATCCCGCTTAGCACGCCACTGCAAACTGTAGCGGTACGTGTGCAGATGCAGGGCCTGAGTATTTCTGTTTGCAATATTTATCTGCCACCGGTCAGTGTCGTACAACAGAACGATCTTCGGGTTTTATGTCACAGATTCCGCCAACGCACCTCTTTGTGGACGATCTGAATGCTAAAACACTTTATGGGGCTCCGACACTGACGATGCTCATGAGTGCCTTATAGCAGACGTTTGCGATATGTCCGTATTGCTTCTGTTAAACAATGGAGAACCTACCTTCTTATCTTCTACCTACGATACACACTCCGCCCTAGACGTTTCTTTCTGCAGCCCGTCACTGGTACCTCTTCACTGATTGATCGGTACTTTCTGAGCTATTTGGCAGCGATCATTACCCCATTTACATTCACCTGTCACAACACCTTTCTATACCTACACGACATCCCTATTGGATTATTTCCATGGTTGCCTGGGGGAAATTTCGTTCCCTCATTCACCTTCGCGACGGTGGGTTTGCTACCATCGCTGAAATGGTGGAATATTTTAACTGCTCTATCCAGCTCGCAGCTGACTCCCGCATTGCTCGAGGTTCATTTACCCCGACACGTTCCAGTACCTTGGTGAACCAAGGAGTGCCGTTTGGCTATCAAAGCACGCAAGCGCGCTCTGCGTGTTTTTCACTTATATCCAAAGAAGGCAAACTTCATTTCTTTTAAACGCTCTCGTGCAAGGGTGCGTTTTGTACTTCGCGGTGCAAAAAGCAGATCCTGGGAATCTTACCGCCGAGCTGTTTGCTATATTTTATTGCCTACTTTTTATTTCCAGCTTAGTTCTCATATGCTCTAACTCTGAGGGCTATTCGCACTGCAACAGTGCCGCGACACGTCCACAGTCGCTTTTAAAATTCAGACACTCATCTCTTAATTTGGTCTCACGCGGATACCAGTTCGTCTTTACATGGATCCCAGGCCAAAGGGCATTTTGGGCAATGAAGCTGCGAATGCGGCTGCTATATCTGCATGCTGTTTGCAGCTATCCTCTACCACCACATTACCCTATACGGATGTTCAGCGGTACTTCCGTCACCATCTTCTATCGGTCTGGCAGCAGTCATTGGCAGCATTGGCTGGCACTCAGCTGCGGACAGTTGACAGCGTTCAACCCTGGGTGACTTCCTGCAGGAATTCCAGGCGGGCCGAAACCATTCTTACCCGCTTGAGGATAGGTCATACGCGAGCCACCCACGGCCATCTTCTGCGTGGTGACCTGACACCTGTCTCTTTGACATGCGATGTTCGACTCTCTGTCGTACGTGTTACTAGACTGTCCGAAATACGCACGTGAGCGCCAGTCTATTGGTCTGGATTCTACACCAACCTCAATTTTGGGCAACAACCCGGTGTCTGTAGCCAAGGCTCTGCGGTTCGTTGCCCAGATTGGGTTTGCTAAGTAAGTCTTAACTTGTTTCAAATGTTTAGTATTTTAATGTTTTAGCTTTCACCTTTTACCCCTTTTTAGTGCGTGGGTGTTTCCAGTTTTATAGTTAGCGTTTTGCCGTTTGGCGTTCTTAGTTATTTTAACCTTCACTTTTAGCAAGCTAATTTTGCGAGTGTTTTTAGATTTTAAAGTTTGACTTTGGACCCAAAAGACCTAACTGTCGACGGGCCCTTAAACTCCACTCACTCACTCACTATATTCAGAGCAATGATTTTTCGAAAATCCTTAAAATCGACAGGTGTTGGGGATTAATACAGTAAATTAACACGGTACAGAGACCGTTAAGAAACAAAGTATAAAAAGTGTTTCACAAAAGTCATAGTCATTCGGTATCTAAAGGACTTCACACCCTATTCCCAGAAAGGTCCAGATACACAATTTGTCATGCAAATAAATATACTGAGCTTACTGTACTTACATCAATCTCTATAGACCTATTTTTGAGAGAATCAAAAATAGCGCGAAGGGTATTTTGAGGTGGGGGAGGTTTCTTTGAAGTCTTCGTGTCGCATTTTTGCAAGATCTTGAATTACAACTTTGGTATTTAACCGATAATTCATTTTTGAGTTAGGCCTTGCACATATACGTACAAAGCTTTTTCTAAATTATGCTTTTTTATTCAGGGACCACAAAACGTACATTTTCAGTGAAATTCCGGTATTGATTTTTGGGTGGAATGCAGTACTTACTTCCTCTAGTTACTACACAGGTAAATATCTAGTAGAAAAAGTGAAATGTAAACAATGTTTAAAAGGCTCGCTTTAGCAAAGGAATGGCACTCGATAAACAATCAGTAAACACACTATCCTTCACAAGCAAAACGTTTAGTGAATCGGTGTTGCAAGCTCCAACCAGTTCTGAAGCATTTATGCGGTCAGTATTGTCCTTGCCAAAACATGACAAATTTCAAAGAGAACCGCTCTCCTTTGCCACTCGGTGTAACCATTAGCAAACAAAAGGCGACCTTCATAAACACGGCGAGAGGTAATGTAGCTGTCATTTTTAAACCGCAAGCCTTGTAAAACTTATACCTCAAGGTATAAGCGTGGGGCAGAGTTGTTATGTTTTGAAAAAAAAAAATATACGTTCGGTTTCATGGGTGGACTCCATAAAGCACTCAAAAGAACGCTTTTAACTCCTGCACCGAAGACATGAGTAATTGTGGATATTTATTTCGTGCGTTATCTGCGATTTCCTCGTTTCAGGAACAGCTCGTTGGAGTCCGCTTATCTGCATTTGCATGGGATAGCATTCGTTGATATGAGTATGACAGATACATGATGGATTTGAAAAAGCGTGCAGGAAGGTCTTCATATGAAAAATAAGTAAATGAAAACATCTGCCGGAGATGCAGCAGAAATAGGGATGGGCAAAATATAACGGAACGGTTACTTTGAAACGGATTATTATGTTCTGTAAGAGAGTGACATTACCAACTGTTGTATAGGTAATAACAGTGCCAAAAGTACATAGAATTGATGAGAAGTTGCCACTCTTGTTAAAGCTTGCGTCCCATCACCCTAGTCCATGTGTACATACATAATTGTATACTGTTGTTTTATCACCACGCTTAAACCTCAGGCGCGTAGAGCTGCTGCGCATTAACAGCATTAGCAACATGAGACCTTGCATTGTCGTGATGGAGCTTCCATTTCCCAATTAGGTTCCTTCGTTTTTTAGGGAAGTGATCCTTGATCAATTGCTTCTGATATTAAACTGCGGTGACTGTAGTGTGTCTTGGAACTGTGTGAGTGTACACCATCCCCTGGTAATCAAAAAAAGTGATGACCAAGACCTTATTGGCAGACTTTTGTGCTTGTGCCTTTTGTGGTGGGGGTTGACCATGTTGCACCCATTCTGTGCTGCTCCGCTTCATCTCTGGGTCATAACAGTACACCCATGTTTCATCAGCAGTAATGATGTTTTGCCACCAAGCATCACCCTCGTCCGCAACTCATTGTTTCCAATGGCGGCACACATCAACACAAGCCTGCATTTGCTCTGGAGTAAGCAGTCGCGGTATCCATCGTGCACTCACCCTAGATATTTGCAAATGGTCTTATAAAATCATGTGAGTGCTCCCAACTGATATTCCAAGGATGTGTGCAAGCTGTCTCACAGTGAGACGTGAGTCATCACAAATAATGGCCCCTGCTGTGTTGATTGTTGTTTTTGTTATGGCAGTCACAGGTACACATGCCCCTCCTTGCAATTCAGCATTTTCCCGGCCATTTTTGAAAGAATGATGCCAACGGAAACATGCTGTACGAGATATTGGAGTGTCTCCATAAGCTCTCTTCATGTCATCGTTGGTTTCAGTAGCGTTTTTCTTCAAGAGAACACAAAATTTTATTGCATAACGCTGTTCACGAAAATCAGCCATGACAATGTTTAGAAGCGATTATAAAACACGTTTACTCTCAAAGGCTGCCAAAAATCAGCTGACAGAGCCTTCGCTGTGAAATTTTCACTGATTAGCGATTAGAGTACGTAGTTCAATGACGCATGGGCAGATGTCGCAAGCAGGTACTGAACGGAAGGGAAAACAAATCAGTGCCAGTTTTTATTGAACATCCCTCGTATTTGGCGTTTGCAGACGGCAGTCAAACCGCTGCCACAGCATGATTGGCAAGTGATCTTTTAACATAAGTATTTACAGTTTGGTAATATTGAAACAAAATAATTTTTGCATTTTATGCACATTTTGATATCTTTCTTACATGAAAAAAAATTTTTTTTTTGAAGTTTTTAGTAAATAAAAATCCGTTCCCTAGTTATGACAGTTACACGAAATCAGCATTTTGCCATGTCCTAAGCAGAAATAACTACTAAAGAGAATAGTCTCAAGTACATAGAGGAGACTTGATGATTATGAGAACTTAGCAACCCCACAACTTTGGTTTTACAAAAAACGTAGCCGTGACACATAACTCAGCCAGTAAAGGCTTTATTATGCTTTTGGGAAAACCTCGGTTCAAATCTGTGTGGGTCAATCAGTTACAGAATGGTCCTCTTTTCCTCAGTAAACAGATAGATACAGATATGCGATTCAAAAGTGCACTTTTTAAAGAAATAGAAATTAAAGGCACAGAGCAATGCAGCACTAAGGCCATCTGTTCTGTACACACGAATGTGTTACTCCAGATTTATAGATGCAGATATTGACTAAATCAAGTGTATCATCTGGTATCTCATTCATATCCGTGTATCTCAATCTACAAAACAGTGAATTAATGTATCAGCAGTTATTTCTTAGCACATTTTACGTCGACTTAAATATAAGACTTCATCACCCTGCTAAACAGATGTGTTGTGTAGCGTAAGCGCTAATTCCAATCTACGAATGTCTACTAAATTATTTGTGGGGGAATTACAATTGTTCACCACCTCAAAAGCACTCGTTATCAACAGTGGGGCTAGAAAGATTTGCAAGGTAGCGTCAGATTATTTTCTTACAAGTAAAATATTTAATTGCTCCGAGTCAGCTTAAAAAAAAGTTAAAACCAATAACCCAAAGAGTAGGCACCTAAGGATTTTTGCGCGGAAGTTGCAATAATAATAATAATAATAATAATAATAATAATAATAATAATAATAATAATAATAATAATAATAATAATAATAATAATAATAATAATAATAATAATAATAATAATAATAATAATAATCTATAGGCGAATTTGAATGAATATATTGTATTTTTTCCTTCAGTTCGCGAATTAGTCAAAATAAATCCAGTCCGGTCGTTTTATGGTGATACCGCGGATCGCGCGTGGGATGGGGTGGGGTGGGGTTGATTGGGGTGGGGTGGGGTTGATTGGGGTGGGTGGGGTTGGGTGGGGTTGGGTAGGGTGGAGTGGGGTTGGGGGGTTTGGGAGTTTGGGGTTGGGTTGGGGGGTTTGGGGTTGGATGGGGTAGGGTGGTGTGGTGTTGGGTGGGGTTGCGGGGTGGGGTGGGGTTGGGTTGGGTGGGGCTGGGGGTGGGGTTGGGTGGGGTGGGGTGGGGTTGGGGGGTTGGGTGGAGTTGGGGTTGGGTTGGGTAGGGTGGAGTGGGGTTGGGTAGGGTGGAGTGGGGTTGGGGGTTTGGGGTTGGGTTGGGGGGTTTGGGGTTGGGTGGGGTAGGGTGGTGTGGTGTTGGGTGGGGTTGCGGGGTGGGGTGGGGTTGGATGGGGCTGGGGGTGGGGTTGGGTTGGGTGGGGTGGGGTTGGGGGGTTGGGTGGAGTTGGGTGGGATGGGGTTGGGGGGTTGGGTGGAGTTGGGGGGTGGGGTTGGGTGGCGCGGTGTGGTGTGGGGTTGAGTGGGGTTGGGGGGTTGGGTGGGGTTGTGGGGTTGGGTGGGGTTGTGGGGTTGGGGGGTTGGGTGGGGTTGTGGGGTTGGGTGGGGTTGTGGGGTTGGGGGGTTGGGTGGGGTTGGGGGGTTGGGTGGGGTTGGGGAGTTGGGGGTGGGGTGGGGGGGAGGGTTCGGTTCCGTTCCGTAACTCCCGTGTTACGAGTGTAACATGAACTATTGAAAGCGGTGTCCATCTGCGTGAAGACGTTCCTGATCTTCGCATGAAATTTCCATCCATATGCATGAAGTTCTCTTGCGTAATGTTCATAATTTCTGTTCTCATAGTCTTAAGTTTGTCTATGGTATGGGAATTGTTCCTGGACATAATGCTTTATAAGTTATCATGTCATTAAAAACCGCCTTTGTCTTCCAAGGAGTTTCGAGCAGTATGGGCTACGACAGAACCCTGTTGAAAATATCCGCATTCCGCCTCATTATCAGGCATTTGAAAAATTGGAGAAAGAATACATCTGCGGTGCCTATCAATATTTACGGTATCGCTCAAAACCACGGGCCCAATTATCCATTTTGCTGTTACAACACACCATACACAGATTCTGACATCATGCAACGAAATTTCGTGAATTAAAAGGAGGATTCTATGTGCTCCAACACCTCTTGTTCTGTGAGGCAACATGACCATTCAAATGAAATAATGCTTCATCTGAAAAATTATTAAATGTGGATCAACAGGACCGTCAAGGATATTTTATAAAATCCAGTTACTGAAGTTGACTCGCTTTTCGCCATCATGAGGTTGTAATTCATGAATTCACGTTGTAGGATTTCAATTTTCAAAGTTTAGTAGCTGCTAGGAGCAGGTTTTTTAAAAGAACCCACTTTCTGTGCAACGCGGCTTGAGACTTCTTATGACAGCGTTCGTATGATGTGCCAATTTCATCACTTGTTTCCTGTGTTTCAACGTGTCGTTTTCGCTTCTTAGGTTTAGGTTTTGCGATGCTAAACTCCTGAACTTAACCACACGTACCATAGTGTCTCTAGCCGGAAATGGATAACCAGAAAATTTCTGCTGAAATTGCACGCACATCTGTCTACATGATTCGGTTTTTACGCATGTATCGTACATAAAAATTCGTTGTTCAAGCTGACTTTGTCGGCAGGCACTTCAATGGACTATTAACAAGACAATGAACAATCTTAAACAAATCACAGATATCTTGAATAAACTTTCAGCTTTGAGTGCCCAATACACAAACTGTCTTTACAGCTCGAACACAAAGCAGTGACAAGTACAGCTGGTAAAGTTAACCTTGAACGCGTCATTCCCCGCTAATTGTGCACCGGAAAAATTCCGGGGTTACTGCAGTGAGACGTATAGGGGGTCTGTGACGATGGTTAGTCATGAATTTGTTGATAAAATCTAGAGCTCTCATTTGTACAGAAAATTAATGCTGAACTTGAAATCTTGGTAATTAAGTATTGAAACGAGACTGTTCAGATTGCCCTCAATACAAAAATCGGCACAGAAAGTAAGCTGTAACACACATTCTATTATATTCTAATTCAGTAGAGCGCAAGCGAAATGACATTTCTGAAAAAAAATTTCTCACATAACCCGAATTTTCCGATACATCAGCAGTAATCCTTTTGCTTGTGAACGGAACAGGGTCCCTAAGGAAATCGGCATGCATACACGAGACTGTGACGGTAATATAGCGGACAGGCTAACAAAAGAGATGGATATATGGCTCTCAGGTTGCGTTTTGTGCGAGGCCAGTGAAAATGGGTGGCAAAAAATGTGATATAGGTATGGAGCTGATCAAAGAAATTTAAGGCGTGCTTTAAAGCTCACTCTAATTCTGAAAAACTCAACGAGTTAGACGGAAACATTAAACTTTAATGCAGCGCTTGTTATAAATAGCTGTCTTTCTACCAGCTGCGCTGTGTTTTGCCTGTCCGCGTCCCTAGCGCTCTGCCGCTATCATATAAAGCCGAGGATGAAATCACACAACATTTTTAAAACTACTTTTAAAGGCTTTAATAACCAACTTTATGAAAGGAGATGCTGACACTGGCCACCGTCGTTGTCCATACATTTTTGGCACTTCTTTAGGAGACTATCCGTTACTCGCCGTGGTTCACGTTGAGAAATACTGGCAATTTCCTGGTGGATATTTTGTTTGTATTTTGTTTGTCTTGTACACTTTATTTTAAGCTACCCCCAGAGATAGAAATCGCAGGGGGTTAGCTCGGGGGACCGAGGGGGCCGCAAATTTCTACTAACAATTCTGTCCCGAAACACACCTTCAATAATTGAATAATTATTGTTCTCATCGAAAGACTGGCCGTATGAACTGTTGCAGAGTCTTGTTGAAAAAAAGACAAAATCACGCTCCCTGTCAGTTAATTAAAAAAGAGAGGCGTACGATACTTTTTTTTTTTTTAGTGTCTAACTCCCGCTTTTAATACTACGGCACCTCAGGCGGTGACACTGATGATACATGGAATGAAGATGGAGTACCGGTGGAATGTGATGGCGCGGGAAACCGGACAACTCGGAGGAAACCCGCCCCAGCGCCACTTCGTGCATCACGAATCCCACATGCGGTATGACTCATGTGTCGGAAAAGTTGCCTACCATGTAAGGCGTTCAGTCTGAACGTGAACGTCGTGCTGTCTGTACAATATGCGTTTACGAAAACCTCTTTCGCACTGAAAGTTTTGCTTGCTTGATATCGGAGTGGGTACCTATTATTGCTAGCGTCCACTAACTGATTAGGTCATATCAGATGATGAATGAAATAATGCTTAGAGCTTAGCTACACGACATTCATCTTCAAGGATAAGGGAAGAGCCAGGAAAAAACCTTATCCAGGTAATTCACCCAATCAGAAATTCTATTTCGGGACCTCTTGAATAGGCAGACACGCTTCTCCCACAGCGGAGACTTGGACCCAACCCAATTGAGGCTTTCTTCTGCGAATGTAAATAAAACCATTATTTGTACGGAATGAAATGTTAACATTTTTATTGTTTGATTTCACACTTTTGCACGTGACATTGCGAAGCAGTGGTATGGTCTTCGTTTTGTTATTAATGGCGTTACCATAGAACTTTGCGGATTGAACGCCATCCTTGCTAGGCAATTTCTAAGCCTTCCCCTAATAGCTCACACTTGCTTCAAAAATTTACTCAAAACAATGACGTCATGAGACATTTTTTAAATGAAGTTAGTATTTCTGTCTCATTGGGTATATGACATTACACATTAATAACTGGCGACACACACCTGTATATAGTCTATATTTCTGACGTATTGTAGGTTTGCATTGTCCGGAATGCACCGTAATATACGAGCCACCACTGGCTTAAAATCTTTTATGTAGTACTAATGAGTGTAGTTTTATTTTACAAAAGCAAGGAGCAAATGCACCCCTGCTCAATTTCACGCTAGCTAGCCAGTTCCCAGCCCAGCTGTGTCAAGACTGCAAAAGTGATATTTCTCATGCAGTTTTCTTTTCTTTCTTTCTTTCAAGGCAAATGCTAGACAACTGTGCGTCGTCAGCGACTTAAGCTACACAAAATATTATACAAGGAAAAATTCTCCAGAAAAGCAAAAGCAATAACATAAATACTGCACCTCTGCTGGGACTAACAGCAAAAAAACTTCCATGTGTAATATTTTAAACGCAACGTCTTTTAGAAATTAAAGTTACATGCAATCCTAGCACGTTGTGCAATACAATGTTTATATTATTTTGAGCATTGAGCTCAAAATAACACACGAAAAATGTTGGGGACAAGAAAAGTGAGATCGTTTTCTGAGTCCAAAGATTAAGTTTTTGTTTCTACGATAATGATTAAATTATGTCTTAATACCAACATAAGGAAGAAAAATGAAAAGCTATCTTGCTTGCAGGTTGTGGGGAAGCAGTGTTTTAAGCTTCGTCGGCTATCAGTTTTCGGAAATTTCCTCAAATAGAACCAAAGAGATATTTTTCATTATGGTTTAATTATAGTACAGACGCGATAGCCAGGATATTCCGTGTAAAATCGAACATAAAAACACCTCTGATAGGTCGCTTTCATATTACTTTCTCTACCCATTGTAGTTTATTTTGATATAGCTTCTAAAGGCTATTCTTAAAAAGCATATTTCTTTATCTTTCATTAATCGAAATCAAATTTTGCCGATATAGTTTCATTATACATTTCGTTGCAGGTAGAAGGTTGAGATAGGAAACCAAATCAATAGTCATGTGTCTTAGAGGTGTAAGTTGGCCTTTAAAAGCTACACTCTTTCTGTGATATCGCGAGAAACAATAGCAACAGCACTTTAGTTTGAATCTTTGTGTAAAATTATACAAAATTCCTTCCCTAAGGCGACTTCACAGTGTTTGTTTACAAAATTCAAGATACATATTTTAATAGTCATGAAAATGTCTTAAATAGGTATGAGGCATGTTAATCAAAATCGGTAGTCATTTGAGGTAATCAAAGTTATCGAAAATGTTTCCAAGCAAAGGGTAGTTTTAGAAGGGAAAAATATTTTTGTAGTGTCTTAGGATGATACTGAACATGAATATTAAGTTTGGTATTCATCGGACTTGGTTTTCGAGTTACGCTGATCACGGATACTCTCGAACTCTTTCTAAAAATGCTTTCTGTGGTTCATGCGGTCTCAAAACATGTATTTAAGGGGAATCGACAACAAAATTTTGGGTAGAATACAATGGTTCCTCTACTTACTGTAAGTACATAAATTACAAAGTAAAAAAGAATTTTTTTAAAAAAAAAGAAGCGTCGTGTCTTTAGTTTCAATTTTAATGTTTTATTTTTAAAGCGATTGCGGAAAATATACAGGGATATTCAAAAAGAAAGAACAGATTTCAAACATTTATTTCTTCCAAACTACAAAAGACAGAAACATGATTCCAACGCTCATGGAGAGGGAAAACTTTAGAATTTTATATTATGCATTCAACATGAGCACCGTGTTTTAACAAATGTCAAAACGGTGACTTATTTCTTGCCACACACGAATCAGCTGGTCTCCAGTTATCAAATTCACAGCTTCAACAATTCGATGTCGTAGATCTTCAAGAGTGTCAGCCATAGGAGGGATATAAACACGGTCTTTTATGTAACCCCATAGGTAAAAATCACACGGAGTATTTTAAAACGTTGTTTGTTGTTTGTCTGTAGTGAAGTGGCGGCGACACCGTTCATTATCGTTATCATAACAATGACCAAATCACAAGAGAAATTGAGCCAATGTGGCCATGATTGGAACTTCTATCCCCGCCATTTCAATTGTAAACCTTTCTCTGTTCATGAACGTTGGAATCATGTTTCTATCATTTGTAGTTTGGAAGAAATAAATGTTTGAAATCTGTTCTTTCTTTTTGAATAGCCCTGTATTTACCAAATACAAGATTGCCTCCTCAGGTTCACGGTTTGAACAGTCGGCATAGAACTTAAAGAGAAATAGCCTTAATCCTGCTTGTTTTAACTCAACAGCCGCGCAACGCTCGTGTCTGACACAGCCTTGGACAGAGGTGTAAAATTTATCCGAAGTGGGTGAACTTGATTCGCTTAGAACGAAAAGAACATTGAAGATGACGCGAAAGCCCAGAAGTAGAGTTATCGCCAGCGGAATTCGTTACTCTTCTGAACGGAAAAGCATTTCTGCAAATGTTAACATGAAGTACACAGAAAAGAATGCACAAGAATTTACAATGGGTTTGGATTTTTAAAAACAGTCGCCTTCAGAATTATATATGAACTTCTATACAAAAATCTAAGGTCTTAAACTCACTTGTCTAGAGATACATGTTTGTAGAAATGGTTCATTTCAAGTACAAAGGGGGATAATACAGGAGACAAGTGATATTCAAGTGTTTAAAATGCGGGTTGCTATATGCTGCCCTTGGAGTCCTGTGCTCCTTCCAAGACATTGCGAGAAACAACCGAATGATGATAGTACTTCAAAAAATTACAAAGGTATTGAAAAGTTCAAACTAATAATAACCAATATCTCGGAAATGGTTGATGTCACTAACAAGGCATTGAAATAAATAGTGTTTTATACTTCTGCAATGAACTTTTCTACCTCTACAAAACTCCTTCCGAATGAAAAGGACATCAAGGAAAATTCAAGTTATGCAGTTTGTCATGTCAATATCCTAAGCATAAGGTACTTAAAATCTTTTACAGACATTTTTGCTGGCTTAATGTACTTAAGTAATGTTGTTCTCCAAGATCTAACTCTATTACCTATACATGTACTCTCTCCCCCACACACACACGCACGCACCCACGCACGCGCACACGTGCACGTGCACGCACACGCACACGCACGCATCTCTGTTTCTAAAAATGGTTTGATTTCAGAGAACATCAAAATGTGTATTTCTGGGGTGAAAAGCAATACTTACTTGACCTGCAATACGCAAGTGTTAGAGAAAGTACGAATAGACAAATTGAAACTGCCAGCAGATTTAAATGAGGCTTGGACTTTGAACCCGCGAACGAAGAAAATGTGTATACCACAGAACAGTGCGGGAGAGCGAGGCAGGTTTTCAAGATAACCTCACATCTATTGTTGTTCCAAGAGGATCGATGCCGCGAACAGTGCGTAGTTCGCTCATTAAATTTAACTGAAATGTTTCGCATCGTTCCTAATAAACACGCTGGCTTACTTTTGTTCGAGACATTTAAATGCCAGGGACAAACTCTTATAGTAAAGATGCCGTTTGCCTCAGTAGAACTCTCTATATCGTGTATGTAGCGTTTGACAACATCTGTGAATACTAGTTATTCCATGCAACGACGCAGATATTTTTAAATCAAAACACGAATGTTTCTCTCCCTGCAACATCTCATCTATTTTCGAGTTTTAATTGGGACCTATTTTTTAACTTTCCAGAAACATAAAATAGTTTCCAAATCTGACTTGTTCCCTAATGAGAATTCGCACACATTGTCTGCTTATGTTCAAAATTACTTTGTAAAAAGCACGTGAAAACGTTAAAAAACACAAAGGGGAAGATGTACAACACCTATTTTTCTACTCGTTACCATTCCATTGAAATATTGTGTTGCAATCACACGAACAAATACAATTTTTACTTTCCCTACTACGTATAGTAAAGTAGAGGAAGTATTGTATTCCTACCAAAAATTCGATGTCGAGATTTCAGTGGAAATATGTTTTGAGGCCGCTGACTCAAAAAACAAAAACAAAACAAAAAACCACATTTTTGGAAAAAAGGTCCGTGTGTGTCTCTGTCTTTGGACAGTATAGCTCAAAAACGAAAATTCGGTTAAAAACCAAAGTTGGTATTTAAGTTTAATGTCTTTTAAGGATGCGACACGAAGATTTTCAAAAAAGTTGCTTCACCCTAAACTACCCTTTACACCGAAAATTTTGATTTTCTTGAAAATGGCTCTAACGATTTTGGTTAAAATGCCGTATGTTTGAGATAGTTTATGACAAATGAAATGTATATCTTGAACTTTCTGGCTATAGCTCATGAAGTCCTATTTATTCTGGATGACTTTTGTATAACTGCTAAACCGTAAGAGATACAGTCTTACCAGACAAAAAATGTAGAACTTACTGAAATACAACACTTCTGTCTGAATAAATTTATTGTAGACTGAACCATTTCGTAGATATGCCTTGTTATTTGTGAGAGGTTTGGAGAACTTATATTTCTGTCAAATAGAACATCGCTATTCATTTTTTTGCATTCCCATATTTCTCTTGTATCTACAAGGAAATAAACAATAAGATAATTTCTGTAAATTTTTATCTCAACTAACATGAAGTAGATGCGGGAATAAGAGTTTGTAAGAGTAGTTAGTACAAGAGTAGAGAAAGTCATGTGAGTCCAACACATCAGATTTTTAGAGTTTTGTGTCAATCGTGATAAACATCGCCACATCAATGTTTTAAAATTAAGTGATACTAACTTTTTATACGTAGAAGATAGAATAGAATTAACGGTTTATAAATATATAAAGTTCTGATAACTGTGATTTCATGACAAAATAGGTAGGTACATATATTATGTGTTACAATCACAAGACCTTCTCAAACAAATACTACTAAATGATACCAATAGGTCGCTATGTACCTGGCTTGATAAAGCATGCTGTAATCTCGTAAAGGACTTCGTTACCTCTGCTTGTCCTTATTACGCACCCATTGTCAAGTAGAATTCGCCGAGAAAGGCGATAATGCCCAGGTCATTGTCGTGCGTCACAATAATGATTTAGGCTCTTGCCACAATTCAGCAAATTATGTATGCAGAATTATTTCAGTCTAGGAGTGTTTCTCATTAAAGAAGTGCACATGTTGTGTGCTACCAAGTGCTGTGCAAAATATTGTTCCCTACCCAATGCCAACTAACGCTGTATAGTACCAAACATAATACGAATGAGGAAGAACTTTTCAGTACATTGGTTAAGTTATACAATTATAAAGAAGTTCAAAAATACTTGGAATAATTATTTGTTAAATAACTTAAGTATTTCGGTGTACTTATTTTTATCTAAAATTGTCGGCTAACTCGACTACTTAGGTATCTGCTCCTACATCTGTTGAATCTGACACAAGTAATGCAGGGAGAATGTTGAGATCAACACTACGGGGACCTCAAAATCTGAGTCATAATTTTTATGTAAGTGTGATATTAGCGTCAATATTTAACTTGTTCCTTAAATTTATATTTCTTAATTTAGTTTTGTCCGTAAAATAGCCAAATAAAACGTCATTTGCTTTAACGGAACAATGATAGTGAGCGTTTCGGTGATGCTAGGTTAGATGAGTGATGCTGGTCCTACTTGTCTACCAACTTCTGAATCAGATGATTCTCTAAGATCACCAATTGTGTCTGCACCAATGGCAACGTTTGACCATGACGTTTCTGACAATTAAGACAACTCTGGTATAATACAAGCTTACGGCATGTACATTGTTTTATCTGAAAGTAATACCTTAGTGCACAATGTGTTAAGAGTCTGTGTTCCATTTCCAAAACCAGTCGGAGTTTTCGAGAGTCAAGAGTTTGGCAAGTATGAAGACAAGAATGAATTAAATGCAATAATCCAAAGAAACAACACAGCTAAAAGCAGAACACTCGCAATTATTTCGTGAAGTACAAATCTCGTATAAAAATACGATTTTACAATATTAATTTTTGTAAATATGTAGGCTATATCTGACACATTTTTAGGTGTTGAAGACCCTATAGCAAAAAAAACGGAGCAGATGAAATACAGTTAATCCATCGCTTTGGAACAGCGACATAAAGAAATTATTGCGAAACTGCGGACACTTCTTAATATGGCAATTTAATGCAAGGACACCTAGACCAGTTGATTGCACATGCCATTTTAAACGCTGTACCTTTTTTACTGAGGAAGATAGGATGAGAATCTGATCCGAGTGATTATGTTAGGCAAAAGGATTTTATATTTCTCGTAATACAGAGCAAAATTTGATCGCCACAGCGTCGAAAACCTAGAAAAAGTGGAAAAGAAAGAAAGAATACAAAAGAATTATCTTTCATCATAAATGGAACACAAAGAAGAGTAAGGAGGATATTTTTCTTGCCCACACTTTGAATCAGCAACGAACCATTATATAAAACATGAAAAACAATTTATCAGGTACCTTTTCATCTAATGATCTACGAGGAAAACCTCCACCAACAAATAAACTTTACTTCAAGCGAAATAAAAAAATACATAATTTGAGAGCATGTGCATTGCATAGACATTGTCAAATTACATAATGAGAAAACAAACAAAATTTAAAACAATACTCACAATCAGGAAGTAGTAATATTTAATGCCTCAAAATATTCATTGGCATCATATAGACATAGATCTAATAAGTCTCTTAACTGTTATTTTAAAATTATTGATGTCCAAGTTTTTAATATGCTGTGGCAGTCGATTATATAATTTTATACCAAAATCATTAAAACGTTTTAGTGGTTACTTTTCTGCACAAATTAACCCTTAAATGTTAATTATATCTAGTGTAACATTCATGAGTGGTATGAGCGGTAAGTATGCGTCAATATTATTTTTTACATGACATGACACAAACATTTACTAACATGTACAGAAACAACTGTAAACACAACTTCCAAAATCATGGTCTGCAATGAGCTACCTACAATAAATATTAATCTTACTGCCTTCTTCTGTAATTTCAAAAGTCTTTTGGCTCTTGGGTCGTCTCCCCACAAGTCAATGTAGAGCGAGAATGAACATACGAATAATATACAACTTCTAGGACATGTATGTTCACTTGGTATTCCAACTTCCCGATAAAAATATCCCAATGGCTACTTTTACTTTCTCTACTAAGTTTAATAAAGTAGAGGAAGTATTGTATTCCACTCAAAAATTCGATGTCGAGATTTCACCGGAAATATATGTTTTGAGGCCCGCTGAATCCAAAACAAAACATTTTTAGAGAAAGGTCCGAGTGTGTGTCAGTCTGTGGACAGCATAATTCAAAAACGAAAAGTGGGTTAAAAACCTAAGTTGGTATTTAAGTTTATGTCTTTCAAGGATGCGACACGAAGATTTTGAAGAAAAAACCTCCACCCTAAACTACTGTTTATATGGAAAATTTTTCCAACATTTTGATTTTCTCGAAAATGACTTAACGATTGATTAAAATGTCATATGTTTGAGATATTTTTATGACAAATGAAATGTATATCTTGAATTTTCTGGCTATAGCCCATGAACTTCTATTTACTCTGGATGACTTTTGCATAACTGGTGAACTGTAAGAGATAGACCAAATCTTACTATACAAAAAATGTAGATCTTGCTAAAATACACAATTTATATCTAAATAAGTTTTTGTTTGTAGAATGACCCATTTCAGAGATATTCCTCGTTATATGTGTACGTTTTGGAGAACTTAATACTTTTGTCAAATGGAACATCGCTATTCATTTTTATATGTATGTTAACCGTGCAAAGAGAACGGAGTTTTGAAACCTATCATCAATAGCTGCGGGCAGACCCTTAATATAAACAATTAACAACATCGGTCCCAATATAGATCCTTGCGGTACTCCAGTTACAATCGGCGTATATTGTGAAAATGTACCATTTAAGAATACAGAATTAAACCTATCACTCAAGCATGAGTTTATAAGACTCATAGCTAAATCATTGAATCCATAGAACTTTAATTTATTCAATAAAACAGAATGAGATATACCATCAAAGGTCTTAGACATGTCATAAAATATATTATTCTAAAACCATGCTGATTATCACAAAAAATAGAATTATTCTCAAAATATTTTACAATTTGATTATTGAAAATAATTTCCAACACCTTTCCTTTAACTGGTAGAATAGATACAGGTCTACAGCTATGATTACCTTTAGCGCCTTTCTTATGGATGGGGACTACTTTGACTCTTTTAACCAAGATGGAAAAATTCCATTTTGAACACAGCCATTAAATAAGTGTGCTAATACTTCAGAGATGTAAGGGGCAGCTGATTTAACAATATAAGAATTTAAATAGTATACATCCATGCTTTTACTGTTACTAAGATCTAACATGGCCTTGTAAACTTCAACAGTAATATTACAAAATTCTAAGTTCCAATCCAAAGTTGGATGTATATTCTGTAAGTAGTGATGTATATCATTTTACCTAATGGAATGTTATGTATAATATTGTGTATTTTATTTAGGAAATGTTTATTAAATTCATCAGAATTTAGATTCCCATAGCAGCATATTGAGAAATTTCTTACCATAGAGTCTCGTTTATTTCGGACATCTTCACAAAAGAAGTATTTGGACAGCAAACCGTTTATATCTTATATATTTATATAAGATATATATTATTAATAAGAAATATATTATTTCGCTTTATGAAGAAGAGTGCAAATAAATACACATACACGTTTGAAGACTGTTTTGAAGAATGTTTGCAAGATTATAAATACTGCTATTTTATGTCTAAAAAAATCCAGTGCTTATTTTGTAACAGGTGTGCAACTGCTCAGAGGGAAGAAAAGAAAGAAATGGAGTTTGAATACATGAAACATAAGCAAGTTGAACAAGAAGCCAATCAAAGAAAGCCAAATAAAGTAAGAGCTTCCGAAGAAGAAACATTTGTGACAGCAACTTTCGATTTAGGGTGTTTTGCAAACAAGTAGTGAAGTTAGTTCCATGTACTACAGTTGCAAGCTTTGTGCCTACAACAGTGTACGAGGGAGATCCGCCAAATAAGGCACATATGTATGGCATGAAATACATGGAAAACGCCAAGATTTCAAGTTGCAACTTGTCTCTAACTCTTCCTTACCGGTCTGCCACAAACAGTAAAGGAAATAGGTATCTCTTTTTCAGATACTCGCGGTGCGCAAAATACAAGCATGTTCCTGTCGTTTTGTTGTATGTTGTTCAGACCGCTAACATTCATGTGATTGAACAAGTTATTCGGATCTGGTCATTCTATGACGGAATGACAGTACGCATATCGCCACTGAGAACCGAAAAGAATTTATATCAGCTTTCACTATGCACGACTGGCTAAATATCTCCCGATCTGCTCGTTCCGCAACAGAAACGAAAACTTCTGCACCTTACAATGTGAAAGAGCTGAAATTTAATGACTATTGATTTATCACTTCTGTGTGACAAAACTAAGGATACTGAACGGAAAAGAATAAACTGGTTGAAAATAAATGTAAACGAATATCTAGAAACAACGACAAAAATTTTATACCATTTCCAATGCTGCTAAGAACTTTCCGCCTTGCTTGCTATGAAATTTGCCGACAAGTTAGTAACAATAAAACTTAACATCATATGAATAGAGCGCGAATGCTGTAAGAGACGAATAGCCGTCTAGGTCGCCATCTGTAGAATTCACCACTACTAGGCTGGAGGTTCGATTCCCGGCTACCGCATGCTTATTTTCAGAATCACAAAATTAACAAATGTCTCGGTAGCTCTTGATCAGGAATGAAGGATCAGAATAAAGGCACACTTGTAGATGGGTGGATGGTTAGAGTTTAAGGGCCCTTCGACAGCTAGGTCATTTGGGCACCACACTTGTAGAAACTGAGTTAATGGGTATATGGTAACATTGTGCAGTGCTTGAAAGTAAACATGTCAACGCTGCTAGGCTTCACGTTCAAGTAATCTACAACTGCATTATGCTCCGTTTAATATATCAATAATTTATTCAGTGGCATCCAGATCTTAAAGAAATGCATTTTATGACCGTTAAAACCGTATTTTAAGCCATTATACGCTTTCCTAAGATATGTAATATATTAAATGCATTCGCTTTTGATACTTTGCGTCTTATTCTCACTTAGACTTGAGTCGTATTACTGCATAATTAACCACAAAGAAATGTAATAATGTGTAGTTTACTAAAAATTTCTAAAATAATTAGTTTCGTTTCTTGTGCCTTGCTTGTTCGGATTTTCTACCACGAAGAAGATATAATGCTTCCATATATTCATTGTAAGCTAATGTGAACATTAAGTGCATGACCGAATTAAATACTTTAACATGTTTAATAGAGTGAGGCCTTGAATGTGTATATTTAAAGGCAAATATTAATTTAGGGAGGAACCATTGACAGTTAAAGTAGGCGTATTCCGTGTTTTATTCCCAGTAATTGTCATTAATATCTTACAAAGCACTCGATTGCAAAGTTTTAATCATGTTGTAGCGTTAGTAAGATGGAGAGAAAAATTATAACGCTATGTGGAATAAACATAGCCATGTAATTTGCTGCTCTAAAGGAGAAGCTCCATCATAAAAGAATTTGATGTGTTGCACTCACATGACTTTCTCTACTCTTGTACTAACCATTCTTACAAACTCTTATTCCTATATCTTCGTGTTAAGATAAACATTTGTATAACTTATCTTATTGCTTATTTCCTTGTAGATACAAGGGGAATATTAGAATAGAGTAGGCTTTGTGCGATAGTCAAATGTTTCAAAACTTTGGGATTCTGTTGCCTTTGCCCACTTAACATATAAAAAATGAACAACGATGATCTTTTTTTTTTTTTTTTTTTTTTTTTTTTTTTTGTATTGAAAACTACACTGTTCTGTAATGTAAAATTTATCGCTCATAATTATTTGGTAATTATATACTGAGGCATTGTAAGACACAAGCAACTTCTTAGCATTGCAACTACACACTGATAAGCTGCATTTCTATTATGCAGGTATATAGTAAACAACCGATGTGAGCCCTCTATGATGACGTCATTAACGCAATCTTCTCCATCCTCCTGGCCTGTAAACATAGAGACGGCCTTGGTTTGATTTACGAAAGCACTTTCAAATCTTAAGCGATAAACATCTGTTCATAGTCACTTCATTTGGAACTGTTTACGTTTAAGAAGTCTATCAACCAGGGCTAGGAAGCTCATGCATTTGCATGTTTTTTTCATAGGGGTTAAAATGTATGCTTTTACATTATGTGCACCAATTATGGAATTTTAAGTTATTTGGACGTGATTTTATGGTGCATATAACTGCATATTTTCTTGATTTTGATAAATGCATATTATTTCAATACTATAGCCTCTATACAGCATATTTTAATGATTTTTTTTCCACCTGGATAATACTTTTCATATTGGTAGCGATGCATATGATGATGTAACTCGCGAGGTGGCGAGAACCAATGCTGAGTCATGTTGTTAGTTGGTCATGTTGTTTCATTATATGTATATGCGTAGAGAATAATCAGTGCGTTATCTGAGAGGTTTATATTAACAAAGATAAAGTGCAGGTCAACGTTTTGAGCAGCACGATTATAGCAACGCTTGTCTCTGCGTGGGCTTCAAACGTAACAGTGTTGTGAACTGGTTTCCTCCAAATTAAATTAGGCGTATAAAATGTTAAAAAGCTCTTCAAATGCCGAAAATAAAACCAACTTCGAGTGCTAGATTAATTAATTCACAGAAAGAGTTTTCGGGTTGATTTAATATCTACAGATAATAGGGCACTGTTTTGTGGAGTGTGTGACAAAAATATAGGGAGTGAGAAAAGATTTCAAATAATTCAGCACATAAACACAGCAAAACATAAGGAGACTTTAATCAGAAAACTCGCAAACAAATACCCTGTTCTAAAACAATTAGTAGAGTGTTTAGGAAGTAGGGTTACTGAATTTTCCTATGACTTGTGCCAAGTATTTTTAGCTGCTGGTTCAAAATTAATAATCCGATATTTAAAAACTTTCTTGCCAAGTGTAGTCAACAATATGTGCCTGAAGAAAGTACACTGCGTAAGACTTATGTAGGACATTGTTACAATAACGTATTGCCAAATATACAAAATGAATCAGCGGAACAGTTTGTGTGGTTGTCTGTTGATGAAACTCCTGATTCTGAGCGCCGTTCTATTGCTAACATAATCGTGGGTGCTTTAAATAATGAACAAAAGACTACAGCTTATCTCCTTAATATGTCCAAATTGTCGGCCACTGACAATGTAACTGTGACACAGTTTGTGATGGACTTTGAAATTACAACGCCCATGTGGAATCGAATACAACTGGTTGCTTTTATTTCTTACCTTATATGGTAAAATCAGGAAAAACTCTGAAAGGTATTTTTCCTAACTTAATTCATATAACTTGTTAGGCACACGCTCTTCATCGAATTTCTAAGACAATATGCGATTCTTTCCCACTGGTAGATAGATTTGTGTCCAGTACAAAGAGAATTTTTGTTAAATCTCCTAAAAGAGTTAAGTTGTTTAGATCAACAGCACCTAATATCCGACTTCCTCCTGCACCAGTGTTAACTCAATGGGGAACATGGGTCGATGTAGTTTTATATTATGCTCAGCACAGAAATAATCGAAGAGGTTGTTAATTCATTGGACTCGAACGATGCTTCATCAATACAAACTGTGCAAAATATTCTGTCAGGCACTGTGTTAAAGAAGGACCTTAGTTTCATATCTGCCCATTTTTCTTACTTACCAACAGCCATAACGGCATTGGAAGCTGTAGGATTTCCTTTGCATGAATCACTTACTGTACTTGAAAAAACAATATGTGATCTAAGTTCGGTTCCTGGTAGCATAGGACAAAAAGTGAAAGAGCAAGTGAATTATTTAATTTCAAAAAATTCTGGTTATAAACAGATGTGCGATATTCGAGACATCCTCGAAAGAAAACCATCTGTCACACCAAGAGAGTCGACTCTCTCTGTGAGTTAATATCGTTTAAATATGCCCCTATAACATCTTGTGACGTGTAAAGAAGTTTTTCACGTTACAAAAGTGTTTTGCCAGACAATAGACGACGTTTTACTGTTGAAAATTTGTGTAGTGTTGGTTGTGAACTGCAATTTAGCAGTTAATAGTAGCAGCGGGACCACTTCTGCTTCAGCCTCTAAGGAATAAGGTAACTTTATTATTTACACTAACTCGTCTACTGCAAAGGGACATGAACTGTTCTAATGAAATAGTGCATATTTCTTGGCATATTTTCAAGCTTTTAAGAGCATATTTGCATGCATATTTCAGTGTTTTTAGGGCATGAACTTCCGAGCCCTACTATCAACATATATTCGGCGACGAAGTCGAAGTGCATGGCCTTAGAAGATAAACTAAGTGATGGTCGCATAACCAATTGCGATACCGACTTTTAGTATAGTTCAATATGGAGGAACTCTGTTCGCAAATATATGTAGGTAGAGCTATATTCACTCTTATACACACTATTCTTGCAAATGCTTATTTCGCTATCCACTACATTTTAGTCGGCATAGGCATTTTCAGAAAATATCCTATTACTAATTATCTTTAATTATCTTATCGGTGCAACAGGATATGGGAATACAGTAGGCTTCGAGCGATAGTGAAAGGTTTTTAAGAGCTGGTTGCTATACGATGCCCTTGAAATTCCGTTCTCGTTGCAAGGCCATGAGATAAAAACACGAATAATATATTCCTATGTGAGAAAAAAGTATTGGCAAACTCAAACAAATAATTAAGAATATCTCGGGAAATGGAAAAAGAAGTATTTGACATAAATGCTGTCTTTTAACGAGATCCAAATTTTTTATTTAGTAAGCTTTTGTCTATCTCTGTTTACCATTTCTACAAAAATCGTCCAGAATCAAGAGATCGTCTGAGGACTCTCCAAGAAAATTCACTTGTGACCTAGAATCGCCTGTTTGTGTCCGTCACTGGATACTGATTGTCTAGTTGTGAGCTATAATAATAATAATAATAATAATAATAATAATAATAATAATAATAATAATAATAATAATAATAATAATAATAATAATAATAATAATAATAATAATAATAATAATAATAATAATCCTCCAACTCCAGACACTATAGAACAAAATATAGCCAAACATTTTCAGACACTACACATAGAAAAAAATATATGTTGCACTCACAAGACTTTCTCTACTCTTGTACTAACTACTCTTACAAACTCTTATTCCTCTATCTTCTTCATGTTAGTCGGGATAAATATTTGCTATCTTATTGCTAATTTTCTTGTAGGTGAAAGGGGAATGTGGAAATAGAGTAGACTTTGAGCATTAATCAAATCTTTTCAAGCTAGTCGCTATATGAAGGCTTTAAAATTCCGTTCAGTTTGCACGACCAAGACATCAAAAAGTGACTAATGACCTTTCATTTGAGAAAAGTTTATTACAAAACTCACATAAATAACAAGGAAAATCTCCGAAATGGTTCACTCCACAAAAAATGCATTTGAACACAACTTGTGTGTTTAAACCAAATCTACATTTTTGTGTAGTATATCTCTTACGGTTTACCAACTATGCAAAAGTTATCAAGAGTGAACAGGACTACATAGGCTATAGCCAGAAAATTCAAAATATATATTTCATTTGCCATAAAAGTACGGCATTTAAATCAAAAGCGTTGGAGCCATTTTTGAGAAAATCAAAATTATCGAAAAAATTTCCGTGTAAAGGTTAATTTAGGGTACAGGAACTTTCCTCAAAGTCTTCGTGTCGCATCCTTGAGATATTAAACTTAAATACAAACTTTGGTTTTTAACCGACTTATCGTTTTTTGAGTTATGCTGTTCACAGATAGACACAAACAACTTCAAACTGGAAAAATCAGTTACTGGATGCCCATAAGGAAGCTGCTGTGGACCGGGCCTATGGAATATCTATTATAATTCACTTTTGAAGCTTCAATTTTCGAAATTTACGAAAGTATTGGCGTTTGCAGACGAACTTGTACTACTCACCACATTGAAAATAGAACGTTACACCAACATGGATCTGCAGAAAGAACAATAGGCCAAAAACAACAAAACACAATTTAATGATAAAAAATCACTAGTAATGCTGATATCTAGGAGAAGGCGACCAGAAAATAAGGAACTGCGTATATTCCTAAGCAGTAAACCACTATAGCAGGTCGACAAAATAAAATACCTGGGATTAATCCTAGACAAAGTATTCAACTTTCATGAACACATAAGATACATAGCTGAAAGAGGCAAAATGATAATTCACTCTCTTTCAAAGTCTGCAAAATTAAGGTGGGGATTGCAGCAAGAGGCTCTACTAACAATCTACAAAGGAGCAATACTGCCGCTCCTCTCATACGGAGTGCCTACATATCTGGAAGGAAGCTCTAACAAAGAAACAGCCAAATGCAGCTTAAAAGCCTACAGAAGTTAGTAAACATAAGGATAGCTAAGGCGTATAAGAACGACTTCATACGAAGCCCTTTGTATAGTTACAGGACTAACCCCAATAGTAATTAGTTGGAGGAAATAGCTGGACTACACTTTTGCAGCAAGGAGATCAACAGTTCTTGAAATTGATGATGACACGAGATTACAAGAATGGAACCACCCAGGAAATTTTACTAAAATAAGGGAAGTCAACAAAAACACACGATACAACTTTGAGATAGTTGCAGATGGAAGTAAGAGTGAAAATGGGGTTGGTTCAGGGATCGCTATTTTCACCAATCAAGAATGCACATACAAACTAAAATTCAAGCTCCACTCAGAATGTTCCAATAATCAAGTCGAACAACTAGCAATCGTAAAAGCACTTCAGAAAGTAAAAGAACTTGGAACTACGAGAAAAGAACAAAAAACCATAGCTATATATACTGACAGTCAAATCACACTAGACTCTATTAGAAACTGTACAAACCAGGAAGCCTTAGTAGAACAAATAAGATTGGAAATCGCAGAGCTACAACAAGAACAGTGCGAGACAATTTTTTCCTGGATCAGGGCACCTGTTGGTTACTACGGAAACGAAGTTACGGACAGGCTGGCGAAACGAGCAGCTCAAGACATGAGCCTCGAAACTTCATACAACAGAATACCAGCAACTATAATAAAACACGAATTACATAAAACAAGATTGGAAAAACGGGAGGAGTGGGAAATAACCTCCAAAGGAGAGGTAACAAAATCCTTTTTCCCCACAGTTCATGAGAGATTAAAACTGAAACTAAATGTTACACCAAATTTCACTGCGATGGTGACAGCACACGCCAAGCTAAAAGTATACTACCACCGCTTCAAAATTATGGATAATCCAATGTGCCCGTGCAACTCAGGAGAACAAAATGTAAACCATGTGCTTTACAGTTGTAATAGAACAAATAAGGAGAGACAAAGTTTAAAGATAATGTATTAAACAAAGGCTATCAATGACCAATTCAAAAGACACATATACTCAAAATCTTTAAAAGGGAGGTTTTACAATTCGTAAACTCTGTTCAATTTGAGCAAATTTAGGATGTACTATCAACAAACATAGGCATAGGTTAGGTACAATACTTAAGTGTAAAACAAGATCAACAGTATATATCGCTTGTTCAATAACTGCAATTATGTATTCTCTATATTGTGAAAAACCTAGCATGTAGTACTACAATTCATGTAATGGAACATGTTAATAAACTTAAAAAATAACACACACACACGCTCGCGCGCGCGCGCACACACACACACACACACACACACACACACACACACACACACACAGAGAGAGAGAGAGAGAGAGAGAGAGACCATTTTCCAAAAATGCTTCTTCTTTTATTCAGGGGGCCTCGAAACATATATCACCAATAAAATCTCAATATCGAATTTTTTAATCGAATACAATATTTCCCCTACTTACTATTTGTAGTAGAGAAAGTAAAAATAATTATTTTATTATTATTATTATTATTATTATTATTATTATTATTATTATTATTATTATTATTATTATTATTATTATTATTATTATTATTATTATTATTATTATTATTATTATTATTATTATTATTATTATTATTATTATTATTATTATTATTATTATTATTATTATTATTGGCGAATTGCAAATGTTTGTCTTCACAGAAGTATGGAGCATGATCGTATATCAACTTGAAAATCAATCGCCAAAATATGAGATATACAGCGCCGTTTTGTTCAAAAGAGTTATAAAAATTCAAAAGAGCCTCCCACAGATCCTTGACATGGAACCCAATTTGTGAGCTTGGGAAATGACAAGGCGATAAGCCAGTGTTATCTGTGGTAACCGACACAACAGGTTATCTAATAGTATAGTAGGTAGGTGACGCGTCACCATTTGCTCGGTGGACATGAACATAAACCAAAAGCTCTTCTTAAGCCAAACTTGTCCACATGGAGTCTTTACTTCTACAATAAAAAATCTTATGTGTAGCACTCACATGACTTTCTCTACTCTTGTACTAACCATTCTTGCAAACTGTTATTCCTTTATCTTTTTCGTTTTAGTTAACGTAAACATTTTCAGAAATTATCTTATATAGATTGTCTCACCCTTAGGTGACAGTATAGAGTTAAACGACATATATCTGTCTCTTATCTAGCGCATATGAGTTGCCGTTAGCTTCGTCCTTTTCTACTCTTGCGCTGTTGCCAATTTCCTAATAGCATGGTGTAAATATTCAGTTCTTATAAACTTCAAGTTTGAACACATTATTCCAAGCAGAATTTTTTTATCTAATAGGTTAAATCCTTTTCAGGGCCATTATATACTTCTAAAGGCCCAAATTTCTACAGAAAACGTTTTTTTCGGTAATACTCCGATGTTTGCTGTTTCTATACTCATCACGCACCAACTATAATAAACTGCTAGACTACGTTCATATTTTTTTCTTAGCTAGAATAAACTATAGTGCCGCCACCTGCCTACTTTGAATTATCTATGTTTACTCTGTTAAGTGTTACAAATCTTTAAATAAAATGTTTTCGGAAATTTTTATATCTGTGCACTGTAAAAGTTACGCAATGGGAAACTCTTTTGTTATTGAGTTTACATCTGGGACCAAGCGAGAGCAAATGTTGAGGGTTAGACAGTTTTTAAAATAAACTAAAGCGCGTCTCACCCTTAAAAGACAGTACACGTTAAATGGAGCGCAGTGTTGCAACATGTACTAGTTGCGAATCTTTCTCCGCGAGCGACTCGAGGTGGCCTGAGTCCTGTACTTAGTCCTTCAATTGCTGCTTGACGAGACGGACACTTTTAACTTTGGTATCCCTCCACGCCTTTGTTACTGTATGACCTAAATTTACAAATGACTCGTCTGTATAAACAATTGATTTCCCCTGGTCCCTAAACCTTTTACGTCTTTTAGATATTTATGTCGCCATCTGATGATATCGATATCGTCTCTTTCTATTAATATGCACTTGTTACCCTTTCTTTCATATTCGAACCCCAAATCAGAGTGGCCCTTGAGAAATTTGGTAGGGTCTCATCACTGTTGAACTGTGACAAAATTATATTCAGCGTGGGTGGAATATTTGCAAACTGTAAAGAATGAACAATTCGCCGCACTCCACCTTGCACTATTCAATCATATTGCGTTAACCTAGCGTTTTGTGTAGTCCCGCCCCTTTTGCTTTCTTTTTCGATGGCGTTCTTAGAAGTCCTTTCATTAGTTCCTTTTTAATCCTATACACTACTGCTTCTGAACACCCGATAGCCTTAGCTGTTTCTTTTACTGCCTTTACTGCCAAGCATTTTGCTTCAAAAATAATCTAACACATTCATAATTATTTGGCGTTCCTTACTTCTTAATTTACCAACATACCGTCTCTTCCTAGCTTCCCCCTCCATAACTACAAATATTTACAAAAATATTAAACAAATAACGCAATAACAGCTCACAGTTACACACACGGCTTCTTTCGAACTAATGTTAGTGCTGCTCCTTATACTATCTTCTGTGTTAGGCCTGACACTGAATAGATGAATACCTTTTGTTTGCCTTATTGGATAAAAGAAAGAGGTTACTGCCTTTTGGTTTATTTTAAAAACTTTCTCCAACCTTCCTCAACATTTGTTCTCGCTGGTTCCCTGATGTAAACTCAATAACAAAAAAGTTTCACACTGCGTAACTTTTGCAGTGCACAGATATAAAATTTTCCGAAAACATTTAATTTAAAAAATTATAACCCTTAACTGGGTAAACATAGAGAATTCAAAGTAGGCAGGTAGTAGCACTATAGTTTACTCTACCTAAGAAAAAAATATAGATGCATTCTAGCAGTTAGTTTGTTAGTTAGTGCGTGATGAGTGTAGAAACAGCAAATATCGGACTTCTATTGAAAAAAACGTTTTCTGAAGAAATTTGGACCTATAGAAATGTATAATGACTCTGAAAAGGATATAACCTGATAGAGAAAAAAATTCTGCATAGGATAATGTGTTCAAACCTGAAATTTATAACAAATGAATATTTATACCATGCTATTAGGAATGTGGCAACAGAGCGAGGGTAGAAAAGGACGCGGCTAATGGCAACTTGTATGCGCTAGATAGAGACAGAGATGTCCCATTTAACTCCATACTGTCTTCTAAGAGTGAAACGCTATATAGAAGCCTGTAACCTCTTCCTTTCATCGTATAAGGCAAACAAAACCTATTCACCTACTCAGCGTCAAGTGTTACACACAAGGCAGCAATAAAAGTTATCAGTTCGTAAAGAAGTGTGTGTGTGTGCGTGTGTGTGTGTGTGTGTGTGTGTGTGTGTGTGTGTGTGTGTGTGTGTGTGTGTGTGTGTGTTTATACTGCATGGAACCTGTGAAGTGTTATTACGTTATTTAACATTTTCAGTGAATATTTGTCGTTGTGGAGGGGGGAGCTAGGAAGAGAGGATATATTGGTAAATTAAGAAATAAGGAACGCCAAATAATTATGAATCTGTTAGATTACTTTTTTCAAGTCAAATGAGTATTAATAAGGCAGCAAACGTAACAGGTAAGGCTATCGGGTGTTCAGTAGTAGTAGTAGTAGTTGTAGTAGTAGTGTATAGGGTTAAAAAGGAACTAATGAATGGACCTCTAAGAACGCCACGAAAAAGAAAGCAAAAAGGGCAGCACAACACAGAACGCTAGGTTAACGCAATATGACGGAATAGTGCAAAGTGGAGTGCGGCGAATTGTTCATTCTTTAGTGTTTGAAAACATACCACCCACGTTGAATATAATTTTGTCACGGTATCATCACGGTGAAAATACACTACCAAATTTCTCAAGGGCCACTCTGAGTCGGTTCTTACATGATTTGCGGTTCGAAGATAAAAGAAGGCATACATATAGTACATGTTGCAACGTTGCGCCCCATTTAACGTGTACTGTTTTCTAAGGTTGAGACGAGCTTTAGTTTATCTTCTTGTAGGTACAAGGGGAATATGGGAATACAGACTTTGAACGATAGTCAAATGTTGTAGAGCTTTCAAATTCCGCTCTCTTTGCACGACTAACATAAAAAATTAATAACGATGTTCCATTTGACGAAAGTTAAAGGATTCTAAAAGTCACGCAAGTAACAGTATCTCCGAAATGGTTCACTCTGGGAAAAAACATCTTTGGACATAAATTGTGTGCTTTAGCAAGATCTATATTTTGTGTATACTAAGATTTGGTTTATCTCTTACGACTTACCAGTTATGCAAAAATCATCCAGAGTAAAGAGGACTACATAGGCTATAGCCAGAAAATTCAAAATATACATTTCGTTTGCCATAAACATATCTCAAACTACGGCATTTTAATCAAAATCGTTAGAGCCACTTTCCAGAAAATCAAAATTTTCGAAAAACTTTCCATGAAAAGGTTAGTTTAGAGTGGAGGAATTTTCTTCAAAATCTTCGTGTCGCATCCTTAAGACTTTGGATTTAAATACCAACTTTGGTTTTTAACCGACTTTGCTATTTCTCCATATTCTTGTGGTAAAAATGGTTGGTGTGTATCAGCAATTGTTTTCTGTACCCATTATCAACTATTTTCACAGCTATTCTACACAAAAGTTTAATTTTCTAAAGTTAATTATGTTGTCCACAGACTGACACACAGGCGCAAAGGCGTGCGCGCGCGCACATACACATGCACATACACAATTACACACACATAGGACCTTTTTTTTAAAATGATTTTTTATTATTATTCAGAGGGCCTCAAAACATATATTTCCGGTGAAATCTCGACATGGAACTTTTGGGTGGAATAAATACTTCCTCTAATTACTATAAGTAGTAGAGAAAATAAAAATAATAATAAATAAAATAAGAATATGACGTAGCGTTCACATGACTTTCTCTGTAGCACTATCGCTTATACTTTCTGTAGCACAAAGGTAGAGGAAGTATTGCACTCCATCAAAAAATCTGTCAAGATTTCACCACAAATCCGTGTTTTGAGGTCACATGAATCCACATGTTTATAGAAATGTTATTAATAAGTTTATGATCCTCGTGTTTTAATGCTTGAATGTTTGTCACGGTAAATGTTTTAACTTTTTCTTCTGGATAAGTTACACAGACGTAATTACATCATGGAATGCTGGGTAATTTTAGTGGCATTAGTACGAGAACTAGGCCAATCGTGCACCATTTGGAACTTCACTGCAAGCCTTTTTTAATGCTAAAATTCCATAAAATGTTTAGAAACTAAAGTTAAAAACGAAAATATAAATGGAGCGGAAATAACGCTGCTGAGCGATTGCTGAAGAGGGGGAACAGTTCTAATTAGTGTTACCTAACATTAACTGATGCAACATATAAGCTTTAGAATCTGTGGCGCAGCTAAACGCAATTACACCACAACATGCCACATGAAGAAGTTCAACTGGGTGCTAAAAGCTCTTGCGCAATATTCGTAGAACCTTCTCTACCCATTACTAATTATCACTCGTGAATATTATACACTCCGTGTAAACTATATAGAAGTCTCATTCTTCTATTGACTGTAGTCGCAAAAAAGATGTGTCTAAAAATGCTTTCAAATTATTATATGCAACAACTAGACAAAACATGTAAGGAGCGAAACGATAAGTACGGCGAGTATTTCAAAACTGGTTAATGTCACTAAAAATTCAAAAGCCAAAAGAATCAATGTAGCATCCATAAGAAGTGTAATACCTAATAAATTAAAACGCGCGGTGAACTACCACAAACTACGATAAGGGATGAAAGACGTAAAATCCTATTATGTAGATCCAATTTTGAGTTCTATTATTGGCTTCTCTCTCTCTCTCTTTCTCTCTCTCCCTCTCTCTCTCCCTCTCTCTCCCTCTCCCTTTCTCTCCCTCTCTCCCTCTCTCTCTCCCTCTCTCACGCACACACACATCCCCTCAACATGTCTATCACATACATGCACAATGAATAAAGACATGGGTGCAATATTATCGCTGATGACCGGCACATTAAAAAAAATTAGTAAAGCAGTCCATACATCTTTTGAAATTCTGAAAAATGAGCTGTCGTCCTTGATCTTGTCCAGCGCTTATCGACGGTATTGTACTCCATCCGTAAAGTAGGTGTTGCTATTTCACCGAACATTAACGTTTCAAGATCCAATGGGCCCAAAGAGTCTGCTTAGAAAAATGTCCGTTTGCATATCTGTCTGTGAAGAGCAAACTCAAAAATCAAAAACACCAAACTTGGTACTTAATCGGATTTATAACAATTTTCTTGAGTTTTAGATATGCAAATATTAATGGGCATATAGGATGTTAGGAGTATAGATAGACATTTTGATGAACGGTACCTTAATTTCAAATTATTTTGTTGTTTAACGACGCTGTCAATTACTAGGATCACATCAGCGTCGCCGGTGTGCCGGAATTTTGACCCACAGGAGTTCTTTTACATACCAGTAAATCTACCGACATGGAGCTGTCGTTTTTAAGCACACTTAAAAACCATCGGTCTGGGCCGGATTTGAACCCGCGACCTTGGTATCAGTAGGCCAGACGTTAGCTCAATATGCATTCACTTCGGATGTGTTAGTTCTTCCTGCCCCCCCCCCCCCACCTCGTCTAACAGCTTTCCCACAAACAAATAATATAGATTGCAACTTGGTGGTTTTTTTTTTTTTTTTTTTTTTTTTTTTTTTTTTTTTTTGCGCGCGCGGTCGTAATCGCACCGCAAAATGAAAAACGCCTGTCAGTATAAAATGTCAATTTTACTTTCACATGTTCATTCAACCTCAAGGCGTTACATACTGAAGTCCTTGGCAGAAGGCAGAAAGCATTCAAACTCAGTTCCGACACAACGTTCGTTATCGCAAGGTCCGCCCACTCTGTATTATGCCTCCCCTTCCACGCTCTAGAGGGAAAATCACGTATGACTTATGTGTGCCACCCTACTTGGACGTAGTTTTAGTCAACATGTGTGCACTTCGGCCGCCTCGGAACTCTTAATAATCGTTTTACAACACGGTCCTTTCTTCTTGAGTCCTTTCAGGCAGAGTTGCAACATCTTAGCATGAACCTTTGTAGCTAATGAAAAAGAAAAGAACTGGAATTCAGAATTTTGGCAAATGAAACTCCACGCGGAGTCAACATGCAACTGCCACTTCCTTAAAATCAGGATTGCTATTGGTATTCAAGGACAGGAATAGAGGTTTGCCTTTTCTGACGTGTGGAGATGAATTTGTGATAGTCATTAGTTGCGGGTAGCGCACATTTCCTTTGAGCAGCAACTGCACACGCATTAGGGTTCTTCACTTAAACCCTAACGGAGCGCACGGCGTTTCGCCTCTACCGCGACCTAGCTGGATCCCCCCCACTATACCCGGCTGCCGTTGTACGCGCGGCTAGTTGGTACTGGGCCTCTGAAAATCCACATCACGTTCAAGAAACCCTCATGATCGGAGAGTTGGAGTTTGGTGTGCTGTTAGCACTAGGCGCATAATCGGTCCAATATTCTACGAGCACTGTAAATGCAGAGAGGTGCCGAAATGACATTTTGACCCTATTTTATCACGAACTGACAGAAGAAATCATGAGTGGTTTCAACAGGATTCTGCTACTGCCCATACAGCAGAGGAGTTCATGAATAAAATTAGGGAAGTATTTGAAGATAGAGCGATTAGTGCTGGTGTATGGCCCTCTCGCTTCCCCGATCTAACAGAGTATGATTTTTACTTGTGGGGGAGTAACCTAAAAGACAAAGTTTACGAGACAAATCCTCATACATTGGAAGAACTAAAACGAAATATCAGAAATGAAATCGTAAACACTACAGTGGCGCAACTTAATCGTGTGAATCAGAATGTGCTCCCCCGATATAATGCTTGTTTAGCCGAGGGTGGACGATATTTCCAGAATCTTCTATAAGGTAAAAGTGTTTTACATGCTTTACGCGCGGAATTTATGTAGGAGCAAAGCCGGCTGTGGCACACCCAATCGCGCCCAGACGAAATGCCGTGCGCCCGTAAGGTTTTGAATAAACTCTGTTTTAACCAACCTGAAAACATACTTCTCTTAATAAGTGAACTTTCAAGTCTGCAAATGAAGCAAAATTGCTGCAATATTGTTCATTACACTCTCCTCAATTACCAATGCAAATATCTGCACTTATACACCTAGCAGCCTGTATGAAGAAAGTTAATAAGCTAAAGCAATTGTTAAGCACATTGAAAATAACCAGTAACCAATCTTCCACGGACGCAACAGGAAAATTTTTGCGAAATTCTCCACATCCCAAACTATTCTTTGAGCATAATTGTTTCTACTTTCTCTTCCTGTGGTGGAGTAGGGTAATCCACTCAAAAATTCGATACCGAGATTTCATCGTAAATACATGTTTTGAAACTCCCGCAATTCAAAAATAAGCACTTTTACAAAAAGATCCGTGTGTGCGTATGGGGGGGGGGGTGTGAGAGGGAGGGTAGGCGGGTGTGCGGGTAAGTGTGTTGTTTCAACAGCATAACTCAAAAACAAAAGTTTGGTTAAATACCAAACGTGGTACATTTTCCTAGGATACGACACGATTTTGAAGAACCCATGTCCGATACATGAAACATTCTTCGAAAATTTTGATTTTCTCCAAAATGGCTCCAACGATGTTGATTAAAGTACTATATGTTTAAGATATTTTCATGACAAATGAGATGTATATCTTGAATTTCCTGGGAATTTCCTCATAAATCTTCTTCATTCTGGGTAACTTTTGCGAACAATAAACTGTGAGACATAGACAAAAACTGGTACACAAAAAATGTAACCTCGTTAAAACACACAATTTATGTCTAATACCCTGTATTTAACTTAAGATTCCCCAATGACGTACTGTTCGCCAGATCTCCAAGAGAACTACAATCAATGCTGCAGGAACTATCGGAGATAAGTAAAACTGCAGGCCTCTCAAAGAACAAACGCAAGACACAAATTATATCAAATGGATCAGCAATCCCAATAAGAGTCGACGGAATAGATATACAATATGTAAGCGAGTATGTCTATTTAGCTCAACTACTCTCCTTCCATCACAAAATAGAGAAGGAAATAAGCAGAAGAGTAGCTATTGCTTGGAAGGAGTTCTGGTCTCTGAAATCCATATTGCTAGACAGGTCACTCAACTGGAGACTTAAATTCGAAGCACTGGAAGCCTGTATTTTTCCAACGCTATTATATGGCTGGCAAACTTGGAATATGACCAAGCTAAAGAATACCATCCAAGTATGCCAAAGGAAAATGGAAAGGATAATCCTGGACATAACTCTGAGAGATAAAATTTTAATATAGATCTGCCAAAGATGCCATCAACAACAGACTCCGCACACCTAGCAAAAAGGAAAAAATGGAAGTGGGGAGGACACGTCGCAAAACACACCGCGGAAAACCGAGACGCAGATGAGCAGATCTCTTCAAAGAAGGGGCAGACGCACAGTGGTACAGAATCGCAGATGCAGGAAGAGCTGAAGAGCGATGAAGTACAGAAATGCAGAATAGACAGTAGGACGAACAGACAAAATCAAGTGCTCAGTGTTCCAAGAATTACTTCTTACTGTGAGAGATATGAAGAGTTTTCTCCCTCTGTATGGAAGGACACAAGAGGCTTCATTCATTCATAAGCCTTTTATTTGTGGGGTGAACCATTTCTGAGATATTCCTTGTTTGTTTTAGCTTTCCAATACTTAAACTTTTCTCAAACAAGAAGGCGTTATTTATTTTTCTATCTCTTGGCCATCCAAATAAATCTCACTTCAAATGGATTACATAGCAGTCAGAATTAAAAGACTTGACTATCGCTTGAAGCCAACTGTATTCCCATATTCCTCTTGCATCTACAAGAGAATCAGCAGTATCATCATTTCTGAGGTGTAGTAGTTAGAGGTATATGCGTTTGGAAGACAGTTTGCACAAGAGTAGAGAAAGCCATGTGAGTGCAACACGTCAGATTTCTTTTCTTTATAATTTATTTTCTCATAAATGGCTAACGATTTTAATTCAAACTTCATGCGCTTGACATACTTGCATTAGAATTAGAAGATGTATATATTGAATTTTCTGTTAATGTCCTATGAAGCCTCTTCATTCTGATTGAATCAAAACTATAAGAGAAAGACAAAACTTACCTCAGGAAAAATGTAGAATTTATTAAAAAATACAGTTTGTGTATGTTTTCCACAGCGCTATCTATTCTAGAAATATTACCTGTTATATGATGTATTTTCCCAAAGAGAACTGTGTTATCTCACGGAAAGTGCTTCAAAGTTTCAAGTTTTTCTTTTTCTTTTTTAGACGACTTCTGAATTTACTTCTAAATTTACTTCTCCGCGCGTCTGTTGTTCCCCTACGTTGTATATAATTACTTTATTGCATAGTTTTAAATGGTTTCTAGTTTCTATGCATGTAGTTTTGTTGCTTAGTTTTGGATTTTGGTTTCTATATAAAACCTACCGTGAATAAAGTGAAAAAGTACTGAAAAATAAAACATAAGCTTATGTGATAAGTAGAGGCAGTTATGTTAAATTTTTTTGTTTCTCTTTTATTAGTTGCTTTACCGGTGTTGTCCTGTATTGAAAGGAGGCAAATTTGACTCATGCTCCATATGGAATTAACGTACCGGTTCTTGTTTAACGTTGGAGGCACTGAATAAAATCTCACTTCCAGCTTAATTTTCAACCCCACCTCTTTGGAGACGCCTACTTAATTAGCGGCTATTCCCACTCCACTCCTTCAGTCGGATGTGCCAGTCAGTATCCAGTAACGGACACAAACAGGCTATTCCATGGCACTTTCTAAGTCATAACTTGAATTGACTGCAAATGTCCTCAGAAGACCTCTTCATTCTGGATTATTTTTGCACCAATGGTAAACAGTAAGAGACGAAGTCTAACTACATAAAAATTAGATCTCGTTAAAACACAATTTATGTCAAACACTTCGTTTTTCTTTTCAGTGAATCATACCAGAGATATTCTTTATTATTTCTTTGAATTTGCCAATACTCATACTTTTCTCAAATAGGAATGTTATTAGTTTTTTACTTTCTCTACTACGTATAGTAAGCAGAGGAAGTATTGTATTCCACCCAAAAATTCGATGTCGAGATTTCACCGGAAATATATATTTTGAGGTCCCTGAATAAAAATATCATTTTTAGAAAAAGGTTCGACCCTCCGTGTGTTTGTGTGCTGTGGTGTGTGTGTGTGTGTGTGTGTGTGTGTGTGTGTGTGTGTGGTGTGTGTGGTGTGGTGGGTGGTGTGCGGTGTGTCGTGTGGTGAGTGGGTGGTGTGTGTATGGTGTGGTGGTGGGTGGTGGTGTGTGGCGTGGTGGTGGGTGGTGTGTGGTGTGGTGTGGTGTGGTGTGGTGTGGTGTGGTGTGGTCGTGGGTGGCGTGGGTGGCTGTGTGTGGCGTGTGTGTGGCGTGTGTGTGTGTGTGTGTGTGTGTGTGTGGCGTGGCGTGGCGTGTGTGTGTGTGTGTGTGTGTGTGGGGTGGGGTGGGGTGGGGTGGGGTGTGGTGTGGTGTGGTGTGGTGTGGTGTGGTGTGGTGTGGTCGTGGGTGGCGTGGGTGGCGTGGGTGGCTGTGTGTGGCGTGTGTGTGGCGTGTGTGTGTGTGTGTGTGTGTGTGTGTGTGTGTGTGTGTGTGTGTGGCGTGGCGTGTGTGTGTGTGTGTGTGTGTGTGTGTGTGTGTGGCGTGGCGTGGCGCGTGTGTGTGTGTGTGTGTGTGTGTGTGTGTGTGTGTGTGTGTGTGTGTGGCGTGGCGTGTGTGTGTGTGTGGACACCATAACTCGAAAACTTAAAAGTCTGTTTAAAAAAAACCAAAGCTGGTATTTAAGTTTAACATCTTTCAAGGATGCGGCACGAGGGTTTTGAAGAAAATTCCTCCGCCTTAAACTACCTTTTATATGGAATATTTTTCGAAAATTTTCATTTTCTCTAAAATGTCTAACGATTTTGATTAAGTGAGTGAGTAGTGGGGTTTACGGGCCCGTCGACAACTAGGTCATTAGGGCCGATTTTGATTAAAATGTCATATGTTTAAGATATTTTTATCACAAATGAAATGTATATTTTGAATTTTCCGGTTATAGCCCATGTGGTCCTGTTTATTCTCAATGATTTTTGCATAACTGGTAAACCGCAGGACATAGGCCAAATCTTACTATACAAAAACCGTAGATCTTGCTAAAACACACAATTTATGTCCAAATCATTTTTTTGTAGAGTGAACCACTTCGGAGGTACTCCTTGTTACTTGTGTGGCTTTTGGAATACTAAATTTTTGTCAAATGGAACATCGTTATGCGTTTTTTATGTTAGCCGTGCAAAGAGAACGGAATTTGAAATCTTTAAAAGATTTGACTATCGCTCAAAGCCTACTGTCTCCCCATATTCTCCTTGTACCTACAAGGAAATAAGTAATAAGATAATTTCTGCAAATGTTTATCCCAACTAACACGAAAGATACAGGAATAAGAGTTTGTAGAATGGTTGGTACAAGAGTAGAGAAAGTCATGTGAGTACAACACATCAACTCTTTTTTTATCTCTTGGCCTTGCAGAGAGAACGGAATTTCCAAGGCATCGCATAGCAATTAGCTCTTAGAAGATTCACTATCACTTAAAGTCTACCGTATTCTCATATTCCCCTTGCACCTGCAAGAAAAGTAGCAATAACATAATTGCTGAAAATGCTTGTCGGTTAAAGTGTAGTAGATAGCATTAGCAACAATAGTTTATATAAGAGTGAGTACAGAGTTTCTCCGAATTGAACTATACGCGACGATCACAAAGGCTGTGCACTTCGACTTTGTCGACAAACGTGTTTGATAGATACGTAAGCAGTAGCAAAGTAGTCACTAATGAATAGATGTTTATCGCATAAGATTTGGAACTGCTTTCGTAAATCAAAAGCAAGGGGCATGTAACCAACCTGCCACTGCAACACAATTGAGTGTTAAAAGAGTGGAAGGAGGTAAATCCAAGCCCCCTCTTTCGCAAACGTTGGACATCGTTGATGTAGACTAAAGACTTGCAGATTGCTCACGAGTGAGCCTGTCACTGCACAACAGTACTTACTTCTTTCCATGCAGGAGCATGATTCACTGTGCCTGTTCTAGTGACAACTACCGCAGACACCGCAACATTCGCCTACATTCAGCTTTAAATACTTTAAAAACTCAATTCTCTGAGGCGGAAGCGTGCTTATGACCAGGTATAGGAATTCTTAAGCAGTTGGCTTCAGTTATATACACTGCCAACGTCAAGTACAGTACAGCTTTATTTCCTTAAGTCTTGACTTTAAAGCTTAGAAATTCCTAGGCTTCAACATATATTCACAAACCTATTTTTCTGTGTTCTCAAAGGAAACACGCATATATGATGGAATATCAGAGGTGGGCTACGTATTACAGGGAACTAGCTCTAGCACTGTAGATTCGCCAGCAATGCACCAATCCAGCTATGAATTTGCGGAGTAGTTAACGGAATTTCGTTTTCAATAAGCTCTGTTTTAAATGTTTTGTTATTCCCGTTCTGCTGCTAGAAGCACAAGTACTAACAATACTAGATTATGCAGCAAACCATTAATGATTCACATAATAAGCATGTCTCTTAAAAGATAACATTTACTTCTAATGAACTAACATCTGTTGTAACTAGAGATGGGAAACTGATTTTAAACATTTAGTCCCCACGCAAACAAGTTGCAATGTTTTATGCTCCAGGAAATGAGCTACTAAAAGGCTTCAGTAAGCTTGTTATACATGGCGCTTTTTTTCTTTCTTTTTCTTTTTCTCCGACACATTTGCACGCGGTCTCAAGAGTTACAAAAATATACTTAGAATATAATGATCCTGAAAATTAACCAGGGCTATCAATGCGATGGAACCCAAAAACCCAAAATCCCAAAATAGTACAAAACTAAAAAAATCACGTGAGCAGTTTACAGGTTAAATCAGGTTGTATGTTCGTTGTGTTTTTCTCGGAGTGTCGTTATGCTTGCAAGAGCAACAAAGGCACTGTCATAATTTAGCATTCTCTACCATATCCCCCATCCCCCCGTTTAATTAAAGAATTCTATCATAGCAATTAACAAGCATTTCAATAAAATACACAACCAAAGACGCCTTCCACACCTAAGGGGTATTCCGTAGTACACAAGCGGTTAATTTTTTATTTCTCTACTACTTGCAATCAAAAATTCCATTTCGGATTTCACAAGATATACAGTTTGTGCGTATGGAAGTGTGCACGATATAAAAAATCAATCGTCTACCTCAAACTAGCTTTTGTATGGTAAGACATTCTTTATTTCCTCAAAAACAGATATACACACAATATTGAATAAAATATGTTTGAAATACTGACGAGAGGAATTCAATGTGCAATGAGTTTTCCGTGAAGCCTATTGCGTCATCTCTATTCCAATTACATGTTTTATAAATATATACACCTGGAAACCGTAAGACAGAGACAAAATCGTACTGCAAAAATGTGTGAAACTGATTCAAATATACAATGTATGGAACATTTTTTCGTTCCATCAACTGTTTCCGAAACGTTGTCATATGTGTGCGTCATCTACAATGCATCCTCGAACTATTTTTTCTCGCACACGCTCTTGACCAACTATAAATTGTCATTGTATCTACTATGTAACCAAGTCCATATAGCATAATCTGAAGTCATTTTAGGCAAGGATTGATCCCAATAGACCTTATACGGATAGAAGAATGCTTTTTATACAAATGACATTAAAATATAAGCTTTTGTAAGAAAACCAGTTAGTAGCACTGGGCTTTCAAAATCAAATTACGAACGCAAGTTAATACAGCATACTTTTTGGGGGGGAAAGCACAAATGTGCAACTGTAATGGAAGTGTTCCACAATTTTGACCAGTGAATACATAACCTTGTAGGAAGGCAAAAAGTGAGACTTCTTAAAACAGTGATTACTAGGGCTCGGAAGTTCATGCCCTAAAAAACACTGAAATATGCATGCAAATATGCTCTTAAAAACTTCAAAATATGCCAAGAAATATGCACTATTTCATTAGAACAGTTCATGTCCCTTTGCAGTAGATGAGTTAGTGTAAATAATAAAGTTACCTTATTCCTTAGAGATTGAAGCAGAAGTGGTCCCGCTGCTAGTATTAACTGCTAAATTGCAGTTCACAACCAACACTACACAAATTTTCAACAGTAAAACGTCGTCTATTGTCTGGAAAAACACTTTTGTAACGTGAATAACTTCTTTACACGTCACAAGATGTTATCGGGGTATATTTAAATGATGTTAACTGCTTCACAGAGAGAGTCAACTCTCTTGGTGTGACAGATGGTTTTCTTTCGAGGATGTCTCGAATATCGCACATCTGTTTATAACCAGAATTTTTTGAAATTACATAACTCACTTTCTCTTTCACTTTTTGTCCTATGCTACCAGGAACCGAACTTAGATCACATATTGTTTTTTCAAGCACAGTAAGTGATTCATGCAAAGGAAATCCTACAGCTTCCAATGCCGTTATGGCTGTTGGTAAGAAAGAAAAATGGGCAGATATGAAACTAAGATCCTGCTTTAACCCAGTGCCTGACAGAATATTTTGCACAGTTTGTATTGATGAAGCATCGTTCGAATCCAATGAATTAACAACCTCTTCGATTATTTCTATGTACTCAGCATAACATAAAACTGCATCGACCCATGTTCCGCATCGAGTTAACACCGGTGCAGGAGGAAGTTGGATATTAGGTGCTGTTGATCTAAACAACTTAACTCTTTTAGGAGATTTAATAAAAATTCTCTTTGTACTGGACACAAATCTATCTACCAGTGGGAAAGAATCGCATATTGTCTCAGAAATTCGATGAAGAGCGTGTGCCTAACAAGTTATATGAATTAAGTTAGGAAAAATACCTTTCGGAGCTTTTCCTGATTTTACCATATAAGGTAACAAATAAAAGCAACCAGTTGTATTCGATTCCACATGGCATTGTAATTTCAAAGAGTCCATCACAAACTGTGTCACAGTTACATTGTCAGTGGCCGACAATTTGCACATATTAAGGAGATAAGCTGTAGTCTTTTGTTCATTATTTAAGGCACCCACGATTGTATTAGCAATAGAACGGCGTTCAGAATCAGAGGTTTCATCAACAGACAACCACACAAACTGATGCGCTAAATTTTGTATATTTGACAATACGTTATTGTAACAATGCCCTACATAAGTCTTACGCAGTGTACTTTCTTCAGGCACATATTGCTGACTACACTTGGCAAGAACGTTTTTAAATATCGGATTATTAATTTTGTACAAGGGAATATCAGCAGCTAAAAATACTTGGCACAAGTCATAGGAAAATTCAGTAACCTTACTTCCTAAACACTCTACTAATTGTTTTAGAACAGGTTATTTGTTTGCGGGTTTTCTGATTAAATTCTCCTTATGTTTTGCTGTGTTTATGTGCTGAACTATTTGAAATCTTTTCTCACTCCCTATATTTTTGTCACACGCTCCACAAAACAGTGTCCTATTATCTGTAGATATTAAATCACCCGAAAACTCTTTCTGTAAATTAATTAATCTAGCACTCTATATTGGTTTTATTTTCGGCATTTGAAGAGATTTTTAACATTTTATACGCCTAATTTAATTTGGAGGGAACCAGTTCACAACACTGTTACGTTTGAAGACCACGCAGAGGCAAGCGTTGCTATAATCGTGCTGCTCAAAACGTTGACCTGCACTTTATCTTTGTTAATATAAACCTCTCAGATAACGCACTGATTATTCTCTAAGTACAAACATATAATGAAAGGATGGAAACAGGGGATTCACTACATAACAACATGACTCAGCATTGCTTCTCGCCACCTGGTGAGTTACATCATATGCAACACTACCAATATGAAAAATATTATCCAGGTGGAAAAAAACCATAAAAATCATTAAAATATGCTATATAAAGGCTATAGTATTGAAATAATATGCATTTGTTAAAATCAAGAAAAATATGCAGTTATATGCACCATAAAATCACGTCCAAATAACTGAAAATTCCATAATTCGTGCACATAATGTAAAAGCATACATTTTTAGCCCCTATGAAAAAACATGCAAATGCATGAACTTCCTAGCCCTAGTAATTACTTCAATATCTTGGCCTGTTTCTGTAAACAATAATCAGAATCTTTCTTTATACTCCACTTTCTATTAACAGTTTTTGGACGAAGTCCTTAATAGGACAAATCCATTCTGTAATCAGCTGCAATGGAAAGAATAGTTTTTACACTCACATTACTTATTCTAACCACTATCGTTCTGTATTTTCCAGAAACTATTCTTACAAAAGCTTATTTTGCTCTCTACTTCAAATTAATCTAGATAAGCGTTTACAGAAATAATTTAATGAAACTGTGGGGTAGATGGTGATACAGAAAACTAAAGCGACACTCAACTGTTTAAAAGCGGGTAGCCATACGCCGACCTTTAAATTCCATACTCATTCATCTTGAGAAATAATTGAATGCGAATACACTTCAAAAATTGTAAAGTATTGAACATTTCAAATAAATAACATCTCAGAATGGTTGATGCTTCAAATAAAAGTTACTTGATATAAGCTGCGTTTTAAACAGATCTACACTTTCGGTATAAATATTTTATCTATTCCCTATGATTTCCCAATTAAACAAAATTCTTTCCTAATGAAGAGGACTACATAGGCTATTCCCAAGAAATTCAAAATACCTATACATTTTGTTATTTAAATAGCTCACACTCTAATCAAAATTGCAAGAATCGTTTTTGAGAAAATCAAAAATAAGACAAATCTTCCACGCAGACGTTACTCTAGGGTAGAGGATTTTCTTCAAAATCCCTGTGTCAAACCTTTGCAAGGTACTAAACTCGGCACGTTTGGTGTTTTCATCAAATTTCTCGTTTTTTGAGTTATGCTGTTTTCTCTTCTCTCTCTCTCTCTCTCTCTCTCTCTCTCTCTCTCTCTCTCTCTCTCTCTCTCTCTCTCTCTCTCTCTCTCAAACATACACATTTTTTCTAAAAACTTTTTCTTTTTGTTCAGAGAGCGTTCAAGAATATTTTTGAAATCTCGGAATCGAATTTGTGGGTAGAATGCAATACTTCTCTGCCTACCTAGTACTTGGGAGAGAAAAGTAAAAGATTTGCTGTATTACATACATTCACATGTCTTTCTGTATCCATTCTTCAACAAGTTAGTCTCACAAAGGTTTATTCCAATAGAAGCGCGATTGACGCATAATATAATATTATTCCTCCTTGCACTATGAGTACTTATGAAAACACTGCAACTCGTGCAATCATTTAGGTATTATCTCTGAAAAGTGAGTATAAATCCTCATCAGAAAAACATTAAAATTGGCACTTCGAATTCCAAGGAAATTAATAACAAATACATGCGGTGGAGAGTAAACTTCCACCGCATATTCATTTCATAATTCCAATATATAAAATATACAGGGCAGATCACCCATCGGATACCAAAAAGATGGGTCAGCGGTTCTTATAAAAATGCCCTTCATGATCAGCTGCCACCTGTTAGAGAAGATGAGTACCAAATCGTTTGCACAAAGGTATGCACCAATAACTTAATACATCAGATTGGATCTTTTCATTCGGCCTCAGCTAACAAAATAATAGCTGCCGCTTTCCGGGAAATTTCACATCCAATGGACCCTCGTTTTGTAATGGGAGCCGACTTCCACAACGTGGGGTTCGAATGTCACCAATCCTAGACACAGAATTTCAACTCTCCTTAGAGGTTACATATCCAAAGGAATCCATTTGCCATCCACTTACAATTGGTGTTCTAGATATACCGGATCTCTTTATTGGAAAGCGATCAATGGATTTTGTTCAATCCCATCCTTTTTATACCATCTTAGTTCTGATGACTATCCTGTGGTGATGACAATCAATTGCAATGGTAACATCAAATATCCAGTTCTAATATGACACCCATTTGATTGGTAGCAGTACACAGACGTTCTAGATGACGTTACTGATCTGAGAATACCACTTCAGACCCCTCGCAATATAGAAATGGCTATTATGGCATTAACCAGGAATATTCATATCGCAGCAATCCAGGCATGCCACAAGCAAATTTTAACAAGAATTACACTATGCTCTTTCCACCTCCTATTCAGGTATTACATCAAGGGGAGAAGGAACGTCGCCAACTTTGGGGATATACCAAATATCTGCGCATACAACAGAACAACACGTGACCCAAATAGTACGTTCAACCAACTGACCAGTGAGGCACCAGTATTCAGTTGAGTAGATTAAATATCGAAGACGGAAACCTATGCAAAAAGATAAAATATCTAATGAAAGAATCCTCCTTTGAAAATAAACACACGGGGTTCGGCAGCAATTTATAACATCAAGAAAATACAAACGTTCAAGAACAGGAGCTTAAGACTGATCACTGATGCACCTTGCTTCATTGGCAATACTACTCTCCATAGAGATCCTCGTGTTTAGGTCATCAAAATTCCTAAGAAACACTAAACTCCATCAGCCCATCCTAACTCACTCTCAGAGTAGCTACCACTTCCTAGAGAAGCCTGAAGATTAAAGCGGAGACACGCTAATCTAAGCATATAACAAGGGAGACACCCTGTACACATGTTTCATGTCACTGTGTTTATACATATTATCAAAACTACATATAATGTACTTTGTTTCAATTAAGTTACCTAATACATATAAAAGATCTGCGTCATGTTAATAAAAATGAACTTTTATAGAAATAGCTTTATTACACATTTCCTTGAATGTAGAATGATATAAGGGGAATACAACAGGCTTAAGCGATAATAAAATCTTTTCGAACATGGTCACGATGTGATGGCTTTGAAATTCCATTGCATTTGCACGACCAGGAGATAAAAAGGAAGTAACGACCTCACATTTGAGAAAAAGTATAAAGTATTGGAAAATTGAAGCCAATAACAATAATATTTCGGAATTTGTTAACTCTGCACAAAAGTAAATGTATTTGACATAAATTGCGTGTTTTAAAGAGATCTAATTTTTTTGTGGAGATTTAGTGTACCTCTTACGGTTTACCAGTTTTGCAAAAGTTATCCGGAATGAAGAGGGCTTCGGAGGACATTCCCAGAAAATTCAAAATATATAGTCCATTTGTCATGATGATATCTTAAACATACGGTATCTTAATCGAAAACGTTAGCCATGTTTCAAAAAATCATTTTTGAATACTTCTCCATGTAAAGAAAAGTCTAGGGTAAGGGCACTTTCTTGAAAATCTTCGTGTCCTACCTTCGGAAGATGCTGAGCTTAAATATCACGTTTGGTATTTAACAGACTTTCCGTTTTGGGGTGATGCTGCTTACTGATAGACAAGCGCACGCGCGCACATACCTACATATAGACCTTTTTATAAATGCTCCTTTTTGATTCGAGGAGTCTCAAAACACGTATTTTCGATGAAATCTCAGTTACGAATTGTTCGGTAAAATACAATATTCCCTCTACTTATTTATTGTCAGTACGTAGTATGCAGACTAAAAAGGGGCGGCTCAGATTTCCCAACTGAATAATAGTTTGGAAGCAAAGTGTTACTAATGTAAGGATCTTCAGACTTTTTTTACACAAATCAAAGGTAGTATTTTATTTTGTTTCCCGAAGCATTACGTGTTTCGTCAACTATTAGGACTGGGAAGCGTTTCACTAAATCTTGCAACTTTAGGGACATTTAGTCAAGGAAGAAAGAAGATAAAACGTGTTATCTAGCTGCCCCCTCCCATCGCCTAATAACCGGTTATCTTCACGATAAACTTTGAATAAAGTCACAAAAACGACACAAACACCCCACTAAGAACGGTCTGATGTTTGCGAAGGTCAAGACTGCATCAAAATATTTCAGCAAAGCATACGAACAATACGCATAAATAAAATTAGGTACTGTTTTTTATGTTCTCAGGCATGCAGAACATGAACACAATTGTCTGTGTAGCCCGCCTCTGTGGTGTGGTGGTAGAGTGTCTCCCTCACATTCATGAGGTCCCGAGTTCGAATCTTGGTTAGGGTGAGTCATCCCGAGAAGGCTTTTTCCGAGGTTTTCCCTTATCCTGAGAAGACGAATGTCGGTTAACTTTAAGCTCTATGCACCTCAGGCTCATTTTACACATTTCATTTATCGTCCAATATGACATAACGTTGGAGCACGTTAATATACAAACAAAAAGTGTGTCAACGTCAAAGCAGAATACGGTATCTAACTTCTGGAATCTCTATTCGCAAATAGCTTAATTTACCTAAGATAGTGGTCTGAGCATGGCATGTGAAGGAGAACCAATGTCCTCCTCTCTCCTTCATCCTTTTTCCAACTAGTACGCTCCGATATGACACAATGTTGGAGGACGTTAATTATAATAATAATAATTTAAAAAATGCTATAAACTTAATCAAAAGGCACACACTCAGAATGTTAAAGCACTTGCATAAGAAAAATCTGTGTGATTCATTCGCATGACTTTACACCCGCTATCAAGTATTTTGGTTCCCTTCCCCTCGCTATTCCTTCAAAAGCTTATTTTTCTGTCTACTTCGTATTAATCGAGATATACATTTGTAAAAATCGGATACATAACGCATTTTGTTGTAGGTACAATGGATATACATGAGACTGGCGCGATAGTCAAAGCTTTAAAAATCAAGCCACTATAAGCTGGCTTTGAAATATACTATTTATATCACCAAAAGGATGGCAACTTAATACTCAAGAAATCTATGATAAAGTCTTCACAAATTTAAACCCATAGCAACGAATATATCGGAAATAGTTAATGCCAAAATGTTTTAATGGGATCTAAACTATTCGTGTAATAAATGTTTGTCTATATCTTGGGGTTTCACGGTTTTACAAAGGCAAACAAAAGTGATTCAGTATAACAGGCCTTTCCAACTTGAGCACCCAGCGCTGGGGCGTGCCGGTGCGGCACTCAGCGGCCCCGGGGTCTTCCCCACGTAGCGTATACTGCGACTGCATGTGTACAATCACTCATAAAAGAAACTGGGGTCACGTTTCGAAAGAACGAGTCACGTATGCTCTGTTAGGGTCATCCCTAAGTAGAGGGAGCAAGGGTCGTGTGAGGTCAAAGGTCTCATTTACCAAAGTAGCAGGCAAGCGACTGGTTTTTGAATAACTGAGGGAGGATCAAAGAAGAAGTAACTCTACAATTTTAGCACAGGGCATTTCTGCAATTTAAACACGTATGTCAGACGATACGTTTGCTAATTTAATTAAGGATATTCATTGCTGCTATAATGCTTCTTTTTATAGCAACTATTACAAACAAATTGTGTTTAAATAGCTATAAAATTAAATTACATAATGCTCCAAGTTTTGCTCTTGACAAACAAATGTTATGGGCAAAACGGCAGTAGTAATGGAAGTAGTTTAACATCATACTACTCTAGCATTACATAGCACCCTAAAAGGTTAATAGCAACAATTTTAACTTTCCAAGCTTACATCAGTGGAAGTACTATGAACCATAGGATACACGTGAAAGCAATGTTTTGTTTACATATGGTTATAATCAACTATTCAACTGCAAATGAATATTAATTGGTTTATACCTGTAAAATGAAAGAAATTCAGTTAACTAAATAATTGTATCCTATACTTTTTGAATGATGTAAAAAACTGAAGATCTGAAAAACAAACTTTCCCGTTTTAGATAGAATCCGGAAAGAAACAACAAACATCCGCTAGTATTTTAACCTCTGTACTTTAGTTTTAGAAGCCGGCGATATCAAGCTCTGGTTATTCACATTAATGTATTTCAGACCTGCTTTTATGCTATCCAGGGTTGCCAACATTTAAAAGTAAAATTATCGTACCAGCCACTCAAAATTATAGATTTGGATTCAAAATTATCGTACATCATAAAGCAAATGCTACAACAATAAAAATATCAGTATAATACTTATGAAAATATAAGAGTAATGATGTTTATTATATCCACTTACAAGATTGATGACCTCAACAAATATTATAGCTTTAGCACTTATGTTTCTCGTACTATTCATGTGAAAGTTCAGCTTCCTCAACCGTTGCAACATTGCACCAATTTGTTGTTGAGATAAACCTTAACATCTTCTCGGTGACTTGCAGGTTTTAAGATCTACCACGTTCTTTCATAAGTTGAGACGACAAAATGAGTTCATTTACCGTATCTAGTGCCAATCTGTTTCTAACTTTGGTTTTTATTAAACCCACTTTAGAAAAAAGAACTTTTACAAGAAGTGCTTCTGTAGGGCAAGGAAACCACGATAATGCAAAGGCCGCTAGTTCTTTGAAATCAGTATTTCCACCAAGGTGACATATGTGTAACAGCACTCCAGAAACTGTCAGGTTCAGGCATGTTCTTTATTTCACACGGAATAGCACGTATTCCGAGTTTTCTACACTGGTCGTCAATTTTCTGAACAGTGCCGCCTTCTTTGAGATTATCAGACCTGGGCACACTGGCAATAAGAGGATAAGGGGTAGTAGGCTTAGTAGCCATGGTGTGGAGACAGACAATGAGGACAAAAGTGGTGTTATTTGTAATTGGTTTCACTTCGCTGGAGTGACAAACCAGTGAAAATGATATTTTGCTGATATCGAACTATCATACATTCAAATTATCGAACTATCATACATTCAAATTATCGAACTATCATACATTCAAATTATCGTACACCCCAATAATTATCGTACGGGTTGACAACCATCGTACAAACATTAAAATTATCGTATGTCCACATAATTATCGTACGAGTTGGCAACAATGATGCTATCTCAGGGGCTCGAAATTCATGTGCTAGAAACATCCGAGTGTCTCCTTTCGAGAACTAAATCCATCTACTAGAAACGCCGGCATCTATACATGTAATATTTGGGATGTTCCCAAATTCCCATCCACTGCGTTTTACTTCATGTGCAGTGGGTATATATTTAGAAGTCACATATCAAATTACGCTCTATATTGCCTGTTCACAGTCAAACTAAGAAATCAACATGCTTTAGTCTTTCGTTCAAACAAAATCCATTGGTGCTTACCTTTAATTCTTCCATACTCTTCGGAGAATACGAAAAAGTACAGGGCTTTCGAATTGGTTCTTCACCGCCGCACGGCCTTTTGCCTGTGCGAGTTTGAAGCTGCCGCGGCCGGGTTTGCCGCTACTAACGAGCCGCACGTAAAACATGTATAAAAATCTTACCTTATAGAAAATGCTGGAAATGTCGTGAACGATGGTTTAATCGATCCAGAGCTTCTGTTCTTTTCAGATGACGCGTGGTTTCATCTAAATGGTCGCGTGAACACTCATAACAGTCGGTATTGGGCATCTCAAAATTCACATCGCGTTCAAGAAATCCCTCATTATGACCGGAGAGTTGGAGTTTGGTGTGCTGCTAGCGCGACGAATAATTGGTCCAATATTTTACGACCAGACTGTAAATAAAGAAGTACCGAAATGACATTTTGACCCCATTTTTTTCGTGAACTGACAGAAGAAGAGAAATCATATGGGTGGTTTCAACAAGATTCTGTTACTGCAAATACAGATCGTGACTGAAAAAATGGGGTCAAAATGTCATTTCGGTACTTCTTTATTTACAGTCTGGTCGTAAAATATTGGACCAATTATGCGTCGTGCTAACAGCACACCACACTCCAAATCTCCGATCATAATGAGGGATTTCTTGAACGCGATGTGAATTTTGAGATGCCCAATACCGACTGTTATGAGTGTTCACATGACCATTTAGATGAAACCACGCCTCATCTGAAAAGAACAGGAGCTGTGGATCGATTAAACCATCGTTCACGACATTTCCAGCATTTTCTATAAGGTAAGATTTTTATACATGTTTTACGTGCGGCTTGTTAGTAGCGGCAAACCCGGCTGCGGCAGCTTCAAACTCGCACAGCCAAAAGGCCGTGCGGCGGTAAAGAACCAATTCGAAAGCCCTGTATAACATAATAGTAATGGTGGTAATAATAATAGTAATAATAACAATAGTAGCGGCGGCGCTGGTGGTAATTCAAGTGGTGGTGCTCAAGTAATGTATAGTTAAACGAACAAATATATACTTCTAAACAGAAAGAAGGTAGCTTATTACTCCTAAGTCGAAAAAAAGAGAAACTTTATCCCCAGATTTGAACACTCGACCATTGCAGTATTAATCCCGAACACTATCCGTTACATCAGAACGAACTATAGATCGGCTGTGCTATTTCTGTGCGTTTGCTCTCCCTGGTACTCACCTCTTGTCTCTCCCACACTTCCGTCGAAAGGGTAAACAAAGTTCACTGAACAGCTGTGCGTGATGCGGCCCCTAGATACTTTTGAGAGGCAGTGTACACAGACAGTAAGATTAAAATATTCTCCCCCCCCCCCCTCTCTCTCTCTCTCCTCAACAGAGAAGTGGTGTTAAATAGGATATAGCAGGCAGGGGAGCAGTCATTATAGCTTCTCCTTCGTTACAAAATGTTTAATTCTTCGTGGAAAGATATATATTTTCTTTCCAATACCGAAAGGAAAGCCCAATGCTTAATTTGTCAAATTAACGATATGGCACACAAACTGAAAAAGCACCATCAAAGTTCCAAACAAAGTCGATAAAACTACAGTACGACGCAATCTTAAAAGACAGGTACTACCAACATGGGCGTCGCGAACGGGGGGCAAGGGGGGGCCGCGGCCCCACCTTGGAAGTTGGTGACCTTAATGTGCAATCAATTACTGACTATTAAACTATTATTTTAATTAAGAACAATTGTTATTTAGCACAAATCAATACTGTTATCTGCAACAAATATAAATTTTGACATAAAATAATGAATTAATAATATCTGATTGAAAACTTCCAACATGTGCTCCCCCCCCCCCCTGGAAAAAAGTATGCCGACGCTCATGGCTACCAACCACTATAGCTGTGTTTTAATTAAATTTTACAAAGTTGTTAATCAACAGGAATTTTCCAAAAGTCATCCATTGCCTTAAAGTTTGTGTCAACGTTCGGTACAACGTATGCGTGCGAAAACATGTTTTCAATTATGAATTTAAATAAAAGTAAAAGCAGGATGCTGCCTTAGAGGTAGTGCTACTAACTTCTACTACCAAATCTGCTGTATCGAATATTCATAAATTAGTTGCCACAAAATGACGTCAAAAATCTAAATGTAAATGTACACAAAGGTAACCAAAATATATGGTGTGTTGTCATTAATAAAGGCTGGAGGCCTGTGCGTTTTCCCGTAGGTACACTGCACATGAACTTCAGTGTTATCATTCGCGCATGCAAACAACTGCAGGTTGGTACAGCCTGACCATGAAAACTGCCTCACTGCAGCACAACCTACAAGCATCATAAACTATGCATTCTGGAATAGCACTTAAACGCTTATACATACTGCTATTTATTATCTATAATACCGACACAGAGTGCATGGCTTACACTGTACATTCGTCAGTTATTAAATGTGAAATTTCGACGCCTATCACTGAAGCAGTTTTTAAACAGTGAAAAACTTCTTTCTACGTCACACGATGTCAGAGGTGCAAATGTAAAGCATTCCACTCTGTCGACTGGCGTGTTCTCGTTCTTACTCATTTTCAAAATTTCACACACAGCTTAACAACCAGTATTTTTTGTTTACGACTTTCTGGAATTTAGCTTTCACCTTTTCGATACCTGGCACAAGAGGTATCCTATTAATTGAATTAGCTAAGCCTTCTATTATGCTTATGTTCTTGGACATTTCCAAACCCGGTTTTTTCTAGTCGTTTAATAGCTTTGAGCAACACTGCAAAATTGTTGGATATGAACTGAAGATTTTCAGATAGTTCATGCCATATCAGAGACTTTGCAGTTACAACAGCAGACGAATCTGCATCACATAGAGCTCTAATCACATTTACAATTTCATTGTAATGCACCACATAATACGCGACGGCCTCTATTCAAGTACCCCATCTTGTAATTATTGGCGTCTGCATACACTTGCAAGGCAATGCTTCACTGGTTTGCAGAGTACCACGTTACGTTGTTTTCGACTCTTGCTTCTAGTAGCAGTTGTTTGTACATTTGATGGCCGTGCTGTACTTCTGACGTCATTCATACTCTGCGTCCAGCTAACCTGTATCGTATGCGAACGCACATACCTCCAGCCTTTAATCATTAATAATTATTTTGGTAAGCTGCACACTGACTTGACTACCTGTATCCCATTCAACCGTAAATGGAACATTCACGTCACCGCAGGTACTTTGATTAACGCTACTTTAGGTCCTGCTTCTGCCATTTCAACGTCCCCCCCCCCCCCCTCTTCCTCTAAAAAATTGCTGTTTCATTTTTGGGAACCTTAAAACGTACATTTACACTAAGATCTCCACATGTCATTTCTGAGTAAAATGCAATTCTTCCTCTACCTACTATGGGTAGGTGGTCGAGAGCGTAATAAGAAGTATAAGTGTGTGTGTGTGTGTGTGTGTGTGTGTGTGTGTGTGTGTGTGTGTGTGTGTGTGTGTGTGTGTGTGTGTGTGTGTCTGTTTGGGCATTAAAGAAGAACCTGGAATGCATTACATTTGATCTTGCACTTTAACAATTTAAAATATAAATGCCTAGGGCAGAAGCAATCAGCATTGAAGTATTTTGCTTATGGGATAGCTTATTAATTAAAGTACTTGCTTATCCATGGATCTCAAAGCCAAATTAATTGAAAGCTTGCAATTTTAGATGTATCAAAGATCACTTCAAAACGTATTTAAGTTTACAGAGTTAAGAAATTTAAAGAATCTACGTAACCAAAATGCCTTTAAGAACAACTTATTTTGCTTACTTTCACTCCTTGTTGCGATATGGAATTATCTTCTGGGATAATTCAGCATAAAGCATATATTACAAAAAAAAAAAAATGTGATGTGTTGCACTCACATGACTTTCTCTACTCTTGTACTAACTATTCTTACACACTCTTATTCCTCTATCTTCACCGTGTTAGTTGAGATAAACATATGCAAAAATTATCTTATTGCTAATTTTACTGTAGCTGCAAGGGGAATATGGGCATACAGTAGGCTTAGAGCGATAGTCAAATCTTTTAAAGCTGGTCGCTATATGAAGGCTTAGAAATTCCATTCTCTTTGCACGACGATATAAAAATGTGAATAACGGCTTTTTATTTGAGAAAAGTTCAAGTATTGCAAAACTCACACAAATATCAAGAAATATCTCCGAAATGGTTCTCTACAAAAAATGCATTTGATCATAAATTCTGTTTTAACGAGATATACATTTTTATATACCATGTAATTTATTTCAGCTTCACATTATCACAATTGTATGTACATAACTTTACATTGATTACCTCCTTTCTTCTGATAATAAACAAAAATAACAAAAGAATTCCGTCAACAATTCCGCCCAAAAATGCAATAAATTTACCGTACAAAATTGAAACAACCCACAAAGTACAATCTTTGATTTGCCTCTGGTGCAAATATAAATCAATACCGTGGTTAGCTACTATATTACACACCAGGTATCTCTTTGAGCTCCTAACACAGAAGTAACTATAACTAAGTTACCTATATCAAATTTACTGTTGGGCATCCTTTTCATCTTCCAACTTCGTGATTCTCTTATGCTTCTCATACATTTTTCATTCGTCCTTCCTAACAATTCTCCTAGTTTTCTAATCACCGCGGCATTGTTTAGATTTCCTATTTTCATCCTTCATACTTCTCTTGGTACTTTTGACCACCTAGCTGGTACCCATTTTTCCCTCCAAACTTTGGTCCTTTCACAGTCCATAATAAGGTACAAATCCTTTTCTGTTTCCTCGCACATAGGGCACTTCTGCGGGTCCATTCCCTGTTTCATAGCCCTCAATCCTATTGCCCCAGATCTAAACCATGTCCACCCTTCCTTTCCAATTTATTACACACATCAATATATTTCTCTTTGCCCCAGTCTTTCTTAATTTGTCTGCACAATGTCAAGGTTATCTTATCCCCAATATTACTAAATATCTCTTGAATATTTATATCCTCAATTCTTTGTTTAATCCCCTTCGAAAGCTTTTGCTCTAAAATGTCTCTGTTTCTCCAAACGCTCCCCATTCCTATTTCTTCTATAATCCTCTGCACCGATGAAGCCCAACTATCCGGTGCTAATGTTGTTGCTTGCATTATCAAACAGTTTTACTAAATTCTGATCATCTAACGCTCTTACCCGATACCAATATTTTAACAATGTTACCATAATTAACCCTTTACTTCCTGTGCTCCCTAATTCTAACAGTGCAACGCCCTTGGTAACCCTAAAATCAAGCGACAAAAACTTCTGAGTATTAAATCCACCCCTAGCCACCCTTCTTCATATCCCCATATTTCTATCCCATATAACATGTTTGCTTCTACTATTACCTTATACACTCTTTCTAACCATTTAACTTGTATCCCCGGAATTTTGGAAACAAGCTCTAATCCCCCTCATGGCCACTTTGCCCTTTGATAACACAACTCTCTTTTGATCCTGCCATTTTCCATTACTACTAACTGTACCCCCAAGTACTCAATGTTTCTCACTATGGCTATTTCCTGTCCTCTCATCTACATCTTTTCAATGTATACCCCTTTTTAAGAACCATAATCCTGGTGTTCTTTTAGTTTATCTTAAGCCCTCAACTTTTACAGAACCTCTCCAAAACATTTATGGCTCTTGATAATAATTAAATTCGTAAGAAAATTTAATAAATCCTAATATTGCTACTATGATTCTAAAAGCTGCTACAATCCTCCAATTGATATAGACCCCACCACCAGATCATTCGCAAATAGAAACATTTTATATAGATAAGATTTGGTCTATCTCCTCCGTAGGTATTACTAGTTATGCAAAGGTCATCCAGAGTAAACAGGACCACATAGGCTATAGCCAGAAAATTCAAAATATACATTTTATTTGCCATAAAAATACCTTAAACATATAGCATTTTAATCAAACTCGTTAGAGCCATTTCTAAGAAAATCAAAACTTTCAAAAATTTTCCACTTAGAGGGTAGTTTAGGGTGGAGGAATTTTCTTCAAAATCTTTGTGTCGTATACTTAAAAGATATTAAACTTAATACCAATTTCCGGTGAAATCTCGACATCGAAATTTTGGGTCGAATATAATACTTCCCCTACTTAGTATACGTAGTAGTGAAAGTGAAAGTGAAAAGGCCACATGTATTATTTGAGACATTGGACCCTGTCGTTCCTGTACGCCATTATTTAAATGAATTTGAATTTGAATACATATATTTTCCGTTGAGCTACCTGTCTTATGGATAATTATAACTAGGGCTAGGAAGTTCATGCATTTGCATGTTTTTTCATAGGGGTTAAAAATGTATGCTTTTACATTATGTGCACGAATTATGGCATTTTCAGTTGTTTGGACATGATTTTATAGTGCACATAACTGCATATTTTCTTGATTTTTGATAAATGCATATTATTTCAATATTATAGCCCCTATATTGCATATTTTAATGATTGTTATGCTTTTTTATTTTATTTTTTTTTTTTTTTTCATCTGGATTATATTTTTCATATTGATAGTATTCCACGTGATGATGCAACTCACGAGGTGACGAGAACTAATGCTGAGTCATGTTGTCATACAATGAATTCCCCTTTCATTATATGTATGTGCATAGAGAATAATCAGTGCGTTATCTGAGAAGTTTATATTAACAAAGATAAAGTGTAGGTCAACGTTTTGAGCAGCACGATTATAACAACTCTTGCCTGCCCACCAGTAGTTGTGTCGTGGTCTTCAAGCGTAACAGTGTTATGAACTGGTTCCCACCAAATTAAAGTAGGCGTATAAAATGTTAAAAAGCTCTTCAAATGCCGAAAATAAAACCAACTTCGAGTACTACATTAATTTACAGAAAGAGTTTTCGGGTGATTAATAGGGTACTGTTTTGTTGAGCGTGTGAGAAAAATCAAGGGAGTGAGAAAAGATTTCAAATAGTTCAGCACATAAACACAGCAAAACATAAAGAGAATTTAATCAGAAAACTCGCAAACAAAGAACTTGTTCAAAAAAAGTTAGCAGAATGCTTAGGAAGTAGGGTTACTGAATTTTCCTATGACCAAGCATTTTTAGCTGCTGATATTCCTTTGTTCAAAATGAATAATCCAACATTTAAAAATTTTCTTGTCAAGTGCACTCGACAATATGTGCCAGGAGGAAGTACACTGCGTAAGACTTACGTAGGACATTGATACAATAGTGCATTGTCAAACATACAAAATGAATTAGCGGATCAGTTTGAGTGGTTGTCCTGTTGATGAAACCCCTGTGTCTGAGCGCCGTTCTATTGCTAATATAATCGCGGGTGCTTTAAATAATGAACAAAAGACTACATCTTATCTTCTTAATGTGTGCAAATTGTGACAATGTAACTGTGACCCAGTTTGTGATGGACCCTTTAAAATTACTATGGCCATGTGGAATCAAATACGACCGGTTACTTTTATTTGTTACTGATGCAGGTACTTATATGGTAAAGTCAGGACAAACTCGGAAAGGTATTTTTCCTAATTATTTCGTATAACTTGTTTGGAACACGCTCTTCATCGCATTTCTGAGACAATACGTGATTATTTCCCATTGGTAGAGAGATTTGTGTCCAGTACAAAGAGAATTTTTGTTAAATTTCCTAAAAGAGTTAAGTTGTTTAGATCAACAGCACCTAATATCCGACTTCCTCCTGCACCGGTGTTAACTCGATGGGGAACATGGGTCGATGCAGTTTTATATTATGCTGAGCACATAGAACTAGTCGAAGAGGTTGTTAATTCATTGGACTCGAAAGGTGCTTCATCAACAGAAGCTGTGCAAAATATTCTGTCAGGCACTTGGTTAAAAGAGGATCTTAGTTTTTTCATATCGGCCCATTTTTCTTTCTTACCAACAGCCATAGCGGCATTGGAAGCTGTAGGATCTTCTTTGCATGAATCACTTACTGTCTTTGAAAAAACAATATGTGATCTAAGTTCGGTTCCTGGTAGCACAGGACAAAAAGTGAAAGAGGAAGTGAATTATGTAATTTCAAAAAAATCTGGTTATGAACAGATGTGCGATATTCGAGACATCCTCGAAAGAAAACCATCTGTCACACCAAGAGACTTGACTCTCTCTCTCTTTCTCTCTCTCTCTCTCTCTCTCTCTCTCTCTCTCTCTCTCTCTCTCTGTGTGTGTGTGTGTGTGTGTGTGTGAAGCAGTTAACATCATTTAAATATGCCCCGATAACATCTTGTGACGTGGAGAGAAGTTTTTCATGTTACAAAAGTATTTTGCGAGACAACAGACGATGTTTTACAGTTGAAAATTTGTGCAAAGTGTTGGTTGTGAACTGCAAATTTGCAGTTAAGTTAGCAGCGGGACCACTTCTGCTTCAAGCTCTAAGGAATAAGGTAACTTTATTTATTTATATTACACTAACTCGTCTTGTCTACTGCAAAGGGACATTGTTTTAATTAAATAGTGCATATTTCTTGGCATATTTTCAAGTTTTAAGAGCATATTTGCATGCATATGTCAGTGTTTTTTAGGGCATGAACTTCCGAGCCCTAATTATAACTTAACAAAAAACCTTGCTGTGCATGACCACCGTATGAGGCATACAGGCAATTTGCATCGTTTAAAACTGTTCCAAAAAGTATGTTACGTACTCTTCTGCAATAAAAATTTATAATAACCTAACATGTTGCCTATGACTACTAGGCAATCCTAATACACACAAAATCTTCAAGAAAGATTTAAGGTCATTCTTATATACTCAATCTCCATATACGAGACTATGAAGGAATTCTTTAATATCTTGTCAGCAGGTTATATTCACTACTGAAGCCGAAATTGTGAACGCCATAATTATGGAAATAATACTGCTTCACGGCAGAATTAAATAATCGAGAAATATTAAAATCGTCGCATGTATAAAGGTACAGACCTGGCAAGATTGTTCAGGGTTAAAATTGTGAGAAGGGACACTTAATGTTACAAACAAGTCATTAGAGGCAAGCGTCAGGTAGTCACCCTGATACTTTGTAAGACCAGTTTTCCTGGAAATCGTTTAAAAAAAAAAAAAACATATAAAACAAAAAATAATGATAATACCACAAAAAAAGTTAAAAAAAAAATATATATATATACATAAAAAAAAAAAAAAAAAAAAAACAAAAAACAAACTAACAACAAAAAATATATATATCCATATTAATAAGCACATAAACATATTTACACATATTTGACAAACCAAAATATTTTTGTAAACATAAGACAATCTGCCATACGAACGCGCGCACGTCGAAAGATCTCAGCACAACATAAGCACAGAAACTCAATACTAGGCTTAAGAGGGTTAAACCCTAAGAAGCCCGGGTATGAAATTCTTCATAACCCAAATTCCAAATTTTATTTATTTATTATGAAATCGTTTAGTACAGGTGTGTTGAACAGGAAAGCAATGGATGGTCAGGTACGCTTCGGCGAAACCCTGTTGCCACTGGAGAGGTAATTAGAAAGTGAAAGGCAGTCACTTGTCGCCCAGATTCCCGAGTGAGCAGGTCAGTCGGGACACTTGCCTTCCGGACCACGAGTGTAAGGACACATTAGATTTTACAGTAACCCTCTTCGGTCCTAGTAAAGACACAGTAACGACGTAACGTTTCTAATAGCGATCGGCAACTCTCAAGCATTATTTTGATTGAGAATAAGTGTTCCAACGAGAGTTCTGGATTTTATGTGAAAACACTCACGCATACCCAGAAATTAAGATCCATGCAAAGCAGCCGGAGCAGAAACCACCTGAGAACAGCATTCCTCTTAGGATAGTGGAACGGAGGCGGTGATACCGCGTCACTACATAGGGCAGATTGCATGTGATGATGATTCACACCTATTCCTTATTACTGACCTACTGCAATGAATACTGTGAAGTTTAGTTTTGAAATAGTGGTGTTTTACAAATTTGCATTTTTCTTTCTGGTAGGCGTGTATTACCTACTACTCATGATGCATGTTCCGTAATTGTAGGACGAGTTCAATATCCCTGAGCTGTGCTTATGATGGGATCAAACAAACAGAATCAAAAACAATTTTGACTGGCCAAAAACGATGTATAATTACATCAAATATGATTATTCTAAAAGTATTCCTAAGTGTTAACACGAAGTGCTATCAGAAAGAGCCTACTTACTGCTGTAAGAATCTAGGAGGTAGTTTTATACACTTAGAAAATGGTCTCAAACAAGACCAAAAACTAGAAAACTTTAAATGCTTTTTACATAATAACTGACACTAATAGTGGGGTTATAATCACTTCGTAAATAAGGGATTCAAATCTAGCTTAATGCAAAATTGCTTAGCATGTGAGATAACAGATTTTAGAATGTTCCTTGTTGTCAACAGTGAAAAGATTTCGAGCACTAGGAAACACAATAAGAAAAATAATTTTAATGCAATGCAATGTGTTTAATGTAACACTAACGTGTGTAACTTATTTACCATCTATTTTCATACCTATTCTACAAATTATTCCTCTAAAAGCTTAATTTCTAAATGCTTCCTCTTAAGTATGATAAATATTTGCTGGCTATGATACCAGTTAGATAATATTTCACTAATGCACATTGTTTAGCCTGATACAACAAACTACCGTCCACAACGCAGACCAATAGTCACATGCTGGTCATGACACAAAATAATGCTTAGAAGAGCTAATAAATAAATAGCACTTAGTATTTCAAAGAGTAAATATGGAAAAATTAGGAAAAAAGGTTTTATAAGCAAGGTTTGTAATGTATTCTGTAAGGTAAATAGCTGATTAAGTAACCTTTGCATGGGTTAAAGCAGCCTTGTCACTAGGCCAAAATTTTACTCCACAGTTCTTTTACATAACTTAAATTTGTTGGCATCTGGCTGTTGGATTTAGTAGGTTTATATTTTATGGTGCTGGGCTGAGATCAAACCCACAGAAACCCATAGTCTAACTGACTGCACTACCCTGCCAGACAGTACGTTATCAAAGATACTTCGGATGTACAGACTTTAGCATATTTTAAGTTTTCTTACAAGAAATAAATAAAACGTTAACTGTGACCTACCCAATATGGAAATTGCTTTCGAACAGACATTTGAATGCAAATTAGATTTGCATTTAGTGATTACATATACACATATGTGGCTTACAATGAAGTGTTCATTAATAACTTAAGACACCATTATGGACCCAGCACCTTGAAAGGACTAAACAACTGGATAAACCAAAGAATGCAACTGTGACTTACCAATCTGATTGAGACCTAAACATTAAGCGAAATACATACCTAAAAACAAGTTGACTGTTTATAAAACTGAAATTTTGTCTCAGATGTCTATCTGATTAAAAAGGCACACATCTCCATTGAAGCTTAAAACTACTTATCCACTGTGAACTGAAAAAAACTTTAATTTCTCCCACAGGAATTAAACTCTACAAAGTTTTGGGAAAATCAGCTTCTCTGAATTCTTCTGCTCCAGCAACAGATTACTGTGATTTAATGATGCCCAAAACATTTTGTTTATAACAATTACGGGTGATAATTTTTTTTGCAAATGCAAAACACGAAATACTCACAAAGACGTGTACTCTTGTGTTTTCAATTTTCATCACCTTCAAATCGCTTTCTAATGGGATTTGAAAATACGACAAATGGAAATTTCGTTAAAAATGCAAAAAAATGTATTAAAATATTATATAAATTCAAAATCAACAATTATTCAAATTGAACTTTTTTTCTCTTCCTTTTCTCCCAGAAATTTAAACCGAGGAGCTCCTACACACCCTTAGAATGTTTATGATATGTAACTACTGTTATGAAATGCAGAAAGGTTATGTGAAAAACCAATCAGTAAAATCTGATAATTTCAGTAAAATGAACATAATAAGAGGTAGAACTGGAACTTAAAAATTCAATGCCATAGCTGGGATTTGAACCACAGCTGTGGCATTGAATTTTTAAGTTCCAGTTCTACCTCTCAAACATTGCCCACACACGGCTTGTGTGTTTAAAAACACCAACAGTAAGTTTGTTGGCATAAATAAATAATAATGAACATAATAAATGTTACTTCTTTAATTATGACGATTCAAAGGAGTTTAAAAGCAGTTGAAAATCTGAACTTTTGGGCACAAGGAAGACAATAACAGATGTGATCTCAATGGCAAATGTAATTTTTACTTTCTCTACCACATATCTAGTAGGTTAGGAAAGTATTGCATTCCAAAAACAATACTTGAGAATTTCACTGCAAAATGTTTTGAGCTTCCCCGAGTTAAAAGGCACATTTTTAGGAATGTCTGAATGTCTGAACAGTATAACGAAAAGTTGGTTATATACCAAACTTGGTACTGAAGTTCAGCATGTTCCAAGATTGCAACACCAAAGATTTTTTAAAAAATCACAACACTGCATACCATACTCTACATGGAAAAAATTTCGAAAATTTTTATTTTCTCAAAAATGGTTCTAACAGTTTTGATTGGCATACCATATATTCAATATATTTTCATGACAAATTAAATCCACATCTTTAATTATTTGGAAATAGCCGCAGAAGTATCTTCATTCCAGGCGACTTTTGCATAACTGGTAAACTATAAGAGATAGATAAAATCTTACTACAGCAAAAATGTAGATCTCATTAAAGCATATAAGTTGTCTTTTTCGTGGAGATAACCATTTTTCAGATATTCCTTGTCTTTGGTTTGAGTTTTCCATACTTATACTGTTCTTAAATGGGAAGTTGTTATTCATTATTTACGTTCTAGCCCTGCAGAGAGACTCGAATATCAAAGAGCCACCCTGCTCTTAATAGATTTGACCATCATTTAAGCATACAGTATTTCCCTATTCCCAGTTTACCTTTAAGGAAGTACATAATACAATTTTCTACAAGTATTTATATCAATTAACAAGACATGAAAAGAAGAATAGGTGTTTAAAACAAAAGTTTGTACAGGATGAACAGAGAAACTCATATGAGTGCACACACCAGATTTTTACTTTCGCTACTGGTAAGTAGAGGAAGTATTGTATTCCACCCAAAAATTCCATGTTGAGATTTCACCAAAAATATATGTTTTGAGACCCCGTGAATCCAAAAAGAAAACAGTTTTAGAAAAAGGTCCGCGCGCGCGAGAGAGAGAGAGAGAGAGAGAGAGTGTGTGTGTGTGTGTGTGTGTGTGTGTGTGTGTGTGTGTGTGTGTGTGTGTGTGTGTGTGTGTGTGTGTGTCAGTCTGTGGACAGCATAATTCAAAAACGAAAAGTCGGTTAAAAACCAAAGTTGGTATTTAAGTTTAATCTCTTTCAGTGAAGATTTTGAAGAAAATTCCTCCACCCTAAACTACCCTTTGTATAGAAACTTTTTCGAAAGTTTTGATTTTCTGGAAAATGACTGAAGATTTTGATTAAAATGTCATATGTTTGAGCTATTTTTATGACAAATGAAATGTATATCTTGAATTTTCTGCCTATAGCCCCTGTAGTCTGGATGGCTTGCGTTACTGCTAAACCGTAAGAGATAGACCAAATCTTACTATACAAAAATGTAGATCTTGTTAAAGCATACAATTTATGTCTGGATAAGTTTTTTAGTAGAGTGAACTATTTCGGAGATATTCCTCGTTATTTGTGTAAGATTTGAAGAAATACTTCTGTCAAATGGAACATCGCTATTCATTTTTATATGTTAACCGTGCAAAGAGAACGGAATTCGAAAGCATTAAAATATTTGACTATCGCTCAGTCTACTGTATTCCCATATTCCCGTTGCACGTGCAAGAAAACGAGCAATAATTTCTGCAAATGCTTATCTCAACTAACACGAAGAAAAGATAAGAATAAGAGTTTGTAAGAATGGCTAGTACAAGAGTAGAGAAAGTCATGTGAGTGCAACACATCAGATTTTTAAAAGTAGTGTCGCAAAATGTCTACACTTCTGTACATAATTTATAGGATGAGTTAACTTTCTTCATGCACTGTGCTGAAAAGGCATGCTGGAGAATGGTTATCCACAGACATGTTGCAATACATGGACTTCTTCACTTACTGTGAAAATATAAAAAGCTACATTAAAAATATGTTTATGAAGTGTATTGCTTAGATAAAACAAAGGTTGAGAAGTCACAAACAACAAAATGCAACTATATTTTTTTCTGTCCTTTTTGGAGGGGGGGGGGAGCAAAGATATTGGTAAGCTTTTAATCCTGTCACTTTTGGCTCAGTAGTGGTTGATCTGAAAAAAAAATTAGGTAAAAATAAAAGATCCCATTTTGGGGGGATTGTTAAAGCGGATATTTCTTTTGAGGGTTAAGAATATTTTAATTGCCAATTGGTACAAATATTGAGAAAAATAATAATGTAGGACTGCCTGTAAATACTGTTAACTATTAAGTTCAAATATCCAACTTTCTCCACGTAATTCTGTGATGTATTCTGGTCCTTCCTACAGCATAGATGCTGAAGCATGTTTCTGTAAACAATTTAATTGTAACATGACTTAAGTTTATGTACCTTATTTGTATTGTTTTGGTTTTGCATCGGTATAAATCTGTTTTTATTTTCTATAATGCTTACCTATAGTAAAATTAAAATTACAAAAATATATTAAAAAATATATATACAAAAATTAAATACCGAGATTTTATTATAAGTACACATTTTGAGGTCCCCGAATTCCACACAAAGGTTTTAGAAAAGTGTGTGTGTGTGTGTGTGTGTGTGTGTGTGTGTGTGTGTGTGTGTGTGTGTGTGTGTGTGTTTGTGCGCGCGCATGCATTACTGGAAGAAATGTGAAGAAGAAACAGTTGCAAATTCAAGATGAGGTAGTGGAGCAAATAGATAGCTTTAGATAACCCGGACAATTATTATTTGTAGCAATAATAATACTGTCGCAAAGTCAAACAGAAGCTAATAATGATAAAGGAGGCTTGCGAAAGAAAAGGTAATGTATCATATATATCGTCGAAGAAATAGTTAACAAAGGCATTAAGTACTTTGTATGGTATTGTATTGTACACTGCAAAAGCTTTGACACTGGAATAAAGAGAGTAAAAACCATTTTAAACGTTTAAAACGTGGATATGTAGAACAACGATGTTAAACTTCACTGGTATACACTACTACTGGCAATTTTACTAACAATTTGTAAATTTCTTGAGATATCTATGTGAAGAATACACAAAGAGAATTTTGTACTTTGAAAATAAATACCAGTTGGATTGATGCTTGCTCAAATGCATGTAGGTGTATGAAGTTCAATACAGATGACTCCAAATAATGTCCAAAAGCAAACGTTCAGATAACACTTTAAAAGAAAAATGTTATGTTTTTTTTTTTTGGTTTTTTTTTAGGCTTGGTATCAATACTGACATAAACAAACACATAGTGTGGCTTCAAAGCTACAGTCCTACATGTAAAGGTTGCATTGCAATATTAATTTTGCCTAAGGACAGAATTCAAATGTTGAATTAACACCATTTTAATGTAATCAGATTAAAACATTTAAATGAGGAGGAGGAGATGTAGGTTTAAGGGCGCTCAACTACATAGTCATCAGCGCCCTTGAAAAACAATTCATGGCAAAAGCCGATATAAACTTAATAACATAAAATTACTAGTAAAACTAATATAAATATGCATAACTATACAAAACAGAGTGGCAAAAGCCAGAATTAAAACAAAATGATAAAGATGTCAAAAAACATAAAAAATAGATATCTAAAATTTCAAATCCTTAACTCATGTTACTCTCCGCTAAAACTTAAAAACTCTTTCGACTGTTGTCCCCCAAGTCCTCTGCAAGTCTGGCAGGCAGCTGCAGAATTTAAAAAGGTAACCATGCCAAAAATTGCAGTGGCCAATGCGCAACCGAGCCATGTTAACCTCCTCGCGACGAGATATGCGAGAGAAAGTTACCCAGTTTATCGCAAGTTCTTTCACTTCTCTAAGCTTATTAGCGCAGAGAGCTGCCCACTCTTTGTGCCAGCACGGCAGCACCGCTCTACACAATTCAAGCCCAAGGTCTTCCGAAGTAACACGAGAAATGGTAATACTGGATTCTGTGGTTACCACTTTTGCTACCAAATCCACCATTTCATTTCCAGGCAAACCTACGTGACCAGGAATCCATGCACACACCACGTTAACACCAGAAACGTGTAAAACATGAGGGCATCCTGGATACGTTGTACAATAGAATGGGAGTTGTACAGCTCACGACGGTTCTGAAGTACACTAAGAAAAACGCTCAAAATCAGACAGTCACCTAATTTACGACCGCAATATAAAATGGCTCGGTATATTGCTTACAGCTCTGCAGTAAAAATGGAAGTGCTATTATGAAAACCGAATGTATGTAGTCCAGTTCCATAAGCATAAGCACATCCAACACACCTGGTGCTCTTTGATCCGTCGGTGTAAATAAAACGTCAGTCAGTGTAGTCTGATGGAAAAAAAAAAAAACACGTGCGGATACTACAAGTAGGCATCGTACGCATCCCAAGATCTACATGGGCCGTGCCCAGGTAACCAAGGGGGGTAGAGCTTCTCGCCCTTGGGAAACATGTTAGGCATTTCAATTGCAAGCTTCCTTAGAAGCTCCTGCAAACGAAAACCCCCTGGCTTAGGACTAAGGGAGCTTTTCCTATGTCGTTCTCTTAGCGTGGTGGTAAAAAATGAAGCGAACGTCGGGTGCTTAGGTATACGCCTAAGCGCACAACCACAATTTGCTAAGAGAATCGCACTCCGATAATGTAGAGGAGGTTCTGCGGATTCGGCGTAAAGGCTCACGGCTGGGCTTGTTGGAAAAGCTCCTATTGCCATGTGTATGCCCCTATTATGGAACGCGTCTCATCTTCTCAGCACAGATGGTCCTGCTGACGAATAAACAATACACACATAGTCTAGTTTGGATCAGACCAGTGCACGATACATCCGCAGCAAAATTGTCCAATCCACTCCCCACGATTTGCCATTTAGTAGTCGCAAGATATTCAGGGAACGGTCACATCGTGCTCTTAACTGTGCTATATGCGATGAGCAACTAAGCTTCCCATCCAAGATTAACCCCGGGTAACGCCTCTCATCTGCGAAGGGAAATGAATCTGGACCGAAACGGAGCGAAGGTAGTAATCGTCTCCTATGGCGCCAGAAATTAACGCAGATTGACCTCTCAGTTGAGAAACGAAAGCCGGTTTTTGAGCTCCATTCACGAAGGTTGACTAAACATTGCTGCAGGCGCCGTTGTAAAAACGCCGTGCGCTGAGAGGTACAATAGACGGCGAAGTCGTCCACGAATAGGCATGACGTAACTCCAGGTTGAACGAACACATTTCCAGATGGAGTTAATTGCTATATCAAACAGGGTGACAGTACCGAACCCTGGGGTACTCTCTCCTCCCGAAGAAAAGAATTAGAAATAACCGAGCAGATCCTTACTCGGAAAAAGCGATCTTTCATAAACTCTTGAATAAACAGCGCTAGGCGTCCTCTACAGTTAAACGGCGTCGTCGAAAACCACACTGGATGTTACTCAGGTTGACTTTCTAACCGCCATACCAATCGTCCATTGACCATGCGTTCCATCACCTTGCAAACGCAACTGGTGAGAGAAATAGGACGACAGCTGGAGGAACGGTGACCATTCCTTCCAGCTTTGAAAATGGGAATAACGGTGGCCTCCCGCCAATTTTCTGGAATTATGTCAACCCAAACACGATTATAGACCTCGCGCAGGAACGCCTTTCCTTCATGAGAGAGCTGTTGTAACATTTGTACGTGAATACCGTCTAGTCCTGGTGCTTACAGTCGCGAACACGAAACAGAATGTTCTAACTCCGCCATGGTGAAAAGGGGATTGTAATCTTGTACGTTTCTTCAACGAAACGCGAAGCCTGGAGGTTCCACCTGAGTTTTAATTGGAAGGAACTCAGGGGAGTAGTATCCGAGCTAGACACTTCAACGAAAGCACTACCAAACGTGTTGGCCACTTCGAATGGATCAACAACAGCTCCTGTAGCTGTTTTCAAGCCCACAATTGGTGTACGGGTCGATTTACCGGCTGCGCGCCTTAACGTATCCCACACAACCAAGGAAGGTGTATGTCGGTTAAATGAAACTATAAATTTGATCCATGATGTCTTTTGCTATTCTTAATGACTATTCTGGACCTCGCGCGCAGTTTCTTGTATTGGATTAGGTTATCCAATGAAGGTTGACGCTGAAAAGTCCTAAGAGACGCCTTCGAGCACGAACGGCATTCCGGCATTCTTCCGTCCACCAGGGTGCAGGAAATCGACGGGGATGCGAAGTCCACCGCGGAATAGATTGTTCAGCAGCAGAGAGAATGCTCTCGGTGACATGCTGCGCCAAATCATTCACTGAGTTGTGCTCGTTGTAAGTAAACACGGCCAACTAGGTGTAAAGGTTCCAGTTGGCATGGTCCAAGCGCCATCTAGGCATACGTGTGGGACGTATATCTTGCGTTAAGAGACTAATAAGGCATGGAAAGTTGTCACTAGGGTGTAAATCAGAGATGACATTCCATTGTAAGGAGACTGCCAACTGAGGTGAACAAACTGCAAGATCAAGGAGTGAAAAACTGTTGGAGTCAGAAAGAAATGTAGGCTCTCCAGTGCTGAGGACAGCTAGGTTGTAATTGTCCAAGAAATCGGCGATTAGGTTGTCTGATTTAAAATGAGATCAACAGTCCAATGATCTCTTGAAGAGGAATGCTGTTGAGGAGCTATACACTATTTATGTAATAGAACAGGAACATTTTGAATGTGATATTTACGAGCCTTAAAATTCCCAATTATCTACATTCTGCCAACTCTATGAAACAAAATATATATATATATATATATATATATATAAAAGGAGGTACTCGTGGTTCCTACAAACAGTTATTATATGCTTTATGCGCTCACAGAAAAGCGTACCAGACGGTAATTTATGGGCATTAAAATGGTAAAAATGTGTGCACGTTTATGAACAACTGTTTGCAAAGAACATTTGACATGTAAAGCTTCAGGTGTAATCCTCCAGTCCAAGAATTTGGCAAAATACTGTATAATGTATTCTGCAATGGATATACCTACTTAATTAGTATACTTATTAATGAATATAACATTTCATTTATTTAGTGCATTTTTCACTTCTTTTTTTTTTTTTTTGGCACAGGCATATTTCTTCGTGCAATTTAATATTTTGTCTTGAATGTAATAAAGCTTTGTGGAGATCGCCTAACAGATACATGAGTACAAGGACCAGTCCAGTAGATAGTAGAAATAACAATGTTCAAAACTACTTACAAACTTTAAACAATTACAGTTCATTGTGGCAGAATTATTTTTAATATGTGCAAGTTAAACATTGAGGTCTTTTTCTTCAAAACACGACAGACGCAAAATTTTACAAAATTGAGTTATATATAGTACTGGTATAATTTGAACCTCCTGAATCATTCTGTTGAATCAGATCTTGTGTATCTTACTATACTTGCCCTTGTTCAGTTAAAACAAAAGTCGATATATGCAATTATACTATCTTCTGACAGCATATAGTAACCTTAATTCTATGAAATGTAATGTTGGCATGCACTGCTATCTCACGGTTGTAATTCTTGGAATTCTGGCTCATTTCTGTAAGTTTTGCTACACTGCTGCTTCCAACTCACTATTGAGGTTCTTGGATTTCACATTTCATTTCTCCAAGCTTTGTGATATGCAGCACATTTATTTTTAGTTGAGACACTGCACTGTGCACATGCCATGGACAATGGACAGCAGCTCAGACTGTGAAACTGCACCAGACGTAGATTGCACAGGAGGCAGGAATCGCAAAAACAAAGAGGAAATTGCTCTCATCAGAACAAGACTAGTGTGACGATGTTCATGCTTTCTTAAAGAAGAGTAGAAAATTTTCCCGCAATTGATATATCTACCCAATGAATGGGCATAGTTATACGCCTCCGGATAGTTGTCGGCCAAATTGAAAAAGAGTTGGGACGAAAGGGAATATCTTGAGCCCTTATGAGTAAATATCAATTATTTCAAAATCACGGCTATGTGTAGGTGTTATTTAATGAATGGGAAATTAAGGTTTGAAAGAAACTGCAAAGCAAACACTGAAGTCAAAGTTTCCTTTCAAGTTAAATAGCAAGTCATAACATATTCCATGCAAGTCACAGGAAGGTATGTGCAAAAGTTCAAAATGCCTATTCTGCTTTGACTGTGGAGGTGAATGTGATGAAATCTCACAGCAAGTCCTGCAGCATGATCCTGCTTTGATCGCAAACTGTTACCGAAATCAATGGGTAGAGCAAGTAAAAGAAAGAGTGTGTTCAAAATCTAGGGATTTTGAAATTCCAGTAAATACAAATTTTATAAGGATGTGGTACGAGTGGCAGTTAAAGCTTAAATCTTACTTATTTATATTCTTGTGAACATAAAATTGTATTTAATTATTTAGTACATAAATAAAATAAATATTGTTATTGCAAATGTAGTATACTTGTTTTCTAAGTTATACATACTAACTGATCTATATAATGAATAATAATAATAATAATAATAATAATAATAATAATAATAATAATAATAATAATAATAATAATATAGTGTTTTTATAGGACATTATGTATTATGAAAGGGTGAAAATAAGTAAAAAATTAATATTACTTATATAATCAATATAATAACAAGAATTATGTAATCAGAAATAACAAATATTGCTCATATGCTAAGACTGGCAAAATATTGTATCAAATATTCAAAACAAAAGTGAATGAAGTTGAATTGATAAATCATTAAAACGGCAATAAACAACAAAAATTCAATCAACATGCTAATTCATACACTGAAAAAAGGTCTTCTTCTTCTCCACTTCATGGTGTAGGCAGTCAAGTTCCGTGGAAAAAGGTTAATCAGCATCTATCAGTTCTTCAAAAAACTCAAGAGTGAAAATTTCACTGGTTAAGCTATGCTGTTTTGTTTGAAACCGTGTTAGGAAGGAGAATGAACCAATAACAAATTTGCAGTGCTAACCAATCTTTACTGCTAATAAGTAGAAGAAACCATCTTCCTGGGAAATGCACCTTATGCATCTATCAAGTTTCAAAAAACCATCCGCCATTCATAACTGAGAAAGTTATACAGTATTTTATACAACAAAACTACTTCCAGAAATGAACTGATGGGAAGTTTACGTGCTCAACAAATGTGTAACAACCCTTACCAACATGTCTTTGAGCTGGTCGTCTGTTTTTAGACCCACTGCTGAAGTACCTATTATACTTGTTCTTTTTCAGTTAACCAGAGCACTCAATTGATAATAATTTAACGGTGAAAATATATTTAAATTATCTTATTTATAACAGGATATTCTGTAACTATGATTTTATTTCCATAGCTATTCAGCATTACATACACAAAAGTATATTTTTCACTCCTGTTAACTGTGGTTATTTTCAATCTTGGTAGGGGCAGACTATCCGGCACAGCATTTTTTTCTCTTGAAAAAGATTAACATGTTCCATGGATTCATTTGAGTTGCATTTTGAAAAGTACTGCTTGTTTAAAAAGCACAGTAGATGAAAGCCACAATAAACTGTGTGAAAACAAGTCAATGAATGTAGCCTTGATAATACGTGTTTACTGTTATACAAGCCTGAGAAATTAAACGACGACAACTTTACCTTGCTAAGTGCATTGATAACTGACAAATTAAATGAAAAACAGTAAATAGTTTGGAAGAGTATCACAAATCTTATTTTACACAAATGATCTATTTTAATGAGCTCTGAAATCTTTTATATAGCAAGCTTTTATTCTACAAAATTTGTTTTGACCGTTTCCTATGGAAAGCTCAAGGTGAGATTTTATTTTTATACCATTATCTCAAACATAGGTATTTTAATCAAGATTTGTCATTTTTGTGAAAATAAAAAATAACTTTAAAATGCTTGTGTATTGGATTGTTGAAACTCATATAAACATTGCTCTTTGAACACTCAAACCTCAATAATTTAATACTGAAACATGGTATTTTTGTTTTTGAGTTATTGTTGGATTCATGCCTGACGAATAGATAAATGGATGAATCTTTTTTATAAATGTCTATTTTTGGATTCAGAAAAACTCAAAATTTGTATTTGCAGTAAAATTGTGACATCAAATTTTTGGTAGGAATTCAATATTTCCTCAATCATAGGTAAGGATAAAGTGATAAATATATGCACAGAGAACATCAGCAGCATATTATGTATATGGTCTTCCTAGGGTAATAACTAATTTGCTGGTTTATGTTTTCTGGATGATCCAATATACTGAGTATTTCATAAAACAGTACACTTTTCCTAACACACATCTTCCTGGCTAGCAAACTTTTGATTTCCTACAGTTCATGCAAATGCTCTAGACACATTTGCACATCTAGTAAGCAGCAAAGAACCCTCGCTGGAAGACTGCTAGTTTGGTTATTATACGCTTTATATAGCTGCAAATATCAAAATCGGAAAGTGTGAGAAAAAGCAAGAGACGCAACAAAATTAAGGCCCCTGGAATTTAGTTTGCCTCTTTTAAATTTGAACCAAGGCCGCTGGCATTTTATGTAGCAAAACAGTGGTTAACTCTTTAAAAATTCACAATGATCGTAAATGATTATATTGCCAAAATATAATTTGCCTGATTTGGTTTCGTTCCAACTTTATAATTTCAGAAAATTAAAAAAGTACAATCTTTCCATGGTAATCATACATATTGAGGAACAAAACTAGCATGTGTATGTCAGTAATTACAGGAGAGGCATAATCTAGAACTTTATGACATAATCCCACCCTACCCGATTCCAAGCAGACTGAACATAGGTACATATTGTTTCCTTTTACTCCCTAATTTTAACACTTTAAGCAACAAATTTCACATTTTATATTACATAGTCTCACATAAAAGGCTTCTCGTTGTGATGTAAAACTCACATAATTTTTTAAAAACCTTATTTCCAATTTCTTTATAAATATTGCTACTACTTGCTATTTTTATGACTTCAAATTCCAACAATAGCTTTCCTTTCAAAGAATTAACCAAAAATATTTGTATGGTAAAAGCTGACCAATGGTGTGGAATGCTAAAGAGGCATTCCTCAAATTTGCAATGTTAAGACTTTGTAAAGAGAAAAAGATACTACAAAGCACCTTTGAAACAAGTGTGACAGTGCAAAGAACTGCTATTAATAAGGAAAGTTCTTACTGTCTCACTGTTCAAAAGTAGTACGTAGCATGATGCCAATTTACAAAAAATACCTACTGAAAAGTTAGCTTATAAGCAATCTACATATTAATATACCATGCTGACCTGTCATGGCATGTAATGCGTCCTCTGATTGGTGATCAGAGGATATGGTCGGTGAATTTATTTTGATAATTCTCCCAGTCAGGTCGGTGAGACCCGTAAACCAACGACAGGTGTGGTCCTCCAGACATTCTGGGGGTTGTGAGAGAGCGATGTGACCACCAAAACATAAAAATATGGTGCTCTCTAAAAAGCGGTTACTATTACTGCTATTGCTCTCTTCAATATTGGAGAGCAAGCGGATAAATGACTTCATTGTCAGAAATCCAGCATTAGCTAACAACAACATATTAATATACAAGTTTCACCAACCCATAACTATTTTTTATTTCTGCAAAAATGAGTTAAAATATCATAGTGTCAATAAATTTCCAGCAAATTCCACATTGTCCTGAAAGAAAGTATGTTTCTAGTTTCAAAATTGCATCACCTGCAGCTTGTGTAAAATAAACGTACTGGATGTAAAAATCCTCTATCCCTTTACTTTTGTTCCTAAACTAACCAATTTGATATGTGTGCCTGCCTTACAAACAAAATGACAAAATAAAGCATGCAACTACTCAAAAAGAACTTAAATTATGAATGCTGACTTCATTATATTTCAAAAACAAATGATATATTTACATGAAAACTATAATGGGACTTTGAAAAATTTGTTGGAATCTATGTTCCTTTTAGTATGACCATTCCTACCAGTATTTCTATATTGCATTATATAGACAACTGCCCCGTTACATTCAATATCTCTCATCCTAATGATATTTTTGTATTCTGTAATATTCACCATTTATCTTCCTTGCATTTTGCAATATAATCAAGCTGCCCCTAGAGTATCTGACTGCCTAAGTATGTGGTCCAGAACAAACAGAACTATTTAAATCTATGACAACAAAGACCTTAAAGCTTTTCTTTCAGTACACTAAAGATCATGAAAATCATACTTATGGCAAGTCCACAAGTGATTGTTAATTAAATGGAGACATTTTCATACTGCTATCTAACCACCACATGGCACAAGTAATGATCCATAACTGAAAGATATGAGTACTTCACAAAGTGTTACCATAATTAATATATAGCTTTGCAGTTGCCCTCAACTTCATTTTCAGAAACAAATAATAATCTTGTCATTAAGCAAATAATCTTTGCAAGCTTTCAAAATCTTCTCCTATCAGCCACTAAAAAGCTTAACATTTTCTGTATTCAGGTTTTCTTTATTTTTACAGCTTCACTAAAGCCTTCACATACATTCTGTCAGATCACATAATTAAGGTTATGTATGCCAATGAAGCACTGCAATGGAAATTTTACTTTAAAGCACTAATCCCAAAGGCCCTAAATTTGGATCCTTGCTTAAAGGAGTTAATTTGCTTAAGATTCTTTGTCACTATCTCCAGAATTCAGGGAATATCAACGCAAGAGTATGTCAACTCTTCAAACTCAACACTCCAGATAAAACAAATAAATGAAGTTTTCTTAAAGCTACCGATAAAACCATGGAAGTTAAAGGCAAGTACATTAATGCAGCATTTACAAAATATCTATACAGGACCAAAGGTTTCATCAACCTAGTCAAGCAACATAGTTTTGGTATTTTAAAAGTGCCTGTCAAAACATAGCTGCTACTTGCCTAGTAAAAACATTACTTTGCTCGTGTCTGTTCACATTGTTTGACATTGCAGCACTAATTAAACTACAGGACTGTTTACAAATTACTCAATGTTGGTACTATTTTCTTTTAAGATTACTTATTCTAAAACACACTGCAAATAGCTTATCACCAGGTATCATTATCACACATTTATAAGTAACACTTGGTTCAGCGGTATATTTTGTCACAGGTTCGGTACGAAAATGATAGGACTTGGTGTCAAAAACAATTAGTTTTACTACATGCACACACCTGTTTCAACATAAATTCTGCACAGCACAAGCTAGGTCAAACTGTCAGTACCACCAAATATCATTTACTGAGGAGTGTAAATGAGTAAAAACTAGTCTATTAGACCGCAAAAATCCGTATTTAAAGTGCGATTATCGTTTTATTTCCCTCAATACAAGGAAAATGACAGATGTCTTCCGTGCCAATCACGCCCCCATTATTTCCCCCTGTCAAACAGTAGCTACGCAATCGAAACTCACAGTAACCATACGAAAAAATACGTGTCAAAAATAGAATATTTACCAGATGTAGCACGGTGTTTACTACTTCCCGGTTCGACACCTGTCCCACCTCGATTAGACCGATGAGAACGGCGAATTTCAAGCTGTCGTTCATTGCCATCCTCACCACCTCTTCTGGTCTTTTTATATCACTGAAAGGCGGATTCTGAAGGTCCGCCATTGTCCTTAACGTTCTTTTAACAGTTCAGGCTATAGAAATTTGTTGTAATCACATTCCATTTACAGGTAACACGGCTTTTTCCACATCACATGATCAACATACACCAACATATCTGCCATGTTGGAAACTCGAATGGCAAAGCTACCAACCTTACGGCTGAAACCGCGATCTAGGGAGAAGAAAGCCGCTGTTGTTTATTGTTGTTGTTTGTTTTCAAGACACCTTGAATCAAAACGTCACATTAGCATGATGATTTTTACTTGAAGAAATATTAGAACTAAGCGTCAGAAATGAATAATTAAATTGATATTTAAATTTTCATTTTCATTTTCTTACATGCTGTAATAAGATTTATGAATACTTAGCTGAATCATATTTTATAACATAAATTTTGACAGGGTCAGGAAGACCTAATTTGTGCTGTGACTTAATAATTGAAGATTTCGAGTATGTTGACACATCCAAAGAGAAAATGATCGCAATCACAGATTGAAGATTCTCTTTTGGAAATTTTATGTAGAAAACCGGGTGTATACGACATTCCCAACCTCACTTTTGAAAATACGGACAAATCTTGTCTAATAACATCGAGTCATTGACGTGTATAAATCATGGAATAGAACCGCTGCTCTGTTTAATTACTCGATTGGTGGTCGTAAATCTCCAGTTAAGATGAATTTATTCAGTTATGGGTTTTTGTACAACAATCTTTGTGACCTTTGTATTTGAAAAATTATCATTCATAAGTTCGTTTTCAAACGCAGTTCTACTCTAGATGAATACCATCACAAGCCTTGACTAGTTTACCTGATAAAGTATGTTTACTTTTAAAAGAAATATGTTCTGTTCATATGAATTAAATAGGTAGTGCGATGTGATGTTACGAAAGACTGTTTTGAGAAAAAAAAGAATTAAGACGCCAAACTATTGTTTTATGGCGTCGAAAGAGTTATGACACCAAAATTCCACTGAATGCGTTTGGTGATGTTTGCAATATAAATGAATTAAAATAATCTAGTAGTAGTAGTAGCAGCAGCAGCGGCGGCGGCGGCGGCGGTGGCGGTGGCGGTAGTGGTAGTGGTAGTGGTAGTGGTAAGGGTAGTGGTAGTGGTAGTAGTAGTAGTGGCCTTATCCAGTGAGCAGTACCGTCGTCTAGGTACTCTAGGTCCCAAAGAGTCTGTCATTGGTCTAATACTTGTTGATGAGCCTCCACTCTCCCGATGTCGGTCTGCTCTCGTAGGAGACGCGCTGTAGCTAGCAAGGAGATAGGTGGGTGTTGGCCAGAACCAGTAACGCCTTGGTAGACGTAGTGCGATATGCACTGGCAATTCTAATGGCCACCTTGCGTTGGACTCTGAGGAGAAGTGTACAATACAACTTCCGACCCAGCGCCTTTCGCCAAATACCCACACCATAGAACAGGATGGACACCACAACAGAGCAAAGAAGTCGGTTCCGTGCCCTGGGACCTCCGGTATTCGGCATTATACGACTCAGATGGGTAATGACAGTTTCCGCCTTCTGAACTGCGGTCCTGACGTGAGTGCCCATGAACATGTTGCGGTCGAAATGGATGCCGAGATATTTGAAGGAATCCTGACTCGTACAAGACAGAGTGCTGAGCTGGAGAAGAATAGAGCGAGTCTTGTGGCCGCCTATCAGGAGTACAATTTCTGTATTATGTGGCGCCAGCGTCAATTTCCTGCGGGTCAAGTAAGCATTAATAGAAGCTAGAGCTTGATTAGCTGCTGTCTCCAAGGCGACTTTGCACCTAGCAATGGCAAAAAGTGCCAAGTCGTCGGCGTAGGCTGTAAGAGTGATGCTGGAGGCATGGGTAGACACAGGACCCCATCGAAGTACACATTCCACAGAGCAGCGCTGAGAACTGAGCCTTATGGCACACCACACGTCATGTCAAGGAGGCTATGGGTACCCACAAGCAGCGTCCGATATTGTAGATAGCTGACAAGCAGCAGCAACAGTAATTTTAATGACACCAACTTTTAGTATATTATTTTCCCGATGAATTTCGAAATTTCTGTAACAACAAATTATTAGAAACCAACATTTTCCTCACACTGGGAGAGGAAAAAATATGGACATACCAGTTTGATTGTGCTCACATCACAAAAATATAACAGCGCTTTACAATACCAAGCCTACGTTGCGCCCATTATGAGCTTAAAGGATGAAACAGCAGGAAAGTGAAAGTAAAATAACCATTCCCAAAGTGTAAATAAATTCATCACCATAATTACGACAAATACCAACAAAATTTTGGTTTGCTTAATAATATACCGATAACCACCGTCTACTACAAAACTGATTCAGAAGATTGAATACTTCACTCATGTGTAGAAGCCACACAAAAAGAAACTCAACAGTTAAGTAATCAAATGAAAATAGCCTTATTAATTTTCCAAAAGTAACACAGTACTTCAAAGTTTCAAACTGTCAAGTACAATAATAATGCTACATTTTGTGTAATACAGAGGCGTAAATTGTTGCAGCTTGCTATGTGTACAATGAGGTATGCTTGGAGGCCGACCGGAGTAATGTCCAGCGATTTGTAGCAGTCCTACTGAAGAATTGTTGTTTCACGGAGACCCGTTACACTGTGTAATTAACAGGTTTGAACTTATAATTCCAAAATCAGGCCGTTAAAAACACAATTTGCACCCATTGCATCGTATAAACGTATACTGTCAAGTATAGATAAGAGGTGCCGGTTGGATGTACTGAAACAAAAAATAAATGCTGAAGATGGACATACGTCAACGTAGGTACAGTGTCCAGCTAATAATACGGAGAGCCCGTGATCCAATTTAGATGCCGGTGAATTGCCTGAATAACATTTCCTATAAATTTTCTCTTATCCTACTCAGGAAAACTCAGCTTTCTGGGCCTCGGGCGCTCTTGTCATTTCATTCGTCTCCTGGCCTGGGTATATAAAGCACTCCAGAGATGATGCAGATTTAAGATTTCAGAAAAACAAAATGTAATGTAATATTAATATATTATATTCATATTACTCTTTCTAGACAATATTTTTACTTTCTCTACTACGTAAAGTAATGTAGAGGAAGTATTGTATTCCACCCACAAATTCGATGTCGAGATTTCACCGGAAATATGTTTTGAGGCCCCCTGAATAATAACAAACATTTTTAGAAAAAGGTCCGTGTGTGTGCGTGTGTGTCTGTGTCTGTGTCTGTGTCTGTCAGACTGTGGACAGCATAACTCAAAAACGAAAAGTCTGTTAAACACCAAAGCTGTTATTTAAATTTAACGTCTTTCAAGGATATGACACGAAGATTTTGAAGAAAATAGTCCCACCTTAAACTACCCTTTACATGGAAATTTTTTCGAAAATGTTGACTTTCTTGAAAATGGCTCTATTTTTATTAAAATGCCACATGTTTAAGATATTTGTATGACAAATGAAATGTATATTTTGAATTTTCTGGCTATAGCCTATGTAGTCCTATTTACTCTGGATGACTTTTGAATAACTCGTAAACCGTAAGAGATAGATAAAATCTTACTATACAAAAAATGTATATCTCGCTAAAACATACAATTTATGTCTAAATAAATGTTTTTTGTAGAGTGAACCACTTCGGAGACATTTCTTGTTATCTGTGTCAGTTTAAGAAAACTTAAAACTTTCGTGAAATGAAACATCGTTGTTCATTTTTACTTTCTCCACTGGTAAGTAGGGAAAGTATTGTATTCCACCCAAAAATTCAATGTCGAGATTTCACCGGAAATATGTTTTGAGACCCCCTGAATCCAAAAAAAGCATTTTTAGAAAAAGGTCCACGCGTGCGCGCGTGTGTCTGTCTGTGTGTGTGTGTGTGTGTGTGTGTGTGTGTGTGTTTGTGTGTGTGTGTGTGTATGTGTGTCAGTCTGTGAACAGCATAACTCAAAAACGAAAAGTAGGTTAAAAACCAAAGTTAGTATTTAAGTTTAGCGTCTTTCAAGGATGCGACACTAAGATATTGAAGAAAATAGCTCCACTCTAAACTACCCTTTACATGGAAAAGTTTTTGAAAATTTTGATTTTCTTGAAAATGGCTCTAACGATTTTGATTAAAATGTCATATGTTTGAGATATTTTTATGAAAAATTAAATGTATATCTTGAATTTTCTGGCTATAGCCCCTGTAGTCGTATTTCTTTTTGACGACTTTTGCATAACTCATAAACCGTTAGAGATAGGCCAAATCATACTATACAAGAAATGTAGATCTTGCTAAAATACACAACTTATGTACAAATAAAGTTTCTTGTAGGGTGAACCATTTCGGAGATATTCCTTGTTGTGTGTATGAGTTTCGTAAAACTTCCTGGAAAAGAACATCGTTGTTCATTTTTTTATAAGTTAAGTGTGCAAAGAGAACGGAATATCAGAGCTTTAAAAGATTTGACTGTCGCACAAAGCCTACTATATTCTAATATCCCCCTTGCACCTACAAGGAAATAAGCAATAAGATAATTTGTACAAATGTTTATCTCAACTAACACGAAGAAGATATAGGAAAAAGAGTTTGTAAGAATGGTTAGTACAAGAGTAGAGAAAGTCATGTGAGTGCAACACATCAGATTTTTATATTCATATCTCTACTGCAAATTATTGGTACACAAGTTTGTTTTGTCTTCTGCACTATAATCGAGATAAACGTTGGCAAAATGGTTTCATTACACACTTCATTTCGTAACTCAGGAGGCTGAAACGATAGTCAGATCTTAAAAAGCGGATCGCTATGTGAGGTCTTTCAATTTCTTTGTAGAACATCTTTGGAAACAAATGAATGTGGCCATGGCCAAGCACTTCAAGAAGTATTGGAAAATGCAAACCATAAGCGAAGAATACCTCGTAAACGGTTAATGCCGCACAAGAACAAATATTTGATATAATTCGTGTTTTAACGAGAACTGAATTGTTCATGTTGAAGATGGTTTACCAGTTACACCTACCAAATTACGAAACTTCCCGCAAATGAAAACAACTTAATAGCCTGTTTTCATAAAATTCAAGATACCTATACATTTTATTAGTCATGTCAGTATCTTAAACATATAGTATTGTAATCAAAATCATTAAATCTGTTTCGAGAAAACTAAAAATAACGAAAAATCTTCTATGTAAATAATAATATTAAGTTGATAGATGTGCTGAATGGCTCCACGTCCCTTCCACAGTACCACTCGTGACGCCTGTCGTGGGTAGAAGTGGGGGACGCAGCGGTCGGGCGATAAGCCTTGGACCGTCAGGGCTGTTGCGCTAGGGGTCGGTCAGGCGGCCAGCCAGCCGGCCTTCTTGAGTATTCTCGTGTGGCATCCTTTGGAAGGTGCTGAATGTAAACAGGAAAGTTTCTACTTATCCGTCAGTTCGTTTTTGGATTTATTGTCCTCACGCACATAGAGAAAGAGAGAGAGAGAGAGAGAGAGAGGGAGAGAGAGGGAGAGAGAGAGAGAGAGAGAGAGGGAGAGAGAGAGAGATGGGCGCGCAGACCATTTTTAACTTCTTATCGATGTAACCTCAAAACATGTATTTCCGGTTTCTCACTCATATTATTTTCTTTATCAAGATTTATATTTAGTATATGTTGTATTATAAACGATTTAATACATTTTATTGAATGAGAAATTGTTAGATTAAATTCACATCTTATTTCAGCGTGGAATACAATACTTCCACATATGTAATACATAGATATAAATAGATACTAGAGAAGGTACAAACTGGATGGTAACATCCAAAAGGCTTTCTCTATTCATAAATCCTCTTATATCCCATCACACATAATTGGGTATTATCCATACGAAAATCTTACGTGAATACGCACATGACTTTCTCTGCCCATGACAAATTACGTGTTCGTTATGTACTATAGTATTCATATCAAAAGTGGTTTTTCAATCCATGCTACGTTATTCGCGATGTATTACTTTTTCTAGCACCCACTTGTCATAGGTAAACAAGTATTGCACTCCACACAAAAATGTCTAGATCTTACCATAAATACAAGTTTTGAGGTCCTCGAACCGAAGGTACGCGCGCGCTTTTGAATAAGCACTCTTTGATATAAGATCCAGAAATGGACGATAACTTTGCTAATCAGAATTAAAAAAACACAGACGCACATAGTATTGTTTTGACTTGTCTTCCTATGTTGCTGTTTAATAAGTGAACATTTTCCATGTGTGCACTGTACACTGACACTGCTGCACAGGGGGAGACCGCACACCGAACGCGACAATCAATAATGCCAGCAACATGACGTAACATAGTGGAGTATAATACAAATCAGTGGGAAAACAAGAATAGCCGCACATCGGTCTGCGTCGTGCTGCCGACATGTCTCAAGTCTTCACAACCAGGTTCCACTAAAGCTTTCTTTGTGCGTTTCTGAGCATGTAACCTGCAGGAGTGTCAGTAAAACTGAAACAAGATACGTTCAGGGACTTTTGTCAGCATGAGTGAGGAACAGATCAACACTGAGTGCAATTGATGGAGTAATATCCTATATCTAATAAAATTAACGTTACAATAATTATTTATTTAACACGTTATTATTGTTAGACTTAAATGTACGTAAATGTTATAAGTAGTCTTTAATCAGGGCTTAAAGCTTTCCTGTAGTTTGTCTTGTTTTCTTAAAAATGGAGAAATCCTCTGAAGCCGTTCTTTGTAGATTTCTGGGTACATTCGAAAGTATGACTGGAATTTTATTGAAAGTTTTAATAAATCATGTGCTAAGACGCTAGCACCATGACAAATTAAAATCATAACCCCATTTTCTTTTCTTCCTGCTTGTCAATTTCAGCCAGATATCACTAAAGCTGCGTTTTCACTTGAGAAGGCCATGTCGACAGCTGATAATACCTGCTGTTGCAGTCGCGTAGATACTTCTCCGGTGTGCGACAAACAAGCGCATCGTATTGTAGCTGCTGCTGCTGCTGCTGCTGACGCGTTTGGTGTGCGACCTCCTTAAGACACGACTACTGCTTCGGCCAGACTTTAACCTGTTGTTGTTGTTGTTGTTGTTGTAGTGTTTAACGCCCGCTTTTACTACTACGGCACCGCAGGCGGTGACACTGATGATACATGAAGATGGAGCACCGGTGGAATGATATGGCGGGGGAAACCGGAGTACCCGGAGAAAACCCGCCCTGACGCCGCTTCGTCCACCACGAATACCACATGCGGGTCCCTGGGATCGAACCCGGGCCGCCTAGGTGGTAGGCGAGCGCGCTAACCGCTCGGCCACGGCGCCGCCAGACTTTAACCTGAGTAGACCAAATACATCCAATACAATTATTGTCAATAAGGAACCGTTTCGCCGAAAAAATTATAATTTGTGTCAAATAGTTGGAGCCATCTAGCTTCTTGACGAATGGATGTAAATATTCTTTTATTTCATTATCTGTCTCACATACATTGTGTGAACAATGCTGTAATGCATTTCCATGGGCGTCGCAAAACGGGGACAAGGGGGGCGCCCCCCCCCCTTGGAAGTTGGTGAACTTAATGTGCAGCCAGTTACTGACTATTAAACTATTATCTTAATTTTGATGTAAAGAACAATTTTTATTTAGCACAAATGAATACGGTTATCTGCAACAAATATTATAAATTTTGACAGTAAAATAATGATTTAATATTATATGATTGCAAATTTCCAATATGTGCCCCCCCCCCCCCTGGAAAAAAGTCTGCCGACACTCATGTGCATTTCTACCTTAATTCGAATTAATTTAGTCACAATTTAATGTTAACGTGACGTTGCCAAATTTCTTTTAGAAATTAAACTTTGCATGACATTTTAACATTAAATTATAATATATAAAATTATCAGGGGCGCAGCGTCAATGGATGTGAAATATGTATTACATACTCTCTAATTTTCCTCAAATTGATTGCCAAATTGGTGTTCATAATACTTTTGTGGTTCGGAATTGTTTTAATATCATTGAAAATGAAGCATTCCTAAATAGTATGATTTGAATTAGCGCCACTCTGCAGCAGTATGTTCCGAAACAGAGCTTGGGTCAACAGCTGCAAGGAATTAGTGATGCGCGCTCAATCCACGGATGTACTGTGTTATTGTACATCTCATGTTAAGAATCGCGCTAACACTATTGGAGTAATTCGCCATTTGTTTTGTTTCTTGTATGGCGCTCTTCAACTGTGGATATTTGAGCATGATATGGATACTTGGTTACTTTTGAAGCAAAACGCAGGCTAAGATTTACGTGGACTGTGGGACGACGGTGTGTAGACAGTAGAGGCCTGCACGGCCCGGCCCGAGCCCGAGAATAATCTAAAGGCCATGGCCCGGACTTGGCCCGAGCCCGATAGGCCATGGCCCGGGCCCGACCCGTGCCCGATTGTGCAATTTTCTTTTAAACAAAATTATCCTGCAGTTATTGACAATATATTACCATTATCATCATTATCATCATCATTATTATTAATATTATTATTATTATTTATTAATGATATTGTATATTTGCTAAAATCCAATTTTCGTCCAAATACGCTAGCGAATGTTGGATACCTGCATAAATAACGTTAGTAGGTACATTGATATTGTTTTAAGATCATGAAAGTCTTAGAAATAACCATTTTTTCCAAGTTTGAAGAAAAGGTTATTGGTGTGATACTACCTTTTCTATAAAAAGTCCCTTCAATGTCTTTGGTTACCAGTATCAAGTGCTGACGAGATATTTTTTTCTACATGTAACTTGGTTATAACAGACAGAAGGGCAATGAAAAATGAAAGTGTCACAGCTTGTTGTATGTTGCAATTTGGCGATCCTGACTGATGGGCAGTGACCCTGATGTATGATATATGTAGTGATTCATCTCATGATGATAATAATAATAATAATAATAATAATAATAATAATAATAATAATAATAATAATAATAATAATAATGATAATAATAAAATAAACGTTTTAATTTAGAGAAATGCTGAACAATAATGTTGCAGTAACATTACTACAGCGTCAGTCACAAAACAAACTGTAATTGTATCACTATAAACATCGATGCTGTGTTTACACCTAAAGCAGGGGGAAACACGCGTTACTAGCAGTATAAAAGAATCAAATACGCCTTGGGTTCGACATAAGAATGTAAGATTTTATACGTGGAGTGAGTGAACGGATTGAGTAGTGAGAAATAATATAGTTACAAACCCTCTCATTCTGTGCTTTGACTAGCATCAGTAGCAGCATTTGAAACGTGTCGGCAGAATAATCATTTAGAATTCCTAGTAAAGAAATGCTGCCGTAATATTGTGCTATTCTCGACATTTAAACATTGGTGACCAAGAAATATCATACATTATTTTTTGCCCCCTAAGTGAATGTGCCGCTGAAATTTAGCACAAATCTCCCAAACCTTTACATTTGTATTCCATGACTTTAAAAATACTAGGGACTTTAAATTCAAAATGTGTTTTGAGTTTTTATATTACAAATACTTGTAGTTGCATAATGTACCCTAAAAATGCAGAATAACAATGTTTTTCATTTTAAAATTTAAGCTTTTTGAAAATTATTTTTTCACCATATTCACTTTTTGAAAATGTCACACGATGCAGTTTTCATGCAATTCTTCGTGTCATTTCCAAAACACAAACAAGTAAATCTGTCATATACTTTTTTTTTCTTTTGAACGGTTTTGAGTTACTAAAGAAACTTATAAAACTTAATACTAGAACTTTCAAGCGACAAAATTTAAAAATTGTTGTCTTTTCAGCTGATGCTAATAAAACAAATTTGTACGATAGATTTGTACATTATAATCAGATAAATACAATAGAACCTTAAAAATAGGCATTTAAAAAAATTCGTCGTGTAGAGCATTTGGCATAACATTATAAAATCCGGATTCAACATTTCGTAATTCGGAAACTGAAGGATATATCACACTAAAATTCAAAATCCTCTAATGCTGGCATAAGACAGCATTGAAAATAAATTTTCAGCTAACTTGGCTGAAAAATTTTCAAAATCCATTTTCAGTTGTTTATTCCCTTAATTTTCAAGCCCGAGCCCGGCCCGAGCCCGACAAGCAGTTTTCAAATTAGGCCCGTGCCGTTGTTGCAACGAAAATCAAAATCAACTGTTATGTGATCGACAAACTCAACGTAAGAAGCTTCCAAACATTAAAATGCCTCTAAAAAGGAATATACAATTAAAGCAAATACACCAAAGGCCGCACTCAGTATTACGACGAACATTAACAAATGTATAAGGCATTCTAACATCAAAGTTTATGAAAGTGAGTCCTGATTATATCGCAATACTTCAAACAAATGTTTTGTCAATCTTTTTTCAAAAGAAAGACGAATTTGAAATTCCAGCGGTTCTGAAGATTTAAATAACATTTATAAGGCAGCCATAAAACATAAGTCGTCTTGTAATCATATAATATGTGAGAAACAACTACAAATGTGCTGGATAACTTCAAAAATAGAATTTGCATTGAATAATCAGTATAAGCTCTCAGTTGAACAGCATAACAACGAAGTAGAAAAGAAGAGAGGTTCTTTCTCGTTTTGCACGGCCTGTGTGCTTTCTAGTAAAACACGCACTTGCTTTTCATGATCATAATGAGAACGAAGGATCTTAAAACAGAGGCAATTATATTGAATACTTAAATGGATTACCAATGCGTGACGCCTTTCTGAAAGAGCGCTTGGTAAAATCGACTGTTTTTCTTGCAACTTCACCTGATATCCAGAATGACTTAATTTCAAGTGTGAGTGCCGTCATGATATATGCAATTAAGAAACAAATTTCTGATGCTTTTTTGTTTCATTAATATTAGATGAAACTCCTGACATTAATAGTGAAGAACAACTCTGTACCGTTCGTTACATAAATGTTGACGGAAATGCTGAAGAGAGGTTTATTTGATTTACATACATATGTAGGCGGCGCCGTGGCCGAGCGGTTAGCGCGCTCGCCTACCACCTAGGCGGCCCGGGTTCGAACCCAGGGACCCGCATGTGGTATTCGTGGTGGACGAAGCGGCGTCAGGGTGGGTTTTCTCCGGGTGCTCCTGTTTCCCCCGCCATCTCATTCCACCGGTGCTCCATCTTCATTCCATGTGTCATCAGTGTCACCGCCTGCGAAATGAGGCGTTAATTGCGGCACCATTTCCGTTCGCTGATTTCGCTTGTGCATCGTTTGAAATCAGGTTGAGTTGAAGCCATTACCTTGCGTTTATTTGTTGTAGTAAGTTCATTAAGCAGTGAATTATGGGTGGAGATGGACACAAAACTCCTAAAAAGAAAGGGAAATATATGTGTGTGTACCAGAAGAAGTGGGAAGAAACTTATGTATTAATCCAGTAAAAAATAATAATTATAAAGCGCATTGTTCACTTTGTAAGAGTGACTTCAGCATTACACATGGTGGCAATACAAATGGTGCGCAGCACGGAAATACAGATGGACGCAAACATCAAGTTTGGAGAATTAGTAAGATACCCAGCTATTTTCAGTCTTTGGTGAAAATGGTGAATCTGACAGAACTGCAGTGACCGAGTTAGCAGTGGTCTATCACACAATGAAAGATAACCAAAGTTACAGTTGCATGGACTATACAAACTACAAACACTATATACTGTGATTCAGATGTAGCAAAAGAAATGCATTGCGGAAGAACGAATGTAGATTTTATTGCAAGAAATGTGAACGCCAAGAATTGTGGGTGATTTTTTGGGTATACTAAATGATTAAAAAAAGTGCAGTACCTTTTCCTCTGTAGCTACAGATGTCTCTAACCACAAAAACAAAAAAATCGTTCCAGTAATTATCAGATACTTTGATCCTTTTATTGGTATACAAAACAAATTATTAGACTTTGTGAAACAAGCCGACAAGACTGCCATTAGCATCCACAAATTGATAAAAACAGTCTTCAAATACACTCTCTAAATGTAAATAATATAACAGCATATTGCGCAGACAATGCAAATGTAAATTATGGTAGTGCTAGTTCAATGATGAAGGTTTTGTGATGATAACGCGATGATGATAACGCAATATTTAAAGAAAACTGCACAAACCATATTATTCATAACAGTACTAAACATGCTGTTGATGTGTTAGATGTAGATTTAGAGATGGTAGCCATTAAGGTTTATGGTCACTTTTCGGCATCGGCGAAAAGGAGGGAGGAATTGAAATCTTTCTGTGATTTTGTAGATAATGAACGGAGTGAAATCTTAAGGCATGCACCAACTAGATGGCTGTGCCTCACACCAGCTAGCTATTGATAGGCTGTTATATAATTGGGAACTATTAACAAGTTATTTTCAAAGCACAAACGAAACCCTCAAGCCATTGAAACAATATTTTACTGATGAGTCAGATAAAATGTCAATGCTTGGGGCAAATCTACAATTTTTGTTTCTTATATACCTTGCAATTTCAGATTTAACTATCATGGAAACATTTACTGCTATTGAAGCTTTGCTGAGAAAGATATTGGAGAGAAAAGAAGATTTTTTTTGTGGGGGGGGGGGGGGGGGCGAGGAGTGCAGAGAGTTTAAATGTTAGGACCTGCCATTAAGAAAAAAATTCAAATTAATTTTGTTCAGTTCTAAAAATACAATATATTCACATTTGTTGAAACATTCAAACATTTCTGACAATGTAAAAATCCAATCCTTGCTCCCATTGACCTTGAAGGGTAATGTTAATTTTAAAGATTTTCAAAATATTCTTGTTCAGTTTGAGGTTGACACACATGAGGATAACCTGTATGATAAATTCTGTTATTTAAAATATGTAATAAGTTCAATAATTTCTATTGAGGGTAGCTATGTGAGAAAGTGGGTAACTGTGGTGACTGAAGTAACATCCAAAGGTATCGAAATCCATGAGATAAACAAAATTCTTGGCTTTGTTCTCAGTATACCAGCATCCAACGCTCAAATTGAACAATATTTTCGTTAATGAACAACAACTGGCCTCATGATAGGAACAGTTGTAATGTAAACCTAATAAAAGCTGAATTACAAATTAGTGTCAATTTTGATTACACTTGTCAAGAATTTGTAGAGTATGCAAAATTTAAACGTAAACTTCAAGCTGATGCTAAAAGTGTACAAAAATACAAGTAAGTCCTGAGTACTTTGTTATAATTAATGTTGGTTTTTGTTTATTTTATGTGCAACTAGTTTAGGGATATATTAATAATTAAGTATTTATAAACTTAACTAGTCTCCCTTATTTTGAAAAAAAAATGTTGGCAACCCTAACAGAGATACATCCAGAAAATAATATTGCGCAATTGAGATAAGGAACGAAACAAGGCAATCCCCAAAGCAGGCATAAAGTCAAAGGAAATCCAATCAGAACCAGGCATGTTTTCACGTCGTTTGCTGCTTCCCCGTGTTCCGTCCCATATCAACTTCTCGGCTCTACAGTTAAATTGTGTGTCGATAGTTGACAATTGAGGAAGTTATTTATTTGAATAGCTCTTTTGCTTTGGTTTGGAAAATGCCATCCACAAAAGCATCTCAATCTGCCGTTTTACGTAAATATGAGAATGAGTTTGGGAGTAATATTTTTAATCAAGATGGTGAAATGTTGATTAGATTGGATTGCGTTCAGCGAGTTCACAAGTAGCCATGGAGGCCGGTGAACATTGAACATGTCAGTAATGCACAGAATAGCATATAAAAGCCACATTTATAGGCACAAAAAGCAAAACAAAACAAGAACACTTACGTTATGTATATTTACAGCTATGAATAGAGCTTTGTTTTAAACTTTGGCTAGGCTTTTCCTGCCACGTCCTACTGTTTAGTTATAATATAATTGGCAATTAATGTCATCTTTTGTCAGATTGTTCTATACATAATTATACATTTAGATAGCTTTCACATAGGCATCAAATGTAATTAACAATGATTTGTCACTAAAGAAGCTAGAGATTACTTACAAGGCTGTTTAAGCATTAACAGGATATTTTGTCATTCAGAATAAAATAACCTAAAAACTACTTACAAAATTATATAAGGATTAACAGGACAATTAGTTATTCAGATTATTATTTTATACCGAATAAAATGAGCTAAAAACTACTTACAAAGCTATATAAGCATTAACAGGATAATTTGTCACTCAGATAATCATATACAGAAAAAGTGAGCTAAAAACTACTTACAAAATTAAATAAGCATTAACAGGATAATTAGTCATTCAGACTATTATTTTATAAAGAATAAAATGAGCTAAAAACTACTTACAAAGCTATATAAGCATTAACAGGGTAATTTGTCATTCAGATAATCTTATACAGAATAACATGAGCTAGAGACTATCTACAAAGCTACATAAGCATTAATAGGATAAGTTGTTTTACTTGGTATGTGAAAAGAGTGTTTCCGCAAATAATAAGTTAGAACTTGTGCAACTCATAAACACAGCACGTCATAAGCAACGGGTTAAGAAATTTTCTTTAAATCAACAATTAATTACAAACCAAGTAAGTTCTAGTGACGATTTTTCTAAAAACTTGTGTTTAGCTTTAGTTAGTGCCAACATTCCATTGTGGAAGATGAATAATGTGCAGCCTCGGAGTTTCTTAGAAAAACAAAAGGGTCCTGGACGAGTCTACATTGCGCAAAAACTATGTACCACAGTGTTTCTGGGATGTAATTTGTAAAATAGAGATACATTAGAACACGAAAAAATCTGGATTTCAGTAGTTGGGACGCCAGACACTGCAGGACAGTGTGTTGCTAGTGCTTGAGTGGGTTCAATAAAAGCGGGTAGTAAAGCATTCCCTCGAACACTCAAATCCTTGACAGGGTAAATCACAGCTCGGTTGTCAAATTTTTCAATAACTTCTTAGCCCTCTTGTGGTCAGGTGAAGCACAGTATGGCAAAGTATTTTTATTTCTCAGTGATGGTGCTCCATGTATGGTAAAAGCTGGGAGTTGGATTGAAAGCTCTATATCCCAAATTAATCCGTCTGACTTGCCTTGTTCACGGTTTACATCACGTCACTGGAACTATTAGAGCCAAATATAGAGAAGTGAACTTACTTGTCTCCGGTGTTAAAAAAGTGTTTGTGAAGGTGCCACTAAGAGTTCAAAAATGTTGTGAACGCTAACCCCCGGGCCAGTTTTAACTTGGTAGGGTATGTGGTTACCTACAAGCTGCGTCATATTACGGGGAGTATTTCAGTGAAGTGAAAATAGTAGTAAATTACTTCATTGCGGAAGATTGCTGTACTTGTACATTGCTAGGATTGCTGTAGCTCAGGAATGTTTTTTCTGAAGATGGCATTGAGGGAAAGATCCAGTATATTCATAGCCGGTTCACTGAAGAAGAGCTGTGCTGTTTTTCACATGTACTTGTGACATCATGTAGAAAGGACTTTTCATTGCATAGAACCTTCTTCACCGTGAGACGTAGGAACTTCATACAAGAAAAGCTCAGGGCAACAACTACGAATAAGGTAATATTACCCCCCCCCCCCAATGGTTTTACCTTCTGGGTGAGGCTTTTCCTAGTTTTTCTAGCTCCTCACAATACCACCTGGAATTTTCGGCTATCAAGCACCGGGTCGAGTCTCGTGAAGTTTCCTTTTGTTCCCCTGACCGCGAGTGTTATAACGCCCTTCTCACCATGCCGGAACTGGAACGGGCCCTGGACTCTTCCAGATCCTCCGCACCTGGACCGGATGGCATTCACATTTCCATGCTACAGCACCTGTCCGTGACTGGTAAACATTTTCTTTTAGAAGTTTATAACTACATCTGGCGTACCTGTAGTTTTCCGTCCGCTTGACGCAAAGCCACCATCGTCCCGATCTTAAAACCTGGTAAGGACCGCCATCTACCTTCCAGTTATCGTCCGATCCCGTTCACTAGTGTCCTCTGCAAGGTAATGGGGCGCATGATTAACGGGCGATTGACGTGGGGGCTTGAATCTAATAATCTGCTGTCCAACGTCCAGTGCAGTTTTCGTCGTTTCCGTTCCACGGCCGACCACTTGGTTTCGCTGTCGACGCATATCATGGACGGTTTTCTATGGAAGAGCCAAACGGTTGCTGTGTTTTTTGACTTAGAGAAGGCGTATGACACTTGTTGGAGGTATACCATTCTTCGTACTCTCCATCAGTGGGGCATTCGTGGTCGACTGCCCCCTTTTTATTCATGATTTTATGCGGGATAGGGTGTTTCGGGTACGGGTGGGCTCGGTTTTGTCCCGTGTTTTTACTCAAAGAGTTCGGGGTACCTCAGGGCTCGGTACTCAACGTCACACTATTTGCTATTGCAATCAATCCCAATGTGGAGTGCGTTCCCACTGGCGTTTCATCTTCCTTGTTCGTCGATGACTTCGCCAGTTGCTCTAGTTCTCGGCGGACTCGTATCTTAGAACTGCGTCTCCAACTTTGCCTCGACCGCCTCTTCATTTGGAGTATCGAAAACGGCTTTAAGTTCTCCGCCGAGAAAACTGTCTACGTTAACTTTTGTCGCCGGAAGACCTTCCTTCCACCTTCTCTGCATCTCGGAGCCCAAGTACTTCCTTACGCAGACGAGACGAAATTCTTGGGCTTGATTTTTGACAGAAAGCTCAGTTGGTCGCCCCATATCTCCTATTTAAAAAGCAAGGTGTGAACCTTCTCTTATTGTTTTACCCGTTTTATGTGGCACATCCTGGGGGGCTGATCGGACTGTTCTTTTAAGCCTGTATCGCTCTCCTGTCCGATCTAAGCTTGACTACGGCTCTATTGTGTATTCGTCGGCTCGATCGTCGATTTTAAAACGACTTTACCCAATTCATCACTGTGGTATCCATTTGAGAATTGGCGCTTTTCCAACGAGCCTCGTTATCAGTGTGTGTGAGGAAGCCGCTGAACCTCGCTGTCTCATCGGCGGGATGTACTTATGTGCAGTTACGCCTGCAGACTCTCTGGTTTTCCGCGTCATCCGTCTTTTAGTTCTTTCTTTAATGACTCCTTGGATCGACAATACTCAACGAGCTCCCTGGCCTTACTCCCTCCTGGTGTTCGTTTTCGCTCTCTCCTTCGGACGTTGGATATCGCTTTACCTGCAGCGTTTTCCACAGGTGAAACGCAGTTCCCGCCATGGCTCCAAACAGAAACCCCCGTCAATCTGGGGTTAATATACGTGCCGAAATCCACGACGCCAGCTTCAGTTCTCTGATCAGCCTTTTTAGGAATTCAGACGCTGTTTGCTCACAGCGCTTTTATCTACACTGATGACTCGAAGGATAATAGGGGAGTAGGATGTGCGTTTATTCACGGTCGCAAAAGTTTTAGCTTTAGACTTTTAGCGCAGTGCTCGATTTTTACCGCTACACATTCGTCGGCAAGCCTTGCACCGCTGGGTTATTTGTTCGGATTCCTTGAGTGCGTTGCAGAGCCTACGATCGCTGTACAATTACCACCCTCTGGTGCAGCGTGTCCAGGACAACCTTCACTCCCTCGCTAGTGCTGGCGCTAGCATGTCTTTCTTGTGGGTGCCTGGACACGTAGGACTACCGGGAAACGAGGCTGCTGATGTTCCTTATGCTGATTTTAGCGAGACTTTGCGCATATCTATCTTTTGTCGTTGGACGGTGGAGTGGTTCACTATTCAGGGGAACAAACTCAGGGAGGTGAAGCCCTTCCCTGTCACCTGGACGACGTCCTCGCGCGCTTGTCGCAGCGAGGAAATGATTTTAACCAGATTGCGTATCGGGCACTGTCGTTTTAGCCGCAGTCACCTTTTATCATCAGATGCTGCGCCGCTATGTACTTATTGTCATGAACCTTTGACGGTGCGGCGCGTTTTAATTCAGTGCCAGTTTTTAGCCCAGTTACGTTTGTCTGTGGGCCTGCCAGCCGCACTTGCTGAAGTGCTGGCAGATACTTTAAGTGCCGTAGAGCGTTTATTGCATTTAATCGGCCTTAGCGGTTTGGGCGACCGTGTTTGACTCACTTGTTTTATTGTTTAATTTTGTTGGTCGTGCGATTCGTTTATCTGTCCCTTAATGGGTCCTTGTCCCAGTTCTGCTCTAATTTTACGGCTTCTGGCACTGTGTTGGTGACTTTTTAATGTTGTTAATGCTTTAATGTTTTAGACTTACGGGCTTAGTGTCTCAGTTGTTTTAGCCATTTTGTTCTGTTTGGGCACTAATGACCGTAGCAGTTGTGCGCCCTAAAGCCCTACTACCTAAAATGGCTTCTTTAATTTTTGTTCATTTGCTTTGCATTTTATGGTGTATATTTTTACAATTTTTCATGAATATTAGCATACACATTTTAGTATTTTATTTTGCATACAAATCCGAGCGCTAGTGATCGGGAGGCATCAAATGCAGTAATTGCACTTTGCCACACTGCCAATGATCGCCATTGCCCGGTTCTTCTTAGAGAGCAATCCATTACACAAAAAATGGCCGCTTTACGACTGACACGATATAGGGCAATCCAACTGGTTAGGGGAATCTATCAGAAGAAAAGCCGGTATCTTTGTAGAGCAAACGCCTCAAATCTTCCTCCAATAAACAACTTGCACATTTCTCAAAATCAGCCTTCCTATTTTACTTGGTGTGAAGCACCCCGTGGACCACATCTTCCTGTCTATCGTCCTAGAGCAGTAAGATCGGAGTAGACATCCTCGAAGCAGCCCTTCTCACACATGGACACACGTTTTTCACCACTCAGAATGTGGATAGTCACATTTTCTTTTACTGCCTAGATGGAATGAGTAAACCTACTCGAAAAACTGAGTTTATTCCCTGCTCAACCATCAGCAACCCTTTGTGCAAGCTGATTTCCTCTATTCAGGCGAATCAAACTGTTCATATTTGCGGTATGGCACCACACACCATAATCCACTGGAGTGCACGTTCCATCAAGGCTAAGCTTCCAGATTTAAAACATCTTTTACTTAGGTACAAGATTGTCATCATATGATAGAAAAAACACGGCTGGTACCTCAACAGTAGTTTAAGCGGGTCCCATTCCAGGTTTTACGACAGGATAGATTAATGGGGGCGGTGGGACAGCCATATTTCTTATCCAACTCTGCTTCATCATCACTTCCTTTCAATTCGTTACGAGCTACGACGAGCAGTTTCGGGCTCTCCTTATACAATTCCCAATGTCATAATTACTAGCGCTTTATAATGCCCCTCAACGTTGTATCTCCCATAGTTTTGGGGATAACCATATCCATTTGGTATGCAATAAGGATACCATCAACTGTGGCGACCTTAATCTTAGTCTTGCCCCTTGTGTTATCCTTTCTTCCCAACATCACTATTCCTTTCTTCGCAATTTACTTAACCACGATTTCCACATCTTAAACGGCAGTGCCCCCACACGCTTTAGTCCACCTACACAACAGTCTACCTCCACGGATTTATCCTTCGTCTCTTTCTCCCTTTGGCAAGACAAACAAGCTGGGAACTGCGCCTTGAATCAACAGGCAGTAACCACTACACTTTGTACCTACTACGTTTAGGAAAGCAGAGGGCGTATTCCTCGGTAGCGTGATGGTTAGCGTGTCTGTCTCACGTGTAAGAGTTCGCGAATTCGAATCTCGCTTAGCGTAAGTTATCCGGGAAGGTTTTTTTCCGAGGGTAACTTGTCGGGTAACTTAAAGCTCCATGGACCTCGGGCTCATTTCAGCTTCATTCACCGTCCGATATGACATTACGTTGGAGGACGTTAATTTTATATTTAAAAAAGAGGAAGTATTGTATTCCACCCAAAAATTCAATGTTGAGATTTCACCGGAAATGTACGTTTTGAGGCCCCCTGAATCCGAAAAAAAGCATTTTTAGAAAAAGGACTGTGTGTGTGTGTGTCTGTCTGTCTGTCAGCCTGTGGACAGCTTAACTCCAAAACGAAAAGTCGGTTAAAAACCAAAGTTGATATTTAAGTTTAATGTCTTTCAAGTGTGCGACACGAAGATTTTGAAGAAAATTCCTCCACCCTAAACTACCCTTTACATGGAAAATTTTTCGAAAATTTTGATTTCCTCGAAAATGGCTCTAACGATCTTCATTAGAACGCCATATGTTTGAGATTTGTTTATGAAAAATGAAATGTATATCTTGAATTTTCTGGCTATAGTCCATGATGTCCTATTTACTCTGGATGACTTTTGCATAACTGGTAAACTGTAAGAGATAGACCAAATCTTACTATACAAAAATGTAATCTTGCTAAAACACACAATTAATGTTTGAATAACATTTTTGTACAGTGATCCATTTCGGAGATATTCCTACTGTGCTTTTCAAATGGGAAGGAGTTTGTCCTTGAGCGTCTCCAGGCCGGTAACCAATAGGAGTCCTGCTGTGTTGTCATACTGCTTTTTCCTTGAGTAGGGCTTGACGCGCGCCAAGAAATGTGAAGAGTAGGGGGTAATGAGCTTGCAACGCTGTGCATGTAAACGCATCTCATTGGTTGCAGATCAGAACCCTTCCCATTTGAAAAGCACAATAGTTATTTGTGTAAGATTTGGAGAACTTATACTTCTGTCAAATGGAACATCGCTATTCATTTTTTATATGTTTACCGCGCAAAGAGAACGGAATTAGAAAGCTTTAAAATATTTGACTATCGCTCAAAGCCTGCTGTATTCCCATATTCCCGTTGCATGTACTTACAAGAAAACTAGCAATAAGATGATTTCTGCAAATGTTTGTCTCAACTAAACCGAAGATATAGGAATAAGAGTGTGTAAGAATGGTTATTACAAGAGTAGATAAAGTCATGTGAGTGCAACACATCAGATTTTTTATCACATTGGTGAATTATAACAGGTGGAACAACCAGAGAGGCAGTTCCTCAACTCGGAGTGACGAGCGAGCACATTTTTTTTGGAAGGCGAGCAACATGTGGTAAGGCATCTTTTGATCAAGATCAAATACAACTGGCATTATTTGCTTTTTTTTTTTTTTTTTTTTTTTTTTTTTTTTTTTTTTTTTTTTTTTTTTTTTTTTTTTTTTTTTTGCGTAAGCCTTTTTCCTCTTTTTGGCACAGTTGGCAAGTTAAAACCTTTAAATGGTTAACTTTTACCTTTACCAAACTTCTTAAAAAATTTCTCAGGTTGAATTATGTAAAGAAGTGACCACTTGCTATAACTTGGATACGTTGCCACTCAGGGATGAGAAGTTGCCTTATTAGGAACCAGTGGAAGCAAATTCTTACTTTTTCACATGTCAAAGATTTGTATCATACAAAGAATAGTTGTGAGACATATAGAAACGCATCAAGCAATATTGAAGTTCTGTAATAACCATAGTATTTTAAATTTAAAATAAATTAGCATTAATAGTTGTCTGCTGTATTAGTTTACTCCTTGTTACATCCAGTAACGTTAAACGATGGTGAACTTGAGGCCCAAGAAAATTAGTTTCGATCCATTCTTCCCTTCCCTAGCGATATCTACAATAAGTATTTCAGTACTTCGCACAACTTCCAAACTTATTTAGGGAAATGGAAATAAACGGCACAAGTTGCGCCGTCTCCGTCTTTTGAAATGAAGTAAAGGTCTTTTATGTCTGGTTGAATTGAAGACTACTACAGCTGAATCCATATTTACAGCAATTGATATTAAACTAAGGAAACAAACATTTTCTTACGACAAATTAGTAACATGCTCTTTTGACGATGTCACTAATTTTAGTGGTTCTGTCACTGGGTTCCGCGCTAGGTTATCAGAGAAAAGGTGTCACAAGTTACCATACATTCACTGGTGAGCACATCTGAATGTATTAGTACCACCGGCTATAGGAATAAACACTCTATAGTAAAACGCACATTACACATTATTCAGGACATTTATAAACCTTCTCATGCTTCTCCTTAACGAAAAAATGAAATGTATGAAATTCAATGTGCTTTAGAAACTGTTTTAAAAATACCCGAAGTTGTTGACATTCGTTGGTTGAGTTCATTGTATTTTCGGTATTCCTATGCTACAAATCCATTACGATGGCGTGTGAGCACAAGGACGGTGCGTATTTAGCAAGTTTGGCAGGAGGAATATTAGAAATGACGAGTTACAATTTCATTGTAGGTTTGATAGTTACAGACGATGCATTAAATGCTCTCTCGAACTTCATTAAAGATATGCAAAAATTTCAGCTCCCTGTTCCTGGAACTCTTGAACATTCAAGACACACCGACTATCCTTGCGATTGTGATCACCATAGTGCGAAAAATGAAACACTAAATAAAATTGAGAAACTACAAGAGGACGCAACAAAAATAAAAGTGTACTATTCACGGATGACAAGAAACAGACTATGAAAGATGTTATTTATTTTGTTGGTTAAAGACGCTGTCAATTGCTAGGATTACATCAGCGTCGCCGGTGTGCAGGAATTTTGTCCCGCAGGAGTTCTTTTACATGCCAGTAAATTTACTGGCATGAAGCTGTCGTTTTTAAGCACACTTAAAAACCATCGGTCTGGGCCGGATTTAAACCCGCGACCTAGGGATCAGTAGGCCAGCGTCTAACCAACCGAGCCACCCAGACCGACAAATATGAAGGATGTAATGAAATTTATGAAAAGTATGAAAAAGATATTGAACAAAAATGCAATGACAAGGCCTGGAGGTGATAGAACTAAGTGCATATTTTGACAATTTTAAAACATCTCGAGCATTTAGTGATAATGATTGTAAAGAACTGTGCTTGATGTTAGGACTTAAAAATGTTGATGCTGCTATTTCAGACTTGCATTCTTTTATGTATCTTGCTCGTAATAAATCAGAAGATCCGTCTTCTAATGTTGCTTCTTTTATCATAAGGGCCGTCATTGGTTGAATGTGCACTGCGCATTCGCGTTTCCACTGCCAGCACAATGAAGTGGTGCTGAGTAGGGTGATGATTACAAAATTAAGAATTAGGGCGGGTCAGAATACGTTGAAGCTTGTGTGAAGATGTCAACAGATGGGGACGAGGAAACCACAGAATTTTACATTAATGCTATAAACAGATACGAGGGTGTAAAACAGACTCGACACTTATGTTTGCTGTAAACGTAAATTATTGCATGTAGTAACATTATTTTATTGATTCTCATAATTTTATTCATTAAGATAATTAACTTATGAGTAGGCTGTGGCACAACGGCCCATCCGTGCCAAGGTCTACCGCCTGACCGCTGCGTCCCCCACCTCTTCCCACTACAGGCATCATGAGTGGGGTGTAGTACTGGAGGTGGGAGTTGGTCAGGGGCCCAGTCCCTCCCGTCCGATTTATGTGGTCTTCTCGACCAGGGGTCGCTACTTTTCAAACAAGTGGCTCCTCAATTGGCCCCTTAGGGACCTAACGGGGCCGAGTGCACCCCGGACTAGGTCTGCCAGTGGGAGAAAATCCCCATTCCCGTACCGGGAATCGAACCCGGGTCCCTTGCTTAGTGAGCAGCAGCACTACCACCACGCTAAGGTGACGACCGCTTGGTACGTACTTACACATAATGTATTAAAATATCAAAGACGAAGGGAAATTTTAAAATATTAGTACAGTTCTTATTTTTAGCACTGAATCTCTAAAATTGAAGTGTACGACATCCGCCTGCCCCCCCCCCCCCCAACAAGCTTGATATCCCCTCTAGAGGAAAAAAGTATTACTATTCGAAACATACAGACTTTTCAAAATAAAGTTTTAAGAACAATTGTTAATGCGCCTGCTATGTACGCAATGATCACATACATAGAGATCTCAAGATCGTCACTGTTACAGAAGAAATAAAAAAGATCGCAACGAAACGCAGCACTATGAAAACAAAGAGATGTTGAAAGTCCTTAGTAACTGTGAAGTTCGAAGACTGAAAAGAATAAAACCAGATGGCTTAATGTGTGACCGCAAGAATTAGTGTAAACTTTGGGGGCCTGCAGTGGAAGACTCGCCTAAATATGTGAACTTATATATGAAGAAAATATTACTACATAAGCTCTTGCTTAGTTGTAATTTGTTTAAAAAACTATTCGAAAGAAGACTATAGTCTACAATAGTTTATTATAGTCAACTTTCCCAAACAGCAGTGGTTTAGTTGGACCGGAAAGGGCCGGAAAGCCGTTCTCGAAAATATTTTCCCGATTTAGAATGACGTAATATTTTTACATTCAGTAAGAAAATTGTTTAATGTTTCTTTAGATATTTTGCACCTTAATTTTAGTCATTTTTTTCTTAAAATTTGACTTTGTCATATATCTTTGTATTCTGGATCTTTATGGTCACTTGAAATGTCAGGCAGATGTCACAATTTTTGTTTGTGAAATATACATACTTCACAGTGCTCCCCTTCTTGAAACCAGGAAGACCTCCCACTTCTCCATCTAAATTTCGTCCCATTGCTTTATCCTCTTGCCCCCGCAAAATATTTTAACGCCTGGAACATCGACATTTTTTCCCTAAATGGTACAACGGCTTCCGCAGAGGCCGCTCTACTCTCGATAGCTTATCCCTTCTGGTAACAGATATCTACTTATCCTATAAAGATAATACTACTCTAGATGCACTTTTTCTAGATATCGCACGAGGTTTTGATTGTGTTTCGCTGCTCATACTTTTTAAACGGCTGACACAACTCGGTGTTCCAACGCGATTTTGTAACTTATTATATCAGCTGTTTGTGGAGCGCCGCATTACAGTGCGTTCTGGGGGTACTTTGGTGGGACCCCGGACTACAAGTGAGGGTTTGCCACAGGGTTCATGCCTTAGTCCACTCCTATTTCTGGTTTACATCACAGGAATGGCGGAGGTGGTCCTCATGCTCGACTACTGGTATACGCGGATGACATTGTTCTATACGTGTCTGGCGGCAATGTAGCACAACCTCGTGTTTCCTTAAATAACGCCGTGAAAGCCTTGAGAGAGTGGACCGACTCTAACGGACTAACAGTGAATAAAGAGAAAGCTGCTCTTGTACATTTTACCCGCAATCGTCGACACTTTCGCCTTCCCCCAATTTACTGGGAATCCCAACCTGTACGTGAGGTTAAAACATACACCTTCTTGGGTATCACACTTGATCATCGACTAAACTGGCGGGCACATATTTCTCGCTTACGTAACAGGTTGGACAGTAAGCTCCACTTCTTTCGTGCGTTATTATGGAAAAACTGGGGCTCCCACCCCAAGGTACTTTTGCACCTGTACAAAGCTGTAATGCAGGGTATGATCACCTATGGAATCTTTCTTTGGGGTATAGCTGCTACAGGTGCATTAATGCCCTTACAAGTCAGCCTCAATCGATTTCTTCGACTTATAGTGGGCTATGCCCACTCGACACCAATAATGGTAATGCACAGAGAAATAGGCCTCACCCCTTTGAAACATCTTGCCCCAGTGGCGGCTTTTCGCTATCTTCTCGCCCGCTGGGGCAGTATAACCTTTCCACTATTCCCTAAGTTACAATTGTTACTGGAACGCTGTCCAGAAGGGCGGCTTCATACGGAAGTCATGACCTTACCACTCATGCTAGCCTACCGCTTTCTGACAAACCACGCCCGGTTTTTACAACGTGCAGAAACTTTCCCATGCTATTCTTTTGACTTTGTCACAAGCTTACATACCATTACGTATGTTACGGCCTGTGTGCAAATTTTAGATTATCCTGTAGACTTCCGAGCACGACTATTATTCCAGGCTCCTATTCCTGTGGCAGGAGATGGCCGCCTAACTTTTTTTACCGATGGCTCACGTCAGGGGGACCCTCCGAGGGTAGGATCAGCTTTTTTCTCACCAGAGTTGGAAATACGACGTACCTTTCGGCTACCGGATTTTTGCCCTAATTATTTTGCAGAGCTTTTCGCCATCTACAAGGTGCTAGACTTCCTTAGAAATACGGAATTCATAACAGCGAATATTTAAACTGATTCCTTGAGCGTTTTGCAGACACTACATAGCCCTTCGTTATCACCCAGTACTTGTTGGTATGTACAGGCACTCCAATCGCTCCATCTTACCCTAGGGATCACAAGGGTGCTCTTTGCTTGAATACCTAGTCATTCTGGTATCTATGGTAACGAGATCGCCGATAAATTAGCCAAATCTGCTTGCTTTTCCGATGAAATTTTTCCAATCACTGTACCCCCACGGGAATTATTTAGATCTGGCAGACATTCTCTTCTTTCTCAATGGATCCAGGAGTGGGAAGCCTTTACTAATACAGAACATGTTTTTTGTCCCTGTCTTCCACTCTTGCAGCCCCTCAATCGTCCTTGGTTTGCTTCTTTACGTTACCCGCGTCACTTCATCTCACTGTTCTCGCGGATGCGTGTGTGTCACTGCTACACTCCGGCGTATTTGTTCCGATATGGTTCTGGGACCACACCTTATTGCAACTGTGGTCAAGAGGCCACCTTAGACCATCTTTTATTAGGATGTCCGAACCTTGCACACAAGGTAGAACGATTTTATTCAGACCTATACTCCCAACTTATAGTTTTTCCGGTGTCAATTAATTATTTATTGACTATAAAAAATGAGCACGTTTTACAGGCGATTTTTCGTCATATACAACGTTGTGGTTTTCGATTTTGACATTTTTCTTTCTCTTTATTTTACTCCGATCTTCTCCTCTGTATTTTTATATCATATACTAAATCACGTTTTGCTTACTTATAGCATCTAGTAAACCTGCATTTATGAATGTGCCCGCAATATCATTCGGTTAATGATATCTTCAATTTCGTACTGTTGGTACGACACATTACTACCTCTATAGTTAGTGTGGCCGTATAGCTTCCGATAGAGCTCTTGGCCAAGGAAAGGGGGGGGGAAAAAGAAAGAAAACTCCAACAATTAAATGGTTTAGATATGGGACGAGTACTTCACACAAATTTTAGTTGTGCTAATATTATTGAACACATTTCACGGGAAATGAGAAATAAGATAGCAAAATCTATAACAGAAAATCAGTATTATGATTGACGAATCGACAACAGTTAGTGTAAAATCTGTTTTAGTATTATGCTTGAGATCTGCTCTTTCAGATAATTCTGAAGTTGTTTCCTTTTTCTTGAATCAACTACAGCAGATGTTATTACTCGAGGGATATTGAAGAAGCTTGTTTTCCTATGGGATGAATGACAACTTTCCGGCAGAACATAGTAATCTGGCACTGTTTAAACCATCTCTTAGAATGAGCCGTTTCTGATACAAGAAATGAAGTTACAGCTGTTAACCATTTCCATTCTTTCTTAGACAAACCGTATTCTTTATACAGCATGTCTCTCAAAAATCAAAGGGAACTCAACATCTATGCTGCTTCACTGGAAGAAAGAGTTAAGAAGATTGGGAAAATATTTACTATAAGATTTGCAGCATCAAGCCAGAAAACTGTAAAAGCTGTCTGGGAAAACTACAGTGCACTAGTAAAACATTTAAATGATGCCAAAAATGACCACCAGAGACTCCAAAGAAAGGGCAAAATTCCAAGGTCTAGAAAATATGTTAACACGTGTAGAATTTATAGAAAATATTACAATTATGTGTGATGCTCTTGTTGAGTTAGTTGATTTGTCATTAGAGTTGCAGAAAAGAGAGACAAGTCTGACAGAGCCTGAAAATGAAACCAAGCGTACTATAAAAGTGTTTGAATCTATGTGTAACTCAGCTCTTGGAGAATACTACAGAACAGTTCTTAAAGCAGCAGAAAAAAGTTTAGAAACATAGGATTACATGATTATAAAAAAGTTGTAATGATTGACAGAAAGCAGTTTTTCAGAATCTTGAACAACTTAAATAACAGGCTTACGGAAAATATGTCCACATCATCTCATCTTGGTTCCAGCTCTAGTCGGCAGAGACATGAGAGAATGACAAAAGTTATCAGTGACTCAAAGGTACTATGCAAACATAATTGGCCCTCCACTTCTACTTTGGATATCTGCTATGGTGATAAGAGTGTTGACAGCTTCTGTGACTTTTTCGACATGTGAGGCAAGAGGAGGTACATTGATGCTGTTAGAAAGTATGTCGAGAACAAGGAAATTGCAGTGGAGCTGATGCCTTTAATCAAGACTGTACAGACCATTCCAATCTCTACAGCAGAAACTGAAAGAGCTTTCAGTACCATGAATGAGATTCACACCGAAAACAGAAATAGGCTGCTGGTTGCAAGATCAAGTGGACTTATTTTCATAAGCAGCGTTGGACCTCCTGTGCATATACCATGTGAGTCAGTCGCGCCTTATTTTTTGTAAGGTAGGCCATCCATCTAATGGCATGTGCGCCTTAGTCCAGTTTTGCGCTTACTAAAATTATTGCTTGACGTTGTTAAAGAGAGGAATGCGCAAAATGGAGAGCAACAATGGTTTAAGGGACAGAACGTACTCCTCGCTAAAGTACACCTCAAAAACATACGACTCGTTTATTGAGAGCGAATTCCGGTTTCCGGCCGATTTTACAAACTTTTTATTAGAGTATACACAGCAACGTAATTCAGTGAACGCCTCGGAAAAATGGACCTATCATATGGGTACACTAACAACATCAGCTAAAAAGAAAATGGTGGATTCTTGTACTTAGAGTAGGGGTTGGCTGCCAAAAATTAGGAAGAATTTAGAGACACGCCTCATCCATCATGGACCCGTACAGTCAAAACGGACATATTATTAAACAACAGTTTATTTACATTTTTGCGTGAACTACGCCTCGTGCATCTCAATTAATATGCATAACAGCTTTTGTCATTTAAGTAATAGTATTAAAACGCCCAGTAAATGCTTAAAATTGTCTTAAAAGGCTAAATCAAGCACGAAAACTTGCGAGGTGGCAATGGCATAGCGCCAGGCATACAAGTCCTACTATTGCACGCGGTACGTGCTTTCAGTCAAATCTCGAAATAGCTGAATGGGATTGTGACGTGTGCTCTCCGCAAATCCCCAATGGCGCAGGTTCGAGTCTTAGCATTGTAAATATTTTTTATTATGTTCATCAAAACTTGGAAACCGAATTCACAATAATCTAATTATAAAGTCCCTGAGCGTTTAGGACATTATAATTTAAATCGTTTTTGGTTGTCTGCATTTTATATTAGAACAGGTGTAATGACTTCTGCCCCATTGAACTGGCATGATGTAGTGTGTTGCGAATGCCGACCCCTGCGTTCTCCACACGTATGCTGTCGCACGATATTTTGTGCCAGTCTTTCATTATGTATTCGACAGACGAGTACGTAGATATGCTTTTGATCTACGGAGAAGCAAGAACAAATATACCAGCGGCTCAGCATCTATGTCGGGAGAGATATCCTAACAGACGACAACCAACAGCAAATACCTTCCGGAATGTTGAAAGGCGTCTGCGTGTAACAGCGTCACTTGCAAGAATGCCTCCTCATAGACACGCGCCAGCAACATCGGGTGATAATGCAGAAGCAGTTTTGAACGCCACCCAGAACAATCCGCATACTAGTACACGGTCAGTTGCTCAGGAGGTGAACATCAGCCAATCTTCTGTAGTGCGAATATTGAACACTAATAAGTTCCATCCTTATCGTTTTCACCTACACCAAGCACATCACGGGAGAGATTTCGAAGCTCGAGTAACGTTTTGTGAATGGTTGCTGGAGCGAGTAGCATGTGATGTGGGATTCGCATCCAGGATATTGTTTTCTGATGAATCAAGATTCTACAACAATGGAACTGAAAATCGTCACAATATACGCTATTGGAGTGTTGATAATCCTCATTGGGTAAGGGAGGCAGCATTCCAAGAGCAGTGGGGTGTAAATGTCTGGTGTGGAATCTTGGGAGACCAACTTGTTGGACCATTATTCTTCGAGGGAAATCTAACAGGAGCACGCTACCTGGAATTCCTCCGTATCTCACCCCTTATTATTAGGGAATGTACCACTGCAGGAGCGAATGGTGATGTGGTTTCAACACAACGGCACTCCTCCGTATCGGTCGAGGATCATCTGCAATCATTTGAATGCTGCACATCCTGGTAATTGGATAGGAAGACAAGGACCAGTCTCCTGGCCTGCCAGATCACCTGATCTGACACCCTTTGACTTCTTTCTCTAGGCTTATTTAAAAGAACGCATTTAAGCAGAGGAGCTGGCCAATCCAGAAACCCTTCGTCAGCGTATTACAGTGGCTCGTAGATCTGTCCAACCCGCCATGCTACACCAAGTCAGGGGCTCCATCCAACAGCATACCCAGGCGTGCATTACCCAAGAAGGTCAGCAGTTCGAACACTTGCTTCGTTAGAGGAGTCGTGTTCCAGGAATAGAAAAAGGGTCATTCCAGCGCCGCAAAACATATCACCATGAAACGTTTTTAATAGCACAATAATTCATTGTCTGCAAAATTGAGTTTAACTTCCAGGTTAAACTCTAACAATGTAATTTTCTTGCTTTCTATGTTCAAATGTGTATAAATGATCCTTATTTGAATTGCACCTACCTATAGGTGTGTTTAAACAACTACATAATTGTAGTTCACCAATAAGGAAACATCAAACAATGCCATAAAACATAAATAAAACAATAAAAAATTAACATAATAACAGTTTTCAGAATAATAATTTGTAAATTGTGAGGCTTGGACGGTAAAAAAAAAAATTAATACTTGCAGGTGATTCGAACCATCTTCTCAGCAGACACATTACTTAAGAGTCTTGTGCTCGTTCCAACTGAGCTACCTAGTAACAGCAGGGTAAACATTCCGTTTAACATGTAATACTCGCTTGTTCCAGTGAACATTTGCAGGAGTGCAAACGTCAGCTGTCTAATTACGAATATATTAAAAGGCGATGTAATAACATCTATATTAGTACTAATTTCATCGAGTGTTTAACATCCATGTTAAATACGCGGGTACAACCTAGTAATGGGGACGATGTTTTCATGTTGGACTGTAAAATACGGATTGCATAAAACTCGAAAATAAGGGGCAGCTGACTCACCTGGTATTTAATCCACAACCATATGTCAAATCATGGCCACGAAAGGGGGGACGTTCAGCTGATAAACAACTTGTAGGAAACATGAGGCCGCTGATTTTGACACCCAATACGAGTCCATTTGGAAATTTCTGAATTAATAACGTGAGTTCCTGTGAATATTTTGTTTTAACTAAATCACTGCCAAACAGGGACTAATGCCGGGATTAAGATGAACTTAATGCGATGGGACGTAACGGGGAAGTTTATCACGTATTAAATGGAGCTATGTAGGGTCGGCTTAACGTGACGTAACGTCAAGTTTGGAGGCCATGTCACTATTTGAACCGATCGCAGAGTGGTGCCATGCAGGAATAAATTGTGTTTCTCTAAGTAACTATTGCATCAGTAGTCTTTCTCTGTTTCTTTTGTTTAGCTCCTAACATAGGTTATGACCATCTCTATAGTACTTCAGTGACCGTTTAGAGATGTTTTACTCCATATTTTCGTATTCTCTTTCTTTTCATTTTTGGGAAACAACCTCTGATTGGAAAACTGAATATCCGCCGTGTCTGCCGAGCAAAAGCATAACCAATCAGAATAATTTCCATTACGTTAAGTGCATCCTAATAGGCCTTCTAGTTTTTTTACTTCACGATATGTCCCGTCGCGTTAAGTAGAGTTCATCGTAATCCCCGGCATGACATCTAGACAAAGCGTAACAAATGCCAATTAGTGATGTGTGAAGTTCAACTCAAAAGAAAATTACCAAATTATCATTATTTTTATCTTCTTCTCCTCCTCCTCCTCCTCCTCCTCCTCCTCCTCCTCCTTCTTCTTCTTCTTCTTCTTCTTCTTCTTCTTCTTCTTCTTCTTCTTCTTCTTCTTCTTCTTCTTCTTCTTCTTCTTCTTCTTCTTCTTCTTCTTCTTCTTCTCATTATGATTATTATTATGATTATGATTTATTATTATTATTATTATTATTATTATTATTATTATTATTATTATTATTATTATTATTATTATTATTATTATTATTATTATTGTTGTTGTTGTTGTTGTTGTTGTTGTTGTTGTTATTGTTTTTGTTTGTTTGTTGTCTTTAAGAATGCACTGTTGATTTTACATACTCCAACGTGTTTTTCTTGTTTAGACTAGGTAAGCTAATCGAATTAAATTGAATATAGGTGGTTTTGGAAGATCTTAATTGAACCTTTGGGAGCAAGAACTGCAATATTGTACATTTAAACCCAAACAAATGCAACACATCAACAATATATACAGTGTACCATTCAGTAATTGGCAAATGATTCTGTGCAGCATTTTGATTGCTGCTTATAGCTGTGATTTATTTATAATTAGGCATTAATACCTTTTTAAATTATAGAGCTAAAGACTCTCCAAAGCAGTTGATTTGTTTAAGAAGGTAATTTTTGCATTCAGAACACTTGACGGATTTTAGTGGTTACCTACGTCATAGGAAATGTAGGGCAAAGGGTTGAGGGGTGAGTGTGATTTCTCATCTTACAGGAAGACCACGTTTTCTGCTTGTTCTGAGCAACTGGACGTTTACAACTTTTTCCAGTTTCAGAGCCAAACGAAGTCGTACACAAGTCTGACTGACACGTTCTTCTTACGCCGTTTCGATTGGCGAGAAAAGTCAAGCCAATTGACTATCATTTACAATGGCCCAATCCGCTGGCGAGGCTAGCCCCGTTGATGAATCAGAAACTGGCTCTAAAGCAGGGACGGAAGATACGGAAAGTGACAAGATGGCTGCAGTAGATGTGGAGAGGGCTCGTGTAAGTTTAAAGTTGCAAGGTTTGGATTTGCACATATAAACTTTTGTACACTTAATTTTAGTTATTTCAGATATAACCCGTTTGAATAATTATTATTTATTTACACGTTGTCTCCATAGGAATTACTAATTTGCATTTGCCCTATGGAGGACTGAAATGTCAAATTCAAATTTTCGGTTAAGGTGTCTTAGCTCCTCATAATGAGAGGTAGTTTTCCTTTCGATGTAGTGAACCTGTACTTTAACGTGCAAGAAAGCCTGAAAAAAATATTAATACACACCTAAGAATGTGTAATCTCTATGTTTGTTTTGGAAAATTTCGATACTTACCAGAAAACTGCAACATGGTTTCGAAAAATAATCAGTAAAGAATGTAATACCAGAGACTGTAAATTATGTTTCATGCATTTAAGGTTAGACAACGATTTAAAAATCAAGTCATTTTGATTAAAATGTCCTGTACTAGCATGTCTATTGCAACCAAGTGCACAAAAGATAATTCCATTCCTTTTGCAGGTTGAAGCTAGCATTCGTAACCTAAAACTATCGGGCCATGTGGGATTCGATAGTCTTCCTGACCAGCTTGTCAATAAATCTGTCCAAAATGGATTTGTATTCAACATACTCTGCATTGGTAGGCATTTCTTTTATTTATTTATTTATTTTTGTTACAAATGTTGATGTGCGTTTCAGCTTTATTTAGTATTACAACTTTCAGGTGAGACTGGTCTTGGAAAATCAACACTAATGGATTCTTTGTTCAACACTAGTTTTGAATCCTCACCAAGCCCACATAACTTGCCAACTGTGAAGCTAAAAGCACACACATATGAGCTCCAAGAAAGCAACGTTAGATTGAAGGTAAAATACCCATTTGTAAATTTTCGAAATTTATTGCTTTGCATGTGTAATAAATACCTTGGAGACAAAAGACATTGTGTCCACTTTTTTACTGCACAAATTTTATGATAGTCTTACTTGAGTGTTACGCAGTTCTATGTCCAAAACCTGTAACAACCTGCCTCATTAAAGTAGAACTGTCTCTTATTTTTCTTTAAAAACAAAGCACCAGACTGTTTTGAATTAACATCATAAAGTTCACCTTAAAGTCAGTGCCATTTCCAAATTGCAAATGCATATTTAAATAATCAGTTGTCAAGTATTTCAGCAAGAGGTAAGGAGAATGAAGGTTTAAATAGCTGTTCTTCAACAACAATGTAGTAGGCATCTTGAAGTTCAGACGTGAACATCTGTGAGGTTAATGCATAGGTAATTTTTTATGACTATATCACTAAATAACTTTTACTTTGTTTACCTCTTACCTGTGGTTGGTAAAGAAAGTATTGCATTGGACACTCAAAAATTCAATATTAAATTTTAACTGGAAATACACTTTTGAGTTCCTCTAAAACCAGAAAGAAGATTTTTAGAAAGAGATGCATGTTTTAGGGCGAGATCAATATAACTCAAAAATGAAGTTTGAGGTTATTGTTCCATAACTTTAATTATCCTGCAAACAACAAACTACATGTGTCACATAATTCCTTTATTGAAAATCCAAATAAATAAGAGTAAAATATAAGTGAACACTCCACTTAACATTTAGAACCATAAATGTTGAAAGTGGTTCAACTTTCGTGTGACTAATGTGCATATTGCAGAATTACAAGTTATACACGTAATTAACAAATGTAGCAAAATATGAGGGCTCTAAGCTGGAAAGCATAGCAAGGGATGTTTTTATAAGCAAAGGAGTGTAGCAGATGCAGCTGAATGCAAAGCAACAGGAAAATAGCCGAAATATCAGTGCAGCTAAAACCCAATGATCAACTACTTATTAATTCAGGCTTAATATGCACCTACCCTGAAATCATTAATGCAAGTCTTTCTCAAGCTTTAGTAACTGCCATACTGAACTTGTTTTATTAACCCTGTGGAACTGGAACCCTTAAACTTTAGGTTTGTTCCAATAAGCGACTCTGAATGCTTTCCAGACTAATACCAACATTTCCTTATGCACATGTGCCAGTGGAGTACATTTAGATCTAGTTCTGAATTTTGAACGGTTGGAACACTCCTTGAATCATTCTGTTACAGTTGCAGCTGATTCTTAATAATCTGAGCATGTGCAGTAGGTTATATTATTAACGGATGTCCAGAATTTTTAGTTCTTACTCGTGATCAAGAACTAATTTCACTAGTGCCCAAATTGTTGGAACAGTGAATTGGAAATTCAGAACCAGTTCTGAATTGATTCTCTATCATGTTGGGACAAACCTTCTGTATTTAAGTCAAGGATCTTTCAAGAATGCAGTGCAAAGATTTTATTCCTCAAACTACCTTAAATTTATATCCTGTATTTTCTCAAAGATGCCAATGATGTGCAAAAATGCAAATAAATGTGAATAAAACAGAATAGCTTGAAAATTGCTCTTAGTGTTGTGACCGCTTTCAAAACTTCTATCATTGGGGTTTAGTGCATATTAGAGGTCTGCACAGGCAGACATTCTTAGGTTCAGCTTGGCCTCAACCAAGTCTGAGCCCAGGAAGAGGTTATAGTGTAACACCAGGCCTGGTCCTGAATGTGTAATTTTGTTTTAAACAAAATAATTTTGCAGTTATTGACATTATTGTTATTACTAAGTAAAATTTAAACGTGGACGGCTCGACACAGCATCCAATCATAGGCTTTCCGTGCTCTGTGGTGTTATATAGTTAAACATGTAAAATTATGTTTTAAAGCAAGTCCTATAAACGCCAAAGAAGGTTTTGTTGAGTGAAAAAGATCCCTCTACATCACAAGATGTCACTGGTGCATGAGAGAAACTCCAAATTCCTTCTTTAGTGAGTTCTTTTTGTGCTTCACATGTTTCCCTGGCCAGATGTTCATTACAACACTGCAGTTTATTTATGATTTCTGGCACTGAAAAGTGGCTGCATATGTACTGCAATTTATTTTGTGTATCAACTGACTTGAAGCACTCTTGAGTTATCTTTATAGAAGTTGCATCTTCTGGATCTAAACTGTCTACTATTCATAATTGAAATATTTAGCACAGTAACATTCAGCCTCCAACCATGAACCCCACCGTGTTAAAATAGGCTGAGGAGGTAATGCTAACTTGGAGCCAATTCCATGAAAATTGAAACTATCAGGTGCTTTAATGAAAATTTTCTTGACATTGGAAACAAGACGATAAACTTTTGGATACTGTGATCTCTGTCTTCTACCTAGTGTAGCCCATGGGCTAAATAGGTAAAATGTACTAGTTTAGGATAGAGAACTTTTAATGCACTTGCTGCTTTTACAATGTATGGAGCAGTATCTGTAAGAAATAACAGGACACTCATATTTTATGCCATCTAACCACAAAAGGGCGAGGGAGTTGTTGAATTTTGCAGTTGTAGAATGGTTTACCCTTTGTAATATTTGAACATTTAACATGTAAGTTTTACTTCCTGGTTTCATTGCATTGACAACTGCACTACATACACACTGGCCTGCAGCGTCTGTGGTCTCGTCCACTGAAGTCCAAATCTTTTCATGTTTTAACACTTCCTCAATTTCTGGAATAACTTTGTTGAAACACTCAGGCGTACACTTTTTGCAAAGGGTAGATTCGTCAGGAATTATTTTATTAGTGTGCTTTTCTAAAAGAGTTTTAAGATGAATATTAATTTTCCAAAGAGGAATGTTTGCACTTAACGCTGAACACAATTCCTTGGCAAATGAGTCAAGTAAGCCTTCAGGGGCATTGACACTGTTCACTAAGTGTCGTACTTAAACATTTTTGACGTAAAACAGATTTTCTGGCTGCATTTTGTTTGTGCTTAACAGTGTACAGATGCTGTACTACTTGGAACTTTTTGTCAGCAGCAATACTTCGTTTATGTGATAAAATAATACTTGTCCATCCCCACTAAAATTATCACTCCCAAACTCCGTAACATATTTGCGTAATACAGACGAGTGTGACAATTTTACCAGTGGCATAACGAAGCAAAATGTTTTTCACTCCGTACTGTTCTGAACTGTGATTGCAACTGCAATTAAACGTAACCAAACACATCTGGGGGATATGATCGTACGTCATACCTCAGATAACATCACACTATGAAAAAGGAGAATGCCAGCTTCTTTTGCAACCAGGGTAAACAATTAGCTCCTTCAATGAAATCGCTCAACTACAGCCACTGGTCATCATTTCAAGAAAATAAAGAGAACTATTGCATGTGTGAATCAACTAGAATTTTTGTTTAGGCAAGAAATAGAAAAATATGCCATTACCTGTCCAGTTTTAATATGTATGCATGCAAAATCAGTTTTTCCCAAAATATACAATTACATACATTTTAAAACTGCACTAGTGACCTCTTAAAGATGAGAATGGTAATGAATACTGCTAATGCATACATTTAGACTATTAAAAAACTATGCATTTTGCATACAAATCCGGGCTCATGATGAATTATTATTATTATTATTATTATTATTATTATTATTATTATTATTATTATTATTATTATTATTATTATTATCATCATTATCATCATCATCATCATCATTATCATTATTGGGAATATGTCACCAGAATAATCACATAGAATACTTAGTAAAGAAATGCTGCGATAATTGCGCTATTCTTGGAATTTCGACATCAGTGACTAAAAGATGCAATAAATTATTTTGTACCTCTTAATTTTCAAGTCCGGTCCTGGCCTGAGCCAGACACACATTTTTTAAATGAAGCCAGAGGGCTTGGCACTAGCCTTGCAGACCTCTTAGTGCACAGGTCTTACAGCTATTCTTTGTCGTCATTCCACAGTTGCTCTACTTAAAAAAGAATTCCTGAGCCAGGCCTTATGGCTTAGATCCCTCAATCCCTTGGTTGCACTTGGCCCTCAGCTCAGGACTACACTTAGTAAAGAAAGCATTGTAAAAGTTATTTGGCAGTTCATAGGCTCTAAAATGCTTAAGTCAAGTTGAAAAGCAGCTCTGGTTTGGTGCTATCTATTATTCACATTCTAGTTCTTTCAGTTTTAGATGGGACCCAAACTTGGAAGTTTAGCCATAATTTTGATTAAAGCATATGTTTGAGATGTTGGTATGGCAAGTAGTATCTTTGTGAAGTTCTCTATGATAGTGCTGTGCAACTTATGTGCTTGAGCACATTTAACTCATGGCTAAGGAGGCGTGGGCACCATCACAGCCACCATTAGGGTAAGTACCCTTCTTTTGACAGGAAAAAGGTAAAGCACTGACCATGGAAGTAACATATACAGCTTTAGGCGTATATAAACATACTTCATGGCTAGTACTGGGAGGATATTTTGAAGGAAATAGTTTTGTCTTGAAATTTGAATTAATATTAGAAATTGTCAGAGTAAAAATTTGCTTATGAAGGGCGCCAGAAAAGTACATCATGGGTGCCATGTTGTACAGCGCTGCTCTGTGACAATAGAATGTAGGTCGTTATACTGTTGCCCCAATCCATGAAGTAGGATTTTGTTTTGGGAGCTGTAAGTACCTTTCCTGTATAGATATTAGGTACATACCTGTTATATATAGATATTTACATAGTTCTTAAATTTTTCTTCCTGCTTGTATTCATGATGCTTCAAAACATAACTGTTGTATAACATATACATCCAGATTTCAGAATCGGAAATTGCAGCTTTTGAACAGGATTTGGAATTTTAGATCTCCAACTTTTTTTGGCACCATCCATTGTAATCTGGGTAATTATGTTGTATAAGTTCCACACTGTATATTACTTTGCAATATAATTTTTGTGGCCTTTGCACTATTGTTCCTTATTAAAATAATGAACCTAGTCAGTGGTCCAGTCCCTGAAGAGGAAGAGTGCAACACCTTCGAAACATAGTTGTCTACAATTGTCATGACATGACTTAAACCATAAAATATTTTAATAATGGAAGCATTGTTCTGTTGCAGAACACTGCACATGCTCAGATGTGGAGTGTCTCCTAAAGATGACATTGTGCACTATCTCATTATGAATGTTTTTATGTGCACCAATTGATCTACTGCACAAAAGATTGGGCAGATGCACTGGATCTAATTTGTTACATGTTAAATCACACACAAATACATAACTCCATCTTATTCAGAAAAGAGAAATCAATATTAAGTAAAAGATGGAGTGCTAGTAGATGACAAAACAACTATACTTAGTGTAATAGTGCAATGGTTAGCATGACCAGTTGTCATGTGGGGAACTGAGCAGATAGAATTTTTATTGTTGGTAAATAAAAATGGACAATAGACTAAGTTCATTTGTTTTGTTTTTGCTGGTTTTATTTATTTTGTTTAGAAAGAAGAACCCTATTATACAGTTAAAAGAGGTGTTTTTACTTTCTCTACTATACCGAGTGGAAGGTACTGCTTTGGCCGTACGTTAATCAGGGATTCCACATGATGAGCATAACAAATATGACCAATAGAATTATTGTTAATAAAGAGCTGTTTCATAAAAGATAAATATGTAGAAAACAGGCCCCTTGAGAAAATAAGTGAAACATTGTGCATTTGATAGATTTTATATTTCTAATCACGATTTTTAAAAGTTTTATCTGGCAGTCAAGCTGTTTTTGATTTATGAGCAAATTCCATATGGGTGCTGCAACAGTTTTATTTTGCTTTTGTGGCAGATATTTTGCAAATAAATGTTTATAAAAGACTATTATGTGTGCTAAAATGTTTTATTAATTTATTTACAATGATTAACCTAAGCACAGGCTAAATTTTACTGACACAGCATCCTGTCGTCCCTGTCAATAGACACCCTAACCTAACCTGGACTAAATTTTGATTACACTGGACCCTGTCATCCCGATCATATAGACACACTAATGTAACATAGGCTAAATTTGGCTGTAAGAATTATGCTTGTGTGTAAAGCACGACTCCATGCAGTAATCTGCAAATAGACTTATGATGATCTTGCACTAAAAGTTTGCACCTTCTGCTATCCACAAAACCAGTTTTTCTTTTGAAACTGTTTATGCACTAATTTCATTGTAAACACATTTAATAATCATTTTAGCACATATGAGCCATTTATAAATATTTATTTGCTAAATATCTACTGTGTAGGCAAAATAAAACTAGCAGAACACGTATGGAATTTGCTCATAAATAAAAAATTAAGCTTGATCACCAAATAACTCTCAAAATCGTAGTCAGGGATAAAAAAATCTATCCATTGCACTATATTTAACCTCTTGAGCGATGGCCATTTAAAACGTCCACTACCCAATATCCAGCGCAGGACATTTAAAGTGCTTCGTATATACACAGCTGTATTATGTGTAAATATTAAGTTATTTTAATGAAACAAAAACTGGTATAAAACTCATTATATGCAGTATAAATGTACGTCGTCAGCAAAGTTGAGTTGTATTTACAAAACTTTGAAATGGCACTATTTTGTTTCACTGTGGTGAAAAGTCAACTTTGCTCTGTCGAACACATCTAATATAAGTTCTCTGAAAGAAACAGTAGTTGACCCATTGTATGTGTGGCTTATGTGTCAGCATACTGTGTAATAAAGCACTACTGTATGCGTGGTCTCTTTGAGTCATCAGAATAGAGCAACATTGCAACTTTTGCTTACGCGAGTTTCGTAACTTAGTAGACTTTCTTTCTTTGTTGAAATACATACATATACTTTCCTGCTTGTAGCTGAAGGGAGAAGTGGTATAAAAAGGTATTTTTGCACCAACTGGATATAACCATATACAATTGTTTGGTAATTTGGAGAGCTCTAAACCCACACAGGACAATGACCTACCTTGACTTCTATCAATAGCTCGCAGCCTAATTGAACAATACCACGTTGGGGGTTGAAAATCCAAAACCCCTGCACCCCTCAGACTTCAAGGAAAACATTATCCTAAAAGGATACCACCAACAGCAAAGAAGTCCCGCCCATCTCGAAAGTGTTTCGTGTGCCGCAAGAAGGGAATTTGCGAATGTGGAGATGTACCCTTGTGTGTTTATCCCTGTTTTGTGGTAAATCACTGCAGAACGAACATATTAAGGTAAGCCAGTAAAGTATATAGACTTTACTAAAATGTTTCATAAAGGGAAAATTAAAATAAGTTGAGTTAGATAAGGGATAAATAAGGGTTAAATGCTTAAACGCACAGGACGTGTATACACGCCCATATCGCTCGTCCGTCATTTTAAATGGACGTGATTTCACGCCCATATCGCTGAAGAGGTTAATTAATTTTCTTGAGGGGCCAATTTCGTACATAATTACTAAAAATTTGTGTCAAATATGAGGAGCCATCTTCTTGACAAATGGATATAAATAATTTATTTCCTTACCTATAATACAAGCATTATGTGAACAATGCTGTGATGCCTTTTTAACTTCATTCAAATGAATTTAGCCACAATTTAATGTTCAAATGTCATGCAAAGTTCAATTCCTAAGAGAAATGTGGCAATGCCGCATCGTGTGCTCTCAACTTGTTCTCATGGAGTACATGTTCCAATGGAGGTGAGGTATCCCCTAGAATTACTGAAGGTGAGAAGGAAGAGTAGGGCAGGTGACAAATTCACGGGCTAGGTATAAGCATAGGAAGGTGGAGTGGCAGCTTTAACTGTCATGACAAGGTCATTAGTTTTATTTCAGTTTGGTCATCTACAAAAGAATGCAATTATTTTGTATTAAAGGCAACTGCTATTGTTTTGGCTTGTAACGAATATCTGTATCAATAATCAGAAGAATATGCTTCCGGGCTGAGATGCCATTTTCCACTGGGCTCCTTCACTCTGCCAGACGTTTCGCTTGCAGCTACGGTAAGCATCATCAGTGGCGATGTACAACTCTCCTAGGTCTCTTGGTCGCTACTGAATTGCTGGCAGAAAGAACAGGTTTATATGTGTAGCTGCAAGCGAAACGTCTGGGAGAGTGAAGGAGCCCAGAGGACCACAGCCTCTCAGCCTGGAAGCATATTCTTCTAATTATGACTCCAGCCGTGAAAGCCTTCGTTTATTTCCAAAATCTGTATCACTTTGTCAGCATTATTTAAGCCCCAAAATACATGGTTTCATTTGATTCATTTTTCTACTTAACTATGTAAAACTTAATCTTCATTGTTACTTGAATGAATGTATCATTTCAGTTACATTCACCCCTTTCCGGCATAACATTTTGATTAGTGTCGATTTGCAGAGATAGTGGTCGCTGTACTGTAAACACACTTGGCGAGTGTTTTGTGTGCATCAGTGCACACACTAGTCAGGAGTTTTGTTTTCATCTGAGCACATGTCGGTCGGGTGTTTTGTTTACAACTGTGGCGGTGCTGGTCGGGTACAACATAGGTCAATGTGTGCAGGCACTAAATCCATCAGCTAAGTGTTGCCATTTACATTGCCAAAAAAATGAACATTTCTCAAAATGATTAAACCTACCAAAATAAATCTGTATTTCTTACACCTGTATCTATTAGCCAGGTTATTCTGGCCGAAGCAGTACCTTCCATCCTGTACACAGTATTGATAGTATTGTATTTCACCCAAAAATTTACTGTTGAGATTTCACCAAAAATACATGTTTTGAGGCTCCTGGAACCCAAAAAACCACTTTTGGGAAAACGTGTGTTTGTGTCGGTTAAATGTGAAACTTGTTATTTAAGTTCAGGACCTTCCAAGGATATGACAGTTTTCAAGAAAATGGGAGGGAGCACCCTAAACTATTGACAATTTTTTTATTTTCGTATTATTGCAAAAATGACTCTAGCAATATTGGTTAAAATACTATATGTTGGTTATTTTCATGACAAAACTGTATATCTTGAATTTTCTGAGAATAGCCCTCAGTCTGCTTAACTCTGAATGACTTTTGTATAATTGGTAAAATGTAAGAGATAAAATCAACCAATGCAAAAAAATAAATAACGCATGCGATTTGTGTCAAATAAAATATTTGTGGCATTCCATTTCCGAACTACTCTGTGTTATTGATCTGAATTTTCAAATACTTCATACTTTTCTTTCTCTTTTTTTTAATTGTTCCATTTATATCCTGCCTTTAACTGCAGAGGTCGTATCGGCAACCTTGCCTATTGGCAAATGGTGTTATTCATTTAACAGTGGGTTTGTTGGTCTTTGGGCTTTTATACATTGAATTCACACTTTCATTCATACTTCCAGGCTCAGGGAAGGATGGCTGGAGAAAAATTCCTATCCCCCTACCGGGAATCGAACCCGGGACCCCTAGCACAGCAGGCAGGTGCTCTACCAACTGCACCACGGCGCCAGCCTCTTTCTCTTTGTTACTTTTTAATGATTGTTTTGTCTATTAGAAAAGCTTGTGCTCTCTACCTCTTGTTAATCTAGATGAAGTTGCATGACATGTTCTCTTGTGGGCATATGATCAATACGGTAGATTAAAGCTATATTTTTACAAGCAGATTACTATGCAATAGCTTGGAAATTTCATGCTCTTTGCACGACACCAAGAAAAGACAAATACAACTTATCTCTTTAAAAAAAGTTTAAGCATTTGATCAATACGGTAGATTAAAGCTATATTTTTACAAGCAGATTACTATGCAATAGCTTGGAAATTTCATGCTCTTTGCACGACACCAAGAAAAGACAAATACAACTTATCTCTTTAAAAAAAAAGTTTAAGCATTTGAAAATTCAAACCAATAACAAAAAATACCCCTGAAATGGTTAAAATGACAAGAGTTTTCTCCTTTAACAAGATCTTATGTATTTTAAGATTTTATCCATCTCTCATGTTTACCAATCAGTCATTCAGGATGAAGAGGATTTCACAGACATTTCCAAAAATTTCGAGATACACATTTTATCGTGGTATTTTAATCAAAATCATGAGCCATTTTTGAGAAGATAAAAAAATAAGTGTTCATGCAGTGGATAGTTCGGGGTTGGGGGTTTTTGTTAAAAACCTTTGTTGCATATGTGGAAATTGCTGAACTTGTGCCAAATTTGGTGTATTACAGCATTTTCATTTTCAAATTATCGCATGCATGCTTACATACACACCCACACAGATGTTTTTCTAAAAGTCCTTTTTGGGTGGGGGATGGGATACAGGGAGCCTCAAGATGTGTTTCCAGTGCAATTTTGACATTTTGGATAGAATGTAATACATCCTCTATTTACTATAGAGAAGTACAGAAAGTAAAAAAAGATTAAGCTTTCATGCACCTGGGTTACTGTAAGACTCAGGATATTTTTGCAAATGGTGTAGGGATTGGGTTAATATTCATAATGTTGTCTCATTTTTTTAACAGTTGACAATTTGTGACACTGTTGGATATGGAGACCAGATAAATAAAGAGGACAGTTTTAAGGCAGTAGTTGACTATATAGATGCCCAGTTTGAAGCTTATCTCCAGGAGGAATTGAAGATAAAAAGGTCTTTAGCAACTTATCATGATAGCAGGACCCACGTCTGCCTTTACTTTATCTGTCCTACTGGACATGGGTAAGTTATAAGACTTTCGTTTACTGCAGCCTACTAAATCATAGTTCTCTAGCAGGCCATTTTTTTATGGTACTGGTTATTAAATAGAAAACACACGCACAGACAGGCAGCCAATTTCTGAACATATGAACTTTTATCAAAGAAAAATTTCTCTAGCCTAATCAGAAATCAAATGTGGGACCCTTAAGGACAGCATTTAATCTATGAGGCTGGTCACAGTATTATGATTTACTGTGGAGTATCTTTTACTAACAAACAGGTTTAAGTATGATCTAATTTTTATTCAGTATCTTTCCTTTATGTTCTCTACCATGTACACCCTAAGGCAAAAAATGAGAAGACTTGAGCCGTATATTTGTCAAAGTCCAAAACTCCAGGGCCAGTTTACAATGATGTCTTGGAACACATGCCTTTAGTCATTCTATTGTCGCCTTTCATATTTAGTCTCAGCTACTGAATCTGTGCTGGCAGCCAAGTGGTTATAAGCGGGCACGTAACAAGGCAGAAGTATTGTAAGTCTTCGCTTCATTTAACACAATTTTTTCATTGTTAAAGTTCATTAATTCACCTAATAACACAATTGTGAAAGGTACACTTGTATTTATTATCTTTGCAAGCACAGAAAACCTGAGATAAGATTCGTCACTGCTAGGAAAAGCTAGTAAGATTTTAAACACAGAACAGGAAAAATATTCAAATAATTTGCTACGTATTATACATGCATGCAAATAAGCTACAATTACCAAGCGAAGCATTCCAACAGAAACTCAGTCAGTAATACCACACTTTTTACGTCAACATTGTTAGAGGCAGCACCCCCATCACCATAATCCTTTATCAGTTGCTAATATTTTTTTTCTTGATCATGAAAAGAGCATGGAGTTGCCAAGTATTCACCTGGCAACTCACTTTTTAAAAAATCTTACTATCGCTTTAGCTTGCTGTAACTGTCTGCCACAAAGAATTGTGTAAGTGTATAGGGCCCAAATGACCTAGCTGTCGACAGGCCCTTAAACCCACTCGCTGTAAGTGTATAGTGAAGGTTTATTCAGTTAACATGAAGTAAATAGAATATTTATGTATGCTAACAAATTTATTGCTGGTTGTTTAATCCCGGGATATAAAGCATTTATGATTGTAAGTAGCCCTTGGGGTATTTGTCTCTGATGTGAGACTCCCTTTGTGGTCTAAATACGAAGAATACGAAACTGAATATGCTTGTTAAGACTGGTTCACAACTGCCCAGTAATGGTAACCAGAGCAGAAACTGAAAACAGGAAGTAAGGCAGCACCCAACATTTTGGTTCACAACAGTCCAGTAACGAGAATGGGAATTGATTTATGCCAGGCGCTGTTGAAATCTCCACCAGGATACTTCGACCTCACAGCCATTGAAGATGTCTGCTGCAGTCACAGATGAAACGTCTGGGAAGGAGCCCAGTAGACCATGGCCCACAAGCTCCGATTACACTGTATCTAGTATTGACACTGACCACGAAAGCCTTAGAACTTTGATAAATTGATTTATCGATCAGCATATCGATAGTAAAGTGGAGGTCAATATTATGCTTTGGGAATTTATTTGCTTTTGCAACTGACCAATTATATTTTTTCTAGCTCATGACTACAGAGACCTCTAGTGGCTGTTTCATGGCATGGCGACCTTGAATAATTTTTACAGCGAAAAGTCTAATGTACAATATGAATCTAATGTGCCATGCCCGGTAACAAGAACGAGAAAGTTAAAACATGGCCAAGTCTTCTTTCTTATTCCTGGGATAGAACTTCCCATTAGTTGTGAAGACTTCCATTTGAGTACCTTTATTTCAAATTTCTTGTTCTGGTTATCGTTATGGAGGTTGTGAACCAGTTTTAGCCTTTCCAGATATACATGCATGATTTTAAATACATTTTTGTGAATTATTTTTATATCCAATGTCAATCTTCATCCTGTTCCCCAGTTCATTGCAAGTGTTTTCAATGGGTTTCATGTCCAGACACTGAAGCAGTTCCCTGCAGATGTCGGGTGTTGCATATTTGATCCAGAAACCAACATGATTTACTAAGGACCATTGCTCTGCTGGAAGTAATAGACATTACTTAATTATAGTGTCCCTGCTCTTGTTAAGATTTTCCTGAAAATATGTTTCTACAAAACTTGTCCATTATCCATATCATGGACATCATTTTCTGACTGCCAAAGCCATAATCTGCCATACCATCACAGCATGCCCTTACGATAGATCAGGCCTGGGTAAGAGTGCTTACAAGGTGTCAAGATATTCCCCTATACCAGTGGGAAAACTGATTTCGCCTAGTGGATGTGTATATGTGTGCAAAGATTAGGAGGGGAGGGATTACTGGTTCATGCCTTCAGAGTAATGTTTGCCAGGCCTGTGATGGACTGTTGCTGCCATATTCTTCAGGTCCAACCCATTGACTTGGCATAGAAAACCTCTTTAGAATATATTGAGAATTATGGCATAATACTTTAACGCTGTCAATTGCCAGTGTGCTGCAATTTCATCCTGCAGGAATTCTTTAACGTGCCATTAAATCTACTGACATGGGGCTGTTGTTTTTAAGCACACTTGAATACCATTGGTCTGGGCCAGGTTTTATCCCATAACCTTGGTATCAGTAGGCCAGCGTCTAACCAAGCTAGCCATACCAACATAAATTGAAATGGTGGTATACATAGTGCCCAGCAAATATGTCTTTAATAGTATTTTAATAATGGTTGATTATCTATGCTGTTCCTTACATTCCAAATTGAGTTGTCATCAGTGTGTAGTAATTGTATATCTGTCTGTAGCTATAGATAGACCGCGAACAAAATAAAATTGGAGGTGTGGCTGCTGTCTGCTCTGGTCAGCTATTCACTCGCTCTCGCATTCACTGTTGTACCTACTTCCTGCACTTTCTTCAGAATCACTGCTTCCTTCTTCTGGGTTTAAAAAAATTATGATTCTGTCAATTTCCTGATCGATGGTGAAGTCCATGTTAACTTCACATTGTCGTAACACTTAACCCACTGTTCAACAGAGTACTCAGAAAACAATTGTTGGCATACTTCTTCTTTCTCCTTCAAACTTTCGCCAATTTGTTGTTGTGCAACTTTTCCCTTGATGTCACCCCATACCATTTCACTGGGGTTTAGATCAGGATGATAGGGAGGAAGGTGCAGTGGAATGTGTCCAAGTTTGTAAATAACAGTGTCAATGGAAAATTGTTTCCAACAATTTCGCTTTTGTCATAGCAGGATCAAAGTTGAAACTGTGGTCCTCCATCCAGCGTCATTTCAGATTTTAGAGTAGCCATGTTTGGCTTCTTGTCCCGCTCATTGTTGTGATAATTGGTGTTATCCATAACAATAATACTACAGTGAGCAAGAGCGGGAAGAAGCTACATTACCAACCATTTTCTGGTTTTCAAAATTCATAGATTTATGATAGTCTCCCGATGTTTGTCCTCTAAAAATCAGCAGTGTCCTTTCGACAAATTCATTCTTGCCTCCACCTTGAACAATAATTAATTTCTGCCCCATTCCATTGTTTATTGCAACCCCAAGTTCTTCAGATTGCCAGCACTTACTGAATGACATTGTTGGATGTATGTTTCATCAATGTATACATTGTTCCATCCCTCTGTCCTGTACTTCCTGATGTCATTTAAGTACTGTGTTTGCTAAACAGCCATATTTGGCTGTTCAACCAAAATCTTCCTTTTGGACTGGCAACGATTCCATTTGAAACCCAGCTGCTTAAGCCTTTTTTTGCAAGAACTCTATTCCACAATCAAAGGTAAAGGTTCCATCTCCTTTTAGACTGGCTAAAAGTTTTTTTATTGTTGGCACTTCTTTGTGCACAGTATAAAATACATGAATTTTTTAGCGAATCGCAGAATCTGTAAATGAATCCGCTTCAACTCTGGATTTCTGTGGCTTTGATTTTCCATCTGGTATAGAAAAATTTAGTTTACCCTTTGCAGTGGACACTCTTCCCTCTTTTAAAATGTTGCTTACAGTACTTACTGAAACACCCATTGCTTCACTCGTCATTGCCAGTACATTTGTGTTGTGAATGTTGTTTCTTTCATGTTCTTGAAATACTGGGCAACATTATACAGTATTTCACGAGCTTGGCCTCTTAAGTGGCCTACCGGAAATGCAAGAATACTTTGAGGATTAGCAACTCATTTTCTGCACACTTTTAATACTATATACTGAACAGCAAAATAACAGTACAGTAACACACATGTTTCTCTACCAGATGTAGCAGTCCCATACATGGGAATGCGAGAAGGGAGGGAACCGTATCAATGATGCATAGGTGGTGTGGAAGGGATATGACTCTGCTGACGCATGCGCACACCAAATTTTTGGCTCATGGTCTATCTACAGAAAGTGGTTGTAAAAACCATGTAACCATGGCAGGAGTTGACAAATGACATAAAATAATAGCAGACCAGTCTATAGCATGTGAAAAACAAATCAACAACCAGGGAGATAGTGACAACTGTCAGTTCAAATGGCTTGAAAATTCCATTTTTGGTATCTGCATTAGAGCATCAAAAGCCCAATCTGAATTCTCTGCATATGTATTTTGACATCCCTAATGTTTTACCTACGTGATGTACTGAAGGAAACCAGCTACATTAGCTGAACTATAGTAAGAAATTAAATTTCATGCTGAGGAACCTCTGTAGATACAATAGAAATTATTGTTGATACAGTAGTTTGTCAAATTCAGAGAAATTGGAATGGCAGTTGTGAACATTTTGAACATCTTATGTGATTGCAAAAGTTATAAATAACTCAAAACACACCTTTGATGCCACCATGTGTTTAATAATAAAGCTTTAGAGGAAATACTGAATGCCTGTAGATATCTGAATCCTCTTCTGTATTGTAGAAGTAAAATAAGATCAATGTAGGTTTGCAAATTATCCACTGCAGAAGCTTGTAGAGCTTGTGGTTGTGGCACATAAACACATTTTGCTTTGCCTGTGAAACATGAAGGCCAAAAAATAGTTAACATACATCAGGATTACCTGATTTATGTACTTTGGGTTGTTAGTCATCTTAACTATATCTTGCACACATTTCTTTCGACACTGTTGAACTACAGAGTGAATTGTCGCCTTCTGTACAGTTGGTTACGTGCACAAAAAGTGTAAGTATGCATATTTATGAACAGTTCTGATTGAAAATGTCATGTAGAATCCAAACATGTTGTTGTTAGCTAATGCTGGATTTCTGACGATGAAGTCATTAATCCTCTTCCTCTCCAATATTTTTCACTGATGGATGGGGCACTAGAAGTGGCCGGGCATATTTGAAGGTGGTCTCGATCCATTTCCTCTTGCAGATCACATAGAGGACAGAGTGGTAAAGAATATATCCCAATTCTGTTTAAATGTTTTGCCAGACAATCATGTCCTGTAATCAACCTGAAGGTTGCAACTGCTGTCTTTCGAGGATACTCAGGAATTACTGTTTGAATGTTTGGTAGTTCCCATCTTTTATTCTTTGATTTTTCATAGTAATATTTTGCAATAATTTTTTTGAATTCAGAGTTGACTAATCTTTTAGCTGCATAAAATGGTAGATTAGTTATAGATTTTTGTACACCGCTGGTACACTTTTTTGCAAGAAAATCAGCTTTCTCATTACCACTCAGTCCACAGTGAGCTGGTATCCATTGGAAGACTAGGTGTTTTTGAAGTGCTGTTAGATGGCTAAGCATTTTCCAACATTCTATAATTGTTTGGTTTTTTGGTGACAACTTGGAAGTAATTGCTATAATTGCTGCCCTGGAATCTGAGAGAATAACTGCTTGCTGAAAATGTGAAATTCTATACAAAAGATTTTGTAGGGCCATTCGAATTGGTTCAATTTCTCCATCAAAGTTAGTAGTTTCATAACTTAAAGATTTGTAATAGGAAAAGAGGTGACATGTGACTCCAGCACCTGCTCCATCTTGGTTTGATATCAATGATCCATCAGTATAAATATGGAGCCATTCGTGTTCTGGAAATCTAGTATGGATTGTCTCTAATGCCAATAATTTTAGAACAATAGTTGGAGTGTCACTTTTCTTAACTTCTGTCAGGTGTAAATAATATGTGATGTCTAATGTATGTGTCGGATTGACTTTTGATATGAAGTTTTCCTTTGAATTAGGGAGGTGTACATTCTTTCTGATGTCTTGAATTTTGGAAAGAAAGCTCTCCTGAGTCTTTAGTGTATGTGTAAAATTTCTCTTGTGCCATGTATTGAATGGGAGTCTGATCAACTTTTCGTGTTGAATAAGAGCCGCTTTTTCTATTTCATATTCATTGGGGTATTGGTTGGTTAGTATTTCCATAGCTGCTATTGGTGTGGTTTTGATAGCACCTGTAATTAGTCTCAGAGTTTGGTTTTGAAAGATTTGAATTTTTTTTGTATTTGCTGTTATAAGAACTTCACTGCAGTAACTAAACAATGGCTTTATATATACATTGTATGTTGTGTTAAGAGTTGCTCTGGAACATCCCCACTTCATTCCTGTTAGACGTTTTAACAGTGAAAGGCGCCTCTCTGCTCTGTGTATTACATTTTCTATTTGTTTGGTCCATGTAAGTTTGGTATCGAATGTAACTCCTAAATACTTTGCTTCCTTTGTTTCTGGTAATTGTTGACCCTCAAAATTTAGTTTTATTTTTAGTGGTTTTTTCTTAGTGAAAAGATTTGGTAGTTTGATTTTGTTGTATTAACAGTCATTACATTTTCTTTGGTCCACTTTTGTAGGTTGGTTAAGGATTGTTGCATGGTTTTTTCTAGTTCTGTACTTTTGCTTTTTGGTTTTGAAGTCCACATTACTAAGACATCAGCAAATAGTGCACCCTTCACACCTGATTCTTGTATTTGTTGTGGCAGATCGTTAATAAATATATTAAAAAGTGTAGTGCTGAGCACTGCACCTTGTGGTAAGCCACGGTGTACTTGTTTGTATTTAGATATTTTTCTTCCATATCTGGTAGCAATAAAGCGTTGTGTTAGGAAATGATATAGCCACGAAAACATTGGACCTTGTATCCCTATTTTTTTTTACTTTCTTTAGTAGTTTTGTTCTGCATATAGAATCATATGCACTTTGGAAATCAATAAAAACTGACACATTATCTTCTTTCTTATTGAAGGAGTCTTTGATTTCTTGACTGAGAAGTAAGACTTGTTCATTTGTAGAGTGGAACTCTCTGAATCCAGCTTGACATAGGGAAATTAAATTTTGTGATTCTAGAAACCAATTTAACCTGTTTGACACCATTCTTTCCATCACTTTTGCTATTATGCTAGTAAGAGCTATTGGTCTATAATTTTTTATTTCTGATGCTGTTTTGCCTTTCTTCAAGAGTGGGACAGTTATTGCTTTTTGCCATTCAGCAGGTACAGTGGTTTTCCAGGATAGATTGTAGAGTTTCAGTAGTTGTTTTGCTGTTTGTCCAAGGTTTTTTATGAACTTTGGATGTATGGGATCTGGTCCAGGAGACTTTTTGTAAACCGACAGGTGTGGTCCTCCAGACATTCTGGGGGTTGTGAGAGAGCGATGTGACCGCCAAAACATAAAAATATGGTGCTCTCTAAAAAACGGTTACTATTACTGCTATTGCTCTCTTCAATATCAAATTATGAAATATGACTCGAGGGGTAAAATGTTCCGGAGAATCCAAACATATCAATAAACAACAATAACTCTAGATAGCATTAGATTACTATTTAGTATACAGAGAGGTCAGGATGGCAATACTGCATTCTTAATGGTCTGGTGTCATGTTGGCACCAAAGAATAACATTTACTGTGTATTAAATTCCCATTTATTTTAGTCTAGTGTTAAAGTGCAGTTTTTTTTGTAGCATATGTAATAAAATGTTTTCGTTACAGTATCAACATGAATTCTAACCAGATGCGGAAGCAGAAAATGTTAATGTTCCTTTGTGCATCTATACATTACATACCTCCAGAAAATTTATTAACATACCAGAAAAAGCCCGAAATAAGAAAGAAAAGTTTTAACCATGGTAAAGCAATGTCCAGTTATCCCGGAGAAATTGACAGACTGCATGTTGTTACGAGGAACATTTTGATATCTTAAATGTATTATAACATTTTTCTGTTTAATTTTTTTCGTATGGAAGTTGTTGAAGGCATATGTTTAACCTTATAAGAACTCCATTTCATTGATTTTGTTACTTATTTAATAAACGGTAGTAACAAATCAAATTTTACCCAAACTTAAATGTATTTTCTGTCATGTCAAATTAAAAAAATATCGGGTAGAAGTCAAAACAGTTTACTTCTTCCACCATAATTACTGGTGCCTTGGAGTTTAAGCATTGCATTTGTTTTACAGATACTGTCTCATAAGTAATGTTATTTTTTAAGAAAAAGAATTATTTGAAATGTGTTCTGACTAGCAATTAACTAATCTTCAAAGTACAGACCATTTGATTCTATGGTCTTGAGCCATCTTTCAGCGAGGTTTATTATCCCACAATGGTACCGGTCTCTTTTTGATGTGAACCCCTCCGAAGGAGTGTCGCCTTGTCATGGCGGAGGGGCTCAGTACCTGAGCCAGACGGCCTACTAAGATTCATTTTGATTACTGGTAGGCAAGAGGTGAGGGGAAGCAAAGAACATTCCAAACGGGTAGATGGGGCTCGTTAGTCTTGGTTGACGACTCATCTAGGAGAAGAGGACTCCGAAATCAAACTCCCCCAGGGGCTCCTGCTATGGTAGGTACGGGTTAGGCGTACCCGGGGCCCCGAGCCATACTCTCGATTGGGTTCCTCCAAGAGGTGAGAGGGCACATGCCAAACGCCCAATCAACTTTGGTCCACTTTTGTGTTTGACCTCCCACCTATTACCTCCCTGTACACAGTCTGACGGATAACCTACGCGCGGGTTGGAGGATGGGGTGACGCAAGGGGTGACTGGGTAATCGCGTAAGTCCCAGCCCCTGGTTATCATGTAGGATCTGTGTACGTATCCGCTGATAAAGGTCAGTCCCGGGGAGGGGCCATTGCATGAGCTGATGCACTCCTGAAGGCGATTGGGTCCCTCTATCTATAGATTGGGAGGTGAGACCCTAGGGTGAGCAAGGTCCAGGCCAGGACTCTCACCTAAGCCGGGGTGACGCCCAGGATGTGAGCATGCCATCG